>OY804545.1:2885634-3517231 GCA_963680865.1 Spergularia marina | reverse complement strand
GGTTTGCTGAGCCCGGCCCGTCTGGAAACGACGTCGCGGCGGCGAAAAAGAGGACCGACGACGATTCCGCCAAGGGTACTGCAATGGTACTTCAGTTTTTATTTAATTTTTTTGGTTCTTAATTTATTGAGTTAATTGTGTGCACTTTTGTTGATTAATTTTGATTAATTAATGATTGTGACGTGATAATTATTGATTAATGATGATAATGATGGGGAAAAGTTGTACTAATCTTCTTTTTTGGTATTGATTATTACATTTGATAGTGATATTTGATTGCTTTTTTTTTTTTTAATTTTAATTAATATACTAGTAATAATTTTGTTCTGTTTGCAATAACCTTTTTTTCATGCCTATTGACTATTGTTGAATATGTTGATGTCACATTATTAAGAGTAAAGAATTATTTTTTCGGGTTATAGACGTGATTCCGGATGTAAGCTAGCTCAGTTGGTAAAGTAGTCGGTAAAGAAAAGAAAACGAGGATAGGAAGTTGTGAATGGACACGACTATCCACGATTCATGTTAAGTCGACCCCAAATTATATTGAGACCAAACTATATGTGCGTTTTAAGTTGTGAAGTAGTAGTCAGTCGGTGTGATTATCGAAACAATATTCATTTTGGGTCATGTGTGCGTAGTCTCTCTATGTTTCAGTAAGGGGTAAGGTTTGCGTACATCCTACCCGCCCTTACCCCGCCGCCTTATGGCGGGGGCTTTTAAGGCGAAATTGCTGATGGAGTAAGATGGGGGGTGAAATTAGTGGAATTGGATTTGGTAAACATAGTCGAGGCTTATGTGTTTTTGTTATTTGGATGAGCAGAGTGATTCGGATAGTAAAAGGCTAAAGTCATCAGGATCAGGGGATGAGAATCAGAACCAGAAAGCTGATGGTGAAGTCAATTCCGGAAAGGGAGCAGAACAGAAGAGTAAGGCACCACCTGATTCACAAAAGGATTATATTCATGTGCGCGCAAGAAGAGGTCAAGCAACCGATAGCCACAGCCTTGCAGAAAGGGTAATTGCCAACCTAATCGGTTCTTCTTTTGGCTTGGCTGGCTGCCCGACCATCTATTACAGTCTTTTGTTTGCGCTTTTTGAGTTATTTGAGTAGCTTTATGGGACATAGAATAAGCTGTTGCTGTCAGTGTTTAAGGCATGGGACTGGATATAAATGCTGACATACTACGAAATTTTGGTGGCAGGCAAGAAGAGAAAAGATAAGTGAAAGAATGAGAATTCTCCAGGATCTTGTTCCCGGATGTAACAAGGTTTGACTGTTCTTCCACTTGAAGATTTGATACCGATAATTTGTTCTCGCTCATTCATAGAGTCATAGTCAGTATCATTGATGAAATAGCTTCAGTTTATTCAGACATGTATATCCTCTGAATTATGGCAGTCACTTTTTTTTTTTTTTTTTTTTTATTTTTATAATAGGCAATCACTAGTTCTTATCTTCAACTGCATGATGTAATATGCTCTTAACATGTTCTATGTGCAGTGTTGAATTTGTGCAGATTCTAACATGTTCTATGTGCAGTGTTAATTTTATGCCGATCCTTTTGTGTAATTGTTTAGTGTCTGAGTCTACCAGTTCCTACAGTTCTCATTCTATCTCTAAAGTTAAACTTTTGGGGGCAGGTCATTGGCAAGGCATTAGTACTTGACGAGATCATAAATTACATCCAATCGTTGCAGCGACAAGTTGAAGTATGCTACTTCTATACCCTTTTTTTATTTTTTTTTGATATCATGCTACTCCTATACTTGATGCTTTCTGTTCCCTCACTTAAAGAGGTTGTAACGTTTTTACCTGAAATTGTTGAACTTACTTGTTTCAGTTCCTCTCAATGAAATTAGAGGCAGTCAATACAAGAGTCAGTCCCGGCATTGAAGGATTTCCCTCAAAAGATGTAAGTATATAACTGCGTTGTTTTACAAATAACCTAGTCAGATGTTATGAACTTCGGTCTCTCCCAGAGAACTGAGTCAGAAGAGTGTATAGATTTCATTCCTGCAGCTTTCATAATCAATACATTTTGACATTGGAAATCACCTACACTACTGACCACAATCCTGCAAACCTGGGTCAGGATGTGATTTTATCAGATACAATTTGTCACTGCGGTGCCGCTTTCTATCTCATCTTAGCTTGTAGCTAGATAGTGTTGGGTCCTGGTTACCTACACGGCTGTACAAGTTGCTTCAATGCACAATCAATCTTTTCTGTAAGTAGATTTACTAGACCAACCTAACCAAGTTAGCTGTATTGATGTGCCCGTATCAGTCTTACATTCCAAACAATTGTTTTTCTCTGTCACCCCCCCTCCAACCTCCAAATCGGAACCAATCCACCACTTCTTTGTCCCGTCCTCATATTCTATCAGTAATTATGCAATATATGCTTCTTTGGTGAAAGACTGAAAGCAAAACAGGGACAACATTTGATTTTTATTTTATTTTTTATTAATTTTTTTTTAATAAAGAAATTTATAGCTTTGCTAAATCTTTGCGACGAATCATTATGGTTTAAAATCACCTTCATTGAAGCTTGAAATTCTTTCCTATGTTCTTAGGCTGTTGTTTCTGAATTAAGTTTACATTTGTGTCTTTTGCTCATTTCTATTGCACCATTTGGACTTTTCAGTTTGGACAACAGCCATTTGATACCTCTGGAGTTGGATATTGTTCGCAACCACCTAGAGATTACGGACGTGGTGCATCACCAGACTGGTTGCACATGCAGATCGGAGGTGGCTTTGAAAGACAAACATGACCAATAGTTCACACTTTTGTTCCTTTCATTCTGGAAATAAGATCATTGAATAGCGACTGTCAAACTATACTACCAAGTCTACAACAAGTACGCTGATTAATTACAGGAATCAGCTGTGAAGACTGAAGTGCCGTGTCTGTAAGAATAGTTACATTCACAGTATACATCTTTTTCCACTTCGACTTGCTTATCTTCATTCTTGCCCAAGCAAAACATTCTGGAAGAGTAGTTTCCCTTGTGACAGAATGTTTCCTCGTCTCAGAATTGGATATCTGCTCTCACTTCATGAATCATGATATGTAAAACACTTGTTACAGTTACTCCAGGTATACGAGCTATGTCTCTGCTTGAACTGGCAGCCCCTGATCTTGTATCTTTGATCGATAAAAAGAATTTCGATGATGTCAATAAGCTTCTCTGGACTTCTTTTGTGTTTCTTTCGGATGCATGGTTGAATTTGTTATCTGTTCTGTTGTATGCACATGGTTAACTGTTGATGGATTCTCGACTCTCCTTGTCCACAAATATTGTGTCCAATCGCGACAGTCAGATTGGTTTAAATGTAGACACGATGCTATGAATTTATGATGTTCTTATAGCTATGGCTATGGAATTTTTCTGCCATGGCAAATGAGTTTGAGAGGAAAGTATGAGATGGCATGAGATGCTATACTGCTAGAAAGGATCTCATTCTGTAGGATTTGGGGAGTTACGGCGTCGTTTCAACTTTCAAGGACCCAATTGACAGCAGAATAAGCACTGGGCCCATGCAGGTGTGACCATGACGGTGTGGGCTACGTTCGAACTTGTTCGTTAAAGATTAGATGGACAGTTGAGCGGCAAACCAAACACGCGATGATGGCTCGTGATTTTTGTTTGGGTTTTAGTCTTTGCATTACATGCAGTAGTTGTCCGTATCGTGATATCGTAATTACGTATTTTCTCCGTTCATGTTCAAGCTTTTTATGTTTTTTTGGCAAATTTATTGAGGTTAAGTTTACGGATAAATTAGCGGATAAATTTCTAACTCCTACCTTTTATATATCAAAACTTCCAAAATCCTACCTTATTTTTAAAAAGTTTCCAACTCCTACCTTATAAAACATTTTTTTATCAAACTCCTACCAAAACTTCTACTCCGGCGGGTTTGACTCTATTTTCCGGCATTGACCTTCTATTTGACGCGATTTCCTTCGATTTGTTTCGCTTTTCCTCCAATTTCTCCCTCCAATTTGCAAGATGTGAGAAAAGAGAGTGCAAGATGTGAGGATAGAGAGTGCAAGATGTGAAAAATAGGAGAGAGAAGATGAAATTGGAGTGCAATGTGATATAGTGTGGGAAATTGGGAAGAGACGGTGAAATTGGAGGGAGAAATTGGAGGGAAAACGAAACAAACCGCGCCAATTCGAAGGTCAATGCCGGAAAATAGAGTCAAACCCGTCGGAGTAGAAATTTTGGTAGGAGTTTGATACAAAAATGTTTTATAAGGTAGGATTTGGAAACTTTTTAAAAATAAGGTAGGATTTTGGAAGTTTTAGTATATAAAAGGTAGGAGTTAGAAATTTATCCTAAATTAGCTGACCAAAGGTTCAAAAGATCACACGACAAGTTGGCTGATCAAAGGTTGAAAAAATTACACGACAAATTAGCCGAGCTTTTTATATAACCAACAGTATGATTTTCCCATTATTGACTACTGATTAGTGACCCTAAAACGAATGATGAATTGAGTAATACTGGCAACGAAATTGAAAACGGATATCCCTATAACAAATGTCCGTACAATTTTATGATCTTATGTTTTTCATCTAGCGCGTTTTTTTGTAATAAAATAACCATTTCCTTTGACCTGCGTTATTTTTACCAAAATTTGGTAATGAAAATCACAAATTTACAAAATGCTCTCCGAAACAAATATTATTACTGTATTACCAAAATTTGGTAATTGAAATCACAAATTGAAATATTTTTACCCTTGTGAAGAAAAGACCACGAAATTTCTTATTACACAATACACATACACGCGTACAGCAGCAGCGCGTGAGCAGTCAAACAAAGTTGACACCCAAGAAAGAATTTCTAACGACGCCGTTAAAAAATGGGAGCCTAAACAAAAATTCAACGACCAACTTAAATTAAAAAAAAAAAAAAACGCAGTTCCGAAAAAAGAAAAAAAAAAAAAAATTCCCAACTCCCTGACCAGCAGAGGGGAACCAACGACGAAGAAGAGGAGAGAGAAAATAATTCAAAAGAACGGGAGAGAATGTATGTTATGTTATGTGATTGATTATCAAAGAAAGCTTGTTTCATACGATTCAATTGATTGAAATTGTTAGGGTTAAGAGAGAAATTTTAGGAATTAAAAAGAAATTGGTGGTTTTGATATTTTTTTTTAAGGAGGTTTGAAATAGTAGTAGTAGGAAGGAGAAGATGGCGGGTTGGGAAAGGGCTCAGTCGTCAACGAGATCGAGATTGAGCAGCAACTCGGCCGTGTCGGATCGGTCTCCCACCTCGCCTCGGACGGTTCGACTCGGTCGCGTTCAACCTCAAGCTCCTTCTCACCGTACGATCTATTGCAATGAACGTGACGCCAACTATCTCGCCAAATTCAAGGTTCCTCCTTTTTTTTTTTTTTCAATCGCACGTAATTAAATTTTATTATTTTTGTATATAATTTGTTTTTATTAGCGGTACATTTTTTTTTTTTTTTGGATTTGGATGTGTTTAATGTAGTATTGTGTGATTATCAATTGATTCGAGAACCGTAGAAATTAGAATTGAGTTCGGAATGATTAGGAGAATGTTCGATTTTCGGCCGCGCTGGGGTAAGGGAGCAGATTATGTGTGTGTATATATTGATGCGCTGTTGCAAACTGCGAGTTTTAGGACTAGTTTAGATGAATGTTTTATGCGAAATTGAGAATCGTGGTCGAATGTGAGGACATGCTCCGATGTATGTGTGGAAGCGTGTGTGTGATCCTTGTTGCGGAATTAGTAGATAGAGTGCTGATGGATGTGGCGGAGGGTGATATTGTTGCATATTAAGTGCATCCGTTTCAAGTTGCTCTTACAGTGTTAATATTGTTGACAGGCGTGGGAGCGCTGGTCTGGACCGGTGTTGTGTTTCTTCATATGATCTGTTATGTTTCAAAACGGCTAGAACTTCTAAATAGAATACTAATGATTGAGAAAAGGCAACTGTAGCGGGCGGCATAGTAGTTTTTATTTATTGTAGCTACTAGTCGAGTTTTGGGAGGTTAGGCTTAGATGCAACTGATTTTTTTTTTCCTTTAACGTGTTCAGCAGTGCTGGAGTTACCAAAATGAAGTAATAGGTCATTGCTAGTGTTCTTCAATATTAATGGGTAAAAATGACTAAATGAGTATAAAATTTAATAGAGAACTATCTTATTTTATACCAAAATAAAAACAAAAAGACCTTGTGTTATGCTTGACCATTGAGAACTTTTTTCATCTAGTGGACCATCTATTTATGGATTAACTACGATAAGAAATGGTTAGCACCATCTATTTTATGGATTAAATGAGATAAAAGGATTTGATTAGATGTTCGCTATCTCTTTCCCCTTTGAGTAGATGTGTATTAGGGTTATTAATAGGAGCAAAACATTTGAGACCAAAAAAAAACAGACATTCGAACTCTAGCTTTTTCTCTCAGATGTACGAGGACTCGAGGAGTAATATTTAGGAAAGCTGCCTGAACAATTAATGCTACTCTATAAGCTTTCTTACCAAACAAGTAATAAGTATGGAGTCAATACATCAAAGGAGCAGAACATGGGCATTACTGTCTGCTGACCATGCACGTGGTCAATGCAAAACCTTCTTATCCGGTCACTGATACCGTCGCTAAAAAAGCACTCTTGAAACAGCTACAAACCTACTTGTTTTCAGTTTGATTATACTGAAAAACAGGCTATTGAAATATGGAGTATGAAAATGAACTATTGTCACATCAAAAACTTCTCAGGATTCTGTACAGGATCATTATAGTGAAAGAGATCATTAAGTTGCAATAAGTTGAATGTAGTTGATGTTAGGGGTGTTTTGAGACAAGCTCTCCTTGGCTTTGAAGGCTTAAAGGTTGGGTTTGAGCCGAGCCCAAAACTTGTCGAGCCTAGAACATTTGAGCTGGGGATTTACTCAAAGCTCGCTGTGCTGCTTGAGTTCGGCTTATGTTTACTTGGGTGCCCATCTCTTCTTTTACTGCAATTTTGTAAGTAAACAACCAATTATTTTTTCTTGCTTATGAAAACTCCAAAAGTATAAAGGGATTCTTTGTCTGAAGTTTTGATGGGTGAGTTCGAAGAATTTACATCAGTGATGTTGAGAAGCTCACTACTATATCTTAAATTCTTTCCCCATAAATCTTTAAACCTCTATTGTCTCCGACTCTCTAGTTCTATAGGACACAATATTTCATCAAGTCTCCTTAAAACATGAAAAATTTATATGCAAATAATTTGGAATAGAGTGACAACTGGATGAGTGTACGTGTTGTCGAACTAAGGGTGAAGTGGAGGGAAAAGGTTTTGGTGAATATCAGGATTTGACTTTACTTTGTGTTATTTGATTCTCTCTAGTTTTCTTTTTGTTTACTTTTGTTCAGATCTCATCTTTTTTGCCTTCCCCAAGGTTATGGATTACTTTTGCTCTTGACTTTTCTTCACACTTTTTCCTCTGTTTAAAATATCCTCTTAGCCCATCTAAAAGGTTCTTAATTTTTATGTTCTCTTTAATTCTTCTCTGCACTTATTTTTTCAAATTTTCTTCTTTTTATCATCTTGTTTTACCCTGTATTCGCTGCTACTTTCACTGTTTTCCCCCTCACATTGACAGTTCCACACAATGATTCATGTTATACCACAATCATTTTGGGACTAAGGCTCGAATTTCGATTCATTTAGGATCAAAGCGTCACAAACTTATGCTTGAACTCGAGCTTAATTAGACCAAGCCAAGTTTCGACAAGATCAGTTTCGCCAAGTCGGCTTGTCTCATCCTCAAATCACAACCCTAAATAAGGTTTACCTTGTCACTTTTTGCCTTGCAAGGGTAATTTGTCTTTGTGGCCATTTGTCATCCTGTAGTTGCATTGAATTATTGAAGGTTACATAAACTTAATTCTTACACTGGGTATGATGGGGAAGAGACAGGTGGTGGGGTGTTGTAATCGGTGGAGTTGTTTAGATGGTTTTGTGAAGCAGACAACTTAGAGTTTTGATGCAAATGTTGTGAATATTCCAGTCTTCTTTGAAGTTGGAATTGTTTTTCATGATCAGACGGGTGGTGTACACTGACTTGGAACTCTGAAGTTTGCCTACAATTCGTTATTATGCTTCTATTGGTCATTTGATTCATGATTTACGCTGCGGAGTCTAATTTGGACTGTTTTGGCTTTATATTTTCAGGGAAATTCTGTATCAACTACGAAATACAATGTCCTTACTTTTCTACCTAAAGGGTTATTTGAACAGGTATAACTTTTTTTTTTTTTTATGTGCAAGAATTGAAGAGGCTTTTTCGATCCACATTGATTAGGTGTCTGTAACTGAAGTTCTGAAGTCCTTGTTTTTATATTGACAGTTCAGACGGGTAGCAAACTTATACTTCCTTATGATCTCGATATTATCATGTACACCTATGAGGTATTTACTGCTCGACTGTGAGCTCATTATTTCCTTTGATCAGTATTTTGGGGAAGGCTGTTTTTTTTAGCTTCACTTCAGGTGAGTGACAGTGGATAGCTTCAAGGGGATCTTCTATTACTATCCTTTTAGTGAATTTGAAACACTAGTAATATCCTATCTTAGAGGAATTCTTGTCCTTTCATTCTATAAATTTTTTTTCAATGAAATCATTTCTTAAGAAAAATAAGACTCTAGTGGGGTTTTTATCCACTTTTTCGAGATGATGGGGTTTATGAATCATTTTTCATCAGCATCCTCCCCCTTTGTGTCTTTAATTGGGCTCCTCTCTCCCCGTTGTGTCTATAATTGGGCTCCCCTCTCTCCTTTGGGGTCCTCGTTTGAATATATTGATATTCTCTCCTGTAAAATAATAAGCATCCGCACAGAAATAAAAATCTTGAAAGCAGATGCACTTTTGTTCAATAGAAATCCTTTCCAAAAAATGTTTGCTCTTGTGAGGTCTGACTAGAAAGTTGATACTTATTTATTTCAAAAAAAGAAAAAGAAAAAAAAAGTTTATCCTTATTTATTAAACAAACGTATTAAATTTGTCACTATATTAGGGTGTATATTTTTTCCAAACTATCTTATGTTTGCTGTCTGTTGATTCCAAGAAAGATCCCTGGCCTCTGACGATTTTCATACAATCCTAGTTATTGTGGTTGCTGGATGCAGATTTCGATGCATGCCTTGGAATTGTTGCCTTGTATGACAGTTAAGCTATCTTGACTTTTGTCTTAAAGGATGTTTTTTATGACTATCTTCTCATTTGATGCAGTCCAGTCAGTCCGCTAACAAATGTGGCGCCCCTTAGTGTCGTGCTTATCATATCTCTCGTGAAAGAGGCATTTGAGGATTGGGTATGTCTACTGCGAGCTTCTGAGGATCAATTCTTATCTATAGTGGGCTTTTCTCTAGATTTGCTTCTCTTTAATTATATGTATCTTGACTTCCTACTGGCTTCTGTACCTGAATTTCGACCTCTTTTTGTTGGTTAATCTTTAACAGAAGCGATTTCAGAATGATTTGTCAATAAACAATACCCCTATAGATGTTTTACAAGGAGAGAAATGGGAAAGTATTCCTTGGAAACGGTTGCAGGTTGGCGACATTGTGCGAGTGAGTATCTACTTGCTTTATAGTCTCTTCTTGGATTATCTATTTGGTTGATAGACTGTTCGTGCTCTGCTACCTGTTAAAGCTGCACTCTTCAATGACATTTGGGTACATGTACTGAATGATTTATCTTCTCTATGTTCTGTTCTAAGCAAATATGTCTAGGTACATGGTTTAAGGGAAAGGGTGCTTGAGATTTGACTGGTTTCCTTTTTGCTTTTCTCATAAGATTGTACTGTTATGTTTTGGTACTCATCCTGTTATAAGAAAATGTTTGCATTTTAGAGGCTTTTTTAGGGTATGATTTGTTTTTTAATAGCATTTCGTAATATTTCAACTTTTACTGAAAATTTGGCGTTAGTTTGTATTGGTTCAGCCTCTTGGAAACTTAAAATCTTTGAAGGAGGGGGGGGGGACCTAGGGATGGGTTAAGGACTTGCAAAACGGTGCTCTTTATTTATCCCTGTGTGGTTATTAGATCTGCTCAAGCTATGAGCCCATGACTATAGTCAAACTATTTGGGGGTTCAAAGTTCAGTTAAAAATCTGACATTATATTGCTCTTCTATGATCTTTGCAGGTTAAGCAAGACGGTTTTTTCCCAGCTGATATTCTTTTTCTTGCTAGTACAAATGCAGATGGCGTGTGTTATATCGAGGTCTCACAATGTGAAACTTTCTTTCTGTAATTTACTTTAATTTTTTTTTGAGAGGATCTCTTCCTTCAAAAAACAAAATTGAGCGATCTCTGTTACAGCTGATCCTATTGGTGTTTGAAAGGGGTTCAATTGCTTGGTCATTATGTCTGATCAGTTCATTTATACTACTTCGTGTTGCAGACATCGAATCTAGACGGTGAAACAAATTTGAAGATCCGAAAAGCTCTAGAAAAGACGTGGGACTATGTGGCTCCTGAAAAGGCATCTGAGTTCAAAGGTTCCTTACTGGGATTTTAGTGGTTAATATTTAAATTTTTAAAGATTCACAACAGACCCATTGAACCGTAACACTACAGTGAGCTTCGATATAAAGAAATGATGGAGCAAGTTGATGTTACTGTGTGGAGGAATTGTAGTATCCACTTTTTGTGTT
The DNA here is from genome assembly GCA_963680865.1 of Spergularia marina. Classification (NCBI taxonomy): domain Eukaryota; kingdom Viridiplantae; phylum Streptophyta; class Magnoliopsida; order Caryophyllales; family Caryophyllaceae; genus Spergularia; species Spergularia marina. Next base: position 3,506,536 of record OY804545.1, on the reverse strand, counting down.
TTGGTGTTCAGTTGCAGATGATGATTATATAATTTGATAATAAAAATGGTTCTATTGTTGTGTTGGGGCATTCTTCTACTCTTTCATTATGGGTGAATTATCTATGACTCCATGTTGATTCAAACTGAGTTGGATTTGGTCTTTACATGGCCATTTTACATTTTCACCTTGATATTTGGTTCTCTGCTTGCTTACTTTGTCATCATCTGATTACTTATGCAGGCGAAGTACAATGCGAACAGGCTAATAATTCGCTTTATACTTTCACTGGAAACCTCATTTTCCAAAAGCAAACACTACCTCTCTCTCCGAACCAGCTTCTGCTGAGAGTATGACTCGATCTGCTACCTTTTTTGTTTTTTAAAATCATAGCCACCACTTGGGTTTTAATAAGCTATGGTCTATTTGGTCATTTCAGTGTATTTGTTTCATTAGTTTCTTATGACACAACATGGTCTCCTTTTCACTGAGGCATGTTTTGTCTGAAGACCGTCCTAGAGTGAAATTTGGTAAGACATGGCAAGGTTTCATGGCTTTTGGGTTGAGTTTTCCACCGGGAGCTTCTTGAAAAGTTCCCCCCAAATCACTGGTTCCCCACCATGTCTTTCCATAGGACGTCATTTTTTGCTTTCATCTGAAAAAGCGCCCCTCATTCAATTGTACAACCAACTGTTGGCGATTATGTTGACTCTTCTCTTTGATTTTGTAAAGGGTTGCAGTCTTAGGAACACCGAGTATATCGTTGGGGTTGTGATATATACTGGACACGAGACAAAGGTATGGTTGAAATCAAATCTAATTTACTGCGAAGTAGCAGACAGTTGTTGCATTGCTTGTCGTAGGTCTATCTGATATAGGCTAAACTGCTCTCTTTATGACAGAGTGAGGCTGCATAGGTCCAGTCCGGCTTATATATGCTGGAGCATCTTTAGATGTGTTTGACTGACGTTGATTCTGTGGGTTTTTTTTTTTTTTTTTTTTTTGGTGTGTGTGTGTGTGTGTGTGTGTGTGTGTGTGTGTACAGTGCATCTGTTGAGTTTCCAGGCAGACCTTGTTGCAATTTGTAATAAATTTTAAATATATTGGATATATTTTCTGGAAACTAAGAACATTATGACAATTATGTGCTCTTTCCATTTACTTCTGCCTCAACATCAACATCAACATCTTTACCCCAGTGCCTTAAAGGCTCCCGCCATAAGGCGGGGTCGGATGTACTCAAGCCTTACCCCTATTGAAACATATAGAGGCTGCACATGGATGACCCAAAATGAAATTGCTTCAAGAATCGCACCAACTGACTGCTACTTCACAAAATAAGAAGCACAAACAGTTTTATTAGCCATTTTGCTTTATTCCATTATATCCCAAAGCCAATGAATAATTAGTCTTTGGCCCCATTTACTTCTGTCTATTTTATATATTTATGATGTCCTTGGTTTAACTGACAGGTTATGATGAATGCAATGAATGTTCCATCAAAAAGAAGTACCCTGGAAAGGAAGCTTGACAAATTGATTCTTGCTCTATTTGCAACTTTATTTATGATGTGCCTCATTGGGTCTATTGGCAGGTGTCTTATGAAGCTAGTCGCTCTTATGACCTTCATGTTTAAAATTTGTTTTTACAGACTAATAATTGTATGCTTTTGAATCTCAGTGGTGTGTTCATAGACCGCAAGTATTACTATTTGGGGCTCGAAGGAAGGGTGAATGATCGCCAATTTGATCCAAGTAATAGATTTGTGGTATGATTTATGCTGAGTAAATGTATGCTGCTTGTCTTGAGAAAAGATGGAAGGATTGTGTGTATTAATGGCAGTAAATGTTTCATCTGGATTTGCGTTTTGTATACATCTTTTAACTCTTCTTCCTTTCAATGATCTCACAGGTGGTTATCTTGACTATGTTTACCCTCATCACTCTGTTTTCGACAGTCATCCCTATATCGCTCTACGTTTCCATTGAGGTAGATCGCATTATCTGATGTTGTTGTCATCCCTGCTATCCTTTGTTATATATTTAACGATTTTTATCTGTCGTACAGGGGATTAAATTCATACAATCTATTCAGTTCATCAACAATGATTTAAATATGTATCATGCTGAATCAAATACACCTGCGTTGGCAAGGACTTCAAATTTGAACGAGGAACTTGGACAGGTATGTGATTTTTAGTTCTTCTGTGAGATGGTGGAAACGAGCTTTATATAAATTGGTAAGCGCAAGACCGGTCTTCACATTTCAAATACAGGGTGAAATGTTTTTTTTCCCCCAAAAATGAGAAGGTAAGATTTTGTGACGAACTGGATTAGGGGGCTAGTTTGTTCCCATTGGCTAACAGGAGTTCATTTTACTAGAAGTGACGTTTAATCTAAACCAAATGTGAAAGTTCCATAATAATTAAGCACAACACGACTTGTTGGGCCACTTGAAACATAGATCTCTTCATCCTTGAAGTTGAGACAGCATCTTTGCTCTTAAACTTCTTGCCCAACGCTCCAGGGCGAGATTGCACTCGTCAGCTACTTTATTATGTAATTACTCTTACTTCCTCATTGCCCCCCCCCCTAGATCGTGGGTCCTGTGCAGGTTACCCAGCTCCCCCTGCCTCAGGGCAGAGACTGGGTGGGCTTAGGGTGATATACGTGACATTAGAGCTTTTCTAGGCAATTTCTTGCACAACCTGTTTAGATGACACCTAGTCACTTAGATGTAAGTGTCGCCTCCGAAGGCTTTGTAACTCAACCAAGAAAAGTATAAGAAGACCCAAAGTAATGAGAAAATGGCTTTTAACTGTAAAGCTATAAGGTATCATACCCTGGAGATTACGAAATAAGAAAAAAGTAAAAGTGACCAAGATGCAAGGGAAAAACTTTTGTTTAGCATTTCCGGAAAGACCCCCTATTTGTTCGTTTACCAGGTTCAGCATGAAATCATAAATAAGCTCTACCAAGGATTGCCAAACATTTGGTACTGAGTTTCCTCCTCCCTTTTTAGTTACAAAATGAAGCAGAAGTAGGACCAAACTGAGAGTTAGCAGCATAATCAAAGATGGATTTGTGAATGATAAATACAAGTTTCCTACTTTCATAGGAATCAACGATTCAACGGGATAATGGGAAATTGGTCAAGTGGGCTGTTGGGCACCACCTCCCCTAATAGCGCCAGAGCTTCCCTATAGGACTCACTGGCTACTCCGTTTGTGTCCAAATCCGTCGCAATGTAATCCAAAAACTCCATTTTCTGTATCCTGGGCATTTTTTATTTCATCCCTGTAGGTAGTTCCGCTTCTTGCTCAAAAATTTAGAAAGACTTGTCGTAAATTTCATGCTGCCATGTCAGATTGCATTTATGTGATTTTCGAGCGTTATTAGCAATTCAGATTTGATATTACCTCACATCAAATTTTGGACACCAATATTTTTATATATAAACATTTAATTATTTCTCTTTCCCTCCATCCTAATGGCTGGCATACTGTGTTTCTGAGCAAGTAAACTTTCATCATTCTTTACAGGTGGAATATATATTTACTGATAAAACGGGTACCCTGACACAAAATTTGATGGAGTTCTTTAAATGTTCAATTGGAGGAGAAGTCTATGGGACAGGTGTCACTGAAATAGAGAGGGGCGTGGCTGAGCGCATTGGCACTAAACTCCCAGAGGTTTGTTTTGCAAGTTTTGAGTTAGTTTCTTCGCCCCGCATTTGAGGTTGCTGATTTTATGAATTTTTTTCAGGTGCGGAAGTCAGCTAATGCAATTCAAGAGAAGGGCTTCAATTTTGATGATGTTAGGCTTATGCGTGGCGCATGGAGAAATGAGCCCTGTGCTGATATGTGCAAGGTGCTTTAACTATATGCTATACCTTTCAGTTGAATTTCGACCATTATTAGTTACATTTAAATGAGGACTTTGTTAGTAGGTTCAGTTACGTGTCGGCGTTAGTTTTTAGATAAAGAAACTGTAATTATGCGTACCAATAAGTCAGCAGGGATAAGATATCATCACACATATATAGCAGTTTTGCCTATCGTGTGTCTCAATTCTTAATGGAGGGTTCCAGTTCTCCCTGAGAAGCATAGCCGCCTTAGCTCTATTGATGATAGGTTACCGGATCCAACTACCGTAAAAAGGACCGAAAAATTTGAAAGAAACAGGAGATTTCACAAAATAACAGTAAGAGCACAGTTTGACTATATCCATTTCTCCTTACTCCTAAGCTAATTAACTTCCCTCTAACTGCCACATACTTGCTGGACAGATCTACATGTTTGTTTGTTCTGTAATAGGCTTCTTGTTTCGCCAAAAGTGATTATGTGGTTTGAAAATGAGACCGTGGAAATGTCTGAGAGAGGTGAGAAAAGAGGAGAGGGCGTTAAGAAACCTCGATATGAGGTAAGAGTAGTCTAGGTCTCGAACATGCAGATTGAACAGTCGTGTTTCTTAAGGAATAGAATAACTTTTTGACATTGAACTATATAGATTTAGGTTTCCGTTATTGAAGATCCCTTTTGTCTGTAGGAGTTCTTCAGGTGCCTTGCGATATGTCATACAGTGCTCCCTGAAGGTGACGAGTCCCCGGAGAAAATTGTCTACCAAGCAGCTTCACCAGATGAAGCAGCTCTAGTTACTGCTGCTAAGAATTTTGGCTTTTTCTTTTATAGGTTTGTGCTTTTATTCATTTTATGGGTTACTGGAGCCTCGTACTTAACTTGATCATTTGTGTTTAAGGCTTCTAGCATTGGCCGTCAGATCTTCAGTTTTGACGGACTTGGTTCACAGTTGTTTAAGCTCTTTTTGGTCAAACATTATTGTTTGGAACTAATAATTCGCAGAAATTCTGGTCAGGGAAATGTTTATCAGCTTTGGAGGCCTGATAATGTCCTGATCCTTGTTCTCTGAAATTTGCTACACGAGATCCTGAAATCCTTACAATATCATCTTTGTTTGCTTCTTGTATCACTTTGTCAGGCGTACTCCAACAACAATTTATGTGCGTGAGTCGCATGTCGAGAAGATGGGTAAAATTGACGATGTGCCCTATGAAATTCTGAATGTCCTTGAGTTCAATAGGTGAGGTTGCATTACGTCGGTTCGTGTTCAGACATGCTTTCCAATGCATGTTTCTAATGTTATCAACCTTTTATGGCTCTTTAACAGTACAAGGAAACGCCAGTCTGTTGTATGCCGGTATCCTGATGGTAGACTTGTTTTGTACTGTAAGGTACTGGTTCAGCATTTCTATAGTTTGTTAGCAGATTTCAAATCATTTTAGGGCTAAGGCGTTGTTGCTGTCATTCAGGGTGCTGATAATGTAATATATGAAAGATTGGGTGAAGGGAGCGAAGGTCTGAAAATTGCAACCAGGGAACACTTGGAACAGTTCGGGTCATCGGGCTTGCGCACGTTATGTCTGGCCTTCAGGAATTTGAGTGCAGAGATGTACGAGGCGTGGAATGAGAAATTTATTCAGGCTAAATCTTCTCTGCGGGATAGAGAAAAGAAGTTGGATGAGGTATTTGTTTGTCTTTATCTGTGTGGCCCAGGTCTGTTGGATCGTGATGGTAGTCAGCAACAATTTAATGTGAATTATCAACTCCTTAATTCTGTTGCTCGATTTTGCTTTCAACAAAATCCTAATTTGTCCAGATGTCAACTTACATCTATTGGATCATTTATCTACTCCATCCTGTTTAAGGAAGGTGGGAGCTATGATGGTAAGCTTATTGTGAGTCACTTTGAGGGAAATCAAATTGTCTCATCAAAATTGCTCCAGTTTTGGTGTAAGTAGTAGATCGATGAGCTGCTTCTGTAAGTCAAAGCCTCACCGCCAAATAGGAAAAACCTTAAACCTGCATCACAATTGTACAGGCATAGTGAAACCACACGCACGCGCGCGCGCGCACACACACACACGTAACATACACACGGACACAATTAAAAAGTTACAAAGGTCCTCACAAAGGATATTTGTAACATGTGTTATGCTATTGGACATATGTGATAATGGTAAGTACGTTGTGCGATTGGACATAGGTCAACACGCCATTCATTTTATCTTCTACCTCGTCCTTGGAAATTTACTTCGTCTCCTGCACCCCCTTGCTTGTATATCCATTCTTTACCATGCTCATGTGATGCACTTGTGTTAGTTGCAATCTTGCCTTTATCTATCTGTTTATCTTACGTTTTTATTGAGTTAGTTCTTTTTCCCTTAGTAGTTTTGTGTTTGGATTTGGCCGCTGCATTATTTGGGTGTTTTTTGTGCTGATTCAACTTTATTTTCTCAGATGAGGGTATATGATGTGTTTTTGTGATGAGCTCATCTTGTAAAATTGCTGGTAGTATTGGTTTCCACGATGTTCACTTTATTAAAGAAAAAATAAAATCAATCTGCTGTCTAATGCATATTGTCAAGATCAAAATTCTAATAGTGAAGTGCTTCAGGTGGCTGAAGTCATAGAAAAGGATCTTATTCTGATTGGCTCCACAGCTATTGAAGATAAGCTTCAAGAAGGAGTACCAACTTGTATAGAGACTTTAGCAAGGGCTGGAATAAAGATGTGGGTGCTGACCGGAGATAAAATGGAAACAGCAATTAATATTGCTTATGGTTAGTGCTGGTATTTTCGTATATTATGTTGTGTTCGGAAAAGGGGGGGTGTCAATGGCTCCTCTGATGCTGAAAACAAGTCCTGATACTTTAATCCTCTGCAGCATGCAACTTGATAAACAATGACATGAAGCAGTTCATTGTCACTTCTGAAACAGACGATATTAGAGAAGTTGAAGAGAGGGTAAGAGGCATTTTAGACCTCCCATCTTTTGTAGTCCTTCATGTGTCTTTCAAAGCTGCAGACATGCTTGACTGCCCTTGCCCCGAGGTCAAAATTTTACCTTAACTATATCGGATGCTTTATTGTGTTAGGGCGACCCAGTGGAAACTGCTCGTTTTATCAAAGATGTTGTGAAAACTCAACTGAAGAATTGCATTGATGAAGCCCAGCAGATTCTTCGTACTGCATCTGGACCAAAACTAACACTTGTAATAGATGGGAAATGTCTTATGTATGCATTAGATCCTAGCTTGCGTGGCATCCTTTTGAATCTGAGCTTAAATTGCACATCAGTGGTCTGCTGTCGGGTTTCTCCTCTACAGAAAGCACAGGTGTGTGTGTGTGTGTGTTTTTTTTTTTTTTTTTGTCAGATGAAGTAGCTTTCCATACCTATTTTACATTTACACTGTGTCTCTGTTCCTGACAGAATGAATACTTCTCACTTGTCTGTTATTTGCATCATGTGCTTTACTGTCTCTTGCACAATCATTAGTATCATGTTAATGCCCTCTCTTCCGATGAATAATGAAGTTCCTGTTAGGAGTTTTTTTTTTTTTGACAAGTTTCTCTATTAAGCCAAGGGTTTCGTAGCAAGTCCTATTTCCAGCTGTTGGTAGGATAGGAATGGCCAAAGTTTTAGTATGACATTTGACTCAATAACCTGGATTATCAAAAACAAATGTGCATATATGGCCTCTAGATTGAATTTTGGCTTTCATTCTAGCATCAATGCTCAAAATGTGACTGCTTGGTGCTCATGTAACCTGGTTAGATTGTTTTTGCATTTGTAGTTCTAAAACCAAGTTTAATTTTCCAATTTTTTCACTCGAAGTATAAGGATAGGGCTACCATAGTTAGGTGTGTAGTAAAATTAGGTGCTGCCCTCAGAAGCAAAACAAAGAGACAGGGTGTGGAAAATGTTTGATGTCACTTTTAGGGTCAATGTAATAACCCTATAATAAACACGACAATATGACATATAATGTCAAATGTATACTTTTAGAGTTGTTTACCCAACTAAATATTTTAGGTTCTACACAGTCGAATCAGATATTACGCGACGTTATACAATATATATTTCCTCAAAATTCTGTTTCCTTCTAATATTTCGAGTTAAACACTTTTGATCCTAATTTTTAAGCTCTAAAAGAATTCTGTAATATTTGAGAAGTGAGAACAATTTACCCAAGCAACTACCATTATGGACCTTGATATGTCAATGGCTGCAGTTTGGTATTGTTCATTGTCGGGCTTATTTATTTAATTATTTTTCTAATACATTGTAAAGAGAATTAAAGATAATGTGCATACATCAAGGTAACAAGTCTGGTGAAGAAAGGTGCTAAGAAAATAACCCTGAGTATTGGTGATGGAGCCAATGATGTTAGTATGATTCAAGCAGCTCATGTTGGTGTTGGCATCAGCGGAATGGAAGGCATGCAAGCTGTTATGGCTAGTGATTTTGCAATTGCTCAGTTTCGCTTTCTCACAGACCTACTGCTCGTGCATGGAAGATGGTCATATATAAGAATATCCAAGGTCTGTATATATCTGGCATAATCATCATTTGATATCTTTTCACCATGTGTTTTGGACAGATTACAGAAAGGAGTCTTTTTGCAGGTTGTTCTGTACTTTTTCTACAAGAATCTTACGTTCACGCTGACTCAATTTTGGTTCACCCTCCAAGCTGGGTTCTCTGGTCAGAGATATTATGATGATTGGTTTCAAGCATTTTACAATGTCTTTTTCACATCTCTGCCTGTACTAATGCTTGGACTATTTGACAAGGTTTGAAATCCTACCTAATCTATTGGAGCTCTTTATATCGGATACCTTCACTTTACTGACTCTTGTTTTGTTTCCAGGATGTTAGTGCATCTCTTTCAAAGAAATACCCTCAGCTCTACATGGAAGGATTAAAAAACGTCTATTTCAGATGGAAAGTTGTTGTCATATGGGCCTTCTTCTCTGTCTACCAGTCACTGATATTTTTCTATTTTGTAACAACATCTGGTTCTAAACCTCAAACATCAGCTGGCAAGATGTTCGGTTTGTGGGATATAAGCACAATGACATTCACCTGCGTCGTCATCACGGTCAACATACGTCTTCTTTTGTGCTGTAATAGCATTACTCGGTGGCATCATATAAGTGTTTGGGGAAGCATTCTAGCATGGTTCATTTTTATATTTGGTTACTCTGGGATCATGACTAACGGTGATCGACAGGTAAATCTTTTTTCTTGATAACTTCCTCTGTACAGTACATGTAGTTGACATTCCTTAGAACATGCGTGCACATCAATGCTCACTCGTAGGTGCTTTATTAGTTTAAATTTACGAGTCTACGAGCTTTATGAGAGAATTTTCTATTAGACTGCCAGACTTGTGATGTTTGAAATTAATAAGGTTGAGGTTTCAAAACTTTTGAACGTAGTGTTTTGTTAATCTCAGTCATTTCATCCAATTTTTTTTCCTCTTATTGTATGGTAATAAAATCTCAGTCATGAATTACTGCATTTTGATCATATTGTCCTATACAAGTTTGTCTCTATACTTTCAAAGTGCTTCCTCCCTTTCCGCGGTAGTGTGAAGTGCAAGTGTGCAACAAAGGTCAGAATAGATGCCCACATTGTGTTCCACATAGTATTTTGGACTGAAGGCTATAGTCAATAGTGAATAGACGTTCAAATCAAGTGGGTCTAGTTTAGGCATCATCTTTTTAATTTTTCCTATTATTCTTCTTGGGAGTTACATAGGGAGGTCATTTGTGTATTAACCTCTTACCTCTTTGGTTGCAGGAGAATATTTACTACGTTATATTCGTCTTGATGAGTACCCCATACTTTTATCTTTCACTAGTTCTTGTTCCAATTGTTGCTCTCATTGGGGACTTCCTTTACCAAGGGTAATGAGTTTTTCAAGATCACTATGACACTTTCTAGATGTTAAAAGTTTTGTTTCTTTACTGTTTTTTTTTAATTATATCCGTAAATTGAATGCATGCTCGTGGTGTCTCCATAGCTCATCTCTTAATTTTGTACTCGTTTGTATGATATGCGCGCCATAGTATTTTCAAGTGATGTAAAACCTTTGTGTGGAATGTGTTATGTGAATGATCAGTTGATGGTCATTTCTCGCCTAGGGTTGCAAATTTAGACTTCTCTTGCTTTTCATTGAGCAAATAATTCTTAAATATAGTATCTTTCTGTTCATAGATGACTAAGTGAGCATATATTTGGTGCTTTAATGAAAGCTTTGAACTTACTTGGATGAACATTCTCACATGATTTGTGCATGACTGCCGCTTTTGATGTAAATGAGTACGCGATTATGTCAATTTCTTTCGTAAATCAACTAAGTGATCGCAGTTCTCTGTTTGTATCGGATGAATGGTTTTGACTGAGCTCTTTCGATATAAGATAGTTAGGAGGTCATCTATGCTTTTCTGCTATACGGTAAATGATAATATTGCCTGGCCTTGGTTAATACTAGTATTTGTTTATTGAGCTGTGGGAATTTGAAATTAAATTAGAAGCTTCCGTATTCTTTGTTTTCAGACTACAGAGATGGTTCTCTCCATACGATTATCAAATCATACAAGAGCTTCACCGGCATGAACCTGAGGACAACAGAAGGGCACAGTACCTTGAGGTACAAAGTAATCTCACTCCAGAAGAAGCACGGAGCTATGCTCTTTCTCAACTCCCTTCGCAGAGATCAAAACACACTGGTTTTGCGTTTGATTCACCTGGTTACGAGTCCTTCTTTGCTGCCCAAGCTGGTGTACTTGCTCCTCAGAAGCCATGGGATGTTGCACGGAGAGCAACCATGATGATACGGACAAAGCCCCCGAAAAAATAGTTTGTTTCCTTCTAGGCATCTTTTTGTACAAAAATTCTTTTAGCTCATTTTGAGGAAGCGCCAGTAGGTGAGTGATTGTGTAGAAAGTGTTGTATTATACCAGTAGAGTTCTCATCCTTCATCTTCTAGCGGCTAACACCACGAAGTCGAGGATCACATTTTTGCTGTAATCCTACATTCAGATTTAGGGATATACTGATGGGTTGCGCCATTGTATAATTGATGTAAAATTTTATAGATCAGTTCTGACTTATGAGCATTCTATAACTTTGTAATGGTACATAAATTAAGATTTGACAGAGTACGCAGGCACACTCATTTTCATTTTCAGAGTACTTGTGTACAATTTTGTTTGCTTTCGTATATTTTCGTTTCTTTTGACAACACGAAGCCTTAGCCCCAAATTGATTTGGGGCCTACTAACAGTCCTCGTCCTCTGAAACCGTCTTTAAGCAAAAAAAAAACTAAAGGTAAGAAAAGGCAAACAACAACAATTAGCCCAATTTTTACCTACATGTTTAAAAATTCAACATTTATATGAACTAGATTAAATATTTTAGACAAAAAAACTCATAGCAAGTAATTAAGAGTTGATTTTCCTAAACCGCCACTTCAGTTACACTTTCCTTATTTTACTTTTTGTTATTTGGAAAGTAATACGCGCCAAATTCCTGTTTTGGTAATTACTTCAATCCCACGTAAGCCACTCGCCTATGCCCTATACTATAAAAGTATAAATAACAACGCATACAGAGAGACACTGTACTAGAAACATAAGTGTAAGAAATACGCTACATTAAAAATCACAAGAAAATATGGTTTCTAAGACAGATGTTCCAAACGAGAAGGAGGTGAAGCAATTCAATGGAAGAAAGTCGACCGTCTTCAAAAAAGCTGAAGAACTCTCTACACTCTGCGATGTCGATGTTTTATTGATTTGTTATGATCCGGATGCTCCCAACACCCCACAAATCTGGTCCTCTAAACCCGACCCGTCTGATATCGTAAACGAGTTCTCAAAGAGGACGAAGATGGGGAAAGATAGTGTAAACTTGACGATGAGCAGTCAAAAACTTATTGGGAAGATGAGTTTGGAATCATTGAAGAATCTGGATTGGGTTTTGGCGGGAAAAATCGAAGACGTAAAACAGAAGATTGATATGATGATGAAGGCGGGTCATTCTGGCGGTAATTATTCCGTTCAAAGCGGTAGTAATATTTACGGTGAAGTAGGTAAATATGGGGTGCCAACTTCATCCTCAGACTGGTAAAAATAACAAGATTATGAATGATTTTAGTGAAAGTTACAGTATTGATGACGTGGGTTCGTTTTATAACGGTAATAACGGTAAAAAGTTTGGTAATTTTGATGATGGGTTGACTCTTGATGATCTGAGTTTTAAGGGGTGTGATCTAGTGCGGCCGATTCCACAGAATTCTGGTGGTGGTGATTGTAAGGATCAGATGAAAAGTTGTGATGGAGGGTTGTTAGGGTTTGGGAGTAGTGATCAGGTGTGGACGAGTCCAGAGCAATACAGTGATGCAACTGAGATTATGATTGACATTTCTGACTCTGATCATATCAGATTTGTCAACGATGATCATGACTTAGATATGATCAAGCAATTAGCAACCGTTGATGATCGTTGTGGTTTTGGCGCGCAGATCGGATGCTATTGAAGTAGAGCAGGATTCTTTTTTGGTTTATCATCTGGTAAATTAGTGCCACAGTAAATAAATGTCTTGTTGGGGTAAATATGCTGTAAGATCAGTGAGACTTTTACTGATGGGTTTTTCACTTTTTACAGTCCATGAATTTTCAGTAGTATGTATGTTACCTGTTCAATGGCATTGCTTTATTATTGTGGGAATACTACTGTAGACTGAGTTGCTGTTATTTTAACTTTTTTTGTTCCTCGACTCTTATTAGTGGAGTTACCGAGTAACTTATAATTATTATTGTTGTTGCGTGAAAGAACCTAACCAAAAGTTTAAGTTGACGGTTGAGATCCAATCATTGGTCGCCCCCTCATGCTAATGCCCTTTAGGCTTCAAGCGTGGAGATAATGCATAACCCACTAATTATATATGCAGTAGAAAACAGTATAAGAATAGCCGCGCCCTTTTCTCAGCACGGTAAAAATAGAGAGGACAGTAAAAGTAATTCTCAAGATGGTTGGTTCCTTTTAAATCTCAGTAGACTTCGCGTAACTAAGTATTGCTTCATTCAACTGTTAAAAATATTTACAGAACTGGAAAAACGCTAGCAGCAGGATCACATAAGATGATGCTCCACAGTAGTATGAAAGACCATTACAAACCAGTGGTAAACGATTATACAGATGAGGGATTTTAAAAACTTACAACGTGCTAGTAAGACGTCAACACTTCGCAGGCCTCTGATAATGTGGAGGCAACGAAGGGCAGTTCTCGTTCATATAGGCGTAAGGCTCTATGGTATTGAAATCCGGGAGTTCCATGCGGTACTCTCCGAGAATCTGGCAGAAAGGAAGGCGTCCATTTTCGGTGTTACACCAACTTGGCAAGCGTGTAACATCATTCTCAAATATTTTCAGCATATATGCATCCCGAATCTGAAAGTTTTTTTGATAACACCAGAGTCATAATATAATGGGCAAGGAAGCATAATTATTAATTACTATCAAAATAGTATTAAGAAATAGGGACTTACAGTGAATTCGGTGACTTGGATAGAGCTAGAAAGTGGACCAAAGACTCCGGCTGCTTTATACATTGCAAGGATAAAGGAAACACAAGTTGTCGATTGGCCGTCACTGTATACCCAATCGTCTTGCTCTGGTATGGTTAGTAACTGTTCAAATGATATGCCTCTACTTTCAATCTCGGAAAGAATTTCATACAAGTCCAAGCCCTGAAAAAACAAAGGTGTAATTAGATCAGGGTCACCCATTCAGTTCAGAGTCTTCAGACTCATACTACAAAACCAGCTTTCCTAAAAATAAACTAAGCTGTAGAAGATCTGAACACAAGACACTTGATAGGAATCACATATAGTAGAAGTTTGCCTCGGTGCTTAGTGCTTAACAGCTTATAAGCTTTTTCATCTTCTCAAATTGTTGAGGCAGAAGATTGACGGAAATTTACATGACACACTGTGAAGCTAACTATAAAAAAACTTCTAGACCTCTAGCTCTTCCACATTTAAATAGCTCTAGCACAGATGAGAGTGTACATAGTTAAAGTGGACTGTCAGCTTCAATACCATTGAAATGTTAGCTGCATGCCTAAATACTAGAGAATCAAGAATCAAGTGCTCACCAAGTCACGACAGTCATCAGAACAAAAAAAACTGATTCAGTAATCAAATCGTCCTGAACCTTTCTCAATCTAGGTAAAGTCCATCTTGTTGCTAAATGGTGATTCAACATAGATTCCACACGTGTCAGAGTTAAAATCCTAACAACAGCCGGTGAATTAGTCGAATTTGCAGAGGGGAGAAGACTGGCGCCTACTAAAAGAAAAGGGCACAACATATCCGAAGCAGCAAGTTTAATAATAACCCATGATGGCTATCGTAGTTGCTCAAAGAAGTCTAAACTAGGAAAACTACTACTAATCATAGCCACAGCAGTTAGACCTTCTGAAGCAGTTACTTCTTTACAATAATTTGTAATTAAAGGGAGAGGGCGGCTCTCATGCATACCTCGGTTCCAAGCCTCTTATTCAGTGCTTCATTCCACATATTTGCTGCATAATCTGGCTGTATTCTAGTCCACATAGACATGACAGAAATGACCTGCAGCGTTATAAATAAGAGAGTTAATACACACCATCCCTATGTCCCTATGGTTTCAGTTAAATTAAAGGAAGTAAATTTATTCAAAGGAAATACAGCTAAAAACTTGAAAGTCCTCTTAGTAAATTATACTTGGCAAAAAAAGATATACCAAGTGAGCATCAAGAGGAGGTGGAAAGTTGTCGCCTATGGTATCAATCCAACTAAATATCATGTTATGATAACCATACGGTTTGCCTGCCATGCTTCGTGCATATTCCCAAGCAGCAGTTGAGTTGAACTTAGAACGCACATCAGGGTGCAAGGGAAGCAAAGCTATCTGCGGGTTAGAGCCATCCTTGAGTGAGAGCTCCCACCATTCGGCCCATGGAACAATTGCTATAATCTCTTCACCCTATGTTACCAAAGGAGTGGATGCAATACATTAATTCAGTAAACATATGGATCAAACAGTAGAAAAGCAAATTGCAAACAAAACATACTACAAGTAATCATCAACTGGTCCAGCATACATTCCACTGTAACTATTAATATTTTTTCTCCTAACAGAATTAAGTCTATTAAGCTAGTACCTTTTCATTCTCATGCCCCGACTCAGCAACCCAAAGTTTGCCGTCATCATCCTTCAGACAAACTGCAGTATGACCAGCAAATGCACCTGTAACCCACTTCTCCAAGGTTTCAAATCCACCCCAACGGCCACGGATCTTTGAAAGAGCCAGAAAATCACCAGATTGGACATCATCCGGATTAATAGATGTCTGCCAAGGCTGAGGACGCTTCTCAAATGTTGCCCCCATGTGCTTCTCAAGAAAAGCTAGGTTAGCATGCTGACCCCAAGCAGAGTTAGAAAACAGAGGCATAACATCCACCATAGAAAGGAGTGTCCCGAGCATTCCGGATGGCATTAAGAATACAGATACTCCATGTTTCTTTACCTGTCCATGACACATTATCATCACAACTAGCTATCTAGATACTGCTGCTGTGGGAATAAAACTGAAAACTAGCAAAAATCATACATATTCCAACTCAGCAGCTTCTTCCCAAGATTCAATCTTCAGTGTATGCTCGCTGGCGGCAAAGTAATAATCCCATGTAACCCTGTATGGAGTTGCAAAGACATATAGATCCATACAAGACCAACTGTGGGCTGAAGAGGTCTGCAAAGGAACCAATAAGGTATAAGTGTAACTACATCAAAATCAAAGAGCATTAAATCTCCACCATTACTATATCTCATCTAAGCAGAGACCTCGATCCAAGACTCTTTTTTTTTTTCATAATGATTGATTCTACAGTTTAAATGGGGAACTTAAACTCTGCACTGCTCACCAAAGCTAACACTTTCAGGACTTTCTTTCCACTGTGAGACTGACAGCATAAAACATATCATGAATTCATGATCATGTGCACCTTTTTAAAGATGAAAGCTTTTAGTCCATTACTCAACAGTCAATCAGCAGCAATGTGAATATATTTGCTAACATTCTGCGGTGTAACCTAGTGTGACAACCAATGAAATAAAAGCACGACTAAAAAGAGAAACCAGCTACCACCACTTCCTATTGAATTATTCTCCAATACACCATATATACATCAAATCATGATCAAGCAATAAAGATGGGAACTTCCACTCCACACTCCCAGTCACCAATATCCACACAAGTCAATATTACAAACATCAGAGAATATGAGCTCTAACAACCACCTCATGCAATCAGTCAGCTAATACAACAACTAAACAGCTATAGCAAAACTTTGGTACATAGTAATGCTGCGGCCTGCGGGGGTAGGGGTATGAGGATTTGAGCCCGGGATTACCCCCAGACAGGTTGACTTCCTAACCACTAGACCGACTTTAATCCTCACTAAACAGGTATAATTGATTTCAAACCATCATGCACAAGAAAAACATCACAAAATTCAAACACCACAATCTAATTTGCCCATAACAACATAATCCAATCACAATCTACAGAAGATACAGATAAAATGCAAATTCTAAACCCACAAAAATCCAAGCTTAAATGATAAAAACAACAAACACCCATCAGCAATTACTCAAAAAAAGTAAATGCCCAACAAATAATCAACATAAAAAAGCATACATTAAGACGAAGAACACCACCACCTAAGCCACGATCACCACCCTCAGTAAACTCAAGAAGGGCAGTATTGTCAGAGAAGCAAGCTCCTTTCCACTGCAAAACAGAATCATGATTTGGGGTCACTGACCCCACAAAAGAAGGCAACAAATCAACAGCAGTATGAAGATTATTAAGCACTGGCCATGAAATTTCCCGGGGCAAAACTGGAAGAACATCATTAACCCTAAATGGGACCTTAATTGCTTCTCCAAACCCTAACCCTAACCCTAACCCCAAAATAGAAATAATTAGGAGGAGTGTGAGCTTATCAACTTCAATTTTACTCATCCTCCTAATCATTTAATTTGTGGGGTTTTTTGGGTTTGTCGAGAAATTCAAATTTTGGGGGTTTTAATTTGTATTTTTGATTGATCAAAACAGTGGAGAGGAGAGAGAAAATTCCCAATTGGATTTTTTTTTTTTTGGTGTCAAAATTGGGGATTCATTATTACGTGGGTTGAGGAGAGAGAAAGAGGTGGGTGTTTGAATGTTTGATGATGATTAAAGTCAATCTAATCCAAATTCAGTTCCATGTTTACGTTGATTTTTCTTCTTCGTCATCCAAATTTAATTTTGTTTTTTTTTCTTCTCTTTTTTTACCCTTTTTAGTTTTTATATGTTCCAGACTTCCTGTTTACTGTTTCCGACTAGAAGTCAGTGTTTCATTGTCCCCCCGAGTAATGCTTGCCCAATAGTCCCTATTGGACGGTCCAATAGGGACACTAAGGGACAAATTTCTGCAACTCGTCTTCTTCTTCCTCTCTCTCCCCAGAAATTTGCTTCACCCATAACCACCATGCTTCACCCATCTCTATCTCATCTCTCACTTCTAGCCATAACCACCCCCATCTACCCCATCTCCGACCTTCTTCCGCCATGACCACGAGCACGGAAAAAGGGTTTAAGGTCCCACTTTCCGGTGCCGCGATAGCGGCGCATCGCGGCACCGGGAAGTGGGGCCATAAACCCTTTTTTCGCCCACTTCACAATACCACACCCAAAAAGAGTTCACCACACCCAATCAATCACCTCATCCATCATAGGATGTCTTTTGGTTTTTTCCGCCGGCGAAGCCGGTGGTGTGTTGCGCCGAAATGGGTGACAGGGTGATGGGGAGAGTGAAGGTGGGTGGCTATGGAGTTAGTCGGGTGAGGAAGAAGGAAGAAGGGGATTGATTTGGGGGTAGATAGGCAATATGGCTCTGCATTTTTGTCTTCTAGCGCCCCTATTGGACGATTTGGTCCAATAGGCGCTATTGGCTTAGCAGCGTTCATGACAATACAAATAACTTTGTCCAAAACATACATTATTACCATCACAATTTCGTCAAATGGTTCACTCTTTTTAGCTCATTAATACAAGTGAGTTGATCAAGCTTTGATTCGTTTGATACATGCTGAACCATTTGGCAGGTACCCGGACTAACACTACAAACGCAGCATTGTCAGACAATTAACTTCTGTTTATGAATAACAAAAGACTACTCATGGGGCCTTCGTGAAACAAAATGGCTAAGCTATGGGGATCCCGACCACCTGTAATTTCATCCATTAGCTAGGAACACCTCTCACCATCAGGCCTCAGAACCATGTCTACTGCTTTGGCCTCGAGGGGTCTGATAGATTGATACGCTGCTGCTGTGTTAGAACTGGGTGTTACCGAGTTCATATCCCAAATGTATAGCAGTTAGAATAGCAAGGAAGGTGCAGTACACTATCTTCAACAGCCAGTGGTTGCCTGAATGGATTTAACTCTATCTGCAAAACGACATCAGAACATCAAAACTATCACATATGATGATTGATATATAGGTCAAATGATCATCCCTCCTAAGAGAGAAGGAAAGCAATTGAACATACAGGTAACGCAAGCTCACAGCCTGTTACATTGGTCAGACAAGCAGCAGCCAGATGTGCAGCTTCTTCACAGAAGTCTGTAAACACCACTGGTATATTTAAAAGATGAATCAACTCCTGTAAAATGAAAATGAAAGTTCCACTATCATCATCCACATCTTTTGTGTTACAGAAGAAATCTTGATTGAAAACATACAGATAGATCAATAAACTTTACTCCAGTATTTAAGTAGTGCAGGACATACAATTGTCTCCTTCCAGCTTGTATAAGCGGCAATGCCAGCGTTTGGGGCAACTATGAGATTTGGAAAGCAATCCTGCAGACAAGGATGCCTTTTTAATACAATTGAGTGTGAAGATTTACCACCTTTCTTTTAGACAGAACTCACTTTTATTACTAGATTCACCTTCTTTTTTATTTTGGTTGGGGGGGGGGGGGGGCAGGGGGTTTGAGGATCCATATGAATGTAGTTCTCAAAACTGAGTAACTACTTTCAAAAATTGTGCAGAAGTGGTTAATATTGAGAGTATGTGACATGAAAAAATTATTCTTTCCGACTTATGGTAAATAACAAGGATCATATCCAAACATAAATATCCTTAAAGTGACAAGGTGCATGTCTGCAAAGGTGAGCGGGACTAGAGAGAGATGATAAGTGCATCAAGGCCAAACAAGACTAATGCATATAGTTCCTGTTTGTTTCTTATTTAGCTAACATCATGATCCTGAAAAAGCACAGTAGAAAAAATGTCGTAAAACAATGCATCTATAACTGCCTACCTTGAGACTACTTGGTAATTTAGTTACTATTATCTCTTATGATTCCATACCCAATATATTACCAGGAAAAGTTGTAAACTTCAGCAGCATTACCACAAAACAATACATGGAGATAGCAAGAATTTACCACCTTCATTGTGTCTTTAAAACGGTCGTGATAGAAACCTTTCAGAAGCCGCAATGTCACTGTGGAACCCCTGCTCTCATTTGGCATCTTGCACTTACAATCTCTATCATCACAACAAGCGAATGTATCCAGATTGATTCTCTCACCATCTCTGCCGAATTGAAGGCCAAACAATTCAAAACTGCAATTAGTTCCTTGTGATTTAAGCAGTACTTTTGGAAGATGGCACTCAAATTCACTAGCCAACAGAAGTATATCAGCAACAGCTTCCAACAATGGATCTTTAACCACTTTAGTGAAGAATGGTAAGATGCAACTGTCCACAATAAATTTATAATAAACAAAACAAAAAAACAGGACTGTGTGGATGAGTCGGTAAATTCCAAATATGAGGTGGATGTTGTTATTACAACAATACACATCCAATCTTGGTGAACAAAACAAAAGGGTATTATGTTTAATCCTTACCCCCCCCCCCCAACCCCTACCTGTCCACCATCGAGGGACCCACCCCGCTTCTAAGTTAATTGCCTAAGCCCTAAAATATGATCAACAAGGAAAATAGGAGAATATTTTAGATAACAATCAAGAATCATCTCAAAAGAGCAGATCTCACAGCCGAATATATATACAGTCCTACCATCTGATAGGTCTTTTTATGGGTGGTTGATTGTTACCCCAGACCACAGCCCAACCTCTAGAAGTAGGTTTTAGTCTCGGTCAACAAGTGGACAAACCTAGGAGATTTTTTGTTGCCTACTCTCAGAAACGTGATTCGCTTCACAAGGAAACACCCTAAAGCTGTCATAGCAAGTGTTTTAAGTGAACCTGTGTTCTGGAACTGCAGGTCCAACAAATTCTATATGCACATGCCATTGAGGGAGAAGTGCAAGCAGTTCACCAAATGCCGCAAGTTGGAACAGCTCTTTATCAGGTCCTACAGAAATAAGTTTGTTGAAGCATGAGTTGAACTGACACGAGTTAGGTACTATAAAAAACACTACAAAGGATAATCATTCTTGATCACACAAATTTAGAAGGTATTCCATCCAATAATAAACGATATAAGAATAAAAAAAAGTAGAATAACACTAAATATACTAGTTTGAGGCATGGCTCATGCTAGAGCAACGTATGTATATATTACTTCCACCTCAATTACCACCACACACTACTTCCCTTCAAAAATATAATTACATATTATTATATTTCATTATTTTCTTGATAGGGTATTACTTTCACTTTTCCTTCACCAGCACAAATTTACTTATTTATATTGTATCTTTCTGGATATTGTTTTATTTCTCCTTTATGCACGTAGCAAAATTTAAAACTTTTTGTTCGAGGCTAATTTTGGCCAATTTGTGACAAGTAGCACCATGTTATCAAAACATTCCATGGACCGTATGAGACTGCCCATGATGGATATGAGAGGGCAGTTCCCAAGAATGTGTGGAGTGCTGAATGCCACTACGGCACACATCACCCATCGAGGCAAACGTGTTTTTAAAGCCGGTTTCGGCACTAATCATAGCATTTTAGCTCTAGTATTTTGCAAAAAAATATGATATGACCCCTAGGAGCTCCCACAGAAATTCGGGTCATTTTAATTCCGGAGACATTTTGAGCCAAAAACCGTGAGTTAATAGTACTTCATTTGCCAAATTAAACTCTTCATCACACTAACCAAATGTTCACAAAAATTTACTATAGGCAGCCTCGAAATATCCTTGTTGGATAAGAGGGTTGGTTTGTGTGGTAGAGAAGTTCCTTAAGCCCTTTGAGGTTACGTCACCCATGAAGCTATAGTGCGTTGTTATGCTGATTTCTAGAAATACAATAGATTTATGGCTCCCATATATTGCTAATTTTGACCGTTTTCTTGGAAATGGACGAATGTTCTCAAAACTTCACCAAGGATCGCTTTGGAGTACCCTTGTTGGATATGAGGCATAGTTCCTCCCTTAGGGAAGTTCTTTAAACCATTCCGCCACAAGGAGGCCAAAATGCATTTTTTGTCGATTTTTTGGAACTTGCCATGGGTTTTTGGCTCAAATATTTCGCAAATATCCATAATATGACCCCTAGGAGCTTCCACAATAGCTTCAAACAGTTTTTGTTCCGGAGACACTTTGGGCCAAAATCAGTGGATTTATAGACTTCAGTTTGGGCCAAGTTTGAGCACATTTTCTGAAGTAATCAAATGTATACAAAAATTTACTATTGACAGCCTCGAATTATCTTTATTGGATATGAGGGTTGCTTTCTGTGTTAGAGAAGTTGCTCAAGCCTTTTCTGCACAGGTCACGTTTTCACACTACAGAATGTTTTTTTTGTTTGCCGATTTTAAGACATACAATAGATTCTAGCTCTAATATTTTGTTAACACCTGTCACATTATCCCTACGGACTCCCAAACTAATATGATCGGTTTTTATCTCGGGCCATTTTGGGTCAAAACCCATGGATTATATACTTCGATTTTGGCTAATATTGACCATTTTCTTGAAACTAGACAAATGTTCTCAAAACTTCACCGTGGACAGCTTTGGAGTACCCGTGTAACCGTGTTGGATATGAGTCATAGTTCCTCCCTTAGGGAATTTCTTTAAATCCTTCAAGCACAAGTCACGTTTTGAGGCTAGAATGTGATTTTTATCGATTTTTTGGGACTTACCATGGGCTCTCGGCTCTAATATGACCCCTAGGACCTTCCACGAAAGTTTCGGCAATTTTGCTCATTTTTAATCCAGAGACATTTGGGGCCAAAATCGTGGATGAAGTATCTTTGTTGGATATGAGGGTTGTTTTCTGTGTCAGAGGTTCTTTAAGCCTTTTCAGCACACATCAAGTGTTAACGCTAGACTGAGTCTTTTGTCGATTTCAAGACTTACACAGATAGATTAGATTTCTGGCTCTAATATTTTGCTAACACCCATCACATGACACCTACGAACTCCTAAAATAATTTGAGCTGTTTTCTATTTCGGGCCATTTTGGGTCAAAAGCTGTGGATTATATACTTTGGTTTTGTCTAATTTTGACCGTTTTCTTGGAAATGTACAAATGTTCTCAAAACTTCACCAAGGACAGCTTTGGAGTACTCTTGTTGGACATGAGGCATAATTCCTCCCTTAGGGAAGTTCTTTACACCCTTTCAGAACATATCACGTTGTTAGGCTAGAATGCGTTTTTAGTCGATTTGTTTGGGATTTAAAATTGGTTTTTCACGCTAATATTTCACAAAATCCATAATATGACCCCTTTTTTATTTTCAGACACTTTGGGCCAAAACCCGTGGATTTATACTCTTCGGTTTGGGCCAACTTTGAGCACTTTTTCTAAAGTAACCAAATGTTTAAATTTTTTTACCATAAACAGCCTCGAAGTATCTTCGTTCAATATGAGCGTAGCTGTGTGTGTTAGAAAAGTCGTTTAAGCCCATTCTGCACACGCCATGTATTGACGCTAGATGGCGTCTTTTCTTTTTCTGCCGATATTAAGACTTACAATAGATTTCAGGCTCTAATATTTTGTTAACACCCATCACATGGCCCCTGCGGGCTCCTAAAGTAATACGAGCCGTTTTCAATTTCGGGCCATTTTGGGTCGAAAAATGTGGATTATATACTTCAGTTTTGGCTAATTTTGACCATTTTCTTGAAACTAGACAAATATTCTCAAACCTTCACCGTGGACAGCTCCCGTGTTGGATATGAAGCATTGTTCTACATAAGGGAAGATCTTTACTCTCTTCCGGCACAAGTCACGTTTTGAGACTAGAATGCGATTTTTATCGATTTTTTGGGACTTACCATGAGCTCTCGGCTCTAATATGAACCCTAGGGGCTTCCACAAAAGTTTGAGCTGTTTTTTTTTCCTCGGACCATTTGGACCAAAAACCATGGATATATACTTCGATTTTGGCTAACTTCGACCATTTTCTTGGAAGAGGACAATTGTTCTCAAAACTTACCTTGCACAACTTTGGAGTACACTTGTTGGATATGAGACCTTGTTCCTCTCATAGAGAAATCCTCTAAACCCTTACGGCACACGTCACATTTTGAGGCTAGAGTGCCTTTTTTGGGGACCTACCTTATATTTTTTTTGCTCTAATTTGCAAAACTTCCATGATACGACCCCTAGCGATTTCCATAAAAGTTTCAGCCGTTTTATGGTATTTAGGCCAAAAATCGTAGATTATAGACTTTGGTTTTGGCCACTTTTTACCACCTTTTAGAAAGTAACAAAACGTTCTCAAAAATATACCATTGACAGTCTCGAAGTATCTTTGTTGGATATGACGGTTGCTTTCTAAGTTAAAGAAGTTCCTTAAGCCTTTTAAACACAAATCACGTGTTCACGCTAGAGTGCGTTTTTTTTTTTTTTTTTTTTTTGCCGATTTTAAGACTTACAATAGATTTCGGGCTCAAATGTTTTGTCAACACCAATCAAATGAGCCCTACAGCTCCAAAAACAAATTTGAGTTGTTTTCGTGCTCGGGCCATTATGGGTCAAAATCCGTGGATCATACTTCGATTTTGGCTCATTTTGACCATTTTCTTGGAAATGGACAATTGCTCTCAAAACTTCACCGTGGACAGCTTTGGAGTACCCGTGTTGGATATGAGGCATTGTTCCTCCCTTAGGGAAGTTCTTTAAACGGCAATAGTCACATTTTGAGGCTAGAATGCGTTTTTTGTCGATGTTTTGGGACTTACTATGAGTTTTTGACTCTAATATTTTGCAAAAATCCATAATAAGACCCCTTGGGTCTTCCACGTGAGAGTTTTAGCCGTTGTCTTTGTTCCTAAGACATTTCGGGCTAAAAACTGTGGATTATAAGACTTAGGTGTGGGCCAACTTAGAACACTTTTTCTGAAGTAACCAAATGTTCTCAAAAATTTACCATGGACAGCCTTGAAGTATCCTTTTGGACATGAGGGTTGGTTAATGTGTTAGAAAAGTTCCTTAAGCCCTTTTAGAACATGTCATCCTTGACGCTAGAGTACGCATTTTGCTGATTTTAGGACTTAAAATAGACTTCTGTCTCTAATATCTTGCTAACCATATTATGAAGTATGAACCCTAGGGGCTAACAAAATCATTTGACCCTTTTTGTTCTGGGGCCATTTTGGGTCAAAAACCGTGGATTATGTACTTCGGTTTCGGCTAATTTTGACCATTTTCTTGGAAGTACACAAATGTTCCCGAAATTTCACCTTAGACAGCTTTAGAGTACCCTTGGTGGATATGAGGCCATGTTCGTCTCTTATGGAAATTATTTTAACCCTTTCAGGCTCAAGTGCCTTTTATGTCTATTTTTAGGATTTACCATAGGTTTTAAACTCTATATTTTGCAAAAATCCATGATACGAACCCCTAGGAGCTTCCACCAAAATTTCGGCAGTTTTTGTTCCTGAGACATTTGGGGCCAAAAAACCGTGGATTATAGTGGTTTTGGCCGACTTTGACCACTTCTTCTAAAGTAACCAAATGTTTGGAAAAAAGTTACCATTGACAGCCTCGAAATATCCATGTTGGATATGAGGGCTGCTTTTTGAGTTAGAAAAGTTCCTTAAGCCTTTTTAGCACACGTCACGTGTTCGACGCTAGACTGCGTTTAGTCGCCGATGATAAGACATACAATAGATTTCTAGCTCTACTATTTTGCTAACGGCCATCTTATGACCCCTAGGGGCTCCCAACCAAATTTGAGCCGGTTTCATTCTCGGGCCATTTTGGGTCAAAACTGTGGATTATATACTACGATTTTGGCTAATTTTGACCATTTTCTTGGAAATGGACAAATGCTCTCAAAACTTCACTATGGACAGCTTCGGAGTACCCGTGTTGGATACGAGGCACTGTTCCTCCCTTAGGGAAGTTCTTTAAACCCTTTGGGCACAATTCACGTTTTGAGGCTAGAGTACATTTTTTATTTTGCGAAACTCCGTAATATGATTCCTAGGGCCTGCCACAAAAGTTTGAGCCAGTTTTGTTCTCGGAAAATTTTGTGCCAAAAAACATGGATAATATACTTCAGATTGCGCCAACTTTGACCACTTTTTCTGAAGTACCCAAATATTCTCAAAAGTTAAACGTGCACAGCCATGAAGCATCCTTATTGGATATGACGGTTGGTTCATGTGTTAGAGAATTCCCTTAAGCTCTCTAAGCACACGACACCGATTGACGCTAGAGTGTGTGTTTTGGCCGATTTTAGGACTTACAATAGATTTTTGGCTCTTAATATTTTAATAACACCGGTATGACCCCTAGGGAGCTCCCAAAATAATTTGAGCTATCTTCAATTTTGGGCCCATTTTGGGTCAAAAGTCGTGGATTATATACTTTGGTTTTGTCTAATTTTGACCGTTCTCTTGAAAATGGACGAATGTTCTCAAAACTTCACCAAGGACAGCTTTGGAGTACCCTTGTTGGACATGAGGCATAAGTCCTCTCTTAGGGAAGTTCTTTACACCCTTTCGGCACAAATCACTTTGCTAGGCTAAAATGCGTTTTTTGTCGAATTTTTTTTGGACTTATCATGGGTTTTTGGCTCTAATATTTCGTACAGACCTAGAATACGACAGCCTCGACGTGTCTTTGTTGGATATGAGGGCTGCTTTCTGTGTTAGCGAAGTTTCACAAGCCCTTTCCACAGACGCAACATGTTGACAGTATAGTGCGTTTTTTTGCCGATTCTAAGACTTGCATTAGATTTCTGCCTTGAATATTTTGCTAACACCCATTTTATGACCCCTAGGGGCCCCCGGCCAAATTTGAGTCGTTTTCGTTCTCGGGCCATTAAGAGTCAAAATCCGTGGATTATATACTTCACTTTTGGCTAATTTTGACCATTTTCTTAGAAGTGGACAAAAGTTCTCAAAACTACACCGTACGCAGCTTAGGAGTACCCTTGTTGAATATGAGGCCTTGTTCCTCTCTTAAGGAAGTTCTTTAAACCCTTTGTCGCAAGTCAAGTTTTTAGGTTAGAGAGCGGCTTTTGTTAATGTTTTGGGACTTACCGTTTGGTTGTTTTGCTAAAATAAAATATAATCTCTAGGGGCTTGAGGTGATTTTAGGAAGCTAGTCAATCTACCAAATGTTTTTGGCTCTAAGATTGTGGCAAGACCCTTTAAAAAATTTTGTTGGTCTTGGACCATTTCGCGTCAAAAATATCAGATTATAGTTTTTGGGTGTTGGATAACTTTGGCCATTTAAGGCACTCTATCGAACATAGCAAAACGTTCTCCAAACTTAAACATGGATTTCATTTGTGCCAAATAATTCTATAACAAAAATTAAAATTAATAATTTAATATCAATTATTTCCATCTAATTAAATTAGGCCAAGTATTGTGCAAAGAAAACAACCCTTGTAAAACTTCAACCATGGGCCTAATTTATCTATTTTTGAAGAACCAGAAAAGGGAAAGAGGTGGAAAGACAAGTGAAAAGCACATTTTTGAATTATAAACAAGGTGAGAGGTTGCTTAGTTCAGCATGCATTGTCAAAGTCTTCACATTCTCTATCACAACAAATGTTGGCCATATTTACTTAAGTGTGTACTTGGATCTAAAAAATTATAACCTGAACATTGCATTACTTTATACTAACCACTCTACCACTTTCCTCCCAGATTGCTGAACTTACACTCATGATGGTAAAATTAAAACAAGGGGCAAGGGGCAAACAATCAAGTGAGCTTAAATATACAATGAAATCATAGAAAAAAGCAAAGTACCATTCACATTCCTGATTGGCGGACTTCTAAAAAAAGCAAAGTTTGAAAATGGGCACGAGAACATACCAAGATAGTGAATATTTATGATCCCTTTATCAGCCTCGCAACTCAGTATTCTATCAGCATGAAGTTGGACCGCGTTGTATATTGTAAGGGGCTGCCAAAAAAATGTAAAGGACTGTCATGAACGCAGTCACAAAACTAAAAGAAGACCAGCTTGGAAAGCAATGGTGTATACACCTATTCCTATAACCATTTAGCTATAAAATCGTACTAAATTTCTCTTCATTCACTAGAAGATCCAGATGCACAATTAATTTCAATGTTTGCCCTTTCTGTCTTTTCTTTCAGGGAAGGCAGGGTGCAAATAAGTTCAATACATCTTTCCTCTTTCCTACCCAATCTAGTGACTTCTATTTACTCTTATAACTTCAATCTCTAATACAAGTAACTAATAAGTAACTGGATGTTCAATTTACTCTAAAGATTCCACTAGTTTGTCTGTATAATTATTTATAAACTGAAATCGAACTTCTTTATACCACAGGCGGCACATTCAGCAAAGTTGACAAGCATTACGCAGCATACAACTATGTTCTACTAAACTATAAATCAGATAACACATTATCTAAATTATTAAAGAAACTGTAGTTACTGTTCACCCAAAAAAAAAAAAAAAAAACACATCTCCGAGGTCCTACTTGCTTGCTTGTCAATCTGATGAATGAAACCTTTATTTCTATTGCCAAAGTTCATATGATATAATGCAGCAAACATGTTCAACACATATCGTCTTAGCTAGCCAATAGAAGTTGCATTTATGTGAAAGGAAGCAACATACTGGTGCCTAGCTGTTCAGTGTCAAAGTTAAAGAAAAACATCACACCATAGCAATATAACATACCCATTGAAGTAATAAAGAAACCGGTGAGTCTGATGGGATGGATCTCCATTCATAATACTCCTTCCAACAGCTTAACTGTTTTGACAACGGAGACACAGGGTCTGCATGAGATGTTAATGAAGATGTCCCCTTACAAGTCAATATGTGGAAGAAGTTGAAACAAGGAGTGTTCATTAGTCAAGTGGAGCATGAGTTGAGTTTTTAACACTGGGTACAGAGGGTGTGCATGAAATTTTAACGAAGAAGTCCTCTGAAAAGTCAATTTGTGAAAATCTTTTAGACATGAGTATTCATCAGTCCAACTATAGAGTGTTCATCTAAGGTTACGCTTGAAACTAGACAGAATCTAGCAATTGAAGTAAATGAGTGTGCACTCATATTTCTAATTTGGTTGAATATTATATTAGAGCTAGTGCTGAATTAAGGTCCGAAAATTTTCAGTGGTCGATACAAATGCAGATCACTTTTGGACTGGTGAACACCCCCTATCGAAGTCGCTTACACAAAGAGAAAGACAATACCAATACACGGGGCGAACATGCTTGAAAGGTTCCAAGACTTGATGAGCCTACACAAAACATGATTCCAATTACTCATGTTAGAAATCATTCAAGAGGTTTAAGAGTGAAAATATGTCAGTTTGAGAACTTTGAGTATCATGAAAAAACAAGGGTAAAAGCTTACGCCGGGAGATTGTCAGGAACATCTGCAACCCAGCAGGGGCATTCATATGACCACATTCCTATCTGATGAAGGCCCCTTCTACCAAGAAAAGAACATCTACTCCCCCTCTTTCCACAAATCTACAACAACGCATGAAGAGAAATGTGAAAGACAGAATAGACTTACAGCTTCTTCAACCCCATAAAGGTTCAAGTTTACGCACGTAGTACCTGAGTTGTAGCTTCTGCACAAAATGTAAAAGGGAATTCATTCAAGATATCAGCTTTTCTCAATTGCTCTTCCAATCTTTCGCATTCTTTCTTGTGGTCAATCCAATGCAAATTCTAAAGGAACATTTTCAGCAGGTAAAGACTTAAGTCAAAGAAGGTACTCAATACTTTATTATCAACAAACAAATTCAATAGTGTGATGTTAGGTTGATCAAGAAAAATAAACACAAGAACAAGACACAATCGTTGACATCACGATTCCAAACTATTAATGGGGGCGAAGTCTCTGCTGGTGGTACCTAGGACCTAGGTTTCAACGATATCAATAACACTTCTCTCTTCATGACTCCCTTTAAATCTAAAGGTGATGAGAATTACTAGCATGTCATAATCTACTCAGCCTCAACAAGGCCATGATATCCAGTGCAGACCTAACATTTGGTTCGGGGTGCATCCCAGCTAAAAACTCAAGACAGCCATGCGATAAACAATTTGGTTCTAACTCGATTGAATCACACCCTAAACCAGAGATCAAACTGTCTCGCTTCTTTTTTTAGACCAACAAGTTGTAGAATTAACCAAATAAACACAAAAGGTATAATCTTCATGAACCCAACAAGAAGTCGGGCATACAATGTAACACTTAGCACTTGCATCCAAGATATCAACTTGCATTCCCCTTTCCATACCCATGGCCTAGATAAAACGTGGGCAGTTGAGAGAATGTCTCACATTCTCGACCAAAATAGCTCCTTAAACAACTTCACAACCAAAATCCGGTCTAAATACAACCCAAAAAAACAAATCATCCTTCATCATTCCTTTCCAAAACGACCAAAATAATTCCAAACTCTCACTACTCACTACCCATCATACCTGGAGCATATTTCACCTCGAAACATCATCGACATAACATTCATGGAGCTCTCTAAACCTTGAATCAACCCAGTTCCTACCAAACCCTTTGCAAAATGTTCGAACAAAAAAGGCAATGAAGGTTTATGTACACCCTTGACCAAGGATTAATAGTCTTCCATCCAGCTTCTTTCGAATTAGAATCGAACCGTCGAATTTCCGGAAATTCTCAACAAAATTTACTCCTCCAAAGAAATTCCAACCCATCATCATACATATGATATATCACTCCAAAACCAAATTAACAGCTATAACAAGTAAAAACACAGCAATTTATACAATACCCACCAACACAAATGCAAATTTCACTAAGAATTACTACCAGGTTTAAAAAAATAATCAAACTAACAAAACATTAGAAGGGAGTAAACTGTAAAAGTATAAATGATATAATTAAGAGAAGATAAAGAGTGAACCTGGTGAGAGAGTGAACAATACGCAACAGCTTGGCAGCGAGCACATCGTCTCACAGGTGGGCCCACGCACCGGGTGCCACTCCTCTTTGCCGCGCACTCCATATTTTGCTCCACTCTACTTTCCCACTTACACCACCCAGGGTTTCGCCTTCTTATTATTGTTCTTACTGAATCGGACCGATCTTTCGTTTTGTTTGAAGTTGTGGACCGTTTGTCAATTGCAAATGCCCCTGATGGTCAGGCTCAGTGGACTCATGGTTTGGTATGAAAATGGGTTGAGACTTGAGATAAGAGGTGAGCCGGTGAGGTGATCATGGGTTCGATCGCGTTGAGGTTTAACTGGTCGGAGGTTGAAAATCGAGAATTAAATCGAACGAGATTAAATGTTTGGGAATCGGTTCACACAGTTCACGAGCCATAAAAGGGTGCTTCAGGCTTGACCACCTCTGGATATGTTTGCTATTTGGCGATTGTTTGGCATTGACTCATCTTAGAGCATCTCCAATGCAAACTACAAAAATGTTGTAGTTTACCTTGACAAGTAGGAGAGATAATATTTTAAGCTACAACTCTAAACTTCAAAGACTTGTACTCCAATGTTAAACTACATTGGGTATGGGGACCCACAAAAATTATATTTCACATTTTCTTTCTATAAAATATATATATATTTTTTATCCAAGCTATGTAGCTAGCAAAACTACAATTCACAAAACTTCTCCAATGGTACAAGCTGCTGATGTAAGCGATTTTGTCAAGCTAAACTACATCTCCATATTACCATTGGAGATGCTCTTATACACTTTTTATGTTAATTTTTAGACGGGATTATACGCTTTATAATAATTTAACTGTTTACGTAGTAAAGATAATTTTAGTTATTTGAAATGGATTGTCTAGAGGGTACCCAAATTTCAATTTGTCAAATACGGTTACGTTGGCCTAATGGTTACTTGGTTAGTTTATTAACCTATCTTGGGATTGTCCTAGGTACTCTGTAGGCATGTGTCAATTTGTAATGAGCCAAGTTTTATGTTATCTAGGATTGAATTTTAGGTTCTACTCCATTAACATTAGTGAAAAAGTACTTGTTATCGTATCAATAGGTTTTTCACGACTCAAATCCATGGGTGGTGTAAGTACAATGCAAGACAACATACTATGTCTATTCACATTTTCACCGTCTAGCAGAATATGTAAGGTACCATGTAATTAAAGCAATAATGGACTAGGGCGTGTATAAAGATCTTGCAAAATCAAAGTTGGTTAATATAGTTGCTTTTTCAAGCGTGAAAGCATATTCTTCAACGTGAAAATGAATCCTACGATCTTGGCCAAAGATCATCCTTTCAAAAGCAGTAAAGGATCATTGATTGTCTGGTAAAGACGTAAAAAGAAAGAGTAAGATTGATAAATTCGCCTGCCTATACTATTTTAGAAATACCACTGTTTTTGTTTGTAATCAGAAACCCCTCCAACGTGCAAATTATACTATGCTTCCGATAACAAATCTATATAAGTATGGTCTCTATACCTCTATTGTGAGAAAGACCACCATACTCCTTATACTCCCACGAACATAAAAAAAAAAAAAAAAAAATATCCTAATTTAAAAACTCATATATTCAAATCAAATATTAAGAATATAAAGAATTGGAGAAAGTTTTCACGCACCCAATCATTAATTTATATCAAATGTCCCTAAAGGGACCCCAATCATTAATTTATATGAACACGATGCGAACGGTGCTTTTGCATTTTACTGATGACGGTGATATGGTGAACTTAGGAGTAGCTCAAAGTTGTGCTAACTCGGTGTTTCTAAAACTATATAAATTTACCCCTTGACGATATAATCATAATGCTTAAGTTTTTTTTTCAAAATAAATAATCTAGTGTTGGGATCCTCTAGAGTTGCAAATCAACTCTATTTGGTAGAGTTTGTCTAAAAAGGCAAGAAGAATTTTTTTAACAATTTATTTGTGACCCTCAAAATTCTTTTTATTTTGTCTTATTACTTGTTTTGGTAAACTCTACCAATTCTACCAAATTCAAACTCTAGAGGATCCTCACCCAATAATCTATAGGAAATTAGGAATATATAGATCGAGTTCCATGATGTGAAATGGCAAAAGTGAAAATTTGAGTCGCCAACCATTTTGAGATGAAGGCATTCAACGCACTTTTCTTTTTAATGGAAATTATTTTAATTACTTTGTTGACTTTAGGATGCGACTAGTCACAAAAAATAAAATAGACTATGAAATTATGCAAGTCTTAAACTCCGTTGATTAAACTTTAATAAAAAAAACAATGAATTCGAATCAAATTAAGTCAATTCATCTTCATTTAAATCAAATCAATTTCAACCAAATCTGATCATAATTATCCAAATAATATTCAATGATTCTAAACTACTTTTAGTTATCAATTCGTCTAAAATCAGTTAATTTTTCAATAAAAATAATTAAGATCAATCAAAGCAAAACGGTTCAATTCAAATCAAATTTGCAGTCCAATCAAACAGATCCTTGTAAGTTTGACCACTAATGAGCACGGACTAATTTAATTAGTTTGAAATTCTCGTCTTGGTTTTGACTCTTATAATCCAGTGTTGTTGGAAACCTATTGATAGAACTCTATTGATTTTATTTGACTCTATCTTACTCAAATCTATACTATATTGTGAAAACTCCGTATTGACTTGCACTTGAAACCCATAATTTCAACTGTTAGAGTCTGGTTAGGGACCGACCCTGATGACCTCCTTAATGTAATCTTTACAGACTATTTGTTGACCTTCGATTAATGCATTTTCGTCATTAACCTCAAAAAAAGAAAAAAAGATTTTCATGGCTTGAATGAATTCCACTTTCACTTTCCCTCATCTTTTTTTCCCATTGGAAATAAAATCTCTAGAAGGCCCAAATAATCAAAAGCTGCTGTTTTGGTCTTTTTTGTGTGCCATTAACGAGTCAGACCCATTGATTAAGGAGTATCAGGCCCACCACCCAAAAGCTCATGGTTTTTTAACGGGTTCAATTGGCTATATTATGGAAGTGGTATCTATTTAATTAATTTAATTTCAGATTTTGTGCATTTTTGTAGCACTTGTTCTAGTACACCTTATCGTACAAACGCATGCAACATTTGATTAATAATTATCAAAACTCGCATGTTTGATTAGTAGTTCGTCATTTGATTGTGACGTAGAAGCTAACACAATTACGCTAGTAAGATTTTGATCAACTAAGCAATATCTTGTTAGCTCATCATAATCCTCACTCATTCACTCATGTTTAGTAGAATATAATCATTTAGTTGTTATATACAAATTCGTAATCTCTCCAGTAGTGCGTAAGAACAAAACTTGCAAACTCCTTATTCTATTTCACAAAAAGATTTCATGTTATATGGGTAGTACTCCGTAAAAGACCACAACATGGTTTTTGGCATTGCACCAATTTTGATAGATAATTGTAACTTTGTAAGGCAACATTATTGTATATTGTATAACGAGCATTTATGCAGTTATACACTTAATAGTTTTCACTAATACGAACACAAATACAATAAATATATATAACAAGTACTACTCCATATTAAGTAAACTTTAAATGGGAAAAGTTGCGCTACAATTCTATAATATCCTAATTAATCCGGATCAGTGCGACGTTTATTATCATGATCAGTGTGCAATCTCCATTGATGATTTGATGGCATTTAGTGGCCTGCGCGCATCTTGTAATTCTCGTGCATATCCATGAAGAGTTTCATCAAAAACGGGTCTGCTATGTTCCAGCTTGTTTTAGCATTTTTTAAACCTAGTTGTGTAGAATAAGCCATTTGGAATTGCTCTCTTTAGTAAGTTATTTTAAGAGTACTGTTGTAGGATTATTAGAAGTGCAAGTATCTCGTGAACCAATTTGGAACTTGGCAGATCTCTTAAGATACGTTAATTATACCAATCATATAAAATTCTTCTTCTCCCCCCTACAAGCTATATATATCCGTGCCTCCGTTATATTGGAATAGACGATAAAGATGGCTCAAATTAGTATAAATGAAAATTAAATAACTCTTATCAATTACAACGCTCGAGTTAAAACCTCTGGCGAAGCTTAACTTCGTGGTTACATCGTGGTGTGTCAAAATTTAAAGGACTAGACTCTAGATAGTCAAAGCAACCGTATGTCATGGACGCACAAATGCGACGGCTCATTCCTTTTATACTTTGATATGAACCATCTAGATTAATCCGAATATGAGTCAAGAGGACAACAAATGGCGAAAAAATAATCTCAAAAGCTCTTACTAATCATATCGAGTTGTAATTAATTTGCATCAGCTCAACTAATAAGTACTGTAAATTGGAAATTTTCCCTTACTGTATTGTATGTATATGTCGACGATTTATACATTTCGCACCTACGAATTTGAACAGCACTAATAGTGAATGGTCCTATAAAACGAGTGGCAGGCAGATGCACTATCAAATCGAGGAATAAGGATAGAGAAATATACGCTGTTTGAAACCCAAGAACGAGGAATTGTGTTGGTCGACTCAAGTCCATGGGATTTGGAAAGAAGACCAAAACAGTAATTATCAAGTGAGTGGACCTCAAAAAATAATAATAAAAAATGCGAGAAAATGTGAGAGGGAATTGAGAAGGTGATTTATAGTTTTTTACACTCTTCATGTGAGAGAAATATTTGGAAGTTGGAATTGTAACTCACATTAATAAGTGCAAAAAACAAATTCAATTAGTTTAATAACCATTACCCAGAAAATTAAATGTATGAAGAAAAAATCCATACTGAAAATGCATTACTCGTTTGTAAGAGAATAATTTGACCTAAAGAAAATGAAATACACATTTATTTTTAATTCCTTCGGGGGGTTGTAAGTGTAACGGGGTTATATTGGTGTGATTCATATAGAGCGTGAATTTATAGTAGAATGTAACACTCCATCTGTAAATTAAACTGGTGAATGATGGAGTACTCGTTTTATTTTCTTTTCGTCTAATTTTTTTCTACCAAACAAATCCGAAAAATAACAAATTTTGATAGTGCTATCTCTCTGTTCGAAATATTGCAATCGAATTGAATTAAATTGAATGTGAAAAAAATAAAATTTGGGGGAAGAAAATCCTGAGGAAGATTTGATATGTTTGTCTGATACGTCTTTTTGAATTCATTGCAAAACTACAAATGCATCATACATCCATCTCCATCGAGTTGGGCCCACTCCTAAGATTTCTTTGGGACTCTCTAAATCTTTTCTCTCTCCTCTTTTGTCCCTACCACTTCTCTGCCACCCTTAATTGTACTCTGTGTCTCTGTTCATTACCTTCTCGGATAAAACATTGACAGAAATTTTTACTACTAACACGTGGATTTTATGTGAAATTTGTAATCAAATGTCAACATTGTTGATTCAAGAGATTTGGATTTGAAAAGTGAAAGCAATGGGTATCTTCTCCATGACTCTTCATTTACAAATGAAAGCTTTACTATTGGATTTGTTGAGTTTAATTCAATTATCGAGTTTGAAAGTTTGTTAAGTTATTAAA
Organism: Spergularia marina; assembly: GCA_963680865.1. Taxonomy (NCBI): domain Eukaryota; kingdom Viridiplantae; phylum Streptophyta; class Magnoliopsida; order Caryophyllales; family Caryophyllaceae; genus Spergularia; species Spergularia marina. The sequence goes on along the minus strand of OY804545.1, from coordinate 3,470,679 downwards.
TACAATTATAAATTATCTGTTGATCGACTCACACTAGATGAAATGTGAACATTGTGAAGTACTTCCTCCGTCTCAGCTCAAACGCCCCAAGGCGTTTTTGTAGTGGAATATAAAAAATTGATATAGTAAATTGAGTGGGGTAATATTATGAAAAATGAGGAGAGAATGTGAGGATTAATAAAAGTAGGAGAGATAATGTGAGAGAGGATATAATAATATAATAAAAGTAGGAGAAATAAATATGTCCCAAAATAGTTGGGGTGTTTGAGGTGGGACGTCCCGAAATGGAATATGGGGCGTTTGAGCTGTGACGGAGGGAGTAGGAGTATTGCTAGTTGTTTGCAGTTTGATAATTAAGGAGTACTTCGTATTTGTTCTCTCTACAATATGTTTCGTCTTTGTTCTATTATGACAGCATTGTAGAATTTGCTCAATGCTTGGTAAGTGTTGCTTAATGAATTCAATTTGTTATTATCTACATATTATTTTTTCGTGTTACTAAGACCCCCAAATCAAGATGGTCCTTATAGAGTTATAGTGTTTGATTGTAACGCTTGAGTTCCTTTAATCAATTTCTAAGGTAATTTCACAGCACTACTTGATTCGAGTTAGTTTTTCACCACAAAATGGAAAGTCATACTTTATTGATGGATATTGGAAGTACCCGGTTTTGTTATTTTTTACTTCATTGGTTCGATTCATTTGTGAACATCAATTAATGAAAGACGGAAAAAATATTTGTAATTTTTAACAAAAAATATAGGGTACTCTCTGAGTCATGCTATGGTGCATTTGGGAAGCCACATCACATGACACCATTCAAAGACCTTGCCTCTATAATCACAAAGCTCACTACCCACAGAAAACTTATTAACGAAGATTACAAGGAAAAAGAACTCAAATCTTGATAAAAAATATTAAATCTCGACATTGTAGAGAAATGGAGTGATATAATATTGCATTGTACTTTGTACTTGAAATGTGAGAAGATAACTGTGAAGATAACAGTGCAGAGAACACATACTAAAGTTAGAAAAAACATGAAAAAGTTACCAGTTCACAATCTTACAATTCTTAGCCCTAGATCCTGAGCAGTAAAATGTCACGTAAAATCGAAGTTTTAACTGCGATGACTTGACTTGGCCTAAGTCAGTCAGTCAGAAAGTGGCAGCCTTTTTCTCCCAAACCCTCTGGATTTGACGGCGCCTTCTTTCTTATTGAACCGTCCCTTCATTTGACCGATGGTCAACACACGTTACCGTCACTTTGAAGCCCTATTTTTCACTATTTACCGCCGGTACATTCACCCTATGCGTGCGGGCTACTTGGTCGAATCCTCTTTCAAATGCCCTCCTACTATACATATAACATGTGACGCTTTAAAAATGACTTGAAAAGATGGTCATATACTTATATAGTCATACACTCATACGGGGTATATACAATGACAATAATGTGTCGGAGTATTGTGTATCATAAGGCCGAGGCATCACATTTGCCTTCCCGGAGCACGTCGATTTCAAATTGATTCAAATTTTTTTTTTTTTTTTTAAACACACCCTTAGATAAAACGTTGACTTCAATTAAAAAAAATATGTAAACTGTCGACTTTGGCTAGCAATTCTTTTCCTTTTCTTTACAAGATGGTATATTACACAAACGCTAGTTAGGCCAATATATGCAGCCTTTGGGCGACCCTGACTCCGTGAGTTAAGTATTCCTAGTGCACCAAGCCAATCTAACACTATTGCCTATAGCGGTCGTGAAATACCTGTTTTCGAATCTTAAACTCATTATCGAGTCGTACTTCATTATGTTTTGACTGAACCGTTTCCCTCTCAAAGTCTCACATCATTTACTTCCCTAGTCATGTTTCATAGATTCAGAATCTGACTAGAGATAGAGTAATAAATTCAATTGACCTAAACCAAATTTTATTTACTACTGTACGCAACAAACAGTGAAAAATTAATCTCCGTACTAAAAATCTAAAAATACTAACAGTAAAAAAAGAAAAAAAAAGAAAAGGAGTTTTGGGATTGGGAGATCTCAACAAAGTGGATTTCAGAATCTGGCGTATCAGTCCATTTAAAAATAAGTCCCCACCTTATTAAAGTCCCCAAGATTTCCCCTTCAGATTTCCTCTCTCTCACACACACACACAGCAAGAGAATGACTTTTCAGTGGAGGAGCAGCGTGAGAGAGAAGAAACTCTAATTTCCCGTATTTAAACACCCCCACTTCCTCCACCTCACCGTCTTTCTCCTCCTTCTCCACACTTTTCATCTTCTTTCTCTCTCTCTCCTCCTTTTTAATTACTCCTCAACAAAACTTCCATTTTACACTTCTTTTTTTATTATCCCTTTCTGAGAAATTAAACGACAATGTTTAATCTAGCTGCGGCGAGGAACGGTGTCGTTTCGAGTCGGAGGTGGAAGTCGGAGTCCGCGATTGATCTTGGACCGTCAGATGCTATTGCTGTTGCTGCCGAAGCGCATGTTTTAGCCGTTGATGACAGTCTTATTGATAGAAAAGTTATTGAGAGATTGCTCAAAACTACCTCTTGTAAAGGTATTATAACCCCTTTATTTTTATTAATCACCTTAATTTTTCATGCTAATAAAAATGTTTGGTCCGACTAATTAATTTTTTTTAATTAAAATTAAATTGCAGTGACTGCAGTAGATAGTGGTATGAGAGCTCTCCAATTTCTCGGTTTAGACGAAGAACAGAGGACCTCTGTTGTTGATGTAAGTTTTTTTTTTTCCCAATTTTTTTTTTGTAATTTTTATTAGGAATAATAAATTATAATATTTGAGTTAAATAAGTGATAATTAAATTGTGTAGGGGTTGAAAATTGATTTAATTATAACTGATTACTGCATGCCTGGGATGACTGGTTATGAACTCCTTAAGAAAATCAAGGTTTGCAATTTTCTCTCTGTTATTATTTCTAAATTTACAGTAAATAAAAAATAAAAAGTTACTATTGGCAAATTATAGCTGACAATGGTAAAAATTCGTATCCTGTTTTAGCAGGAATCATCAATATTCAAGGAAACTCCTGTTGTAATCATGTCTTCTGAAAATGTTATTGCTCGAATTGACAGGTAAAAACACATTACCAAAACTCTATGTAGAAATCAGGTAGAAAGTTACCGTAATGGTTAAGATAGAGGTACTCGATTATTTCGATTGATACGTTGTACTGACATTTGCGCCTTTATTTAAATGTTGGTACCATGCTAATAGTCAAAACCATAATCTTAGTCGTACGAGAATTCGAGTTTAATTTATTATGGGTAAAATTAATCGTCTAATCGTTAAATTCAGTGAATTAAGACATGGTCACATGGGATTTTTAATTAGCATGAATTAATTGCATGTGTGGTACGTAAAATTACAGATGTTTAGAGGAAGGAGCAGAGGATTTTATATTAAAACCAGTGAAATTATCCGATGTCAAGCGTCTACGAGACTACATGAGCAAAGAAGACAGATCCAACGGCAAAGAAAGTGGTATAAACAAAAGAAAACAAATGGAGGGTTCAGATCTTTCATCTGATGATACTGATACATCCTCACTTTCATCAAGATCAACACCGTCCGATGAATCTTTCATGTCTGAATCTCCACCGTCCATTTCACCATCAGCATCATCTGTATCGATGACCTCTCAAACTACTACCTCACCTTCCTCTCCTTGTGGACCGTTTGATTCACCTTCAACTCCATCCTCGCCTCCTGGACCGTTGGATTCATCCACCCCTTCCTCTCCCTCTCGCCCTGGACCGTCCGATTCTCCTTCTAGACGGCTTAAGATGACCGTTGATGATGATGATGATGATGTTATTGATGATCAAATCGTTGGTGATGATCTAACGGTGGTAACGCGTTGAGCATACGGACGGTCCATGTTTAAAGAAGAAGGAAAAAAAAACAGCCGGCAATTTGGTGAAAGTGTCCGTTAATTAGTTTCAACGGTTTTTTTTTTTTTTTTTTTTGCCTGGCGTTTTGCATTTCCGCGGTACATCTAACGTCCTTAATTTTTTTCTCCTCATTTTCCTTTTTTTTTTCTTTTTGGTTACGCTCCATTTTGCCGTGCTGTTTTTAATTTTTATAGTTACAGGATACCATACTGAATTAGATGATGAATCGTTTAATTTTCACTGTAATTAATGGGATCCGTTTTTAGTAAAAACGTTATTGTATGAAATTCGTATCATTACTATCGCTACACAAGGTCTCTTACTCTCTTACGGCGATAGTGTCACGAGCGCCACTGCTTAACGTGTGAATTATTACTATGCTAACACTGACGTTTAATTTCGTTCTTGTGTCGGATTGTTAATGTAATAAGGAAACAAGACCTTCGTAGATCAAATGTGACTCGATTTGTTTTATTTTTAGCCGTTAGATAAAAGAAAATTGGTTTGAGTTGTAGATTAATACTATTGGTTTTGCTTGATTCTGTGGCTAACATGTCCATTTCATAGATGATAGGATCTTATATTATACGGATTAAGACAAGAGAGAAAAATTAAGGTTGTAAAGTATTGAGAAATTTATGGTCCAAGAATTTAAAGATATTAAATGAGGGCCCAATTGGGCACGGCTGAAATGAAGTCAATTCCCAAATCTTTGAAGAGGGTCCGGTGCGATCTAGTGAATCATCATGTTGAAAATACCATATCATTCATTTTTTTTTTTTTTGGGTACACTTTTTTTTGCTATTCACTTTTTTGAGTTGTCAACGTTATATACGGGTTATGATTATCTGCTTGGACTGGAATATATGTGTCTCCTAGCTTGTAAACAAAGGTGATCTTTTAGTTTATTGAATTGGGATTCTTGCTTGGTCAATATTGTATGAACAGTATCGTTTCTATGAACACTCCATGTGACTATGTGATGAAGGTGGGAAAATTCTATCTTGCTTCATCTTTCAATCATTTTTGTTCTTATATATTAACTCGTTTTAATGCAATTAGCTAATTCAGCTGGTATCTTGAACAACACGGGAATTTAATGTTGATATATGAATAGTGATAAACTCTATCATGTGATTGTAACTATCTCAATTGGTATCACGGACCACACGGATTCCATTTTTGAGCAACAAATGTTTAATTTCGAGAAGTTTTTTTCTCTGATGGGTTGATTGATTGGTACAAACTACGTGATCACCAAATAAGTTTGGTTAACTATAACTATTACTCAACATCTAATCTAATCTACAATCATGCAAACTTAATATTACGCAATTGGGGAAAATTCCAAGCAATAGGAGGAGTAGGAAGGATGTGTTTGGTTAAGTAATTAAAGAGAAAAAAAGAAAAAACAAGAAATGGTGAAGAATAAGGGGAAAGGGTGGACATCTGTTACGATACTGAGACGATTCGGAGAGATTTGAAATGATATGATTCTGATTGGGAAAGGTGGAATTGATATCCTTTGTCTGCTATGTTAAGCAAGAATAATATTTAAAATTATTAATTTAAAAAAAGAAAAGAAAAAAAAAAACACTAAGGCCGTGTTTGGGTGAGTGAGATGGGTAAATGTTCCCTCTTTTGGGAATGTTGAGTGGGAAAGTGGGTCCGATAAAATATTAAAATAATAAGATTTAGGATTTAGGATTTGGTAAATGCCAGCTAGGATGATTGGGCACGAGCCATGTGGTTCGGGGGTGTGAGCTGGATGACCGAACCGGCCAAAAAAATGGCAACACTAATCTTGACAACCTATACGCGGGGTCGGTCGTCGCGTCGGCAATATCCCCCGTTTTTTTGGTTGCCAACCAAATCTTCTTTGTGTGCGTTTCTCTTGCGAAACTTCGGTTTACAAAATCTTGGAAATGGTTTTATAATAAGAGCGAGATGAAGATTACAGTCAGGCTAATGGTTACGAGACCAATCTAACTGCGAGTTTAAATCTCAGGAGGGTATTTCCACTCACTTTTGCCTTCTTCCACGAGAGTACAACCTCCATGCACCACATACAACCTATGAGTAGGGGTAGTTTAGGGCAAAAAATGTATATTTTGCAGTGGAAGAGTAGAAAACAGGCGTGTCATTATGCCTAGCCTAAAATCTTTGTATCTCCGCAAAATTAGCTGCTCTTATGTGGATATGTACCATAAAACAATAAGAGTGAGATAGGAATTTTGTTCAAAGTGTACGTGAAAGGTATTTTCGACTCATATTGAGAAAAACCGTAAATAATTAAGTCTATGGGTTTTTAGTGTACTATAATGTTGTTCAAATTTAAGTTGTGTACTCAGGTAGAACAATTTTATTAGAAGATAAAACTCTCGTTTATAAGTTAAGCAATTTTACATTCACGCAAGGCTCAAATTGAATAACACTGACTATGACAGGTGGCTATTGCGTATTTGTGTATTTGTCTTGAGTCGAAGTATACACTATTGGTACAGTTTTCTTCCAAGGGTTGTACCCTGCCTAGAGTGTTTACTACACAAAATAATACAATTAGGCGAATCTAGGAAATCTTTTGATTACAACTACCTAACAGTAACAGTGCCAAACATGTTTGTATTGCTAATCTCATTTTCATTACAGTATTAGTTAATTAAAAGACCTAACTTTTTAGGGGTGAGGTAACATTGTTGTAACGAATAGATAACTTATTGTTTAGTAGTCGCTCTCTCTAGTACGGAGGACTCTTTTTCACCTTAGTTACGTACGAAACATGTTAGAAATGTTTACGGGGTGTATCCATGAACACACACTAGCGTTAACGGGTGAGGTATAGGGCGTGTAGGCGCAGGGGCGGAGCTAAGGGGGGGCTTACCCCGGCTACGGTCCGCCCCATGTTTGCAAAATGTCGAATTTTTTTGTATATTTTTACTGTAAAACTAGTTAAAAATTGAAAAATCATAGTATTTGACCCACCCTAGCTCCGAAAAATAAGTTTGAACCCAGTCCAAATTTTAATCAGGCTCCGCCACTAATCTGTGTAGGCGTATAGCCATCATGAGCCAAATGAAACATTTCTAGACTTTTTTTTCGTTTTTGTTTTTTTGACAACGTCTAAATATAAAACATTTCTAGACTTCTAGCATAGCAAGTTTACTAAAATTAGCGAGCTAAATCTTTTAACGTTAAAGGCAATACGTCTCTTGGATAACGACATGATGTATATACGTAAAGAATTGTCAAGTCTTTGTTTTCTTCGTCTTCGATCATTTCACTCAATTGTAGTTTTTTGCATTTGCATAGTTCATTTCAATTTTATTGCAAGCATTTCTTCATATTTTTCCGGCATGTTTAAAATTCCATATTTACTCCGTCTTGTCACAACTCACAACAACGTACCGTTCTTTGTGCAAATTATACCATGCTCATGGGAGCACAAGGAGCATGGTGGTCCTTCTCACAATGGAGGAGTAGGGACCACACTTAAATAGATTTTAAATTATTTTAAGTGTGGTTCTTACTCCTCCATTGTAAGAATGACCACCATGCACCTTGTGCTCCCACGAGCATTGTGATTTGGTTTTGATCACACACCCTTTGCCTTATGGCTTTTCCTCCAAATTTTCCGCTTATTTATTCAACAACTTAACTTTCATGCGACATTTGTGTTGTTTTGTTTTGTCGGCCTCGATTTAAAGCTTAACGGAAGGAGTACATCCCAATCCCAACCCTAACGAGTTCTTCTACTCCCTCCTGTTTTATATGATGTTCCACAATGAAATAACACGTAATTTTTTGTAGGATGTAAGATGTGGTGAAAAATAAAAGTGGGTGGGTCACAAACCATTACACACAACAAAAAGCATTACAAATAAGAAAAATAGACATTAAGAACTGACTCAAAAAGGAAACAAGAACATCATTCAGAAGACGAGAGAGTATGATATTTGATCGACGCAAACGCAATACATAATAGATAAGCATTGCTAGGGAATCTGGGGTGTAATATAATGGGCTGTCAAATGTTCGAAGCCCATTATTTGTGATGTCAATATCAAAAGTTGACATGGGCATGTAAGTAGGCTCGTTTTTTCTTTTGGGTTGGAACATGGACTGTCCATTACGAAGATTGATGGACCACTTTCATTCATTTTTTTCTGGCCAGCTCTTGATTTGCTGGACATTCTTAATTCTTCCACCATTATTCTTGCTTTCCCCAAATTATTACTGTACATCGCATGCCCACTACTCACTAGTCAATTAAATCGCCATCTATTCTCCGGGGATAAAGTGAATGAAGAAATTAGTTATTTGTCAATCTTTTCACGATTAAACCGTGAACTTATGTGGAGTATGTATCACGCCCATTACGAATGTCAAATATGTGTCTTAATTTTTCTCGATAAATGTATAGAGTTAGTACATGTAAAACGCTACGAGCTCCGAGCTCGTTAGGTATCGTTATGAATGAGCTGAATTAGTTGGATAAGTAGATTTAGGTAGTACGGCGACATACAAGTTTACCATTAACTCGATTGATCTACTCTTCTTAACTGCATTGTGTTTGATAATTCTCCTTTTCACGCTCGTTTAAATAGTCTCGTCATTTGTTAAGATGTCCTCTTGTTTAGTAAAAACGAGCTGAATTGTCATTCATTTAATTCTAATGTTGAAAAGACTGATATAGCATAACTATCAATTGTCTAGACGTGATTATTACAAGCAAATCATAGAACAAAGAGGGTTAATTAACATGACTATCAATTTCCCACTTCGCAATAATATGACGATGATAGTAAACTTTGCAGTGCTATCATTCACAAAGAAATAATGACATCTCTTATATAGCTTAGCTAGCTCTATCAATTGAAAATAGTAGAAACTAATTATACATAACAATATGGCATCAATCATTTACTTGCTACGTTGAAACTAGTAATAAAATTCCCATTAACAAACAAAAAAAGAAATGGAGGTAGGTTTGGCATTTTTCCATTTTATTATAGTGCTTCTATTTTTTTTTGGCAGGAAGTGGTTTAACAGTTTTTAATATTGAATATTATCCACTTTATTCTTTCCTACGAACTAATCCAACAAGTCCAAAACTTTCCTTATGAAGATGCAAAAGCTAAGGGCCGGGTAAGGGTCAAAATATCAGAGGTGTGTCTTTTATGTGCCCCTCATATTAAGGGTCTGCATTTATTTGTTGTTTAAGCAATATTTTCGTCAATTGATAAAAGTTGATTTATGATTTGCTTTACCAAATAAAAGAATCGTATAAATAAAGCACGATATACGTAATTTTTATCATAAATGTAGCTTTGAAGTAGGCGATAAAAGAACCGCAATTGTTGTATCTATATTTGCCTTTTTAAAGAAAGGGTCATAAAATGTTAGGAAGAAGCTGACTAATATTTAATCAAGTTGGTTACAACGACCAAAATCTTGACTATAATATAGCAAAGGTTAATTAAGTATAGTATTAGAGTGTTTAGACATCTTTGCTTGTTTCAAACTCTCACCTAATTCACGACCCATACAAAGCAATGCATAGCTGACTAAACTTAGTAAAATGTATTTAATTTAATTTTGACATGCATAATAACCTTTAATTGAGTTAGTTCTAAAGAAATGATCATGAGAAGTAGATCAATAATAAATACATTTTAAGGACCACATAGATCTCTCTAGCCTAAGAAAGTAAGAATCTTGATGCCTGTTTTTTCTTCTTCGTGTTCATTGTCAAAATGTGAAATCACAGATGTGACTCTGCTCCTTGGCTACACATGCATGGAAAGATAGGGAAATGATAATAATAATACACTACAAAGAGCCCAAAATTGTCTTTAAAAGAGTTGATTAAGTTGGTCAATACTCCGTACATTTTTAAACTTATAATTCGTTATATTAGTTAGTATGTCGCAAGTCGCAACCAACACTCATGCCTTCCTAGTTCCCATCAGGGTGGTTCTAAAATTTTAGAGGCCACAAATTTAGTCCGACCCCTTTTATTATGAAGAATACTAAAAGAGCGATGTTAGATTTGGGGAGTTGACCTCACCTTAATCCGACCATTGGCTAACCAACCATTTCCCGCAATCTTTCACAAGTTATATATTGCATATCGAAACTACAGAGTGCTGGTTCTAGATATCTGAAGCATTATATATCACAATCGAATTTCACTAAATCGAATGAAGTTAAGGAGAAGTAGTGAGCTCATAATATTGGTCGTAAGCAAGTCCTACATGGCTATATGTAGATTGCCCCCAAATTGCCCAAAATGTAGTAGTTAAACATTCTAGAAGCTAATAAATTTGTTCACAACTCAATTTGCAGTGAAGTAGCTGTTTAATGTGTCTGACTTTCCTAACTTCCACAGCTAAGCCTAGCTAAAGTTAGAAACTTGAACATTAAGAAACAGTCTAAACAAATTGTTAATTTTATAATTTCGGCATTTGTCAATTTTGACAATTACTGCATGACTCTGTCACCTCTGCAACTAAAACAATAGCTAAAGCCAGGCCACTACGTGTATTTCTACAATAAGAGACAGATTTTGTTCCCATTATTGGAGTAGTACTAATAGCAACCCATCAACTGCAGCAGCAAATGCCGCAAAATTTATCACCTCATTCATGCTATATACTCCTTTGGTTTCTATCTATGCATTATGTTTAGTTTGAATTTATCTCTCTTATTCAAATCGATAAAGTATTAACAAAATAGATGGGGTATCATACTCATATAATACAACGATGCATCTAACACAAAAGGTCGTAACTTGATGTACTAGATTCAATATACTAAACAACTGATGAGAATCTTTGGATCGTAGTTGGAGATATATATATATATATATATATATATATATATATATATATATATATATACTCGTGAAATAATATTTAAGAGTTTCAGACGCTTCACTAATAAATTAGTTGACATTTACGTTACTCCTATGATTAGTCATCAAGAAGTACTAAAAGAGTATGAATGCGATATGCGACCATTAAATCTAATAACATGTAATCTGACATCTAATACGCGGATTGACAAATGAGTTAAAAAGGGATTCGGCAAAAAAGTAAGACATTATTACAGTAAAGTTTTCAAATGGAATACACATGAATAGAAAAAAATCCAGGAACTGTTCAAACTTCAAAGTTAACAACCACAGAGAATTAAATAATTATTGAGCATAAGACGAAGACAAACTGCATGTTATTTGATCTGGTACCACAATCAGATGGATTAATAATGTCAGACTGATTGATTAATTAAGATTTATACATCACCATCCACAACAAATGATATTGTTTAATCCGAGATTTCCTGTAGCGAGTTTTGAGTAAGACCGAGTCAGCCGGATATATACATGATGAGGTTAGAGGTTAAAAATTCGCTTCGACATCTTAGATTAGATTCACCGCCGGTGTGTCCATGTAAACATGTTACGGAATTTTTACCAATTCTTATTGACCAAGATTAAAAAAATGAATTTCACTTATACACATTAAATATAAAGGGATGGCTGAAAGTTTTTATTTATAGGACACCAACCAGAAATTTCTCAAAAGTCAGCAACCTGCTTACTTTGAATATGTCTGCAAAAGTTTTGCAAAAACACCAAACACCAAAGAAATAAAAACATGGCACCAGCTCAACATCATCATAATATACTTTACTACAACAAAACCAATAAAACAGCTCAATTTATTTTTTTGTTAATTAATTAGAAAAACTAAGTAACAATAATAATCCCAAAACTTATTGATTACACTTAGTTTTTCCCATGTTCTGTCTATCTCTCTGAAAATTCTCAGCCATTTTGTACAGATCACATACAGCCCAAAAAAAAGAAAAAAAAAGAATGGCATTCAGAACATTCAGAGTTTTCCTGTTTCTGACAGTTCTATTATTTTCTCTGAATTCTTTCTCATTCTCTCAATCTGATTCACCTCAGAATATTGAGACATTTTACCCTACATCATTTTCACCACCTGTTATTCCACCTACTGACATTCCTCCACCACCAGCACCACCAATAGCGCCGCCGCAGCCGACAGCACCGTCTGGACACACGGGTTCTAAGAAGACGTTAGCGACAGCGATTGGTGTGACAGCTGCAAGCTCGCTTGTTGCGGCCGCCTTGGTGTTCTTCCTGTTCACCAAGTATGCAGGGCACAGGAAAAAGGAAGGTGGCAACAACAGTGGTGCAGCAGCTGTCAACCCTTATTCTGCGGCCGCGACTGCGGGCGTAGGAGGAAGGTTGCAGCCAGTGGCGCAGACAGAGTTTACGAGGTTTGATGGAAATATCAAGGGTTTGATTGTTGATGAAGATGGTTTGGATGTTTTGTATTGGCGTAAACTTGAAGGTAGCCAAAGAAAGAGCAGTCCTTTTAATAAGGAGAAACGGAATTTCTCTCGTGGGAAATCTTCAACTTCTTCTTCAAGCAACCAAGTTCATCCTAAAGATGATCAGAAGATTAAATTGCTTGATTCTAAATTACCATCTTCAAGTGATCATGTCAAATTACAGAATTTGGGAAATTCAGCAGATCATGGTTCAGAGAAACTAGGTGGTGGTGCACAGGTGCAGGTGCAGGCTAGTCAATCAGTTGCGGCCGCGCTGCCAGCTCCTCCGCCACCCCCACCACCACTACCTGTTCCTGCAACAAAAGCGGCACCGCCACCTCCGCCACCAATCCCAGCTAGGAAAGGTCCTGCACCGCCACCCCCGCCTCCGAGAGGAGGTTCTGCATCAGCAGTGTCTAGGCCACCACCTGCACCAAAGAGATCAGCAAGTAGGAATGTTGAAGGTGAAGATACGTCAGAAGATAAGAGTGATCAGGTCAAACTGAAGCCATTACATTGGGAAAAAGTCAATGTTGTTAATAGAGATCATTCCATGGTTTGGGATAAACTTGATCGCGGCTCATTCCAGTAAGTTCATCATATCATAATATCATATCATATACTATATAGTTTAATGAAATTATATTGAGTTTAATGAAATTATATCATATGATTTTTATTCAAGAATGAATCTTTATTGAGTTGAAGATTGATTGTCTTATTATTGTTTGTGACAGATATAATGGTGATATGATGGAAGCACTCTTTGGTACAGTTGCGACAAACCGAAAATCGCCAAGGAATAGTGATGCTAGTGCTGCAGAAAAGGCAGGTCCGAACCCAGCAGCTAGAATTTTCATCTTGGATGCACGGCGTTCACAAAACATTGCCATTGTGATTAGGTCTTTAGGTATCTCAAGGCGTGAATTGATTGATGGTTTGTTAGAAGGGAGAGGGCTAAACGTGGAGATTCTTGAGAAATTAACAAGAATGACTCCTACCAGAGAGGAGAAGATTCAGATCCTGGCATTTGATGGGGAAGTTGGAAGGCTTGCTGATGCTGAATCTTTCCTGTACCATCTCCTGAAGGCTGTTCCCTCGGCTTTTACTCGAGTTAATGCCATGCTGTTTAGATACACTTATGATTCTGAGATTCAGCAGCTTAAGGATACACTGCAAACACTTGATTCTGCCTGCACTGAGCTTCGTAGTCGTGGAGTGTTCTTAAAGCTTCTGGAAGCTATCCTGAAAGCTGGAAATAGACTGAATGCTGGCACTGCAAGAGGGGATGCAAAGGCGTTTAACCTGACCGCACTGAGAAAGCTGTCGGACTACAAGAGTAGTGATGGGAAAACTACTCTGCTTCACTTTGTTGTCCATGAGGTTGTCAGGAATGAGGGTAGACGTTGTGTTATGAACCGAAACAACAGCTTAAACCGGAGCAGCAGTCAGAGGAACTCAAGTTCAATGTCAAACTCTAGTGAGTCGAAATCAAAAGAGGAACAAGAAAAGGAGTTTTTGAAGCTGGGATTACCTGTTGTAGGCGGCTTAAGTTCAGAATTCTCGAATGTCAAGAAAGCAGCAACAATTGATTATGACACCCTTTTGAACATGAGTACATCTTTGTTGGCTCGTATTGCTGAGACTAGGCAACTTGTGCTGCAATGTGGAGCTGATGGTGGAGGAGGGGAGTTCATCAAGGAGATGAAAGAGTTTCTTGGAGCAGCCGAAGGAGAGATGAAGTCGGTCCAAGGAGAACAGACTAGGGTGATGGAGTTTGTAAAGAAGACAACACAGTATTATCAATCAGGAGCATATAAAGATAAGCAGCCACTTCAGTTATTTGTCATAGTAAAGGACTTTCTCAGCACAGTTGATAAAGCTTGCATTGATATAACTCGAAGCTTGCAACAGAAGAAAGCAAATACAAATGGTGCTGGCTCCTCCTCAGCTAACCCCTCGTCTCCCACATCACCCCCTACGCCTGATGTGTTAAGGACTCGTGTGACGTTTCCAAGGTTACCGGATCATTTCCTAGAAAGATCTAATACAAGTGATTCAGATGAAGACCGTTGACAGGGCCAAGATCGCGTCAAAGGGTATAGGAGATGTTGTACATAAAAGAGGAAGTATATACGGTCCATTTTTCTCTATGAATTTGACAGGATGGGGCAGATGAATGTTGAGTGAATTTGTTCTTCTTTTATTTTTTTGGACAAGACAGAGTTACCATATGAAGGCTATCGTCCCTTCATTCTAGATACAAAAACAAGATGTTACTTCTCATATGATTCTCTTCACTGCACAGAAAAAATTGTGAATAACCTGGTACATCGGTTCTGAGCGTCAATGTCAGAATCCACAGATTCTGAAAAAGCATGTTCTTAAGCTAAGGTGACAGGTTCATACATGTTGTGTTATGTGTGTAAGCTAGTTAGGAATTTTTTCATCATAATCAATAGTGTTTATATTCTGTTTCATTTAGGACATTCTAAGAGATTGTACAAATTAGCTTTTGCTTGAAAAATCAACACTTTACCAGATGAAACACGTACAGATACATTTGTTTCATGATTTCAGCTGATTATTGTTGAATTTTATCACTGTGAGTGTGTCATATTCTCTCATAATCTCCTCAGACGACCGGTAAGCGAACTTCCTGACTTAGGTGACAGAGTTTTACCTGACCCGAAGTCATCTGATGAAGGCAAGTGATTGGGCTTTACAGGAAATACAAGTTCAATGTGTGCAGTCTGAGCCTAAACAGGAGAGTTCAGACAATTAACAAGGAGACAGAAGAGTGTTAACACTGAACATAACCCTAACACATGCAAAAATGGCAATCTAACCACCAAACAAAACTAAAACCCTCTTCAACCAAAAGTCTAAATTGGCGAGGTTGGATTTAAAACGGTTGTTTTTTCATGTGTAACCCTCCACGCAAAATCTACTAGCTGAGCCATAGATCGAGTAGAGCTACAAAACGATAGCGATTTACCAGTGGTTTAAGACACATTACACTGAGTTGATCAGTCTAATTTTGAGCTGGAACTTGATGCAGTGGGCGCAATCAATAAGAAATAAGCGCGTAATAAGACGTACAGGATCAAATCCAAAAATGGTTCAACAAATCAACTATAGCATAATTGAATAGTTGAAAATGACCTGAAAACAAGAAGTGTGAAAAAGACACTTCTTAGGTCAGAAAGCCGGAAATTTGAACATTGACCAATCCAAAAACCCAACTTATGAGACTCAGCATAATTATTCAAAGATTTTTGGAATGATTAAACAAGGGTGTCCCCAAACGCCATTGAAACATTCAGAAAATGGCCTCTTTTAAAATTAATAAAAAATAATTGAAAGAGTACAGTGACCTCCGTACGAAGAAGAAAAGGCGGCAAATTTACCGAACTTCTGACTGAGTTCCGACATGAAAATCTAATTGGAGTCAACACCGTTATTAGCTTTCTGGGTCTTTGCCATCTATTAGGGCTTGAAAACAAAGGTTGAGATACTATACATTATGGAAGGATTAAGGATAGATCCTCTATGTCAAGTTTTCGGGGTCCATGTTGGTTTCGTTTCACATGAAATTCATCTCGATTCTTACGTTCTTTGACAAAACCTTCACCAGAACTTAGAATGACGTCTTTTCAAAGGTAGTGTGTCCTATCCCCAACAGGGTGGCTTTACCATCAGACTCGGGCTCAGGGCACATACACCATGCTTCATGAGAAAAGAGGGGCCAACCGGCCAAGTACATCGAAACTAGCCAGTAAAATTAAAGAGGGGAGGAATCATTCAGACCGCAAATGTAATTTTCGCAGCACCTCAATCTTAACAACTAAAGGTGTAAGAAGAAAGTGTCACCCTACCTAAAATTCCATGCATCGGAACACTTGATCCATGCAATCCATGAATGTGATAGGTAAAAAAATGGAAGTTATAGCACTATACTTTTGGGTCGACATCAACCTAACGACGGGCTGATATAAATAGATGTGAACTTCTTTCTCTCCAATTATTCTCCATGACAGCTGATGCACACACACTAAGGATAAAAATGGACAGACAGTTTCAGACCCTATGATTAAATCTTGCAATTGAGATATACAACTATTGCCTTCATTTTCCAGGCTAGATAAATTAACTTTACTGTGCACCTGCTCCTTTTATACATCTAGCTCCCTTGGTAACAAACCTATTTACTCCACCCGAATATTATTACCTCCGTATCATACACCACTTGACTATAATAAGGGAACTTTCTTATACCTGACTTACAAAATTCATCTATGTGTTAATTTGCTCCACTAGCCAGACGCTTGTATCTTGACATCTCCCTGCGTGGCAACAAACATGAAGCGGGTTACAACATGATATTAAACCAAAGGAACAGTTCAACCCAGGCGGCCAGGCATACATATTACTGTCTACAGGTGAAAAAGAGCTCGTGAAGAAGAACGAGGGGGGGGGGGGGCGGGTGTCATTCGTCAATGCAGGTTTTTGTGAGATCAGACACGCAATACCTCTCATAACCTTCCTTACATAAATAGAAGCAGAGAGGCTCTGTGTTAAAGCAAATGGCCGACGTAAAATCATCTGACTTGTGGCAGTTGAGTTCCATTGAAAAGGTGAATCAATAAATCAAAAGTGTGTGGGTCTTGACTCTTGTCACAGAATAAAAGATGCAGATGATGGTCAATTCTTGGGCTGTTAATTATGTACGATAACAATGTAGGACAGTTTCAGAAATCCTTAAATGCTTCACATGACATGCACCAACCCACCCTACAGGTTGTTTATGATTGTGCCAATAAAAACATCCAGTATATCAATAACTTCCAATAATCTAGAGCAAGGATGACCTTCAGAAACATACCTTTTGGACAGATCCTGCAAGACCACGATTATAGCTTGACGTAAGCAGCTTGGACTTAGAATTAATACCCTGGCTTGGTTTTTTGGACTGGACAGATTTCTCCATCTGCAAGCAACCAAGCATGAGTAAAGGTCACATTACCTCTAGCTAGCCCACTGTCCAATCTTTCTATAGGACAGCGTGCTGTAAACGAATTACCTCTGTCTTATCCTCAAAAATAAATAAAAAACACATAAAAAAAAAGCACTAACAATCCGACCCAATGTTTACCTTGAGTTTTGATTGTAGATGGGTTGCCTCAAGGACATTGGTTCTAGGTTTATAATCAAGTTTCTTTGAAACCTGTGAAAGATATTTTGCATAAGATCGTGAGCAAACAATCAGATAGTAGAGCAGGAAAGCTATTACACATAAAAAATTAAACTTATTTTGTTCTTATGGGTACAGAAAGATTTCCATGAACTACATACTTCTTTCTGATTGTTCTGCTGAAGTTGAACTCTTGGGCCAAAAGAAGCAGCAACAGATTTCACATTTCCTTGACCAGTACCACCATTCTTTTTTACTCTGTTTCAAAAACAAACTAAACGTTAACACTCGTTGGAACTCCAAGAACTAAGAGTTCAGGAAAAATGACCGTCTTGAGTTTCTTGACACACCCAAGAAGTTGAACGCTTGGGTCATTAGTCTCAATGTCTCATTATCACAAATCAATAGACCAAGAAAATGATACATACAAAGAAAGTTAACCACAAGGTCCACAACTGGTTTGGAAACAAATTTCTTATGGAAGGAAATAGATGATCAGAGACTATATTATCTAATCAGATCACAAAAAAGGGGTTAAATTGTATTGCCTGTTTCAATCATCTATACAAAGCAATTATCTCTAAATCTTCTTCATTACGTTACAGCCAAGGCAAGTGATCCATAAATGGTCCATCAACATTAACCCCAATGACTCAAAAGAAGACCACTATGGGTCATATGTAAAAGGGAGATGGGGAAGGGTCATATGTACACAGGCTTACCCTTGTCTCACTATGGGTTGTTCCTGTCTGCTACTTCATGTCTTGAAAAATCAAAATAACTAAGCTGTGAATAGCTTTATGATTATTATGCTCCAAAACGAAATAATAGTGAACTTATAGCATCACTGGAATAGGAAAAAGCATACATGGTTCATTTACTAAACAATTTAGCTTAAATTTTAACTCTCCCAAACTTCCTATGTCACCTCAGCAAACTTAGATATTGCATAATTCATAGACTTAATTGATTCCGGTATATCAATCTCTTCGGTTGAGATATTCAGTTTAAACAAGGGAAACAGAAGAAGAAAAGAAAAGGCAGACTGGACTACTGGAGGCATTCAAGTAAAGATTTGCACAGCATACCCAGAAGATGATAAAGTCTTGCTTGTTCCTTGTTGAGTACGGGTACTTATTGTTTTCATAGTCCTCCCAATACTGTAATTTACCAAAATGAAACAAAAAAAAAAAAAAAAAAAAAAAAAACAAAAAAGTTAGTAATATTCAGGATATTGAAAGTGCTCAGTAGGCATGGATCAACAGTCACATAAGCTTATTTTATGGACAAATAGTAAGTAGGAATGCGGAAAATGGAATTTAACTTAAACACATTACCTCTCATTTTTCTTTAGAAAGCTGCTTGATGGGGAACCTTTTTGTTCAGCTTTTCTTGAGGAAGACTGTAATACATAACACTGATACGTTCAATGATGGAAAAACTCTAATGTCAGCAGCATAATTACCACTTTATAAGCATTTAACTATGCCCTAAGCTTTAAAACATGAAGTTCCAGAATAAATTGTACCTGGCGTGATGCAGGTGGTTCAGCCAAACTGGTTGGTGTCTTTTGAGTGACACTTTGAAATGACTTAAATGCTCGTTTTACGATATCTTTATCTCCCATCCTCTCCATGATCAATGACTTTCTTGTAAGTGATATTGGATCCGAATTCATTGGTCCTAAACTGAGAGACATGTGCAAGGACGTGGGACCAACCCTCTTGCTTTGAGGTCCAATTGTTCTCTTGCTAGTTAATGGAGTGAAAGTATTTTCCTTCTTATCTACAAGACGACTAGCAGACTTGGTAACTTTACTCAACTCAGGCTTCGATGACTTAGGAGTGGATACCATAGGTGATTTTGGCATAGGTGCAGTACTCCTTTTGGGGATCGGTGATGCCGGTTTTTTCCTGGCATCTGTTGTACTTGTAGTTTTCTTCACCAATGTTGCCTAGATGATAGCAATTGTAAGAAACATGAAATACTTGCAAAAACAGATGGAACAATTGCAAAAGCAGAATTAGTAGCTTGAGTAAGATATACACCTGCATTTTCTTTTGACCGGCTGATTTCTTGAGATTTTTCCTTTCTTCCTCGATGATTGTTCGCTTGACTTTTTCTTGCGGTAAATCCTCGCATTTTGATTCTAGTGGAGAAGGCAAGTCTTCTGTCACTAAAACTGATTCTCCTGACTGACCAAATTCAGGAGTTTTCACGGTGAGACACAAATTAGAAATCTCTTCCTGGGGCCACTTACCAGTTTCTCTGATCCTGTCAGCTCTAACATCTGGATCACCAATATGGTCAGTCACCTCACTTTTCACTACTTCGTCACCATATTCAGCCCCATCATTCAATTCACCATTATCTTCAGTCACCTCAATTTTCACGACTTCACTTACTTCACGAATGCTGTTATCGTCGACTTTAAACTCATCAACGTCATTACACTTCCTACCTAAGACATTTGCCAATTCCCTTAGGACATTGGCTTTAAGAGTACCATCAACATGTTCACTCCTCTCACAAGGGAGATCTGCCACTCTATTTTCCTGATGAGAGACATCAGCACTACCACTCTCCGCACAAACATGGTCAACAACCAGCTCACCATCAAAACCGCCTTCTTCATTCGCTTGATTGAATACATCAGCAGTATCCTTCTTTACATGAAAATGCTCAAAACTCACTTCACCATCGAAACTGCCCACACTATTTTCCAACTGATCAGTTTCGCTAACAGAGCTCTCTGAATCAGGTTTCGCATCATCCAACTCTTCCTCTCTAATGTTATAGATAGGACTCATAGCGGACGAATATTCACACCCTGCCAGCTCAGCTTCCCTCTCCTTTTCCTGCTCCAGCAACAGTTCAGCTCTTCGAGCCGCAATCTTTTTGTAATGAGCCTCAAAATAGGCCTTCTTCTGTGCTACGGATCCCGGAGTAGAACACTTCTCAACTTCCTCAAGATACTTGTTTGTATTCGTTGGGAAAGTAGACCATCTCTCCCAACAAAGGGAATCATGCTCAAATCTACCAAATGACACTGATTGTTGAAGGCAAGGCACAGTTGTAATAGACTCACCCATCTGTTTTCACAACACACACAAAAACTTCCCCAGCTAAGAACATTGGTAAAAAAAAACACCTCAGAAAACATCAGCAAGGCCTTAGGCCGAAACCGATTCGTAAATCGAAAACTACATAAACATCCAATTCATGTTCTACTCATTCAACATTACATCAGCAATCCAAATTGATTCGGTGTCCGATAACATGAATCGAAAACTACACTCTAACAAAATCAGCATATATAACATCTAACAAGTAACAACATGTTGTTCTTTTCAATCAATTCCCAATAGTGTAACATACAAGAATTCAGTAAACACAAGTGCAAAACACAAAAGATTAACTAAATCAAAGATGAAACAACAGCAACTGGGGTTTACCTTATTCCCAACTTTTGGAGACTCCACTAATGATTCACCCATAGATTATGCAAAGATCAGGAAAGTGGCGTATCAATCACACCTGAAATTCCCAAAAAAAAAACAAGAGAGAGAAGAGAGTCAAGCAACCAAAGTAGTAGCTAGAAGTAAGACTAATAACACTCCATTATTATTGAGGGGGAGACTAGATCACAAACACTTATTATAAAAATGATTGGATAAACAAAGCAAAATCACACACTTGAAGACAAAAAGAAAAGCATTACCAAATTACCAATATATACAACATCTAAGTCTAGATTGATAATAATGATGAATAAAAAGGTCATACCCCATGTGATAATGTTTCTTTTCTATCATATCATATGATTTCCTACTTTTTTTTCTTTTTTTTTTTCGTTTAGTTCCCCAAATTTCATCTTCTCAATTCTTTTACTGTTCATGGTAATTAACTAATTACTCCACAATTTGTGTGCACATTTTGGCATTTCATGACACTTATAATAGAAGCTACCATTCTTCTCAAAAACCAAACCCCATGAAAATATTCACCCATTGGGAAACAAACCCAGATCAAATCCCCTCCAAAAAAACAGTAATTTTTTTTTACCTACCCAGAATCATAAACTGAAAGTGAAGTATGATAATTGAAAGATTGAACTTCTAGGGAAAGTTACCCAGATCAAAACCCACCAAAACAACAGTAAAAATGTCAACTTACTATATGATGATTGAATTTAGGATGTACCTCACAAAAAAAAAAAAAAAAAAAAACTGGCAAAATAGAGAGATATAAGCATAAATGCAGACCCAAAATCTAGAGGAGATGAGCAAATCCAACGAAGCAAGGCATTTGCGAAAAGAGAGAGAGAGAGGAGAGAGAAAATTGAAGCGGTGTGGAATTGAGGTTCGAAAGCAAAAAGGCCCACTTTGGAAAGGACGGGGTAGAGTGAAGAAGAAGATGGTGTGTGTGTGTGTGTGTGTGTGAAATGTGATCTATTGCGGATTGCACGTGACTTGTCTCTCTTCTTTTTTAGTAACTTTGAAGCTTTACTAATTGCCAAGTCTTTCTAATTGGAGTAAATGATTAATTAGATAATAATCTCTCTTCTTCTAAGTTCTAAGCTTCATTTACCAAGTAATTAAAGTTGGATCATGTGTTCTTTATTACTTTACATGTCATCATCTTTGTTCAATTACGACACGAGTCGGGATAATTTACCGTTGATTTCGTATAAGAATGGTTCGAGACTTTGAGCTACTTCTTGTTGAGTATTACAAAGTTTTAGTATATGATTGTTACAATGGTATATACTACTCTTGGAGAACAAATGAAAAATGACGTAAATGATATTTTGACCACCTTAGTATGTATTAGTAATTTACGCCTTGATCAAATTTATTACTCTTAATAAATCACCAACATTTGAATCTTCATTCAAAAGAATTTTCATTTATCAGCGGCAATAAACACGTAATCACGTGAGTTATTGAATTGCTCGGTACGACACTCAATTTTCTTGCCTATTACAAGTATTCAAGCCCAGCCACAATCCACGATAGTCACAAATTACTACACAGTTTTTGGTTCTTAAGTGGTTGTCCAATCCACATCATCGAACACACATCATTTCATTGACCAAGATATTTGAAGATTGCAAGTGATGACGTTAGCCGTAGTAGTGCTAAGTGCTAACTACTGAATTAGCAGGAGATTAAACAAATTAGATTGCAAATGAAACGTCCACATACTGGATCCTTGTGTCGCTTTGAAGTTCAGCTACTATACAGCTATACTCACCCAACCATAGGTAAAACATAATACTGTAGTATACTTCGTAACTTCGTAAGTCCGTAGTATATTAGTATACAGTACAAAGTAGCATAGTATGTACGGAATTGCGCATATAGAATATCTTATGAATTAGGTTTTGGACTCCAACTGCTCAAATACGACCTTTGATCTAACAATCGCACTTCTGACCATAACTAGAAAAAGATTAATTACCGGTAAGCGTCCGCCAGGCGGTTTTCTAAAAGGATAGTTGTATTATAATTGATATTTAATGAGAACGTTTAACTGATTGATATACGATTGTATAAAATCACTCTTTTTCGTGATGATATATATATGAATAGACTCTTAGAGAGTTTACTTCCAACCTCAAAGCTAAATACATATCATGGGAGTATAGAATGGACTAAACCATGCTTATACTAAATGCAAACTAAGTTGTTAAGAAACCTCCCTTTCTATATTGCCTTCTTGTTCCCTCTTTCTCCATACATTGCACCTTAAGCTACTCCATTTTTCTCTTTACCTCTTCTTGTTAAAACATCACATTATACCCTCTTTTTTTGCATCATTTCCTACACTTATAAATATGCCCTCGTTCTTTGAGCACTCCTATTCTTACATTCCTCTAAACATTCAACAAAAGAAGCATATAGCTAGGAAAGCGTATTCCAGACGATGAAATCCAAAATCAGACCTCAACTACTTTTGGGCCTCTTCTTTGTATTGGTCTTAGTCAATGCGGATCCAGACCCACTCCTGGACTACTGCATCGCAGACACATCGAACCCAAACTACTTTTCCAATGGGCCACCATGCTTGAACCCAAACATGGCAAGCCCAACCCATTTTTCAACCTCGGCATTATCCAAGCCCGGTAACACTACCGCAAACAAGTTTGGTTTTAGTGTCATCCTAACCACCAACAATATCCTCCCAGGCCACCACACCCAAGGCCTATCCATGGCTCGGATCGATATCGCTGCAAACGGTCTGGTCCCACCCCACTCGCACCCGCGGGCATCGGAGGTGACCACTTGTTTAAAGGGTGAGATCTTAGTGGGCTTCGTCGACACGTCCAACAAGATGTACACACAAAGGTTGAGGCCCGGTGAGTCATTTGTGTTCCCAAAAGGGCTGATCCATTTCCTTTACAATGTGGACCAGAGAAGCCCAGCAGTAGCTATTTCCGGGTTGAGTAGTGAAAACCCGGGAACCCAAGTTGCTTCGGTATCTACCTTTGCAACCAGCCCACCAATGCCATCAGTTGTGCTGGAAAAGGCCTTTAAGATTGATACCCAAGAAGTTATTCGGATCAGCAGTCACCTTCAGGGTTAATTTTACCACTTTCTTAATTATTTTGTGTGTGCGTGTATGTGAAGTATCAAGTATGTAAGGGAAACTTGTAAAATCCGTATATACGACTTTTGTTGGATAAATTCGATCACTGGACATTCTCATAACATGAAATGACTTGTGAAATGCAGGAGGTGCAGATCCATAATGCTTATTTACTCGACCAACATACATGCGCTACTTCGTATATTTTAAGAAGAAGATTAAATCTCTTCCATTGGAGGAGTTGCTACAATTAAGATACATACACAAAAATTAATTAAGTCTGTTTAATTAGTTATCGTTTAGTTTGAATGATAGTTTTATGCTCGTCCGTTGCACCGATCAGATTTCATATCGTACTTAGTAACTTATAAACTAATAGAAAAATAGATTTTCACGATTGGATTTCGATTAAGTTCCTATAATTCTAATAATTACTCACACCATAAATAAATATATGACGTTTTTGAATTATTAGGTGAGGATTTGACTTGCGATTTTTGAGAGAAATACTTATTGAAAAATTATGAAACATATACTGTTGGATTTGTAACGAAAAAGTCTTTCAGACAAGTCATATATAATTTTATGGAGGGAGTACCTAAAATAATGGAATGCATGTTATTACAAAATGTCACTAATATCGTTGAGATCTCATGAGATAGTGTAGTGACTGCCACCTTTTTCTTCCACGTACAGTTTCTTGTTATTAACATATTATACTATTTTTTATTTTGTAATAACCCTTGTGAAATGTTGTACCATTACAATGATTCCTGCTAGTTGTCATTAGGATATAACATTTGATTAAAATTTTACTGTATTAAATAGTTCAAATTGTACGTGCATAGGATATCATTTGATTAAAGATTTACTATATTAAATAGTTCAAATTGTAGGATATCATCATTTGATTAAAAATGTACTATATTACAGCTCCGTCAAATCGCAATAAACATCACAAATTTCCTGTTTCTTCTAATTAATCAAAGTACTAATTTTCGAGTAAGCAACTAATTAAGCACACATAAAAAAATTAGATAAGCGCAAAAATTTCGAAAAACCCGAAAGTTAAGACAAGTGATTATTAGCTGCTAATTAATAGTAATGGACACAACAATAACTTGTTCATCAGAAGAAGTTCTTCTCAGTTCTCCAGCAATTAAGGCTCTTGGTTCTCTTTTCAAGCTCACTGAAATCTTCATTTGGTATTTTTTTTTTTCTTTTGGTTTGCTCTTGATGAATTTCTCGGTCTCTTTTTTTAATTCAAAATAACAATAATGTAGTAAATTTTGGTTTCAATTGGCAGCGATGATGGTGTTAGTTCCAGTGATGATAATCAGCATTCCTCGAATCCGAAACACGTCGTAAGTTGACTATTCGACATTCCAATATGTAATTTACTTAGTGTTTCCGATAAAATTAACACTTCTGACGTGATACTTTTTCTATTTATATATACGGTATGTTTTTAAACTTGTATAATTAGAGATTCAAGGTTGATAATAATAATGACGACGATAATGATGGTGAATACGATGACTCTGGTGGCAAAGACAGCTCTAATGATGCGGGTATCGACAATAATAATGCAGGTTAGTTGTTGCCCGTATCAGATTAGTGAAATTATTAGTATGTATTTTTAGTTTGATTTGTTAATTACGTACGGACCGATTACTGATGATGATCAGTTGCTCGTATTTTCGTTACCTAGGTGAAGAAAGTAACATCGTTATAAGAAGATATTGGCTTCAAAGATACGCATTGTTTTCTAGATTCGACGATGGTATTAAGTTGGATAAAGAAGGGTGGTTTTCTGTTACACATGAAGCAATAGCCAGACACCATGCATCGCGCTGTGGAGGTGGCGCCGCGGTTATTATTGATTGTTTTACTGGAGTTGGTGGCAATGCTATACAGTTCGCAAAGTTGCGTAAACATGTCATTGCTATTGATATTGATCCGAAGAAAATCGAGTATGCACGTCATAATGCAGCAATTTATGGGGTTGAAGATGAGATTGATTTTATGATTGCGGATTCTCTAACAATAACGTCGAAGTTGAAGGCAGATGTGGTCTTTTTGTCACCACCTTGGGGAGGGCCTGACTATGTGCAGATGGAATCGTATAGCCTTGACATGCTTCAACCATACGCTGGCAAGTTTCTTTTTGACACTTACAAGGTAATTGCCCCTATGATAATCATGTACTTGCCTAAAAATATTATTGTTGAGGAGCTGGCGGAAGTGTGTCTATCGGCAGATCCGCCGTGGTCACTGGAAGTTGAGAAAAATTTCTTGAACGGGAAGCTTATTGCTTTTACTGTATACTTCAGAAACACCTCATTTGTGACTGGGAATGGATACTAGGGAAGGCTAAATCTTCTGCGTGACGCTATCATCAGTTGTACGTGTAAAACTATTCTTTGGGTTTTGGTAATGTGTTAAGAGGAGATTATTGAAAGTAGTATTACTTCTTAATTTCTTGAGTCTAGTCGTGTTTACATATCTTTTTAGACGTCAAGGCTATTATAAATAGCACCCCTTGTACTGTTTACGTTTTAACCACAAATTGAGCTAAAAAATAAATCAACTACACCTTTGCAATTTTAGTCGTGATATGATTAGATGTGAGATGTATTTAAATTTCAAATGAAGCGTTAACAAGTGGAAGAACGGAGAAATGAAGAACGGAAAGAGGACTGGCCCATAATGTGCCCTTTGAGTATCTTGACCAATTTAAAGAAAGCCCACGTCATGCTGCCCTCCGGAATTGAGAGATTGGGCCGTCGGATCTGCTGTCCATGGGCCATTTCTATAAATTAATGTCAGAGATTGAGCCCTCAATCTAATTTTAGATTGGATCGACCATGTGGACACGTAATGTTCACTATACTACATCCCATGTAATGTCCATAATACACAGACTCATAGCACCAACAACCAGATATAAACTTCACCGGTCTGATTTCGTTCCAACTGGAGTGGGTACTTCCAATCTGAATCATAAGATACATTGCTCGGACTAAAGTTATTGAATTAACTCGTTAACAATATAAGGGAACGGGTGTAGTAGCATGCAGAAATGGAGCTAAGCCCTAAAGGCCTAAACCAATTTTAGTAACCCCTTCTATAATTGGGAATAAAAAACTGATCACCAAGAGTATCTCAAAGCATCTATCACCCAAACTTAGTAAAATAATGGTAAGATGACAAAAGAAATGGGTAAAACCAAGAGAATAAATTAGGAGGGAAGAAAACAGGAATTACAATTTAGATTCTCTGGCATTTTGACAGAAAAAAGCCTATCACAGACTAACAGTGTAATCACAGCTCATAGCCAGCCAATTTCCCATTTGGACCATTCAGCGAGGAATCGCAGTGATTATTATCATCACAACTTTGCAAAACACCAAATTTTGGCAGCTCTTACCAAAATTCTCCCACATTATCTGTATCTACTAGTTTAATCTATGTATATAATCACTATGAATGTTGAGTTCTAATCACCATTACTGCGCAACATTGTGTAATGCTTTACTTAAGAACTCATAGTACAAAAGTTCGATATTGAGACTTTTAAGAAACCTTATCGATAATAACACTTGGTATAATGTTATATAAACGATTAACATAGACACATAATGTACTATTCGAACATGTATTTCAATCTCAAATCGACTTCATCCAATAGACGTAAATTAACTTGAAAATGGTACATTGGTTGAAATAAAATAATACCGAGTTTTATTTGACTCCCTCATTTGTTTTCTCTACCTCAATTGAACCCACACAATTAGACTTTAATTCGGAATTATTCATCGGGTTCCTTCATCCCCTTGGCATTGGGCGGTGGACCCCATTAAGAAGCACATGGCCAATTTGGAATGGAGCACATGTAGTAAACTTCTATATTTGCCCAAATTTCTTATTTAAGCCCATCATTTTAGGTCTAAAACTATTTGTTATTACAATTATTAATAGTACTCTAATTAATTAATAAAGCAAAAGATGACTTTATGAAGAAAAAACTTTGAAAAGTAGTAGTAAGACAAGGTGTCCAAACCAAGTAAGGCATTTGGTGATTTTCTTTGTAGTGAAGGCCTAGAAGGTGGGACCCATAAAATGGACTGAAAACAATGCTTTGCTTAACTCCATTTAAGTCCAAAATTAGCGTGTCAGGCACTCTCACCCTTGATCAAACGAAGAAGCCCTCCACTTCTTACAATTGTCAACTTCCTCAACACACTTCTACTACTACGAGTACTCCATATGTTATGCTAGGCCTTCTTTCTTTCTTTCTTATGTGTATGTGAAGTTATTCAACTTTGAATGATTGATAGATTCATTAGTGGCAAAGTATATGTGCTACTACATGTGTCCCCTCTTATAATGTTAAATCACACATGTTATCATCTAAGTTTTTAACTTCATGTGCTTATCTACTTCTAGTTCATTTCGCTTTAATCACTCTTATAAGACGTGAAAGTCAATACAAGCATACTCTCGGAGAAGTAAGCATGAACAATGCTATGCAATAAATGTTATAGCGAAACAATCAACAAAACACTCCGTTTTACAGTGACACTCAATGGATCTCCAAAATATGCAACGTGAACCAAAGTCAACAATGCTTTGAGGCGCATTGCTTTTATGGGGGTTCAGTTATAACTTAGAGTTCGAAACTCATATGCATTGCTCCGTTTGACGCCTCCGATGGATCACGCAAAAGTTAACTATAGACTAAACCGTAAAACTTCTAATTAACTCAACTCAACTGATTACTATTCCACGGAATATGACAATTACGTCAATTAATAAAAGGAGGCCTTAAATAATGAACCAGAATTTGTCCTCTCTCTACAAATAGTGGAGGTCCTGCCATTTTTTGTCGGCCAGAAATCCAGAAAATTAATAATTTACCCAAAAAACAATATTTTAAAAGAACCCGTCAAGCAAAGGCCATTTCAACATAATTATACATTTAACAACAAATTAATCATCAATTAACAGAAAACAAAGAATTTAATTAACAGAATCCAAAGCAAAAATATAATTAAACTCGAATAAACTTCCATCTAATCAACCAATTTATTTTTTTTACCACTGTAAAATTGTATAGTTACAGAAAACAATAGTAATTACCCACAAAAATTCGGCTCTCAAGATGAGAAAACCCTGTAAATACACTACTAATTACTAGTATAACCCAAAAATTACAATAAAAATGAACAAATAGTAATGGTAACAATAGTAACAATAATAATAATTGTAATTAACAACGACAAAAAAAGAATTAAATTAAATTAAATGCCCCCCCAACCCAACCTTCTCTGTACAAATCTATCCAAAAGAATCACCCCCCAATTTTTTTCCTTATTTTTTTTTTATAACCATCCGATTAAGGAAAAACCCAAACCTTGATTATTCTGATTAACAAGATAATCCCTCTCTCTTCTACCTTTGAAAAGATCATAGGGTTCCCAAAGATGATCCAACGGACACGGTTTCTTCCCATCGAGTCGGACCCACGGTTTACCTTTACCGGACCAATGGAGCAGGCTAACCGGACCCGGGTGGAGTGACCGACACGACCCTCTTACATTGTCCCCACCTAACCCATGTTGGTTCCACCTGTGGTTAATCCCTTCAACATTACCCGCAAACTCTAGTAAAAACGGGGGTAAACTTCCCAGCTCGTAAATTCTTGTTTTCTTCTGTATTTCCATCCAATTCTCGATTTTACTGCGGTAATTACCTTGTCTCCACCGCAGTAAATCCATGACCATGACCCCTGTGTTGAAGTAGCAAGGGGAGCGTGGTCGGGTCGAGAATGTGGATGTGAGTTCCGGGTCGGACCAGAATGACCGGGTGAAGTAGGATGTGAAGTTTGCGTGGCAGTATTCGGGTGCTCCGATTATGTGGGACCCGGATAAAGTTGTGTTCCATAGCTTGTAGATGTCGTCGACTAGGATTAGGTCCGAGTCGAGGTAAATGACTCGGTTGACACACGTGTCGAGGATGTCGCCGAGGTAGTTCCTCGCGTAGTTCAACGGGTTCTCAAGCGCGTGGCGTACTGAAGAAGATATCAAGTTGATCACCGTGTCTTCTCTGAAGATGTAAACCTTAAAGTTGAGTGACGGGAACGTGGACCGGACGAGTTGACTCAGTACTCGAGGTGTGAGCGAGTCGAACTCGGCAGCGATGAAGTGGAAGAATATATTCTCCGGGCATGACGCGTGTTTTAATACGGAATGGACGGCGGCGATTGAGCCACGGAGGTACTCGTAGTCGAGAGTCATCGCCACGTGGACCAATGAGGGGTCGCATTGGTTGACGGTGGAGGATGGTGAAGTGGACGGACAGCCTACGCCGTTACGGTAGTCCGGCGCCTCAGAGAATCGGAGAGAGTAGTGAAATTCCATTCCTGACCCTGACCCCACCCCTCTTGGTAAAGATCTGATTGAATAACAGAGTTGAAAGCATACAATCAACAACACTGCTACTAAAACGGCGGCGTTCCGTTGCCGGGAAATCGCCGCCATTGTCGATTTTTTTTTACTAAGAGATTTTTCAGGGGTTAGTTCGGATTTTCTTTTTCTTTAAATTTTTTTTTTTTTTTGAATTTGTGAATGAATGCAAGAAAATTGTTAAAGAAGATAATAATTTGTGGGGGGGGGGGGGTGGGGTAGGATTGGAATTAAAAGGAAAGAAAAGATTTGTGGGAAGGGGGAGGAGAAATCTGAGGAGAGAGAAAAAGGGGAAGAAATTTAGCTGTAGAAAGAAGAGTCTAAGCTGTAATATTGGTATATTTATATAATCTTTTTTTTTTTGAATTTGTTATATAAAAATACGAATATGATATAAATACTATATTTATATGATTTTATATGATTATGAAATGAAAGGAAATAAAAATAATTCAGGAAAGAGAGAGGAGAGAGGGAAAACGAAAGACGCAGCGGCGGAGGAAAATTCAGCAGGGACCGCGTCAATGTGTTCAATGCGAGTATGGTAAAAAAAAAGTGAGGTAGAAGTTACTAACTTACTCCTTATTACGGAGTATATTTGGTTTAGGAGTAAATTAAATGAGGTGAATAGAATTACGCGTGATTAATTAATTTTTACTGGGACTGTAAAAAAATAAACTCTATTGTTGAGTGTTGAACACAGTGTGTACGCGTTAGAAAGGGGGAAAAAGGGGGATGGATGTTTGAGCAGGGTATAAGGCGAAAAGTGTGTTGAAGAAGGGACAAAAAGGTTTTCAAATGGATTGTTTTTGGGTTAATTGTATTTTTTTTTTATATGGTTTTAGTCTTGTGTGATTTTGATTTTTGTCGAGGTTGTGGTGGATTTGGGGAAGAGTTTGAGTTCAATTCGTATATTGGTCAATAGTAATATTTACATCTAGCAAGATTTCCACTCTAATTTATTTCGGAAGTTTTGGATGTCGCCTATTTTTTTTTTTTTTTCATTTCATATTTCGTGTAGAAGAGTGCTATGAAATTGTGGCAAATTTGAGAAGGAATTTGAGTTCAACTCGTATTTAGATTACTGTTTCAATTAATATTTACTTATAATAAGACTATGACTTGTTTATTTCGGAGTGTGGCAAGTCTATTGTTCTCGTTTTGTATTCTGTTGTGATGATAGAGTAAACTTCAAATTGATATCGTATTGAGAGTAATAAAATCTTGACTCCTTATCTGTTATTGGATATACTACTACTAGTTTGCGTCATTTCTTAGATAGGTGTGTAACATACTTCATGACCTCATCTGATTTTTTTTTTTTTTTGGCACTTTTACCATATCAAATGAAAGTCGTAGAAAAGAAATAAAATTGAACAAGCAAATAACTAAAGCAAAAACTTTTTCTTCTAGGTTTGCATAATAACTCAAACAAATACTAGTTTGAATGACGTACACCTTGTTTTTATAGAGTATGAACAACTATTCATATGAAAATTTTAAATCACAAGTTATCGGCAAATATGAATAAGATTTTCAGTGAAAAAAAAATCAATCAAATAAAATTTCCTTCTATTTGTCTTCTTTACCTACAGAGTTTGGAGTAATACTTGCTCTATGAAAGATCCATTAATATACTACTCTGTATAATGTTTACTTTTACACATAAGTTTGAAAAAAAAAAAATGCTAAATAGACCATATGATCTGAAATAGAGAAAGTAGGTAGTGTAACTCGAAAAAGAGCTTTGAGTTGACAGACCTTTGCTGAGGAAGCGTATGGGAGAGCTTGTATCATCTACGACCATTTCCCAAACACAGTATTGACTTTATCAGTATTCACTAGACCTGTCAAACGGGTCGGGCGGGCGGGTTTCGGGTTCGGGTCACTACGGGTCGGGTCAAATACGGGTCGACTATACGCGGGTTTATACGGGTTCGGGTCGGGTTACGGGTTGACCAACGGGTCAAAAATACATGCTCGCGCCTTTTTTTCTCGGTAATTATTATAATCAAATTATTATTTTATTACTATTTTACAAGCATTTTATGTATTATATTATATAATAATAATCGTTTAATTATATTTGTATCTTATATGTCTTAAATTAATCAATTATTAATATTTAATTAATATTTATCTATTTATTTTTTATTTTTTATTATTATAATATATTTTTTGCACAATTCATTTGACCCAACGGGTTGACCCGGTCCGGGTCGGGTTATGACCCAGACTTTCGGGTCGTTTTCGGGTTCGGGTCATGTTCGGGTCCGGGTTGAGAAAAACGGGTTTTTTCGGGTTATTTCCGGGTCGGGTCCCCGGGCGGTTTTTCGGGTCGGGTCAGCTTTTGACAGGTCTAGTATTCACCCTTACTCGATTCAATAGGCCCACCAAATTTCACAACATGAAAAACGCGACAATGACAAAAAAAAATCGACATTATTCAGATACTGATGCTAAGCCACATCTGAGTTTGGCCATAAGAGCCCGATTACTTGTGGTTTTCCATTGTAAAATATCAACAAATTAAAGAGTCTGATTTCCAAAAAAAAAAAAAACAAATTAAAGAGTCGTTTTAATTAATAAACTTGATTCCCTCGAAAAGAAAAACTCGTATACTTAGTGTTAATTTTCAAACTCATCAATAACGTGAAAATCACAAGCTTTAGAAATTTCTAGTACCTAACATAAGTGTGGCTAGGTGATTGAGTGAAAATTTTGACGAGAACTTCCACAAATTATATCATGCTCCCGGAAGCACAATGAGCATGGTGGTCCTTCTCACAATAGAGGAGTGAGACCACACTTAAAATAATTTAAAATCTATTTTAGTGTGGTCCCTACTCCTCTATTGTGAGGAAGACCACCATGCTCCTTGTGCTCCCGGGAGCATGGTATAAGCATTGCGGAACTTCGATCTAATAATGCTCTTGTCCGTCCTTACAATGTTTCTCAATTTCAACTTCAGTACCTTGTTCTTAAATTATATTTTCGATTTATTGTGAACAAACAAATACTAAATCCACCTCGCGCTTTATATGATTATTATACGAGCCCGATTGCTATTCACTACTATCAATTCAAGTCCAAGATTTACTCTGAATCGACTCCATTATGAATTTGCAATTTTAGATCAATATCCACCGGTTTCGGTTCCTACATATCCACTTGTTATACTGTAGTACATTAGCTTTTTGGAGTGGGATTTACTCATACGTTAATTACTTTTTATTTACTGATGCTTTTAGCTAAAAGACACATTATTACTCAAACTAGTAAGAAGGAGACAAAAGGGTTGTTTGATGGCTAAACTTACTTTACAGCATGTTTGTTAGAGATAATCTGTTAAAGATGATTCGCAGTAGTTGGATGTTTAGAATGTTCCAACGGAATATGACCAATTCTTTTTGCAACTACCATGCAGTTTAGTTACTTAGCTTGGTGTGAAATTGTATACAGATTAAAGATTCAATCAAAGTCGCACTGCATGTGTTATATACTTTATAACAAATACATGCAAACTTTTAGAGTATGTATGCACCAAACATTTGTCGGAGTATATATGTCACTTAATTTTTATAAGAAAATAAATTGTGAGTACGACATTACAACTTATTAGGCTTTAATTTGTTTTATAGGATTGCAATTTTTTAATCAGATGTGATTTGAATGAATCTAATCCAATTTGATATGAATTTATTGAAAATTAACTGAATCAAGATGATTTATCAACAACAAATATACTAGATTTATTAATTGTTATTTGAATATTTTTTATTTGATTTGAATGAATCAATTCTGATGTGAATTCACTATTTTTAGGATTTAGGGAGGGTTGCACAACTTGAACTATTTATATTGTAAATTTTTTTAAGTGTATTTGTATTTTTGGGTCAAAATATACCTCCCCAATTATATTTGAAATTATATAAAATCATTTTAAAAATTGCTAACTACCTTTTAGATCACATTTTTTGTATTTATATAAATAATAAATTGCCACTCGATCCACGGTTCATAATTTGTCTAATCACTTCATGAAGGATCATGTCTTAACAAGTTTGTTTTTTTAACCTGTTCATGAATTATATCTCCTCCTCTGCTTATTTTCCTTCTTCAAATCTCAAATTTATACCTTTTACACCGTCCACGTACATTTGATGATTTTGATCTATATTTTTGCAAGTTTTATTTGGCACTCTTTAAGATATACGGAGTAATTTCGAAACACATTCATATATATACATACATATATATATATATATATATATATATATATATATATATATATATATATATATATATATATATATACAGGCGAGATCAGGTGCGAACTCCCGCTCGCGTGAGAACTGCGCACCGCCATAGAGTGACACTGAGTGTCACAGAGACACTCGTGTACAATGACACAAAATGTCTATAGAATGACACCTACATACAATAACAGAGAAAGGTCTATGCAATGACGTGAAAATTTAGAACTCATGTAGGAATCGAACCTACGACATTCGTGTATGTACACAAATGCTTTACCAAATGAGCTATCAAAACCACAATTCATACAATGACACCGAACAATAACACCGCGTGTCCATAGTGTCACTCTATGGACAAACATGTGACATTCTATTGACAAACCTGTGTCATTCTATGGACAAACCACCAATAACACCACCAATAACACCGAAGTGCCCATAGTGTCATTCTATTAACAAACCCGTGTCATTCTATGGCACCCGCACCGGCAACCACAACCACAACCACACAAGAGTGTCCATCCAATGACACCGACTACCCATACAATATCACACGAGTGTCCATACAGTGATACCATCATACAATGACACGAGAGTGTCCATACAGTGACACCATCATACAATGACACGAGAGTGTCCATACAATGACACGAGAGTATCCATACAATGACACTGACCATATGTACAACGACGCTACGACACCTAGTGTCGATACAATGACACCAATTATCCATACAATGACACCGATTATCCATACAATAACAAACACCCATCGGAACCGCCACAACCACCGCAACCGCACCCAACCACCACCACCACCGCACCCAACCACCACCACCGCAACCTCAATCAAATCATAAGATCTACAAATAAAAGTCCTCAAAAATACAATTAGATCCAAAAAAAAAAAATCAAAATGAGCAAATCGAAACGAATCGAATTTCTCAATCGAAAAATCGTCGGCGTTATCCATGTAAATCTTAAAATCTTCAAACAAATCATCAGATCTACAAATAAATTGCCAAAAACAAATTACAAGACCTAGATTTTGATCTAAACAGAAAAACATTTGGTATAATCAAATCGATTTGGTATAATCACATCGATTTTATGAACATCGAGAACATAAAATCCGAATGAAAAAAAATCGTAATAATTTGAATTAAAATCTGAATCGAATGACATAATAACAAACGAATCCATTATTCATCAAATTAAAGTCATTGAAATTTCCAGAACATGAAAAATGGAGGAATAACAGAATTGGTGAAACCCTAGGAGAGAGAAAATGAGAAAAAACAGATCGAAATTCAAAAATCGATGAATTGAAATCGAGACACTTAGACCTCTCATATCAAATCACAATCAACTAAAACAATGAAGAAGGAATAAAACAGATCGAAATCACGAATAATCTGAGAAAATTGCACCAATAGATGAATTAATTGAAGAGGAAGGATGAATAACTAACCTGAGACCTCGCCGATGTCGATCACGTTGTCGGAGACTCGCCGAAAAAGCCTCTTCGAAACGACGAGGATACGCCGTCTTCGCCCGAATTTATGAGAGAAAAAAGATGCAACACCAGCGGCGGCGGCAAGATAAGAATCGACGGCAGCAACGAGAAACAAAACCGACGGCGGTGGCGAGGAGAAAGAGTGGTACAGAGAAGAGGCGAGAGAAAAAAGGAGAGCAGTGATAAAATGAGGATGAGAAATGAGAGGAGAGAGAAATTCAGATGGGAGATGGAGGTTTTTGTTTAATAGTGCGAAATTACATGATTGCCCTTTATGACGTGTATAAGCTAGCGACCATTGGATCATTATCATCCAACGACTGATATTGGGTGCGCAGTACTCACCTAAGGATGAGTACTCTTATGATCCTCACTATATATATATATATATATATATATATATATATATATACAGGCGAGTTTAGATGAGTCCGCCTACTCTGGTGAGTCCGTGAGTCCTCAGCTGGACCGTAGGATTTAGAGAAGACGAATGGCTCAGATCAAGCCAGATAGGCGCGCTGAAAAATGGGGGAGGGGTCATCAAACCAACGCCAATTTTCATTCTTTCCCTTCTCTTTCTAAACTCTCGTTGCCTGCTCTTTCTCTATCCTCTAAAAAAAATCCCCAAACTAAAACCTAAAA
Source organism: Spergularia marina (assembly GCA_963680865.1). NCBI lineage: Eukaryota > Viridiplantae > Streptophyta > Magnoliopsida > Caryophyllales > Caryophyllaceae > Spergularia > Spergularia marina. The sequence goes on along the minus strand of OY804545.1, from coordinate 3,433,717 downwards.
AAAATCTATCCGATTATTGTCTACTGCGATCGAAAATTGACAAAACTGTGAGGATTGAACGCTTCAATTTCTCTAAGGATCTTCCTAAACAACAATGAACCAGGTAATTTTTTTTGATCACCAGTATATGAATTCGATCAATTTTTTTCGAATTAGCAGCAAATTTTTCGTTGTTTCCGATGCTGTTTGTGTTGAATAAGTATGAAGTATGAAGATTAGCATCTTTTACTGATTAAAGAAAGAACGGATCAAAAAATTTCATCCATTTTTGTTCAAATTCCCAAATTCAATCCTTTTTTATTTTTTGTCTGATTTTCGATTTTATAATGGAATTTGCAATCACACTGTTTTGGCTATTGAATCACATAGAATATGTTTTAGTTTTCTTTCGATTTCGATTTCGAACTTGTGATGAAATTATTGTTTTGCAATTAAAATGCTTCAACTCATTCTTTTTGTTGGTTAGATGAATAATGTATGATTTATGATATGATTCAAAATTGATCCATTTCGTGAGATTCAATCCTGTAAATACAAACTTTTGCAATTAAATTTTTGAATCATATTCTTAGGTATTTCAAAAATTTGAAAACGTCTCACATTATCTAAAAGATGCAGATTGAAAACTTGATTTCTTAATTAGCTTGTGTGATTCTGTGTGTTAGTATTTATGATTCTATTTGTTTGTGTGATTGAATTTGTTATTTTGTGATTCAATGTGTTCCTGCGACATTAAATAGTTGAATGACTCTATTCATCAGTGTGTGATTTTATGGAATGATGTGTGTGATTCTATGCGATGGTATGTGTTATTGTATTTGATGGTGTGTGATTCTATCTTATGGTATGCGTGATTCTATTCGTGTGCGTGTGATTCTATTAGATAGTGCGTGTGATTCTATTCGAGAGTGTGTGTGATTCTATTCGATTCGATGGTTTGTGTGAATCACATTGGTTAGTCTATGGAATCACATCAGTTAGTGTGTGATTTCATTTGTTGGTGTGTGATTTTATTCGTTAATGTGTGTGATTCTATTAGTTAGTGTGTGTAATTTTATTTGTTAGTGAGAGTGATTTTACTCCGACGACGCTTATACTCCGGCGGCTGTTCCGATGGGTGTTTGTTATTGTATGGATAATCGGTGTCATTGTATGGATAATTGGTGTCATTGGATCGACACTAGGTGTCGTTGTATGTATAGTCACTGTCATTGTATGGACATTCTAATGTCATTGTATGGACACTCTCGTGTCATTGTACGAAGGTGTCACTGTATGGACACTCTTGTGTCATTGTGTGGGCAGTCGGTGTCATTGTATGGACACTCTTGTGTCATTGGATGAAGGTGCCACTGTATGGACACTCTTGTGTCATTGTTTGCCAAGTCGGTGTCACTGGATGGACACTCTTGTGTATTGTATGTATAGTTCAGATTTCGGTAGATTGATGTGTCTCTAATATTTATTAGTAGTAGTAGTGATGTGAAAGTAATTGGTTATGGTATCGTGGTTACTTGAAGAGGTTATAACTGGTGTGTCTAGTAGTTTGGGACCTGGGTTGTATGCTATATAATGGTGGCCTTTATCTGTTGCAGTGACTTCTCGTTGGAGTTGTACTTGATGGAGTATTTGTCTTGCTTGTTATTAGAGATCAATACTGTCTTGATACCTCTAGTTCTTACATATCTTGTGAGTCAGACTAGGATGTAACTGGTGGTGGATGTATCCAGAATCTAGCCTTATGGTTAAGTTGCAAGACTAAATGCTGAATTATCGTTTTATACTTCTGTTTCTCCTTGAAAGCTGGCTAGCTCAATAGGAAGAGCATCGTGCATTGCACGAGGTGTGGGTTCGAGTCCCACGTCGGCTATGAAATTCTTGAAAACTTTAATCTATTCCTTTGCAACTCAAAAGGGCTCGTAACAAAGAAAAAAGAAGCATCTTTATAACTAGCCTCCTGAATCAATGGGCTCGGCTAATGAAAACATCAAGATCCATCTCTGAGGGATCAGTTGCCTGAAGCTCCACCTGAATCCCATCCAATTCCCTCTTGAATCTGTCCTTTAAGGTCGTATAAATCATTTTGCTTCTCACTTTTGCTGTGTCAGGAGACCTTCAAAGCAAACACAAACTACTGTCAGAAACTGAGTGCAGTAATAATCCAATCAGTTGAGTAAGACTCACTTCAGTAGAGCATTGAAAACTTATAATACTATGAAAGGGTTTTTAGTAAACATCGAAACTTTGAAGCAAAATTTCATGTGTAGCAAATGAAGCGGTATGAGCGCTTTGCTTTCAGCTCCATAAATTTCATGTGTAGCAAATGATGCTATTAGTATATCGTGTGCATAGCATATCAGCATATGCATCAAGTGCTTGACAATAATGATGCATCGACTTTATTTATCAGGGTCCTATTTTTGCTAGCAATAAATCACAGCCGGATGTATATTGTAAATTTCTAACTCGATCAAACCCAACAATAAGCAACAAAAAACATTAGGCTGTGTGGGACTCGAACCCACATCTATGTGTCAGTGGCACACCGTTCTACCATTGAGCTAACAACCTTTTTGAGTGGAAATTTGAAGCCTTTCTAGATTGTATTTCGTTTTAACCAGAAGAAGTTTCAACCATAAGCAATGCCTAAACAGATCCATAAAAGATCTAATCCCCTTGTTAATCCTATTCCCCTTCCCATGCAGACTTTAATCCGGTTACATTAACACCATATCCCCACTCATCAATACGACTACAATTACCACTCCATGTCAAAACCTATCCTTTATCTGAATCCTTCACTATACTTTCAATTTGGTTAGTGCATTACTCAACATTGACAGAAGCCTATACGACACTGTATCATAACTAAAAGTCGGCCTAAAAGCGTCATTGTAGTTATATGATAAGATTTAAATCCACAAAGCCTTCCTTTTCAAGTTTCAACTCCAGTCAACTTAGTATCACACTATCACTGAAACACTGACCTTGTTCCTCTCACAAGGTAAACAGAACTAGAATCCACAACAGCAAAGCACTTCCAAATTGTTCCAATTATAATTCTTGATCAAATTACAACAATGCAAATCAAGCACAAGACTATCAAATTCCTATTGTATCATATATAAAATAATGTGATTAGCAAACATTATTTCCAATTAATGAAAAATTATCTTCTTTACCAATCTTCTACATTCTTTCCTATGCTTTCCTTCATCAACTTTTACAGTAGCTGCTTCTATGAGAAGATTATCTCATATTGAGATACTTCTTCAAAACCCAACAAATTCAGACCAATTACCAAGAAATTAATCAACACACAAATTACAACAATAAACTCAACAAATCAGCCATATTCAGAAAAAAAAAACCTTGAAACATATAATTCAGACGAAAAAAAAACATAAAAACGCACCATAAAATTAATTCAGACGAATGAGATGCTATACCTGAGAGCAGTAAAATCGCGACCAGAACTCCGATAATAGACCGCTGCCGACATCGAAAATGTTCATCCAAAATCATCCAGAAGGACGTATAATGAGCGTAAACACTAAGATACCAAAAAAATGAATCAAAACTTAGAAATCACTTGATAACATCATAAGTTTCAGAAATCACAATAAAAAAAAAAACACAATCGATACTAAATCAACAATAGAACACCACAGAGTTTCGAGAACACTAAATCGAGCATCTAATCGACATATATCAAACCTAATAAGCATTAGAACACATGAAATCGAACAAATAAAAGCTTAACTAACACGAAATTGCAGCGTAAAAATCACACAAAAAATCGCAACGTAAAACAACCAAAATCACTACGAAATCACAAAAAACAATAAAATCAAACATATGCGAACAATTTGAATGAACGAAGAACTAAAAAAACCTAAAAAATCAACACAATCAAACCTAGGGTTTCTATAACGAGTAATTAGGATAATCAAATGAGGAGCAAAATAATACCTGATATGGTTTCATGTGACGGCTACGAGGGAGATTGGCGGCGAAGGAGAGAGACGGCGGCGAGGAGAGAGAAAAATTAGGAGCGAAGGTGAGGAGAGAGAAACCACGAGAGAGTAACAGCGGCAAAGCGGTGGAGAGCGAGAGAGGTAGCGGCAGCGGTAGCGGTGGCGGTGGCGGTGCAGAGCGGCGGCGAGCAATGGCGTGAATAGAGAAAAAAATGGAACGATTTTGAAGAGAATCTGGAAAACGAAGGATGAAGAGAGAGAAAGTGAAATGGAAAAATGAGGTGGGAGATAGTTGATAAAGGTTATATATCTATGATTTAAATGACGCTTTTACCCCTCAGTTATGGGGGATTTGAGAGCGTTAGATCTGAGCAAATGAATGGTTAAGATGAGGACTCATGCACTCATTTAAGCCTAAAGGACTCATTTAATCCTATTTCTATATATATATCACGGAATATCCAAGGCATTGTGTCTCAGTTGTATTATTTTGTGTAGTGTATTATTGTGGATGTGGTACTAGGAGATCCATGGTATATCTCAGTTTATATAAAGGTAAATCTGATTGTAGATCCATTCGCTTGATCGTGCGTGAAAGTGTACAAATCGATTTGCTGACATGTTTATTATATGAGACATAGTACTGCTCACTTAGATTCTAATCTTCATTCACTACACCAGTCATGAAAACTTTTATTTGGCCGAGCTAAACACTATACTCCGTATGACCGTATGCATGATACTTTCTACAAAATAATTGTGACACAAGTAATAAAGTACAAATAAGCACCTATACTTACCCCTAAAAACACGAATATGGCGCATTATCCTCGTCCCTTGAAAAGAGAATAAGAAAAAGGATTTTTTGTGGAAAACCACCTCCTATTTTGTACTTTTTTTGGGGAACCACCTTATAAAAAAAAAAATTGGGGAACCACCAAATAAAAGCAAAAACTCATGGTAACACCACCTAAGGCCCTCTCCCACCCTATAACCACCAATTTTTTTTATCTCTCTCCTTCACCGACGCCGACAATCTCCCACCACCTTCCTCCGCCCCGATTTCGCATCGGCGTTCTTCCCCGACGACCCACATCCAATAACCCACTCCCACGATCCACTCTAAATTGACAAAAAAACAAAGGAATAAAATAAAACACAATAACTACTCCGACCACCGCTCATAGCCTCGACAATTGTTTTTGTCGGCGCTAATCCGATCGGCGTGAGAAGACGACGACCCAAGAAGGGCGATCGTGACACTCAATCACATGGGCGATCGGGAGGGGTTGTTGGTTCGATGGGGGATAAGCCTTTGCTTGCCGCCGTGGGGGTGGCCGGTCTACGCGGCTGATCTGCTCCGTCGTCCAATCCCTAACCGGTTTGAGGATTGGCTGTGTGGGGGGCCTTTTGCCGATGCCACATGTGCATTTTCAGGCGAGTATAGGGTAGGAGAGGGCTTTAGGTGGTGTTACCATGAGTTTTTGCTTTCATTTGGTGGTTCCCCAAATTTTTTTTTTATAAGGTGGTTCCCCAAAAAAAGTACAAAATAGGAGGTGGTTTCCCACAAAAAAATCCTAAGAAAAATTACATTAAAAGTCTTATATATCCATGTAAATAATTGAAAAAAGAATACTCTCCTCACGATATTATCGAGTTATTTTGAAGGTCAACCTTTTGCGAGTACGTTGGGTCGGTAGACTCACAATCATTAGATGGCTTAGGGATTAAGTATATACCTTTCTTTTCTTGTGTTAACAAGCAATTATTGAATTTCAAAGTTTGAACGTTGGGAGCTCGTGATATAGTGTTGCAATTCAATTACAACAAGGTTTATTTTAAAGATGGAAAAATTGAAGACTATAAATCTCAAAAAAAAAAAAAACAACCAAAGAAGCTAATTAATTGGTCAGATTTGAAGTTGCCGACGTTTGTGCTGATTGCATCCAAGGAGAACACACGCATTTGTTTGAGTTTGACAAATTCAAGAATATTCGTAAAACATTACAATTCTATTGATGCATATGTATGTATAAGATGTGACGTTCCAATGTAAAGGACTAGCACATTACATTTATTTGATTATGCACCAGGAGCTTTCAAATGATTGGTGATTATATTTCTTATACGACTGTATTTGAAGTTTCACTGTAATTGGTGATTAAAGTCTTGGACCATACGAGTATATATGCATTTCTATTTCTATACGTATATTTCTAGTAATAATAAGTTAAAAACGTAATGTATGTCATATTATTCAAGGACATGGACTGCATAACTTGGCCATGTCTTCGGAATGATGATCCTTCACCTGAGCTCAGCAATGAAGTCTGTTTTGGTAAGCTATATTGATAAAAGTTAAATTCATTTTCGATCAAGCTGATTTATTTGCGTATTTGAATAAAATCTGAAAGATCAGAAGAAGGCGTATTTGAGGCTACCTAAATTTTATTGAATGTCGCTAATAGATTGCGACTTCACCATGGTTTCATGAGTTTGTCATCAAGTCACTTTAGAAATTAAAGTTCTATTACCTTGTCCGTATGATCCCCATTTCTCGTGTAAGAGCAATCAGATCTCGAACAAGCCACGTTTCACCAAGAAGGATTATCGCGGAAGATTGAAATTAGGCGCTTTATTAGCATTCAAGTATTCCATTATTATTATGTATATGATCATTACCCTGAAGTAAATGGTTTTTAGCTTACTTCCAGGCTTCAAGGACATGCATGTAGTTATATGTTGTACGACCAAATCCATGCTCTACGTTCATCGTCGATCGCGAGGCCCCTTTAATATCGAGTTATAATATGGTTCAGAAGTCTTTGTCATTATAAAGTCGTGTATGTGACTTGTGTGAATATGAACATGCTACCATCTCCTTTGCCGATCATAAGAAATACATATATAAAAAATCTTGTTTTTATTTTTATTTTCCTTGAGGTCTCAAAATCTTGTATATTCGTCTTATATATATGAACTCATATTGACTCTCAAATATGTGTGTAAATATCATACATGTATGTTTTATTGATCTCCTCTCCCTCGGACCCTCATAGGTCATAATAGTGGGCACCGTGACCACTAATCACTAAGGTCAATTTCGAGGGATGTGCATGTGGTCAGATCGAATATATAAGCTATCTCGATATTTTTAAAACCACGTAAATATTTTGGTTCTACTTCTACACAAGTAGATTCGCCCTTGTTAGCCACAAGTTAGCCACCAAACTTTGATTCGTTTATCGTTTCTCGGTGTGTAATTTAATTATGTTCTTCGACAATATTTTTCTTCCAACAGAACAATCCGTTTGTACAAATTGGTATAGGCCAGGGCGAAATAGCTAATGATCTCTTGTTGTCACTTGTCTTACATAGTGAAACGCATATATTAGGCAGGTCTTTTGAGTTTGTTGTACCAATTCAAAACTAGCAAAAAAAAACTAATAGAAGAACGAAAATACTAGGAGTCTATATGTAGACAAGTGAAAAAAGTGTGTATGCCTAATTTGTAGTAAAAATAATTAAATGTGCAATAAATTTTGTTGTATTATTTGACAAATGATGGATTATAAATTTATAAGGAAAGAGGGACAATTAAGGGTCATTGATTTTGGAATTAAATCAAGTCAAATTTCTTTTCTATTGATAGATCCGTAACAATGTTGATTTTATTACCAATGTTATAAACTTACTGCAAATACGTAAAATGTCCTACACAACCACATTTTTTACGGCATGACATCTTTAATTTAACATACTTGATTATGCTATACACAATTTTGCTATTGTCTATATATAGACTTATAGGATCATCCAAAAAGAAACACTAAATTGAAACATCAGGTAGATTTTAGTAAGCACTTTAGAATAAATATAGAGAGTATTTGACAATCATAGAGGTTTATGCATTAAGCAAGCAATTGAATGATTATTGTTCCTGGCTTCTTCATCACTCACCAACTTTCTACATTGTTTTCTTTTGGCCTCTTATTTACGCCATTTTATATTCTATGATCCCTACCTTCCACCTTACTATTTTCAAAGAATAAATGTCTTCTTTTTTGTGGTTCTTTTTTTCTTTTTCTTTTTTAGGCCTCTTTTTAATAAGTTCTGCACCATAGAAGAAGAAAGAAAGCTTGTATAAACCACTTTTATAATATATATATATTTTTTTTTTTGGTATACGAAGGTAAATGTTACGTTTGATAGGACGACGGTGTTGGTAATGCAAAGGTTTTGAGCTTCTTTGGGAAACACTTGTTTTTGTTTGTCCCACATTGAAAGTTTAGAGTAACTTTTTGGGGTTTATATATGGGTGAGTGTTAGTAGTGTTTGAACTCATTATGGAGGGAAGACTATGGTCTCCCCACGTGCGCCGCCGTCCGGCCGGCTCGGTTCGTGTTCGTGGCACGTGCGCGGTGTGGTGGGGCTGACCTTTTGCTCGCGCTCGGTATTTTGGCTGTTCGTTTCTATCGGAAACTTATGAGCGTCCAAGTTCATTGTATAACGGATTAATTTGAGAAATCCGTTCCTCCGTAATTACTGGTTTTATTTCCGTGTTTAAACCCAGATTTTACTCCTACAATCACTCCCATAATCAATGATTTCCGTTACAGTTTTTGAGTCCTTAAAAGGACGTTTTCAGTCCTCTCTGTGTACACAAGGAAAAAGATCACCGCTTACTCTTCTCCTTTCTGTTCTCCATTGATTCCGAGTACGTTTAGAGTTCCACTTCTCTTGGGTGAGTACACACCTCGGAGAAGCGCTGTGTTACCTTGGGGGGCAACGCCATAATCCGGTTGTACCGTAGTCGGGGCGAAATTGCTTCTCATTCTGTGATTTCGATCACGCCACAGCATTTTCCGTCATTTCATTTCCGTTATATTTCGCCCACAGTAGTTCTTTTCCAACAGACGGTATTGTTATATTACGGGATGAGAAAGTAAGGTTTCGATATGAGAACTACTGATGACAAAACTTTTAGAATCCTCCATGTCCCAGTATTTGTCTTGCACAAAAGTTTTTGAAAACGAAGTTAAGAACAACAACATGATTACTTCAATGCTTGACCAATTACTGAAATGAAGTAATAAGAACTTATATGCTCTCGTTTTTCATTTGTTGATGTTTGTTTTGAATACGTGATGAAGTAGTATAGTTTCAAGTTTTTAATAATAACATCAGATTGAGCGAGGGAAGCTAAGGGAAATGTTAGGGAGTAGAAAGCGCAAAAAAAGAGTGCAAAAGTCCCGACTCAGATTTAAACTCTGTTCAACGGCACTATTCAAATGTCAAATGTTGCAGAATTTCTGACTCCATTTTCCTCTTCTCGCTTAACATTTAATGAAGCATTTAATCACTGCATTGACATCGCATGTCGGAGCCAGAAATTAAAATTCAGGTTAACAACATGTTTTGTTGAATGTTAATACAAGACTTTGTTTTGTGTTTGTGGTAATCTGTCCGTCTTTATATAAATCGGAGACAAATGTACATATTCAAGACCCCGATTTCAAGTTCATAATCGTCATCCCAAATCGACATTGTTTAGGGTAGCTAACTCTAACTAAAGAGGACAAGAGGCTATCTTATGCCATAAGCTAGTCCATAACACATCGTAAAATCAGTATTAAATTATGAAATTTAACCTCAACTATATCGCTCCAACTTTCAAATCCTATATCAATCCCGGGGTAAAAAAAGGGTAGCCGGATCAGTCCGTAATATGTCATTGTCTTAAATAGGGGAGTATATATATTTGTAGGTTTAACTAGATGCATGGAATGTTTGACCTTAGAAGAGGGCACTAGAGTGCCATAAGAGCATAGTTGGGCACATGTTATGTAAGTTGATGGAGGGTCAGACAGGCCAACACGAGCAATATATGTGCCTTAGCTTATGTTTGAAATGTCTTTTACACCAGCCTGTATGTTCAACAAAAACACACCACCCTATCTTTCTTGCTCTTTTTTATTCTACAAACTGTCAGCTTCATCACCCACTTGTCCTAATTAATCTACTAAGTTCCGATCTTACTGTCCTAGTATAGCAATAAACTCAGAGCAGGCAAACATTTCCTGACAAAACTGTAGGTACATCGCACATTCGGGCGGACGGTGATTTTCGATCAGACTCTCTGTTGTGAGTCACATTTTCTTTAAAATTATTGTAACACCTCTCACATATTGCCAAAGAAAAAAGCTAAAAGATCAATTTGCCATTTAGGAGCGTAATAGTCATTCACCATAATTTCAGCTTTATTGTGTAAATTAATGTATTGAACTAGACTGAAGCAAAAATGTGGTTAACTTTATCTTGATCTTAATCCTTAAGAGAGTAATTGAGCTCGTTACTATATTATTGAATTTAAGCTCATCTCAGGTTGTCGTCTATTCAGACAATGCAAGTGCACCCGTGTAATCATTCAAAATGAAAACATTAACAAAACAAAGACGTTTAAATAACAAGACTACCTTTAAACCTTTCAGCAGATTTTGAAACCAGTATCCACCTACTCAAACATGATTTTAAATAACGATACATATGAAAGAAACTCAAATCAAAACATGATAATCCAAAACAACTTCTATCTATCGAGTATGGCTGTATGGAGTATCGACTTTAAGATTTCAAAAATTATCCCGTTTGTATAAAGTGCACAATGAGAAATGTGACCAAAAATGTGTTGCAGTAAAAACGTGTTTAAAATAAAAATTGGGCGGTGGCCGGTGAAGAAGGCGACAGAATAGGTAATTATTGGGTGGTGTGGGGACTTTGGATACTCTGCATGGTTGCAAACATCGACGTACATTTACAAAGTACCATGAATTTACTCACAATCTAACAAATATCAACCCCACTGTAAAAGTGAAGTTTCTGACAATGGGAAAGCACGGAGTAACTGCAAAAAGCCAAAAAGGTAAATAATTCTTTTTACCATTTTTGCATCGCATTTTGCACGAGTGCACCTACTACTGTTAGTACTGTGTACGATGGGTACTGCTTTTATATGTTTGGAACATATTGTTACCCAGATTCGATTTTCAAATCACCGTATTTCCAACACGAATCGTTCGCAGTGAATAATCGTAAGTGTCACGACTTAATGACTAATTCAATTCGTTTTCTCGTATACTCCTAGTGTATTGTTAAACTGCTTACTCTAACACGAGAGAGACTACTACAATATGCATTATTGTACATCACTGTTGAACTACAACTAGGACATAAGGCCCCCTTAGTCCTTACTCTACAATCATTTTCGAGGAAAAAAACCACGTGTCACATAGATACTTTAGTAATGCACATTACTTCATTATCAAACATTACTTCATTTTATACCTTCTTCATGAAGAAATGTGTAAACCATCCACATGTAGAAAAGAGATGAAGGTAGTATTTTCCCATTCTATTACATCCTTTTGTCTCAAGGTCTAAGAAATAGCTGAATAAGGATGCGTCTCCTCATACAAACTCGTTTGTCTTATGGGTTGCACCGAAGATAAAATTAACACTTCGGACATTAGACGAGCCATAGAAGTCTACTGAAAATTTGTTGGTTCAAAACAAGATCTCGATTTGTTTGTGCAAATGCACAGGTAGTAAAACTTACGTGTTACTCTATGCTAATCACATTGTTTTAGTGTGAAGCCAAGAGCATGAGATAACAATCCACAGCAACACAGATGGACACTGGAATCAATATAAGCGAGGTTCGTTAAATCAATACAGGGAGGATTCCAGGCACAGCCAGCATCCACCACAATTAGGTAGCAGCCCTAAACTGTTGAGCAAAAAAGACCTATACAACACAACCAAAGTTGCACTAGCCGGAAAAAAAAAAAATTGGGTCAAAACCTTTTTATTTTGGATATTCATCGCCTCTTCAAATGATCACAGAAACGAATTTGCTCATGGTAGTGTAGTTCTAAGTTCTTTCCTGTCAGCGCCAAATGACTGCAAAGACAACAAAATGGCATGTTAACGATGTACAAGTAAAACAAAATGCAAACAATAACCATCACCAGTTTAAAACTTTCATAGCAAATTTAACACGAACACTTCAACTCCAGCGCGCTTGTGACCTACTGCTAAATCTCTTTCTCGTAAATATCACATCAATCACCAGTCCTAAAATCTCAGTCCAAGACAAGTTTCTGCCTTTCATTAGAGGGTAGGATTCCCAGTCCCGAGACAATTCAGCCTTTTAGATTGCCTAAGCCACATTCAGGTCGAGCTAACCATTCCGCCGGGAAAATTGTAGGCGACTAATACCATTGTAAGATCACTGTAACTTCAGTGTTGTTTCAACTAATATGCCTAAACATGAGTGGCTTAACTTCCAGGAATAGGAAGACTGGGGAGCTTTAAGCTTCTTTTAGTATGCACCAAAAACCTACTGTCACAGCCCCAACTGCGAAGCCAGATATTGGGTCAAGAATCTCAAGATCTACCATCACAACAGATCAATTTGTCCATTATTCTCGAATAACAATTCACTATTAGTGTTAAAGCCCGAAAGCCCAAACTAATTACAACCAACACGTAAAAGATCCTTAATGTCGGCTCAGGCTACTCTTGCCTCGTCAAATACAGAAATGTGGCTATTTAACGGCCTATCATTATATCTACAGAAAGAGAAAGGCGTGTGCGAAAATGTCTTACCTCTGCCCCATAACCTTTCACATATATGTTTGTAAAGAGCTCTGAAGTATCAGGCATTGGACTCTCCTGGAATCACAAAGATGAAAATGGTAAATCTCAAGACCCATAATGAGCAGCATAAAAAAAAAAAAATAGTCCTTTCAATCCCACTGTAGGCGAAGGAAGTTCTTACCTTGGCCTTAGCAATAGCCTCATCTACTTCTTTCCTGACCTCTTTCTCATAATCCTATGTAAATGAAAGCAAGAAATGAGTCAAGCATCACATTACAATCATTTTTTTTTTGATATTATAATGCAAACTTTTCATTCAAAAAAAAAAAAGTCCACATACGAGCAAGCATATCTCCCGCCAAGACTTAATTTTGGTGGGAGGACTGCGTTATAGAGACTGGTTAAGGAGACAAGTCTCCAGGTTATGTTTTAAAACAAAGGGAACAAAAAGTCAAGGTGGGGTGTGGAGATATGTCAAGAGTGATTTGTACTTCACAAACATTTCATCCCAGTGTTTAAGAAAGAGGAGAGAGTCACAGAGAGAATTACCTTCATTTCTTTTTCTGTAGCAATATCATGAGCCAATAACAATTTTCTCACTCTCTCAATGGGATCACGTTCCTGTTAAGAGGTCATCAACATATTGTAAATTGTCTAAATTTGAACATGTACATAAAAAATTCCCGACCCAGAAGCAATTTCAATACCTGTCTCACACCAGAAATCTCATCACGTGTCCGGTAGGTGCTTCCAGGATCAGACATAGAGTGCCCATGGTACCTATACGTGTCCATCTCAAGGATCTATGCAGGAAGAACAAACAAAGAAACATAATAAGAAAAGGGCAGATGCAGCTACACTAGGACTATGGTAGATACCAAAGATTTCTCTAAATAGTTATATTGTAAGCCTCTCATGAGAACACACTAAAGGGCAGCCCGGTGCACATTGGCATCCCCGCAAGCGAGGGACCAGGGAAGGGTCCCAGCACAAGGGCGTATAGAGGGCAAGCCTTCCCTTATCACTTTTCGGACAAGAGGCTGCTCCCAAGACTTGAACCCGTGACCTATCGATCACACGGAACATCTTAACCGGTGCGCCAAGGCTCCCCTTAACATGAGAACACACTAGAAAAGAAGAAAAGGTAAAACAGATTGAAGGTTTGAACACTACTTACAATAGGCCCATTCTTCAAAACATAATCCTTCGCAAATGCACAAGCCTGTTTGACTGCCAATACATCCATACCATCAACCTGCAACAGGGGATCAATTTTGCAATAAGTCTATTGGCTCAAATCACAGATATCTAGTCTCCAGACGTTGCAACACAGAATATATTTATAAATCAGTAGCAAATGATTGACTTCTCATAAAAATATACATAGCCCATCGCGATTTGTTCTCAGCGTAAGAAAGTCAACGTACTAACGAACTACAAATTGAAATACACAGGTAATAACTAATAGTCTGACCCTTGTGCAACTTCAAGCCTCACCTCTGGAGGGTAAAGCGCTTTTCAATCATTCTCACCAAACACTGTTGGAATTCTTCTAAGTCACACAGGTGTGAAATGTAAAATGCAATCAGTGACTCTAAAAATACTCTTTCCCAACATTTGTGTACAGTTCGTTTAGTTCCCTAAGGTTTCCTCAAGCTGAAGTTTAGGCAACTAAATAAAAAACATCTGAAGAAAGGAAGTTACCAAAAAGTCAAAAACAAATAAGACTAATGATAACACTCCATCGGAAGATGATTAATTAGTTCAGATAAAGAAAATTTATCCACACAAATCCAAACAGCTGAAAATGGCAAATCCAAAACTTATGCTGTACCTTCAACCCAGGGACATAATCTCCACGCTTGTAGTAGGCTGGGCTCTTTGCAGCTCTCCATTCAGCAGTCCCCATACCATCTAAAGTAGATGAGTCAGTCACAGACCAACAAGAAATTCAGAAATCAACTAAACCCAATCCACATTTAGACAGTCACAGAAATGTCGCCAGCAGTAGTGAAATCAAATTTAATCCCCCCCCCCCCCCCCAAAATCAAAAAAAAAAAAAAAAAGAAACAAAAAGAAAACACCAAAATATCACCTTAGAAGCCAGCCAAATCAAACCCAAAGAAATATATACAAAATCAATACTCGATGAGATTATTAGAAGTGCTTAAGCATTCCTAACCATTCAGAGGTCAAACCATAGACGGCAAAGTCATTTCTTAAACCCAGTGAAAAACATATAACTCACTCAGTATATCAAGGAAACAGTTACATAACCCAAGCAGAACCAACTGCATTAGTAACAAGAATGACTAGTGAAACAAATGCCCAGATCAAAGATGCTTTTCGGCTAATTACCACATTCCGTGACAAAAGTAAGTGATCCAAAGGCCACACATTAGCCTATTCTAAGAATTCACCTTTATCACCTGACGAAAATATGGATGCCTAAGATAATAAACCACGTCATATAAACACAATTATGATCTCGGAGCTACATGTCTAAGGATGTCAATATAGAGGCGAATGTGAATGACTAAAATTTTCTGGTAATGTGATCAACAAAATCAGAAAGTCATGGTATCTTATTATTATATCTACGGCCTACAATTCCTAGAGTATCCCTGAGAGTGTGTGACCCGCAACGAGAAAGTTTGGAAGACAATTGGATTACATTGTGAACATTGGTCACTCAAAACTCATAATACAATCTTGATTGAGGATCAATGTTGGCCCAGTGGTTAGGAAATCAACCTGCCAAGACGTTGTCCCGGGTTCAAATCCTCAAATCCCCACCCCCCGCAGCTAATCCTTTGTACCAAAAAAAAAAAAAAAAACAATTTCTTGGCAGATGCTTCAAAACTATAAGCTACTTAGGATCCCACCATTTTGTTGCCTATGTCATACACATCAGCCAAACCGCAATTTAATCAATTAAACTATGTTCCTCTCAACCTCTCAATATATAACTAACATGACGAATACCACTTAAAATCTCTCAACAATTCTAACTTTCAAAGCAATAGATTAATAAAAGTAAACATAACTATAGCTTGCTGGTATAACGATAGTGAAAACAACTTAACCATCTTAAAAAAAAAAAAAATTAAAAAAAAGAGAGAAAAAAAACCCCAATTAGTTCTTCCAAGACTCCAACTTTATTGCACAACACT
Source organism: Spergularia marina (assembly GCA_963680865.1). Lineage (NCBI taxonomy): Eukaryota > Viridiplantae > Streptophyta > Magnoliopsida > Caryophyllales > Caryophyllaceae > Spergularia > Spergularia marina. The sequence goes on along the minus strand of OY804545.1, from coordinate 3,417,909 downwards.
ACATCTTGTGCTCATCAAATGAACTCAAGTGGACTATAAAGGTATAATCACATTCACAGAGCTTCCCCGCTCATCAATTTTAACCTCTAAAGATTCAACACTTCAGGTTCATTTTTCTAAGTAAAAGAAACAATATATTAGGCATGCCTCACAGTTCATCAACTTTTCAAAGATCCTGCCTCTATGACATACCCACACAACAATCCATGGTCATCAATTATTCAGATTTGCTCTAAATATAAAAGTCACACGAGTTTCTTAGCCTCATTGACCTTTTGTTAGCATGAGCCACGGACACTAAGTTGGCCAAAGATTCCGCCTTCATCAGACAGACAGAACCCAGGTGCATAGAACATCATCCACCAAAGTAACTATCTTCGCAAGGTTGCAAAAAAAAAAAGAATAAAAAAAAATCACCTTTGTTGCCTTTTTTTTCCAACTTTCAAGTATCTTCACTTACTCTCCTTTCCAAAATCACCATAACCAACAAAACTAACAGACGTTCCAAGATCCCACCCTAGCATACATAACCAGATCCCATGGCCAAGGCTTGAACCAAGTACACTAAATACAATATATTAACAAAGGGAAATACTTATCTCCTCCCTTTCCTTCTAACTTCCCTTCTATCCCATTTGTTTACTATCCACATGAGCCAAAAAAAGACTATGGACATTCCCAGACCCTACCTTATTGTGCAAAACAAGACCCCATGGTCAACACTTGAACCAGATTACCCTAAATCAAACCAAACACAGCTTCCATTCACTGTAGAGCAACATAGCTGCTCATGAATTACACCCACGTATTACTAAAAAAACAGTACCACGAAGATCTGCCTTTTGAATACTACACTCCACCCCCAACTTCACCATCTAATAAAATACCTCTTACACACATAGGTCAACTGGAAGTAGCCAACTCTGCATACCACTAATGTAGCACAAAAATAAGACCCAACAAAGCTAGCAACCAATGATAACAAGTCAAATTTGTTTCAATATGTCACCTTCATCCACAACCAACTCAAACAACAGACACTACAATATCCCGGTTCCCACCTTTATTACATAACAAGCACAGTTCAAGTGCACATCAACTGAACCAGAACCTCCTAAACACACCACATTCCATTATTCCCCATTCATCAGCTAATTGAAACAGCACCAACTACAAAACATGAAACCGTTCCTCCAAACTTAGCATCTCTATAATAGCTTGAGCTAGACATAACTTCAGACCTTCAAAGATCCCACCTTTAACACAACTTCACACCCCTTGTTCATCACTTATACAAACTTGTACTAATTACAACAAATCACTTCAACCATTCCTCTCATACACATTAACTTCTATTTAGCACGAACCAATATACCACACATTTAGATCCTCCAAGATCCCTCGTCGCACAAGCCTACACTGAACTCCACAACATAAACATTCTTCTCAAACCCGTAACCTTTTATTTAGCATAAACCACCTACATTTACACCCTCAAAGATACCTTCTTGATCACACGTGTGCAAAACTTAACTCCACCATAACAACAACAACAACAACAACAACTTCTTCAACCCCAGTGCCTTAAAGGCTCCCGCCATAAGGCGGGGTAGGAGGGGTCGGATGCACGCAAGCCTTACCCCTATTCAAACATAGAGAGGCCGCGCACGGATGAAAATTGTTTCCATAACACAATCCCAAAAAAAAAATTGAATTCCACTAAATCGAACCACAAGAATGAATCAAATCCTCCACCTTTCCCCCTCATCACACAAGCCTAAACAGAATTCCACTACATGGCACAACATGATCATTCCTCTTAAACCCGTCACCTATTCTTCAACATGAACCACAAACATTCACACCCTCAAAGATCCCTTCTTTAACACACAAGCATAAACAACTGAACTCCACTACATACAATGTCTATTATTCGACCTTATAGAGTTATAGGGACCAAAAAAAAAAAAAACCACTCGAAGCTCCCAAAATCCAGCAAATCAACCCACAAAAACAATCATACGCTCACATTGAACTCATCTTACCATACCCCGGAAACCAAATTAACAAAACAAACACATCCTACACATCATTCCCCCACCAAAACCCCGAAAAACAATCCGAATTCACCCTACCAAAATCAATTCAACAACAAATACACATCCAAATTCGACCAAAAAAAAAATGAAAAAACAATTCGAAATCACCCTACCAAAAATCAATTCAACAAAAAATACACATCCAAATTCGACAAAAACCCGAAAAATAAAAAGAGAGGGGAAAGACATACAGTGATTATTCTCGCAGACCAAAATAGCAGGGAGATCCCAAAGAGCAGCCATATTAAGAGCTTCAAACAATTGCCCTTGATTAGCAGCACCATCACCATAAAGAGCAAAACTAACAGCTTCTTCTTTACTATACTTCTGGGCAAAAGCTAACCCAACACCAAGCGGAATCTGGGCCCCAACAATCCCATGCCCTCCGAAAAACCCGGAATCTTTCTTGTAAAAATGCATGGACCCACCTTTACCCCTGGAACACCCATCTTGTCGCCCCATCAATTCAGCGAACGCGCCGAGAAGAGTCCCACCACGCGCCAAATAGATACAATGATCGCGATACGCCGTAATTATATTATCCTTTTTTGTGATGGCTGCTTCCATTCCGACGGATACGGCCTCTTGTCCGTCGTAAAGGTGGCAGAAACCGCGGATAAGCTTGGCTTTGTAAAGAGAATCGGCGGCGATCTCCATCCGTCGCATCAACGCCATGTCTTTGAAGAAGGACATAAGTTCCGATGGGGTTGTTGCGACGGTGCGCGGTGGCGCGTCGATTATGTGGGATTTGAATGGGATGCTTGTTTCGATTTCTAGGGTTTCGGTTGATGTGGATGAAATTTTCCGGGTGGTTTGGTGGTAGAGATGGGCGGCGATTGGGCGGATTGCGGCGGCGGTCAGAGATTTGGATTTGGTTAGGTGGTGGAGAAGCGCCATTGTTTTGCCCTTTTTCGTCGGAGATTTTTTTTCGGTGGAAGAAAAAGCAAAAGAATGAAATTTTGTGTGTATGTTTCTGGGTTTTGTAGGGTTTTTTTTTTTGTATGGTTGTTAAACTTGTTACTCCTACTTGACTTCTGATGTTCCGAGTGGGTGCAAATTATACGATGTCTCATTGTACTCCCGAAAGTATAGTATAAGCATTGTCGAGTACTCAAGTGAGTTAATGAGTTTAGTTGGGCCTTTTGCGTTATGTTCGACGACTACCATGAGTACCCTTGAATTGTGTTAATGACGTTTATTTTTTTCGAGTTAAATTAAAGTTTCGTTGATTTCGGCTTTTGGTGTATTCATTGTAATGATTAAAATAAATGGATCTGTATTCATTCATATGTGACTGATATTCATATTTTTTTGCGTATTCTACGGAGTAAGTTAGTGCCTAGATAGAAGAACCTAATGCACGTTTAAGAGGAGAAATGGTGAGGGCAAACAAATAATTAATAAGCACACACAATTCCGATCTCATTGTACCGTCAAAATTGGTTCTTCGATTTACAAGAGATAATTCTAATTAATAAGCACACACAATTCGGTACAATTAAATGTGACTGATAGAAAACTTCAAATAACCAAATACGAAAAAGTGTTTTTCTTTTTATTGACATCAAATTGATTCTTACGTGCTACGATGAATTAGGGTAGTCGCTTTATGGAAGATTTGCTCTCATCTGCTTCCTATCTGGACCAAAAGCCTGGGATGCAACGTTAAAATCAATAGTGAGAAGTCAAATGATTAGAGTACTCTCCGTTAATTTGTGTTATAAGTCGTATTTTAGAGTTCATAGTAAAGTAATCATACCTCGGCACCGAGACCTTTCACATAAATGTCGTTAAATATCTCAGAAGTTTCTAATTCTTGGCTAGTCTGATCCACATTAAAAAGACGATTTGAGCGATAATATTATTAGTTATGGAGTAGAACATAATCAACAATTAATTGAAGGAGGTTACTCACCTTTGCTTTGGCAACGGCTTCATCAATTTCCTTTTTGACAGACTTCTCCACATCCTACAGAGTACATACAATGTTAATTACGAGTGTATCATCAGCAACTGTATGTTAGCTTATACAATACTCCATTACTCCTATTATTAGAAACTTAAATTCTATATAACCTTTACCTTCAACTCTTGCTCAGTGGCAATCTCATGAGATAACAATAGCTTCCTCACTCTCTCAATGGGGTCGCGTTGCTGCATGAAATAATCAACGTTAGCCAAACTGTTACTACATACATACATTCTTTTGCAATGAGGATGATCTCGCCAATCCAACACGCACTAATAACATACGCGTTTAAAGAGAATGAAGAATGAATCACATTAGTTAGAATTAGTAGTTAATTAACCTTTCTGACTTGATCAATCTCGTCTCTCTTACGGTAAGTTGTACCGGGATCAGACATCGAATGACCGTGATATCTATAGCAATCCATGTCCAAAATCTAATAACAAGCAAATTAAGTACAGTCAGACATACATTAGATTGAGAGTAATAAGCAATATCTACTCACAAGAGGTCCATTTTTCAAAGCATGCTCCTTTGCGTACTTGCAAGCTTGCTTGACAGCAAGCACATCCATACCATCCACCTATTTTGTGCACAAAAATGGCGCATATTTAGTCCATTTGAGAGCTTTTGCAGATATACATATGCTCAGTATAGATTAACAGCAATAAAGCGGATTATTTCTCTAAACTAACTTAGTTCGGACATTAACAACCACCTTGTTAATTAAAATCAACCGAATTGTCAATTTGATAATCACATACAATTATGCATGGTCATGGACTCATGGGTGTGAAGCCGTAATCCTAGTTTAAGTCACGCCACGAATGAATATACATAGTATTGTGAGACACGATTCTTTACATTTGATCTGATCTTAGTTAGCTCTCCTCACAAACCAGGTCGGGTGAGGCTGGTGACCACTGACCAGCCCTAGAACAAATCAAAGAATCAAGACTAGGCTAAAAAAAAAAAAAAAAAGAAGTCAACGAGCAGTAAAATCCCCTGCCACCAACAAAAAGTCAACGACAAGAAAACCCCTGTTTTTTTGTTCAAAGCATTTTTACCTTCAACCCTGGAACATAATCTCCACGCTTGTAATACTCAGGCAATTTGGCAGATCTCCAGTCCGCAGTCCCCATACCATCTACATAAATAAATACGTACCAAAATTAATTAACAACTCGTAAAATATCGATCGTTTTTGGTTTTCAGTTTTCAGTTCGAAACTTACAATGATTGTTTTCGCAGACGAGAATAACAGGCAAGTCCCAAAGAGCAGCCATGTTAAGAGCTTCATAAAGCTGGCCTTGATTAGCAGCACCATCACCATACATCGTGAAAGTCACGTGATCTTCCTTGTTATACTTCTGAGCAAACGCCAACCCGACTCCGAGCGGAATCTGGGCCCCGACAATCCCATGCCCACCAAAAAACCCGGATTCCTTCTTGTAAAAATGCATGGACCCTCCTTTCCCCTTGGAGCACCCGTCTCTACGGCCCATCAGCTCCGCGAAGGCGGTATATGGGGACCCACCCCGGCCCACGAAGAGGCAGTGGTCCCGGTACGAGGTAATGATGGCGTCTTGCTTGGTGATGGCGGCTTCCATTCCGACTGAGATGGCTTCGGAGCCGTCGTAGAGGTGGCAGAAGCCGCGTATGAGCTTGCCTTTGTAGAGGAGGTCGCTGGCGATTTCGAGCCGGCGCATGAGGGACATTTGGTAGAAGAATGAGGTCAGCTCGGCTGGAGTTGTTTCGACGTGGCGGCTTGGTGGCTCGCAGTTGTGGGTTTGGAAGGCTGTTCGTGTCTCTATGGTTAGGATTTGATCATCGTTGTTGGTAGCTTCGTGGAGAATGTTTGGTTTTGACGTGAATGTACGGGTTAGTGGAGTAAATAAACGGTGGGAACGTCGGCTGAGTTGCGAGATGGCCGCCATCGTATGGTGTCGGAGGAGGCGTGGTGGAGAAGCTAGACGAGGAAGAGGAAGATCGGAGGAGAAGGAGAGAAATAATGTAAGAGGGTGTTAACTACAATGTCAAGCAAGGTGTTGTGGTAGGAACAATAATAATGGTTATTATACTAATTTGTAGAGGGAAAATTTTTATTTTTAATTTTGGGGAAATTTTCTATGGAGAAATCTTTCGATAGTAAAATTAAACAGTTTACAGTATGATCATGATTGTTAGAGTTACAATTTACATTGTTTAGTTGATTATCTTGTATATATGAATATAAATTGTGTACTTTTAAGTATAACGACCTGACGACAAAGTTATTTATCTGAGAAGAAAGTAAAGGCAAATAATGAAATGATACTATTGTTACCGTCTTATTGGTGAAATTAAACAAATTTATTTAACTACGCAATACGCATACACTAATCTCGGAAGGAATTGCACTCAGTAAGGGGTTAATGAAAGAAAACTATAGTTGAATAGCTACATGAAATTATCAATCATTAAAGAATGTTTCTCTTAGTTGAATAGCTACAATTGAAGGAATAATTGATTTGACGAATTGCCCGTGCTTGCTTGCGTATGTCTCGCGGATTGGATCAGAAATGCTTATAGCTCGAGCCGGTCGGTCGGTAACTCCTCGTTGTACATGGGATTTTTTAATTTGTGCATGTTCAATATGGTAAAAGTTCAAGGTGAATCACCTTCCTCTATCGAAATTTGAAGTGTATTACTTACGTTTTTACCTTTCTCTACAAACAATAGTAGATGCAATTTAACTAAAGCATTAGGAGAAAAATATGAAAGTTAGAATAGAAGAGATGAAAAACTCCTACCTAATTTCCCTCGAAGTATGTATTAGGGAGGTGTCTAGTGATTGATTTGGTGATCGATTGGCAAGTCGAAAGGTCAGTTGACTTTTATTTGTAAGGCTCTATGGCCATACAAGTCCTTGATGGCTCTTGCCATGCAAGAACATCTACGTGAAAAGAACTTAATAAGAAATTATAAATGCCAAATTGCCTTATTTTGCATTTTAATTTGTTTTATATTTCGGATTATTGTTAATACAATTTCTAAATACAAAAGTTAGCCAAAACTGAAGGCTATAGTTCATTGTTTTGGCATAAAGTGGTCCGCAACAAAAATGACTCAATAGTTTTTACTATTTTATACGACCAATAATTATAGGGGTTTGTGAAATATCAGATTGAAAACCTTACAGTAAGTTCCCTAAATCGACCAATTACGCATGGGAGTCTCAACAAGCCACTTGTGCTGGAGTACGCTGAGGGGCATAGAGCTCTCTACACACATGGGAACCGACCCCTCGTAGCTATTAAGGGCACTCCCATGGTATCAAAGGTAACATTTTGAGAACATTCGGTTACTTTAAAATATTGGTTAAATTGGCAAGAACTAAATGCATGATTAATTTTCCCTAAATACCTTTAACGAGAACGACTCAAAACTTTTGTGAGAACCCTAAAGAGGTTTGCCAAAATATAAGAGTCAAAGACCCCTGATATGTTCACCACATCGCCCATACAACAAAGACATGATATCCTCAATGAGTGACGGGAGCGAGGGAGAGAGGTGTAAGGACATTTAATCACGGGAAGTTGGGAAGAGACCTCTCATATTTTGTGTCAATGATAGTGTTTTGAGAAAAATACATATTATGCAGGAAAAAAAAAAGGTCAAATTGGCGGAAATTAAATTAGCCAAGATCGAAGGCTTTAGTCCACAAATTTTGGCCCAAAATGATCCCAAAACAATTTAACAACAACAAACAAGCCTTATACCCAAAATGATTTGGGGTCGGCTAACATGAATCGACATCTCGTAACAGTCTTATGTATTGTATACAATTTCAAAATCATGGTGAACCATCTAGAAATATTGAAACCTTTCCAAATTAAGTTTAAAAAGCCATCAAAATAAAAATTAAAATAAAAAATAAAAAATAAAAAATAATAATAGAAAGGTAAAACAAGTGAAAAACATATGAATTTTGAACACATAGTAAGAAAAAGTTACTATTCGAAGGTGGCTAGCCCGCACCACCACAATTCTTTTCCTAGTAGCAGGCCACATGAAAAGAAAAGAAAAAAAAAAAAAACGTCACCCTCAACGAAGGGGCTTAATGGACTCCCCAGCAAGGGAACAAGCTTTCAAATCTATCTAAGACATTTGAAGTATGTCTATGGTAAAATCTCGAGTATATTTAACTATTTTTTTTTTTTAAATTTGGTTATAATTAGCCGAAACGAAAATATCCGTCTTCTAAACCCAGAACGACTTTAAAACAAAGACGTGCAGTTCACGTATTCAGTGACAGCACCTCGTAAACAAAAGATATCTAAAACGACGTCGATCGGTTCCGTAAAGCACCTCGTAAACAAAAGAGAAGATAACATCTGAGAGTTAAATGTGAGCGGCGGGGATTTTAGTTAATTTTTCCCCGGAGAGCTAAAACCAAACAGCGCTCTCTCTCTCTCTCGCGCGCCATGAACACTACCACTCACTCTCCTCTTTCTCTCTCCACCGTCTATCCTCTTTCTCTCTCCACCACCACCTTACTCCTCCCCTTAAAACACTCACATTTCCTCAATCTCCGCCACAATTCCTCAAAATTAGGGTTTCCTTCTCTCACAAGTCTCCGCTTCACCTCTCAATTTCGCCCCTCTTTCAAGCCTCCTTCCGTCGAAAACCAGCTCTCCGACGCCGAAGAGGATGAGGACTTTGACGACGTTGAAGACGACGGCGCCGCCGACGAGTACGACGATGAAGTTGTCGCCGGAGATTCCGATAACGACGGCGATGAAGGTGAGACGCCGGCCGCGGAGGAGGAGGGAGTAAGCTCGTCGTTTTGGAGTAGCGACGAGACGAAGCTTCAGAGAGTTCAGAAGCTTTGCGGTGAAGTTAAATTGTATGGTGAAGGACTTATTGACGTGGATGAACTTGCCGCCATTTACGATTTCCGTATCGACAAATTTCAGGTTTTTGATTGATTAACTTTGACGAATTTCGGTTGCGTATTGATTACTCTACTTTTCTTGTTAGGTTGATTGTTTTTGAGAAGCTGTTTGATTTTGTGAGTGCAGAAACAGGCAATTGAGGCATTTCTAAGAGGTTCGTCGGTGGTGGTTTCGGCACCGACGAGTAGTGGTAAGACGTTAATTGCTGAAGCTGCGGCGGTCGCGACGGTGGCGAGAGGAAAACGGTTGTTCTACACCACTCCGCTTAAAGCATTGTCTAATCAAAAGTTCCGAGAGTTCCGGTATTATATATTTACTCAAACACATACATTACTTTACATTTTCATTACATTGTGTTTGAAATTGAGTGTCTTATTGAGGAAGATTGATTAGATTTGCGAGTTGTTATGTGTGCTCGAAAATCGAGAGTCGAGAGTACCTGCCTTGAAGAAGGTTTTATTCTGTTATTGATGAATGATTGAAGAAATGATTGGTGTTATCTCTCGAGAAATTAGTTGCTCATAATTTAGGAGCTTGTAAGTTGTAGTGAACCTACATAAGTGTCGTAATGTCGTTAGATAGATTTGATGTGTCTGCATTTTGATGCAAAATCTTGTACTCAGTCGTAGTGAACCTATTTAAGTGTTGTAATGTTGTTAGATAGATTTGGTATTTCCATATTTTGATGCAAAATCTTGTTTCTTGTGGTAGAGATGCGTTTGGAGATGGTAATGTTGGCCTTCTGACCGGAGATTCTGCAGTCAATAAAGATGCTCAGGTTTTGATTATGACAACGGAGATATTGCGGAACATGTTGTATCAAAGGTACAATTTTATTTTCTAAAGGTTTAAGGTTGCAATTGCAAGCTAAGTATGCGTGTTGCCTGTACAAGTATCATGTCAGATAATTGTAGCTGTGAGTGATATGCGATGCAAAATGTATTAAAAGTGACATAGTTAGTCATGTTGCCATATATGAGCAGCTGCACCCTCTATTATACATCAAAAAGAACAGAAATGGAGATTGATGTGTGGTTTGTTTGCCATTTGCTCTTCAATATGAGGTAGACGGTGGTAATGCTATCCGATAAGGTGCATATGGGGGTTGGAACATAGGGTTGGGGTTTCTTTTCGGGTTGAGGATTGGGGTTTCTTTTGGGGGTGGGAGCTAGCAGGTACTTTCTATAATGTAAGCAATGCACTTCTAGGAATGCACTTGTGAATAAATCGTCGAAGTGTCCCAATGGCTGTAGAATAGAGGTGATGGCGGGTAGGAAAGCAAGAAATGTACTGTCACCAATTAAGGAAAAAATTTCGTTCTTTGTGTTTGATTGACCTATAGTAAAAACATTGGTAGCCTGCCTTCTTCAGAAGCAGGCAGGGGGCACTTTTGGTCTGCAGTAGGAACATCGACAGCTGCAATATTGGGCATGTAGTTGATGTTTGGTGTTTGATCTGTCTTAGGACATCATAAAATAAGGAGATTTGAAGTTTTCACTTGTTTTTCCTATTTGCAACTCAGAATGCTTTAGCCTTCATGTTATAACCCTGCATAAGGCCTCACCAATTTGGTCGGTGTCATGCAGTGTTGGAGTGGTTTCTTCCGGAGGTGGGCTGTTTGATGTTGATGTGATCGTTTTGGATGAAGTCCATTATTTGAGTGACATGTCTCGTGGTACTGTTTGGGAGGAGACTGTATGTTGGTTTTCCCTTTTCTTTTAAATCCCTTTGGTTGTTTTGTTCTTAGTTGTTATTAAGTGTGTATACTATACAGTATAGTGTGTCTATCAGCTCACTGTATATGTTGGAATCCTTAGGTCATTTATTGCCCGAAGGAAGTTCAACTCATTTGTCTATCTGCGACAGTTGCAAATCCAGATGAGCTAGCTGGTTGGATTGGACAGGTGAGATAGACAATGCTTCTCGTTGTAGTCATTGATGATTTATGGTTATATACTATAGACTGATTCTTTGTATATTGCCATCCTCCATCTATTGGGGTTGAAAACTTGAACCTTTTGTTGTTTCCTTTTTCTGTAATCCGAGGAATTTGTGATGTTCATTATCTTATCTCTGATGATTGAAAGGTGGGCTGAAGTATATTATTCTGTGTTAGCTACTAAATTGGTAATTATATAGGTGAATTTATTTTGGATTTGCTCATTAGCATTATAGAATCATGGAAATATCATCCTGTGCCTTTCATATCTTTTCTGCATGCCCTCATATGAAATTTCTTTTCTTTGGGTTAGATTCATGGTAAAACAGAACTGGTTACAGCATCAAGAAGGCCTGTACCATTGACATGGCATTTTTCCACAAAGACCTGTTTGTATCCTCTTCTTGATGATAAAGGAACAAGTATGAACAGGTACTCTTATTCTCTCTCTCTCTCTCTCTCTCTCTCTCTCTCTCTCTCTCTCTCTCTCCCTCTCTCTCTCTCAATACTTATGAAGTCCGTCCATGCTCCATTTATTGATGATGTAATCAATGGCCAAGGTGTCCTTAGTTGCATGACTTGAGTCTCAAGTCGTTGTCTGCAGAAGAGGAAAGAATGGTCTTAGGTGTTCTTCATGTTTTATATGGGAGCTGGATTGTAACTAATTTTCGTTTTGTGCTCCTGAGATCATCTTCCACTGTGTTTCTATTTTGAATGTTCTTTCTTCTTGCTGTCTGTACATCACTACATCCTATTCACTTGTTTTGTTAAAGCTGACTGTCTTCTGCTGGTATTCTGGGTTTGACACAGGAAGCTTTCACTCAACTCTCTACGCCTTCATGCTTTGGGAGATAAATCTGACAAAGATGAGGGATCTAGACGACGACATTCCAAAAGACGTAAAGATGACAGTGATTTGATCTATGAGGAGTATGGTAGATTTTCTGGGAAAACATCTCTGTCCAAAAGTGACATGAACACAATCCGGCGCTCACTGGTATGATCTAGTTAGGTGTCATTTATATTTCTTTTCGCTGACTTTCTTCAGTACTATGCTACAGCTTGATTTCTTTCCTCTTGTTTGTGTGTAACTCAATATGTTCTGAGATAACTAGAAAGATTCTGTGTTTAGGTCCCTCAAGTCGAAGATACACTGAAGCATCTCAAAGAAAAAGATATGTTGCCAGCAGTCTGGTTTATTTTTAGCAGAAAAGGTTGTGATGCAGCTGTTCAGTATGTTGAAAACTCCAAACTTTTGGATGACAGTGAGATGAGTGAGGTGAAACTGGCACTGAAACGATTCCGTAGTCAATATCCTGATGCTGTCAGGGAGCCTGCTGTAAAGAGCCTCTTGCAGGGCGTTGCTGCGCATCATGCTGGGTGTCTGCCTCTCTGGAAATCATTTATTGAAGAGCTTTTCCAGAGAGGCCTCATTAAGGTTGTTTTTGCCACGGAGACACTTGCTGCAGGGATCAACATGCCTGCTAGGACAGCTGTTATTGCTTCTCTCAGCAAACGAAGTGAAGCTGGGCGTATCCAGTTAAAATCCAATGAGCTCCTTCAGATGGCCGGCCGTGCTGGACGGCGAGGTATAGATGACAGGGGTCAAGTAGTTCTTATTCAAAGTCCATTTGAAGGTGCTGAAGAGTGTTGTGAGGTTCTATTTTCCGGACTGGAACCCCTTGTTTCGCAGTTCACAGCTTCATATGGAATGGTTTTGAACCTACTTGCGGTACGCTTCTTCTACTATTGCTGAATCTAGAGTAACTGCGTCCTTTTGGCTGATGGTCAATGTTGGGTCTTCTGTAGGGTGCAAAAGTTACTCGTCGATCAAATGAAGCAGAAAGTTCTGAAGCAGGACGGACTTTGGAAGAAGCAAGGAAGTTGGTTGAACAAAGTTTCGGGAATTACCTTGGGAGCAATGTAATGCTTGCTTCCAAGGATGAACTTGACAGAATACAGAAAGAAATAGAGTCATTAACGATTGAGATTAGTGATGAATCCATTGATATGAAATGTAGGAAGCTGTTGTCAGAATCAGCATACAAAGAGATTGCTGATTTGCAAGTAGACCTTAAGGTATAGACCCTGGTTTAGAAATGCAATTTATTTATTGATATTTTGGTTGTATGGTATATCATTCACAAGTGCTGGGGACACTTTTTTTTTTTTTTTTTTCCAGTAGACCAGGTTGGTTATTCCTAATCTGCAAAGCCTCCTCACAATCCCATATACACAGTTGAAGCAAACCTGAATGTTATGTATTGCATCACAAAGTTTTTTTTCTCTCGAGCTGTTTCTTGTAATTTTAGTACTTCCATCACACATGCATTTCTGATCCTTGTAAATTATTGGAGTTGAAGAAGTTTAATGCTTATGATTGCTTGATGCATCAGATTTTGTGGTCGTTTAGGATTGTTGGAATGATTAGAGTTTGCTAGTACCTGTATGGTAATATGTTCTAAATTTCTGATTAATAATTGTGTTCCTCAGGAAGAAAAATTGCTGCGAGGGGAGCTTCGAAGAAGGATGGAATTGGAGAGAATGTCTTCTCTGAAGCCTCTATTGCAGGAGTTGGGAAATGGGAACTTACCTTTCCTTTGTCTGCAATACAAAGATTCTGAGGGTATTGAACATTCGATTCCTGCCGTATATTTGGGGGACGTTGATTCACTTGACGGTACAAATGTGAAAAATATAGTGAGTGTTCAGTGCTTCTTCATAGCAGATATAAGCAGCTAGTACTACAACTTCCACTCTGGCACATTTGGTTAATCTTATTGTTCTTTTTGTATATGTTTGAACTTTTCTCCCAGATTTTTCCCCAAGAGCCTGCTCCTAATTAACTCCCATTCCTAGATGCTACTACAAAAAAGATTTTATAGAATTAATAAGTGGCAACAAGGCAATGCAACTTCCATTCAGATGTTATTCCTGGAGCTTTTATTTTGTCATTGATGTCTTAAAGAACATCCCAAGTATGCTGATGATATATTGATATGCTTGTAGATTAAAACTAGGGTTCTATTTGTTTGTTTGGCTTTTTTTTTTTTGTTTTTTTTTTTTGGTGTTGTGGCCTTGTGGGTGAAAATATTACTAGATGACCAGAAGATCCTAGCTAGGCAATGCTGCATCTTTGTGGCTGCCATAATTTATTCTAGAAAATACACTTTCCGAGTCGGGACTCGGGAGCTAGAATTCTGGGATGCAGTTTACTTTGCTAAGTTAGCTTATCATTCTATAATATCCAGTCTGACAGCAAATTATCAATTCTGAGCTTCAATGTAGGTAGGTGATCACTATGTTATGGCTTGGCACCTTAAAAGTTGCTTATGTTTTATGCTTTTGATTGACTGAAGTCCTTTAAAGTGTGTATCTTTTGGTGACAGGTTGAGGGGGAGGATACCTTCAAGTTGATCACTGAGGAAGCAGAGCTAAGCACCAACATGACTGGAAGCCAGCCTCAGTTTGAGCCTTCTTATCACGTGGCTCTAGGTTCGGATAATTCTTGGTATCTGTTCACTGAAAAGTGGATAAAATTCGTGTACAGAACAGGTTTTCCAAACATTCCTTTAAATGAAGGTGATCCATTGCCTAAAGAAATCATGAGTATGCTTCTCGATAAGGAAGGAATGCAATGGGTTAAGCTTCTTGAGTCTGAACTTGGGGGTTTGTGGCAAATGGAAGGATCCCTAGAGACATGGTCTTGGAGTTTAAATGTGCCTATGTTGAGTAGTCTATCTGAAGACGCAAAGGTGAGTTTGCTTTAGCTGATGACTATTCTTTTTTCTGATATGTGAAGTGTTCATCCAGAGAGGGCACTTTTATTTGTTTTATGCCCACTTTAGCATCCATGTGTCTGAAGACATGTTCTGTTTCAGGTATCACATATATCGCCAGTATACACTGAAGCAGTTGAATGTTACAAAAAACAAAGAAATAAAGTTTCACACTTGAAAAAAAGGATTGCCCGTTCAGAAGGCTTTAGAGAATACAAGAGGATTCTGGAAATGGCTAAACTGACAGAGGGAAAGATTAGGCGCCTTAAGAGCAGAGAAAGGCGCTTGATTGATCGAATTGAGCAGATTGAACCCTCTGGCTGGAAAGAATTCTTGCAGGTAATCTCTCATAGATAATTATAATTGAAAAATTACATTTCTTAGAACGATTTTGCGAATAGAGGATCGGCCGATGCATTTCTCGATTCAAATTTCATCATCGGATATCCGGAAACAATCTCTCGGTGTTTTCAACAACATCTTTACCGCAGTGCCTTAAAGGCTCCCGCCATAAGGCGGGGTAAGGGGGGGGGGGTCAGATGTACATAGAGGTAAAATTGCATACGTCTGCCCTTTACCTCACCTTAGGCGGGACGGGGAATCTTGGGACACTGGGGTAATGATGATAATGTTGTTGTGCAGCCATTTAGAAATCTCAAACAAAAGCCTGAGTTAGCTTTTGATTTTGGATGTTTTGTCTCTATTTTTCTCATTTTGCTGTCTTTGCACATCTTTCTTTGCTGGGGGGAAGCCTCATTTTAATCACATCTCTCATAGTCAATTGTGTTAAAGGTTATCCGAAGCTTTTGCTCCGTCCTGTGATTCTCTTCACTTAGATGCTTTCTAGAATTCCCTCATCTTTGATGGTGACTGATGTGAAACTCAGCAACTGTGTATATCTGACTTGTATTTCTTTTTTCAATTTATTAGATAAGCAATGTCATTCATGAATCTAGGGCGCTAGATATCAATACAAATACGATATTCCCTCTTGGAGAAACTGCATCTGCAATTCGAGGAGAAAATGAACTTTGGCTCGCAATGGTTCTTCGAAACCCGGTGTTGCTGGACTTAAAACCTACACAGCTAGCTGCTGTCTGTGGGAGTCTAGTTTCTGAAGGGATAAAAGTTCGGCCATGGAAGAATAACAGGTATACTGTCCAGTTTGAAGAGCATATTCAATATCAATTTTCTAGATGACGAAATGTTGAATGGGTGGCATGGCTTCAAGCCTTCAAAGTTAAAACTGAAATCCATTTGTGTATCACTTTCTTGTGCTTGCACAAAGGTGTAAATGGTTACAAGTAACAAATTCTAGGTGATGAAGTTCTCTAATTCATTTTCCTTAATGGGGTGAGCTTGAAAGGTTTCACCCTTTTTAGGTTGAATGTAATGAACTCTGTCATTTTCTCTGATACTTCAAAGCCTATGATTACTATATAACCGAAATATTATGCTTTATGATTCGATACTCTGCATGACTACGTTATAAACTGTTTGTCCTGGATCCAACTCTGACTCTTCATCTTGCCTTACACCCTCGTCCAATGCTAAACTTTTATTTGTTGCAGTTACATTTATGAGTCTTCATCCACTGTTATCAAGATTATAAGTTCGTTGGAGGAGCAGAAAAGTTACCTTTTGCAGCTTCAAGACAAACATGACGTTATGGTAAGTTACTTTGAAATAGATTATTATGCTCAGAGGGGGATGCCATTTGAATAAAGAAGACTGGGGAGAGTCTGACTCATATTCTCTGACTGCAGATATCTTGCTGCTTAGATACCCAATTTGCTGGTATGGTTGAAGCCTGGGCCTCGGGTCTGACATGGCGGGAAGTTATGATGGATTGTGCTATGGATGAAGGAGATCTAGCTCGTTTGTTGAGAAGGACAATTGACTTGTTATCTCAAGTAGGATACCCACCTTTTTTTCTTGTGAACTTATTTCGGCTTAATTCAGCTACTTAACGTATCCGTAGGCAGACTTGTAGTTAGGCTAATCCTTGGACTTGAGAACTAAGGTTTTGATCGATGGGTTCTACTCTGGCAATTTGTAATAGTTATCTTGATAATTTCAGATTCCCAAGTTGCCAGATGTTAACCCGCTGCTGCAGTGCAACGCGATGACAGCATCAGGTGTCATGGACCGTTCTCCAATTAGTGAGCTTGCCGGATAATTTGATTCTTGTCTAGGATGAAATGATGGACAGAATGCTGAGACCAGATTAATTCCCAGGCAGGTGCACTATTTATGGTAACTCGGTAAGTGCACCATTTCATTTGCTACTAAATTACAATCTTTATGCTTTCTTGCATCCATGGTCCCTGACTCCCTGTGGTAACTAAAGAGTCGCTTGCACTGCTTGCTAGTTTAGGCTATACTGGCAGACACTTCATGTCAATTTAGGCATTGTAACTTGGTAAATGTTGTGAACGAAACCCTCTTTTTAGTGATCAGGGTTCTGGGTTCACTTGCCTGTGACCCTGTGGGCTTTTTTTCTTTTCTTTTTTTTATTCGATTAATGGTTCAGTCTTTAATCATGCATCCTACAGATCTCCTACTGATTGGAGAAGCACCAAGGGCAATCCCGGTCTCTGTTTTATCATTGTTTCACCATAATTGCTGCTGTTCCCTCTACAAATGCCAGGTGACACATCTTCAGAAACTCCTAGTCGTTGTTCACACGAGTGCTGCACTAAAATGTCGATCATTTAATAGAGTTAGAGAGCTGATATTCTTGGTAAGGTTTTCTGTTTTCCTTGCTACAGTTTCACATTGCGTTAATTCATGACGAAGTGAAGATGAAGTTCTAAAGCACACTGCAGATCTTCGAAGAGGGGTATATATCAGTAATCGGTGTTCATTCTCTTCAGAACTCAAATTCATTATACACGTCTCCTGCTGGGGCGAGTAAATTATACATCGTTAGACCGTAAGCTTCCAGGCTGACCTCCTTTTTGGTAGTATACAATGTCATCTCTGTCAAGAGTTATAGGCTTCTGTTGTAACTTCCTATGTACAGGTATGAATGTTGCAGTGTAAATTCTGACTAATGAGGAAATAAACTGTACTTTTATAGCCGAACCCTGGAAGCCCGGAATCATTCATTTCTTCACAAGGCTCAGAATCTCAGATGAATAATCACACTCTTTCTATGCAAGCCTTTCAAGATTTAGAGTAGGACTTGCGTTATCATAAACATAAACAAAGATCACTCTTGAAGGTGAAAATTCTCTTTTGAACTACTAGTACCTGAAACAAAGATTCCTTGTATACATTCTTCCAAAGATTGGAAAGATTCGAAAAAGTTATCATCAGTTTTGCAAAGGATGAAAACTTTTTACACTAAATTTCAATGTTCATACGAAATTACATGAATTAGCGTTCCCCGAAGACGGCACGGTGTAGGGAAACGCACTATGGGGTGGATCAAAAAATAATGGGCGGTTTTAATGAATGAAATGACATTAGCTCTATTTACAGAATATGGCTCAACTGCCACTAAGCATGCCCAGACTACTACACTTTCGAGCTGCACCCTACTGGAGCTCCATCTTTTTATTCGGCGAGCCCGTCCCAGAAAAGGAATCAAACGATACTTGAACAGCCCAAGAAAGCCTTCTTTTTCTTCACCTTGCTCCTTTACTGGTTCAGAAAGAGATGATTATTCCTTCTCGTGCACGTCTTAGCAAGACCATGGCAAAGATTTACATTTACATCGTCCCCAAGCAAACAACCGGGGCTAATCACTCGAGTTATGGTAGCTTCCAATCCTCCAAAATGGACCTATTCTTCGCACCTCGAAAATAACCTTTGCTTCAAGAAGCCACAGGAAAATATAGTACAGCATGTTGTCTGGTTGCTATACCGTTATATCCAAGCAATATGACTATGGATCTACGAGCCTGCAAGCAACCTCTGGTATCTTTCTAGTCTGCGAGAAGAGCCATTTGATGACTTTGCCTGGTCATGGCATACGTTGCTCACATGCAAAGTTCTCCTTTTTCTTCTCCTCCGGTACAAGAAATCTTCTGTATCTAATACATAAGACACCTACCACATGACAAATTACCATGTGTAATAAAAAAAGGTGGGATTCACACACACTGAAAGGACATGCAATCAACCTTCTCAAAATGTCAATCGCTTCCAATGATCAAAATACCTTGGACGAAGTGCAAGCTATCTTGCACTCTAGACCATTGACAACTTGAAGTCCTTCCATTGCCTCGGAGGTGTCAGAGATTTCATCTCCACTTGTATATTTGCGCTTGTTCCTGCTACAGCAATACATCCCACTTCAGTTAAAGTCCCTGTGGCTCAAAGCTATAGGCCAATAGTGAGAAACTGTGCATCACAAACATTGATACCTCAGAAAAATGCCAGCCTTCTCTTTCTTGTCTGGGACAACAGAGAGGAAGTCATTATGCAAGTAAGCTGAGAAATTTGGGTCCATTGCAACAGCCGTCAATTCTGGCTTATCTTGACCCTTCTCCATAAACTGGATGGACAATCGGGTAGGTGAAGATGACTGCAGATAAGACCGAGATAAATAAGTATAAGAACCCAGCGTTCCATATAATGTTAAAAAAATCAAAACTAATTAAAAGAATCATTATATGAGAGACATACACATTCAACACGATAGATGTTCTCGTCATGGAGTATAACACGAGCATTTTCATGATAGACAATATCTAAGAATCTCTCAGGCTTCCTTGAGCTCTCATAGGAATATAGCTGAAGAAGCTTGTTATCGACATCATCAGAGGCTAATATTTCAAGCTGGGGTAGATTCGCAGATCCAATATTAGTTGTTTTAGGGGAAAGAATGTAACAGATAAAAAATGTAAAGAGACTTGATATGAACCTGCTTCACAAGCTTATGTATAAGCTTGTCCAATGTAAAGAGGAGATATGACTGAGTACCAACAATAGCCCGACAATCATCTTCAAATTTTGTGTTGTCGGATGTACCATCCACCAAACTATATAGGGCACTCAGGAACCTGAAATAATCAGAAGGGGATATCATTCAATCATATAGAACTATGTGCAGTTAGGATTACAAAAGATTAATAAAAAATAAAGAAATTATAAAAAAAATAAAAATTAACAGACCTTGAGTATTGATCAGATGGAACTGTATCACTCGAGGACTTCCATTTCCTGTCCGCTGTTGATGAGTTGATCTTTGCCGACTGTATTCTTTCATACAAAGTCTAGCCAAAAGGAGGAAACGGAAATTAAAAATGGCTGCGTAAGAATAGCAAAGCAGAGTATCAATTGATAAAGATGTATGATAAAATTTTGATTCTTACTTGATGCAGTCTAAAGAGCACATAGAAGGAATCATTCCCATAGAAGACACGGGAACCTTTTGTCTTTTCATTCAAAGATGCAGGGACATGCTTTGCAAGAGGCTTAACTGTTTGCAACAAACGTTCTGAAAGTGGAAGCAATGACCCTTCTCCCTCTTCTTGGGCATCGGGCATTCCTTCTGCCTCACCCTCACTTTCAGCCTTATTGTCATCATGGTCTGCCTCTTCTTCACGCTCAGCAGAGCCATCCTCCCCATCACCAGACTCACTAGCAGAAACATCGCCATTTTCTGAAGCATTCTCACTCTCTTCTGATGACCTGTGAGCACTCTCCTCACCTTCATCGTCTGCATCTGCATCATTCTCGCCACCACGATGTATGCCACCCCGCTGTCTGCTCTGATGTTGGCCACTTGTGGAACCATCATTTGGCTTATTTTCAAGATTTGCAGCTGTATCCCGATAAACTGCAAAATTATCTTCCTCAAAATCTCCATTTGGAGACAGCTCACCCTCTTCTCTTTCAGCTTTAGCATGTCCATTGGAATCTTGGCAGTATCTTGTTTCCTTACTGGCTCCAGTAATTCCCCCATTTGATGTTGTAACTGATCTAGTAGAATCACCAGGCTGCAAGATGTGAGAAAGCAAACATTTTACTGCTCAAGTACATTGGACAAAAACACAAATTCACCAGTGCCGTTGCTAAAAAACCAACACCACAACCTCAAAACACTTGCCTTAAAACAATTTATGTAGGCATTCAAATTTAAAGTTATGCTAGCTAGCTTCAAAAGAAACAGCATAACATTCAACAGATAGCAGACCAATTAAAATCAGGTACATAAGCTGTTCTTGGACAAGCATCTCAAATTACATGTGGAAACCCATGTTTAGACTTTGTTTAAACACAGTATTTATTAAAACATACCTCCAATGAAGGTACACTTCCACCATTTGATCTTTCGCGGCCGCTATTATCGGCTTGACTCCCAGATCTTGACGGCATTGCACTAAGACCTGGAGAAAAAATGATCAAAACTTTAGCTAGCTTTTTAGAAGATGAAGACAAAGAGCAACCTAAAATGATAAAACAAATGCTCCATGTTCCTTATATTGCTAGTACGGTAGTACTTCCCTAGTGAAGCCAGATTTCACACTCCCCATCAGGAAAGCAGCTCAGGGTGGGAAGAGTATTGTTTACTTATAATCTCATTGTTAATTAGATGCAATATTGGCAATATAGCTAAGGGGCATTGATAAACAGACCTGATGCGGTGTCGTGATTTCTTCCACGAAGTTGCTCAGCTCCAGAGGTAGGTGACACATTGGAACTGGTCAGCCGTTCATTAGAAGGGGTTGGTTTGACAAGACCAGATGCTTGATCAACAAAATTTCCATTAATTTGTGACCTAACTTGATGCAGGGCACTGCTACTGGGATCAGGGCACCCATCTTCTTTAGCATGGTTGCCATAACTCGATTGTTCAGGGGGGCTAAATTCATCTCCATTTCTTGAAACATTGGAGTGTTTGTGAGTAGCAGCACAACCACTTGGACTTCCGTGACTATCCCCAGTGACAAGACCATCACTCTTATCACCCTCATTCTTCGATCTCGGAACATCCTCGGAGTCCTCTGCACCCTGAGACCGAGCCGGCACACCAAGAATTGGTTCCAGAAAAGTGGTCCAGATTTTGATCACTTTATCCAACTGTTCTGCTGCACAGACCTCTCCGCAGGAATACTTCATGAGCTGATATAAATCCTCATGTATTTCAGTATCAGGGTACTCAAATTCCATATGCGGAATGATTGGCCGTCTATTCCCCCCAGCAATAGCAATAAGTGCATCATCCTCTTTGCACTTCTGCTCACTGATTTCTTTAACCTCAGCCAGTAAAGCTGCAAGACATAAAGCAACCACAAAAATTAGAAATTGGGCTAACAGGAACATCTGCAGATATTATTTACATGAGTAAACTATAATTCCCTCAATTATGTTGCAAGGAACAACTGCAGAAAGTTAACGCTAAAAAAGCGCACACTTCAACCTAAAAAAGAAGCCATCGCCGAACCTCCAACACCTCACCCGCCCACAAACCACGAAAAGAAAAGAGCTTTCAGGAAATCAGGAGTATCTGGCAATAAGATGGCTTACACGAGCATCTGGTAAAACTTATTAGGTAAGACATTGGTTTACTAAGTGATGTTCAGCACAATAGCAAAATGCTCAAGTTTCATGTGTAAGTTATCTACTCAGCCATAGCTAGTTGTGAGAAATAAGTGAACAAGTCCCTGTTTCAAAATGACTTCTAATAAAAAAAAATATATATATAAAGGTACTGTAGGACTACACCAAAAAATCAATTGCCCAGATGTTCATATGAGTTTAAGCATCTAGTATCTCCATGACATACAAAGACCAAGATTACCTTTCGTGCTTAAGCTCTTTGTATCCTGCTGCTTGAAGTAGAAGCTACGATGATCAAGGGATTTGTGATAGTTTTTTGCATATATTTCAGCCCAAACCTTATTGAAATCAGCACGGCATCTGGCCCACTCTTCTTGCTTCTGTTTCAAACGAGTTAGTATAACTGGTAATGCAAGAGTTGCATTCTTCTTCAACACATCCATGACATCAAGACCATGGTCACCATACAGCCGCTCAATGCACCTCAGATTTATAGCTGGAAAACAGAAAACTATTATGTTAAACTTCATGACACAAATAGAATATCATTTCCAGACAACTTACTCGGGGTCTTGAATCAGAACGTACCAGAAAAATGATCCTCCACCCGGATTGGACTTTCAGCTTTAACTTTGTTATCAATATTATGCAACAGCTCCTCAACGCGTTTAATTGTAACATTGACGGACTCTAACAACATGTCTAGTTCAAACCTGAGTGAAATGGGATGACGCGATAAGAACAAACGTACGTAACATGTGATCTACATATGGGATGACGCAAGCCTATATGGTTTTAGAATACCCATGTGTTTCCTACAGGGTAATTCATTACGTGGGCTTTTCTGGGAAAGGTGGCAATTATCTCCACAATTGCGGTAGTAACAGAAGAATTTTTTTGCAAAATTTCTATAAGATGATTCAGTACAAGCAGTTAGATTCGATAACGAGCATAAATTTAGAACTTTTTATGCCATCTACTACTGGATAGTCTAAGAATCAACCATCAAAATAAAAAAAGTGGTCGATGAGGATTTAGGGGGGGCAGATAGAAATCATAAGCAACAGATAAGATGATAACTGACCTGTCATCTTCACATCGAAATAGGCTCTCCTCATACTGATTTTTCCGCATGTGTTTGAAAGAGTAATCTTCACTTCCAGAGGTTACAGAAACCCAGTGGTCATTCAATACTTCAGCTCCCAGCTCAGTCCTTTGACTCGCCACAGGAATGGGATACTGCATATTTATGATAGCATTAGTGAAGAAGATGAATTATTATGGCACTTGTAATAATAACTATAAAAGAGAAAGCCCTACGTTCTTAGGAAGAAGTCGATAACTAGGTGTGCAACGCTCACAGTTGGAAAGGTCAAGCTCTTGTATAGGTTTTCCAATATACTTATCCTTGTTCGAGTTTGAAGATATCCTGAGATTTTGGACCTCTTTGCTCACTGGAACAGGCCGATCCCTTTCCTTGCCGTCACGATCTCTATGTTCTCTTACATTATCTCTATCTCTCTCCCTATCCTCAGTCTTCACGTATTTAGATGGACAGTCACTCCACAATGATTCTGGCCATAAAGATTCTGGAAAGAAGTGAAAGTTTGATTATATAAGATTAATTCACATGTTAACTGCACCTCTGCCAACTAACTACACGAGAGTTCTGAACACTATGATGAATAACCAACCATGTACAAATGTATACAATAAAGTCAAGAATACAAAAAAGAGGTAGAATACATACTTTTACTCATAACACTGCCAAGGAAGCCATCTGCGGGGCGATGAAGATTGTCAATCAGATGCACAGCTTACAAAGATAGAAAATAACTAGTGAAATAAAGTTTTCAAATATTACCACTCTTTTCACAGTGTGTCAGAAACTCATCAAATGAATCCATTATGTCAGGGTATTTTCCAAGTATATCACGCACCTGAGACAAAAGCAGAGACCCAATAGTATGACTTACTATACAATAACGTAGTAGTCAACTACATAGAAGAACGCTGATAGACGCTTCAAGAAAGCTCCACGATGATAATTGCAAGTGCATAAGAAAAACTCAGTATAATGTAAAATCTGTACCAGAGAATCTAATTCCTGTCTTGTGATTATTTCCCTGCTATATATATGAAGGCATTTCAAAAATTCTTGATAATCATCAGGACTATGTAATCTCTCCTTGACTTTTTCGCAGAATGCAAACTCTTGGCTGTACAAAGCTGCAAAAATAGTGTCTATCTGAGGATCTCGTAACAAAATCAGAATGGAAGGTCCAAAAAAAATAAACCTTTGGTGGTAAAATGGAGATACTAAATGAGATGAACTTAGCATGTCAGTTACAAAAGTGCTAGAATCAGAGTTAAGTTTAGGACTGTACTTTTCAGACTATTCTTATCATCAGAAGAACCAGACGCCCCACGAGGACCATAATTTTCAGCACC
This sequence comes from Spergularia marina, assembly GCA_963680865.1. Taxonomy (NCBI): domain Eukaryota; kingdom Viridiplantae; phylum Streptophyta; class Magnoliopsida; order Caryophyllales; family Caryophyllaceae; genus Spergularia; species Spergularia marina. Next base: position 3,393,220 of record OY804545.1, on the reverse strand, counting down.
ATGTTCAGCAACAGAGTCTTCACCCCTGTTAGCAGCGAACGTTTATTAAAAAAAATGATCGTCAACACAATCCCACCCCCCCCCCTCCTTCACCAAGCTCGTTTTTCTGACACATCCTGACCATCAGTTTACTAACCTGTCTCTATCTTTCTCCAGCCGCCTTCTCTGCTCTCTTTCGACTTTCATTTTGTCGTTTTCAACATCCATACCGTCAACAGTGAATTCACGATCCTTCTGATGACAGCAAATAGTAAAAGCATAAGCAGGAGGATCAAGTGATCAACAGACAAGAACAATCAAGAGTTAATATCACGCAGAAATACCCGGTCGATCTGCATTGGTCTAGTTGTAGGCAAGGCGGAGTTCCTGTCCCGGAACAGGGCATTCCTAACAGATGGAGCATGTTGGCCTGCAGCTGTTCCTGAGGTATCTGGTAGAAAATGGGTGAATTCTTCAAGGAGGTCTCGATGGTCGCGGAAGAGCACAGCTACCTGCGGAAGGTGAAACCATATAATAGGAGTTAAACCAAGACAACTACAACAGGCATCTATGCCCTTGTTTCTCTCCGTTAAATGGTGAGTGGAAAGCCAATTTAGCATACCTCATGGTAGACCTCGCTGATGGTCTTGTTTTCTTTCCTATACATATTCAAAATGTCAAGAAATGACTTGTAAACACGGTCATCGCCTTGAAACCGCAACTGCAGCAGAAGATCCATCATCTTAAAGCAAAAGTTGCATCTAAAAAACAATAGCAAATATCACATTCCAGTACAATGTAGATACCTTTATCTTATTAACAAAGTTAATTGCCTCCTCAAATTCAACTTGCTTTTTTGCCACAGGTTGCTCATCCTCAGGAGGAAGGGTGATTTCAAATCCCTTGGGCAAAAAAGTATTGAAGCCCAATATCAGGTTCCGATGCCCTTTGAACAATTCTTTAACCCTCGCTATCACACCAGTAGTGTCAATTCTACAAAACGCCACAAAACATGCAATCGATAAGTTACACATGCCACCTAATAAAACCACAACTACAGAACACAACAAAGATATCTATCATATCCCAACAATGATCAAACCTCTGAGCTTTAAAATCCTTCATAACTTCTAGAAATTCATCATATTTCTCCTTATCATCAGCGAACATTTCCTTCACTGCCTTGAGATAATTTAAGGCATCATTAGTAGTTAGCTTCTGCATGTTGCCCTGAGCGCTACCTCCACCGCCAACCATCTGCAATTTTCCGGACCTTAATCCCCAAAATGACACAAATTCAATCAGTAGAGAACACTCACATTTCGATTCACAGCATTTAAGGTGCATACACACAAATATCAGGATCAATTTGACAACTTATCTATCCTTCTAATTCACTCCACAAGGAAACAAATTTTTCATCAAATCACAACACACAAAAACATCACAAAGCTCCCAACTTTTCACCTAAACCATACTAAAAACTCCCAATTGCAGCCGAAATCACTTAACTACGCGTCAAATTAACCACAGATCCCCCAGCAGCAATAATCATCCAAACAAAAACCACAATTCGTACCTATCTCAAACGAACTCGAAATCACATCACGTAAAACACAAATTAAACCACGAACAGCACAGGAGAGACAAAAACTTACTCCTCGTCGCGTTTACGCAACAAACAGATTGAGCCTGTTCACAACTTCCAACACAAGTTCCGCTTCCCTATCTTCTCTCTCTACACCTCTTTCTCTCTCTAAAAACTCGATAAACTTCTAATCATCTCTCTCTCTCTCTCTCTTCCACAAATCATAGCTCTAATTTTCTCTCTCTCTCTCCTCCTAATCTTACTCCTTAATCACCACCACAACTAATTACAAATTCAAATTCCTGCAACAACAAAAATCACACCAAAAAAAATCGGAAAAAAACCACTCAAATTCAAAACAAAAGCAGATCTAAACACGTAGAACAAAGACGAACAACAAAGCTTCAAATTCACACATTAAAAAAACACAGCAGATCACAAAAGATGATTGAATTACATTTAACTTGAAAATTAAGCAAACGATAATCACGATTAATTAAACACATAATCAAAGAAATGAAACATCAAATTAACACAACAAATTAAACAAATTAAGAAAACGATCGTTAATTCGTTAAATAAACTTACTGTTTCGAAAACTTCGGCCGATGAAATAATCCACAATCTCGGTTCGATAATCACTCGTTTTTTCTCTAATGAACACAACAACAGAAACAACAACAAAAAAGAGAGAAAGAAAACGAAGCTTCAAGTAGAAGATTACTTGATGAAGGTGTTGAGAAACACCAGAATCATAATTAAAAAAAAAACACGAGAAAAAAAAAACAGTTTATTTGGTTGGTTAGAGAGAGAAAGGAGAGGAGATGAGAGAGAAAGAGAGATTGAGGATTTTTGAGCTTTCTGAAGAAAGAAGAGAAGAGAAGAGAGGAGAGGGGGGGGGGGGGGGGGTTGATAAAATTGATTTTGTAAAAAGAAAAGAAAAAAAATTGTGAAAATTTTGGGGTGTTATGGTTATGGCAAAATTGGAAGGGAAGAGTATATGAGAAGATTATGAGATGGGATGAGAGGAGAGAAAACAAAGGGAATTGAGTAGTAATAACACGTAAAAAATGATGGGCGTGCTGCTCTATACTCTTACTACGACTACTGGGTTTGGTTCATTTTTGTTTGACGTTTCTTGGTTTTGTGGTTTCGGTAATTATCTTGTGTGCTACTAGTATTAGGGTTTGTGAGATCAATTAAATTAAATTGGATAGATTGGAGTTTTTGATTTGGGATCTGCCGTGTGTCTAATGTTTATCTATGTGGTTTGGTTTTGGTGATTGGCGTGTTAAAAAAGAATTTTGAGAACATGGTTGTATGGTTGAAAACTTGTAAATTTTTAACTTTTCACACTCGAGGTTTTGTCTTTGAAACTTAATACATTTATGTTGTCACCTGTCAATCTGTCATGATTCATTAATATGCACAAATCAGACCGTAAGTTGTGAATAGTTGTCTCACGCATGAATTGTTTCAACAAGGTTTGCACGCTGTCTCAAACTTGTACCTTAAGTTTTCAACGCAAGTTTTTATTCTAATTACCTCAAACCAGCACAACTAATTATTTCCCTACTAACTATTTTCATTAAACTTCTTCCAAAGTAATCATGAAAGATTGTTGTTTGGAGTTGTGATTTTGATATTAACGATTTAAGCTACGTTATCCATTACAATCTCGTAAGAGCTTAGGCTACCAAACAGAAGTGAAAAAAAAAAAAATAATAATAATAATACGGAGTATGTAGGATAACCTTCTCCAATTCCCAAATCCTGAAGACCAACCTCCTAAAAAAAAAAAAAAAAAAAAAACGTGCTATATCATTCAGAACGGGCTTTTACCTTTATCACAGGCCCAATCAGTTATCCCGGCCAGTAGCTATTGTTACGGGCCTATAACTATCAAATGGACAAAATATCATGATCTTCATATTGGGCCGTGGTTGGTAATACTTGATCAGTATCCAAAAATTTTCAGCCCACTAAAGCCCAATCCATGTTGAAAGGAACGATTATCATCGAAATCCATACCCCACCGAAAGCATGAAAATATGGTGACACATTTTGGCAACTGATTCGAATTCAAAGCACTTTGACTTGCAGAAAGAAAAGAGTTGCATAAAACTTACTCCCTCCGTTTTTTAGCTTCTTTACGTTTCATTTGAATTTCAGGGATTACATACAATACCATCATATATTGATTATTGTTCTTTGAGGAGGGGGAAAACTTAGCTACACTTAATCAAGGCAGACTTTCTTTAATACAACAAAACGATTTACTCGTATATCATAAGATTCATAACGCTACTTTTTTTTAAACCTTTTTACTTAATGTTGACGTGTTTTTGGAAGAGCGGAGGTAACTGATTCATAGTAGATGTGCTCATAGATCCAATCTCGCTTTTGGGAGATGTGACGACTGCCGAGTGTTTTGGTAGAAAGGCATCAAACCCGAGTAATAGATCGGTATCCCCTTCAAATAGCCCAATTAACCTTTCTCTCACGTCGACAATTGTGATTGCGCTACAAATTTAGCACAAGAACATTATTAGTTCATTGATCAAGCACCAAAACAACAGTAAAAACATTACATAACAAACAACTTATATTTACCAATTTCTGTACTCTTTTAGAGTCTCTAGAAAACCAGCATATTTCTCACCGGAGAGTGTTTTCTTTACTTGTAAGATATAAGCTATGGCTTCGTCCATTTCTTGACCCTCAAAACTCTTGGAAAAAATTAAGACAACGGATTTCATTTAGCAAACGTCATTTTATCGGACAATTCAAAGAAATTGAAACAAAAAATTGAGCTAAGATAACATTAACAGAACACGGATAATTAATATTCAAAACTACGATTTTTAATCATTAAAATGTTATTCATTGCATTCAAAACTTAATTCAAAAGTTCCCAAATCCAGTAACATGTACCAAAAAGAATGTAGGGAGTACTTTTACAGTTCACTAATGCAAATTCACTAAACCCTAAACAATTTTTACTACAATCTGAATTACATAATAATAAGATTAATAACCAAGAAATAAATAATAATAAAAATCATAGGGTGGAACAACCGAATGCACTTACCTCTCCGTGCAACGTTCTATAGTAGGGCAACGATGTGTGAAAGTATGATCGGTCGACTTTGTGCTTGGGTGAAGAACCTTATATTTATAATATAATATATATTTACACTGTGGATATGGTAATAATTAAGGTTGTTGGGCCGATTTTTAAGCGTTTTGGGCCTGACTTATAAACCGTACCATATCGCATATAAACAACCTATCATCTTTTTTTTTTTTTTTTTTTGGAATATATGAAAATTTGAATTGTGACATAGTGGCACTTTTTTTTTTGCTTTTTTTTTTTTTTGGTGCTAAGGCAAATCAAAATTAAAAAAGAATGCTCCTACAGACCAACTACGCGACGACTTGATACTAATCCATGACTCTACTTAGTACAAGACTCGGACACAAATCTTGGACATTTACACTAGAATTAGGACAACTAAAAACACTACTGACAGTATTAGAACGAGAGAAGCTCAAAATCAAACATAGAGCACTAAACCAACCTATGTTGGCGGGGTGATTTGAGGGAACTGGGTAATGTATGTTCATAACTCATAAGTGTAAACTAGTTAGTAATGAACGAACAACGTGTTGAATTCTTTAACATATTACTCCGTAACTCCTTATTTCACGAAATCCAATACCTAAGAACTACAAGTACATCAAAGAATTGATGAACTCTTTATAGTGATTTCTAACAATAATGTTCCTAATTGGGGCAGGGGTGTAAATCAAATGTTTGAATCTGGCAGGGGTAAATTAACTATGTAAAAGTTGCCAAAAGGCAGAATATTGTGAAAGGGGAAAAAAAAAGAAACGTTTTAAGTTTTAATTAAGGATGAAAATATGAGTACAAGGTAAAATTATGATCCAAATGTACCAAAAAGACAATTCTCCTCTAGGAAGAAACGTTTACAAACGAAAAGTACTCGTTAAAGTGACCATTAACAACTTAACATATTGAAATACGAAAGGAATACGTTCAAAACCCACTACACTTGAGGCCATGTCCAACAACGTCGTCTAGGCATTTGCAGTTGCTCAAAGACGGGCCTGTATACTGGGTACAACCTCGTCTTCGGGGAAGACTATGATTTCATATCCCTTTGGCAAAAAGGTATTGAATCCCAATTTTAGATCCTTCTCCCCTTTGAATAATTCAGTAACCCTTTCTACCACATCCTCTTTTCCAATCCTACAATTCACCACAAGAACACTTTAGTACATTAAGTTAAAGTACAATAACAAAGTAACAACAAATAAAAAAAATCACTTTGTTTCACGTCAAAAAAATAAAATCACTTTGGTAACAAATTCAACACCTAAAATACCTCATTGATTTAAAATCTGCCAGAATGCTTTTAAACTCATCATATCTCTCATCATTGTTCAATGTCTTCTTTGCTTGGTACATATAAATTAAGGCATCGATAGTCGTTAATTTGTCTTTTCTGCAATATCGGGGTAGCTCATGCACCTTGAGATGACTAATTAGTTGCCGTAAATTGGTTTCAAAACGGAGTATTAAGTCAGTCTCCCCTTTGAATAACTCAGTTACCCTTGCTCGCACTTTTCTAATTGGAATTGTGCTACAATTTAGCACAAGAACACTATTAGTTTGTTAAGTACCAAAAGCAACAGTAAAAAGTAAAAAACATCACTTAAGCAAATTAAACAGCTAATTTTACCCATTTTTGTAATCTGACAAAGTATGTAGAAACTCCACATATCTACCGTCACCGGAAAATCTTTTCTTTACTTCTGAGGCATAAATTATAGATTCATCAAACGTAATCCTTCCTTTTCCATATGCCTCCATTGGTGTGGTTGGCCTCAAAACTCCACACTTCCTAAAATAAAGGGATTATTATATTAATTTAGCATTGAAAAAAATGTATCAAATGACTATAATACTAGTAGACGTAGTAGTTGTCATAGAATGCAGCTCGGTCGCACAGTTACATCCTCACAACACGATGGTCCGGAAAAGGGTCCACTACAAAGCGTGTATAGAGGAAAAGCCTTTCATTATCACTTTTTGGATAAGATGTTGTTCTCGGAATCTCACTAGTTGTCACAAAGACACGAACGATCACAAAATCACATCATAAATATCATGTCAGCAAACAATTTAGGACATCCATAATGAAAATTATATTTCATGTCGACTAATTTACACTCTATTCGTTTTTATGAGATGTACGAGTTTTTATATGCACAAAACTCAAAAATTGAGTTGAAATAACATCAAACAAAAGATGAAACTCCAGTGGGAATAATATTGCGAATCAAAGTAATAAAACATGAGCATAAATCAATTGAGTCAATGAATTCACACGGTTATGTTAGACCCACCACTGTGCTGGTGTAAGTATAAAGAAGCAAATTAAGGGGAGTGGTGGGGTTTTCACCCGAGATCCACCATTTCCCCCTTTTCCCTCTCTATGCTATGCCCTGGCACATTGTTGGGGCTAGCAAATCCGTAATTCACCTACACATTCTCGAGTTCACGGATTCTTGTGTTTGTACAATTCGAGGCAATACACAAAATGACAAGTATCTTGAGGGTGAATTAAAATTATCCTTTTTCTAGGGATAACTAAAATCATCTCTAATCATGGAAACATGTTCATCACATTAAAAGACTTATTTCGACAGATGATATATCGGAACCTGAGTATGTGAATATATGAAATATCCGAGAATTCGAACCTTTGAAATATCAGAAAGTGAATGCATCACATACCAGAATATTCAAACATATGGCATATCAGAAATAAAACATGACATATCGGAAATTTTAAACATGTGACACATCGGAAAATGAATACATGACATATCAGAAAAAACGAAGAGAGTACTACACATGTTCACTAATGCAAATTCAGCAAAACCCTAAACAACCAGATTAAAACCTCACAATACCAAGAAAACATAAAAAAAAAAATAAAAAAAAATAAATAAATAAAAAATGAATGCATCATTCAGTAGATTAATCCGATAAAATAAACTGAAATTTTGACGTACCTTCTTTGTGTAAGGCAAAGGTGTGGAAAAGTGATCAGTCGCTTGGACGAAGAACTCTATTTATTCTCAGGAATGTTGTGGTGATGTTGGGCTGATGTTTCTTTTGACTTTCTACTTGTTCACTCCTGAGAATAAAATTGGGCCGGGCTGATTCGTTGGCTTAATAGCAAAAATGACCAGCAAATAAATGCAATGTTTCCCAATATTTTGGTTCTAGAGGATTCTGATGGGCCGAATCCATGTGTCGTATCGGGTACAATGGGTCAAACCCTTTGGAAAAGAAAGGAGGGGGTGGGGTGGTTTAATCCAATCGTTGCGAGTATTCCTTCAGAATGAGAATTTGAATCCGTAATCAACAAGTCACAAATACACCGTACTATTAGTTCGTTAGACCAACGTAGGACTCCATAACTGTATCATCTAATCACATACGTAGTGATTTGGGTGGAACTTAGTAGTATTGTTTATGAGCTATGAGTCCGGCGGAAATTATTCGGGGATGGATAATCGGAAAAACGGTTAATGAACTGCTCATTTTATCAATTAATTTCAGCAAGTAACTTCACTCAACGTTTGTGACAGTCTAATTCTCTTGTTGACTTTGCAACCTTTACACAAAATAAATTAGACCCAACAATTCCTAGTTTGTTATTTGTACCCTTAAATTCTTGGAGACGTACTACAACTGTGAAGGAAATAAACAAAATAATTAATAAAAAATGTTTCCTAGAAGGCAGAACAAGTATACCCTGCATTAGCAGATGATTGGATCAACATTATTTGCCTTAGGCCCTTAGCCTATGATTAGCTGTCTTTCCATTGAATATATCCAACAAAATTGGACTTTTGGAATATCCATCCACCCATCATACTTAGATTCATACTCCCAAACAATACTAAGTCTATGTGAGTATATTTTTACCATAAGTCATTTTTCTAATGTGCATCATGTAAATTTATAACCGCGATCAAATTTTATGCTATTAGGTATCGACAACGCTGCGTCGAAAATCACATTCGTATTACATTGACATACATTCTGTTTGTCGACACTTACGACCTCTAACAACGTCCCATTTGATTGGGAAGAAATATGGTTATGACGGGTAACATAGAGAATGTTTCTCTCGGAAATGCTCCTATTTGTTAGAACAGAGAGTTTATTACAAAGACAGCATAGAGAATGACATACATGTGAGGGTGTCACCTTTGTAGGAGAAGACACATGGTAAGACATTATAAGTTTTAGTAGGCGTATAAATTAGTGAAGTGAAATTGCATCATTTTAAGTCTTTTTGTTGCATTGTGGCCTTCCCATGTGAACAAGGCCCTTAGATTTGGACGAACCAAAGAATAGAAGATTAGGAGTATTCATGATTTATGATGAGATGGGATCATATATAGACTTTGCTTTAAATCCAGTCAACAAAAGTATGTAGTTTTTTTTTGGGCATGATTGGATATTTTTCTAAGTGTAACATCCACATCCAAGTAAATAACATCCCTCATGACATGCCCACCCCATCTTTAATTTCCATCTGTCCCTATATATGTTCCCATTATTAATTCGTGTACTCTATATCTAATTGTGGATTAAGTACTTTGATCATCTTGATCTTTGATATAAGGGTTTGGTTTTCTTCGAGTCAGTACATTATTGTTCTATTCCGGTATACCTTGTACTAAATTCACACACACAATTATTTCGAGTATGTAAACGTATGAAATAGCATGAAAGATGTCATATACTCGTCATCCCGTTACTTATGAGGAGTGGATATGTGGTTGATATTGTATAGGTGGAAATGTCGGAATAATCCGTGCACCTTATCTATTACCCTATACCACGTCTGCAAAAATTCGACAATGTCATGAGCTGATCGATGGACGATGGTGATTAATTTGGAGCAGAAATCCTTCCAGTGCACACGGTTTTCTGAGACAAGATCCTTCGAACGTATGCATATATTTGATGGAAAATCAAGTAGGATTCAATGACCTTTTCTCCACAATAATATGTTTCTATTTCGCTCACATCAGAGCTACCAATTGCCAGTAGAGCTTGAGAAAGCCATGCAATCACGTTATGATGAAGTTTTTAGATGCTGATTACTTGTATAGGAATCTTTTTGTGAATTGTGACCTACATACCCTATCTATAGCTCCCTAGAGAACAATCTTGGCAAGCAACCATGACGTACCCTTTAAATTTCAATGTTCTTGAACCAATTAATTAATTTTAGTGGCAATATCTCGGGTGACCCGAGCTAATAATATCATGTTCCAAAATAATACGTAAATTCCAAACTTAGCTTGGAGTGAATCGAATACAGTTAGATTACTGTAAAATTCATCACCTCAATCAACTCTACCGTGTGACCATTGTGGCTCCTCTACTAAATCCAAAATCATCAGCCATAATATGTAAGTACTCAAATCTTTATGAGACGGCCAAAGTCGTAATTTCTACTTATAACTTGCTAAAACATACGATTATAGGACTCGATCAATTCTCCAAGTTTGTGAAGTTGTACAATATCCTTTGAAAGAGACAAGTCATATGATGAGGACCAAATTTCATCACCGAAGATCAGTCCATGATCAGTTGAACGATAAATGTCAACAGTAGGAGAGCTTCAGTTTGTGATGAATTGATGATCTACAAACCCATGTTTTTTTCCCCTTAAAAATACGACAACTTCATTTAGCAATATGGTTCCGAAATATACGGTGGCTCTAGGAAAGACGGACACTTGATCTTAGCTTGTTTGGACACATACATAATTACATATGGAAAGACCAACGAACGTTTATGATCCTTGATTCTTATCTATGGTATTTGTTATTTTGTTTTTGGTTTAAGGATAGTACAAAACATTATAGTCCATTACATACGCCATTAGTTGATAGTTGACTGTAATTATCCAATCCGACCAACGTAACATCGAGCTCGTAAGATGTGATAATTTAGTGAAAACACGGCTGATTTGTAATAAGAATTTTTTTAGTGAAACGATCGGAACCCTACACACCTGGACTAAGCCACAACTCCTAAACTAAGCTCAAACCGAACCAGAACTTTTGAAGCGACGCTAACCTCAAGTGAGTTAAGTCCTATATATGAACCGGTTTTTCCCTAAAAAAAAAAAACCACCTAAAGTAAGCTTGAAATAAAGGATCCGAAATATACGGTGGCCCGAGGAAAGACGGGCACTTATCTTTGTTCGGATGCATATGAAGAAGAGACAAGAGCAAGAATGATCCTTAATTCTTCTTATCTATAAACTTGGGAGTACTTGACACATTGACAATAACAACACAAGCTCAAGGTGTGGCAAATGTTTTGTGATCTTCCCATCGTAAAATGAATTCACATGCAATGCAAACCTACATGTATCTTCGTTATTTGTAAGTTTATTCAGTAATCATTTATGTATGTGCATTTCTACATTCTAAGACATCAATTTACTTCTATGGTACGCCAATTGAACCACACGCGAATATCAGTATCGATACTGATATGCCTAGGCAACAACTTAACATAAAACTCGAAGTTCTTGGTCAATGAAACTTTTAATGAAACATTAGCTTTGGGGTCTTTGTCATAGGTACTACATTGAAACTAAGTTGGACCAACCTAATTCCACTTTGTTTCATTTCCCTATTAGTTAGCTTTTGGTCTTATATTAGCTAAGTGTGAAATTAAGAGCCCTTATCATACTTTTGTATCCTCTCTAATTTAGGGATTAGTCTAGTAATTAATAAGGGTTCTTCTTAATTAGGCCAATAATCAATTAGGATTCTCTCAACTTGGGAAATTGATGGCGAAATAGTCCTACACCACGGAGTCCAATAGAGTTTTGATGGCCCCTCTATATCTAAGTAGGGTTCTTCACTTTAATGAAAATTCACCTAACTTTTTCACCCTATTATTACTTTTTCTTTTTCTTTTTCCTTGTGCTCTAGAGTCAGAGATTCCCGCTGATAACTTGAGCAATTTTGTACTACCTTACAAAATCTTATGGCCACGAAGAATATCAAACTAAAGGACACTGATCGATTGCTTGGGTACTTCACCATCAAGCGGCCTTCAATTCAAGGCTAGCTGTTTGTACATAGTAAAAATTACTCCATTATGAATTATGATGACACATAAAAATGTACGAGCGAGTTAAGTGCTCCAAGCCTTGGTAAGCCGAATAACCAGCCTAAGTGCGTATAGTATAGCTTTGAGAAGAATAAGATAATAATAAATGACAAAATTGAACTTCTATTTTAAGGAATTTAATCTAACTAGTTTGCATGTCCGGCACGCGCCCGGGCTGTATATCTATATTGTTATACTCATTTTTTGATATTGCCAGTATATATTTGTTATAATATTATTAGCAACACTATTATTTTTCATAAGTTAGCTTACCACCATAATCACCATAAATTATATCATTTTCCATAAATTAGCTAATAATTTTCATATTATGTAATTTCAATTCATGAATGTCAAGTGTATTCTTGGAAAGACTTGGTTTCAAGTTTTAATATATAGTATTAGATTAACAAAATTGCCAAAAATATATTTTTAAATGAGATTTTTGTAGTGAGTTTTTTTTTTTTTTGTAAACCAATAGCTATTAATCATTCAATCTATTCAGAGTATGGTATTATTGTAAAAATACTCTCATTATCGATTCAATATATGAGTACTCTGTAGATAGTTATGAGTTTTTCTACAACACTACAATCACTAAGGGCCCGTTCGGTATCACTGCCGTTTTCAGTTTTTGGTTTTTTTGCGTAAAAAATTTAGTTAAATAAGTTGCAAAATTAACTTTAAATTGTTTGGGTCTATAATAGTCATACAGAAAATGAAAACTGACAACTGAAAACTGAAAACCACTTTTTCTGGTTTTCAAAAACGGGACTTTGGTTTTCAAAAAAACAGAAAACAGAAAACAGAAAACAGAAAACGATACCAAACAGGCCCTAAATTAACAATATTTACACTCAAAAAAAAAAAAAACAATATTTCTATCAATATAGTACTCCGTACGTAGTTAGAGTATAAAAAAAGTGCGTACTCATCATTTCTCTCGCCATCAACAATATTGGGTAAGTAATTAACAATAGATAAAATTGTCGCTAAAGTGTCGCTATATTCAGAACGACGACGACGGTTCCTGTTTGCTGGTCACGCTACGTACTCCTTGATACCAAATTCGTCCCGCACTCGCAATCTTAACGAATCGTTGACGAACCGCGCGGTTGGAGAACAATATTTGCTCTTGATTCTTGAATATGTATATGCCAAAACCACGTATTATATTATAAGTACATTACTACATTGTTGAAAGATCGTATTCACAGAACAGTATATGTGTACTAATATGCATGGAGTATACAATATTAAAACACAATAAGATTTAAGGGTGAAGTTAAGATTTGACATACAGGATTACAAAAATGTCGAAATTTCTGAAAAACAAAACTCAATTCAGTGTATAATAATATTAAATTTCCTTGACAATGTGGTTGGGGCTGAGACCATAACATCATGGTGCTAGTTAATTATATTCGCCCATAGGAGATCAAGTAGTAAGCTGTTTGAGCAGTTCAATGATGTCTCGTCTAAAGTCAAGCCCGACCCTCTCATATGGAAAGTTCTCATTGTAAAACTCACCTACATACTACGAGTACCTCGTATCATATATTCATATATACAACGGAATCGAATCGAATCAGAATACAGTCGGAATGAAACTTCAGTAAACTAGATGAGCAACAAGAACAATACATCAAGTACAATAAACGTAATAACCCGAAGTTGTTACTCCACCTTGTCTGAAATACTCGTATTAAATAGGGTGAACATACTATAAATTGGGGAAATATGATATGATTTCGTTCGTCATACATTGAATGAAGGGAGTCACAGAGTCACGTGATTACCCTGCACAATTGGGACACTTTTAACAATGCCAACCCTCCCATATCGATCTCACATGCTCCCACATTTATCTCTCGTCGTCCACCCTCTAGATTTACGGACTTTTGGGTTTTACTAACTAATTAACTTGTACTTTAGTCCATAGATTTCGTAACTCTCAGATGTATTTAGGTTTGTTACGGAATACTACTTGTGTTTATTTAATTCTGAACTCGTGTCAGGGGAGAAACTGAGAATGAAGCTTATCGGTAAAGATATGGATATGTATGTCGTCCTTGCTAATCTTGGAACATATACCCAAAAGTGCCCCTCGTTATCGCGGCATACATTTAACTATGTTATTCATTTTATTGGACCGGACCGGACATATTATTCGTTTCTATATTTCACAAGATCAGTGTGTGTTACGAGTCTTAGTTTGGTCAAGATGAAACCGGGCAAAACATACGAGATCACATGCCATACATTCCTCCCTCCTATATTGTGTCAATTCAGGGTTTAGAGACGCTTAATCCTACTCAGAATTTAGGCTAAATGAACCGGACCACATCATAATCTATTGAGTTCGATCTTCTTCAATTTAGACGAATATCATATCATTAAATCTTCATTTCACTTTTTTAGTACTCCATATTGAATCGATTGGTGACATTACACAATCTATCAATACCTTAAAATTGCACTTGCAAACCTTTTGATAATTGATCAACTAAGAAAGTAATAACAACCAATCCTCAAGTCCAGCTAAAAATAGAAACTCCGATCAATTTATCAATCATTTCATCAGAGATCTCAGGAAGCTAACCCCCCACCCCTGTGTGCGGATCACCCGTCCCATTTTCCTATCCCACTCTGTCGATCCAGTCATACGGTCGAAATCGATTACCATATTTTCAAATAACAGAGTAAGCACCAAGTTTGAGTGTTTCACTGCTGCTTAACCCATTATCACTATACAGCAAATTACCAAAAAAAAAAAAAAGCATCTGAGATCTGATGCAAAAGAAACTAGACGTTGTTAATATAAAGAGAAACTTCCCATATACTAAACACTATTGAACCAATTCTAATTAGAGAAGCTTTAACCCCACGTCGTCCCACCATAATCACAATACTTTGCCAACGGTTACACTTTCACTTAACCAAATTTTAATTACCCGCCCTTCCCTCTCTCCTCTCTCCTCCCAAAAATGAATAATAAGCAACGTTTATAAGCCAAGTCTCTCCCCAAAAAATCCCCATATTTTTCTGACTTCCTTCTCCTTCACACTTCTTTTTATTTCCATCTCTCTCTCCGACTCAAACATGTCGCCGTACCAAAAACCGGCGACACAACATGATCTCCGGCAACGGATATTCACCGCCATTGATAAACTCTCCGATAGAGCCACCTATACGCAAGCTTCAAACGAGCTTGACTACCTCGCTAAATCTCTACCGTCCGATCACCTCCCTACTTTCCTCTCTTGCATCCTCACCGTTGATTCCTCCACCAAGTCCGCCGTCAGAGTACACTGCGTTAACCTCATCTCTCTCCTCGCCAACACTCACTCTTCCACCATTCTGTCCCCTCATTTGCCGAAGATTGTGACTTCGGTTGTGAAGCGTCTCCGTGAAGCTGACTCTGCAGTGAGGGCGGCTTGTGCCTCCGCAATTGCGGCATTGTCGCCGCATAATTTTGCGTACGTGGTGGAGACGTTGGTGCAGTGTGTGTCGACGGAGCAGGAGGTGGGAGCGCAAGCGGGGGGGTGTTTGTGTCTTAAGGCGGCGGTGGACGCGGTGGATGGTACGGCGGTGGTGGTGGAAGACGGCGGAGATGATCTTAGAAGAAGAGTGTTGCCGAAGGTGGTGAAGTTGGTGAAGGCGGATGGGTTTAAAGCGAAAGGGGCGTTGATGGCGGTGATGGCGAGCTTGGTGGGTGTTAATGGCGGTGTTGTGATTAATTTTAAGGGTGGTGGTGGTGGTGGTTTGGTGGGGAGTGTGGTGGGTTGTGCGGCGGAGATGCTTAGCTCGGACGACTGGGCGGCGAGGAAGGGTGGTGCTGAGGTGTTGCAAGTGGTGGCTGATGTTGTTAATCTTGAGAGTGCTGTTGAAGTTAAGCGGTTTGTCGTTTCTACCTTGGAATCTCGTAGATTTGATAAGGTATTTTCTTCATTTTTTTTTTTAAAATTTCAATTTGAGTTTTTTTTGAAATTTATTATGATTGGTAAAATTTGGATTTTATTGTGATGTGCAAATTTGAATTGGGGGTTTTTAGTTGATTTCATAAAAAGATTTCAACTTTGAGCTTGAAGATTACATTTTGCTCAAAAAAAGTTTCAATTTTTAATCTAAATTTTATTGCGATTAGTTTTTTTTTTTTTTTTTTTGGATTGGGTTTTAACTGTGATGTGCAAATTTGAACTGGGAATTTCAGTTGATTTCGTATAAAGATTGCAATTTTGGGCTTGAATGTGTTTGATTTTTATTGTTTTAAGTGGAAATCTTATTGTGAAAGTAACAAGATGGTTTTTTAATCAAACTTGAATTTATGGTAAAAATTAGGGATCTTACATTCAAATCTACTTTGATTTTGATTTAATGGTGATATTGATGTGGAAACTATGCTAATAATCCCAGTTTTTCTTCAAAGATCATATCTTTATTAAGTTTTGTATGGCTGAAAGTGTCAAGCTTGTGTGAGGTGGAAATGTGGAATGAAGAATCTGCTTTGCTTAATATTGATGAATTAAGTTAATTAAAGTCGAGAATAATGCGAATTAATAAATCGAGGGATAATGATGTGGATAGGTTAAGGGAACTCGTGAGACGATGAATCGAGCTTTGGAAGCATGGAAGGAGATACCTGGTGGTCCAGATGAAGTTTTGGCTTTGTCAAGGTCTAATTCATCGGTTTCGAAAGGTAATCTGCTCGTGAGAAGTTCTCTACTTGTTACTGCTCTAGTTTCTTCTGGATATTGGTGTTCCAAGTTCATGTAAAGTTGATGCAAATGAGCTTAAAGTAAGTTCAAAATGGCTTCAATAACCGTCAAGTTGCGACACTTTTGAGTTCATAACTTCATATAAAGTTGATGCAGTGAATTTAAAGTTGGTTCAATGACAACAACCACGAATTGCCGGCATTTTGTAGGATTTAGGCCATAAGCAAAGAGGGATTTGTTTATTTTGGCTTCATACTAATACTCTATAAGTAAAGATTGTGTTGCTTTAATGATTCTTCTTTGGTTGTTTGATTTTTTATAATTATACTTTTTAGCCAATCATGAAGAGTATAATGCATTAATGCGTTTGTTGGTAGTCTTATTATCACTTTTGTGCACTGCCATTAAGTTACTGTCAAACAGTAATGTGGAATTTCGGATGGTTGGACTTTTATCAGCCTCTGATGTACTGATATGATGTAGTTAGATTTTAGATTACTGATCGAAATGTGATGTTATTTGACATGTTGCGGAGACAATATATGAAACCGGACTAATTAAGTTATTTTTTGGCGTTTGTTGGCGATGGAGTAGATTATGGAAGTGGTGGTGGTTCACCTCCTCTTCCCAGAAGGTCTTCGTTTGCCGGCCCAGAAGCTGCCAAGCTAAAGAAATCAATGACTAAGAGTAGGTCTTCTTTGTCTGATGGTCCAACTGCCTTTATTCCGCCTTCCATGTCAACAAGTACCCAAGAAAATGTAGGCCGTGAGTTGCCTCAAAGGAAGCACACACTGTCAAAGAGCCGATCATCCTTGTCAGATGACTCAACCATCACCGATTCCTCTTCAGTCTCCAAAAGTTCCTATGATTTTGGCTTTGAAACTCCTCAATCAAAGAAACAACTGTCGAAGACTAGGTCATCTTTGCCTGACGATTCATCTATCTATAAGAGGAGCCCCTCCAAAACATATGACAAGAAGTCAAGCCCATACCAAACAGCTGACTCTAGGAAATCATCCGATTGGAAAGTTGAAATAGCTGTTCCTGCAGCTTCATCTGCAAAGCTTGAGTCAGAAGATGAGACGGAGTCACAGGATAAAAATATGGAGGTTACTACGTCTAGTTCAGAGAGGAGCAACTTCTCCAGGGGATCTGAGGAAAGGATGCAGAAAAGTGGTTACAGATACAGGACCCGAGTCAATCCTCTGGTTGAGGAGGATGAAGCCCGCAGGTTAGATGTTGGACGTAGACCATATGAAGAAGTGGGTGAAAGTACAACAGATTCTGCGGAGTTGTCACTGATCCGAAACCAGCTTCGTCAGATAGAGAGACAGCAATCTGACCTGTTAGATCTTGTTCAGGTATGTTTTGCATTAGCTGTCCTGCCTAATCGTGTTTGGATGCTTTCTGTATGGGTTTGCTTTACCAAACACGCCTTCTCCTTTCTTTTGTTTGTTTACCTACTTGTTTACCCGACTTCGCGTTTGCTGATCAATAAATTATATACACCATGACTAAATTTTGTAGGGTTTGTGCTGATCCATATTTTGCTGTTGCGCATGCAGTCTGTCGTAGATGTACATCCTGTTTACGTAGTATTTAACTTATATTCTGATTGCTGATATGATCTATTTGTATGTGTAGAAATTTATGGGCAATTCTCAAAATGGGATCGACTCATTGGAGACACGTGTATCCGGTCTTGAGAAAGCATTAGATGTGATCTCCCACGATTTGGCTGTGCAAACTGGGAGGATCCCAAACAATGGCTCTGCAGGAAGCACTTGCTGCCCTAGTACAGAATTTCTAAGCCCCAAGTTTTGGAGGAGGACAGAAGGAAAGTCCACTTATAAGCCATCTTATCCTGGAAATGTGCCTAACAAAGATACAATTGGTGACGTCCTGCAGTTGGATGGGCATAGGGGTTATGAGCATAATGATGGTAAATGCAGGGACTCGTGGGGACGTGTAGATAGCAACACCTCCAATGTGAAGGCCATGAGCCAAGCTACCCAACGAGGAAGAACATGCAGCCCCAGGAGCTTTGATTCACCATCGACTACTCCATTTATAACCCCAGGTGTTAGAGGTGCCTGAACTGCAGGTAAATATGTGCACCCTACTTATTTCTCGAACCACAACAGTATGAAGCCTGTAGCACTTTAAACTTCAATGCTTTTTCTTGAATACTGATAATACCGCGTGTCACGTCTAGCCTTAGGAATGCCTTCCCTTTTCATCTCATAGATAATGATTGAACATCTTCCATTTCTTGGCATTGAATGAACTGAATACTTTTGTCCTAAGAGTTGCCCTTTTTTCTTTTAGAGGAAGCTTTCAATCAAACAAGTTGTTATCAAGTGGCTTTCATATCTAGGTGAAGCCTGCTTTTTGCTACTAGAAATCTGCTTAGCAAACATTAGTTCCCAGTAGATGTTATATCGTTGTTTAGATGACCTTGTATACACCTGTCCACAGCTGTTCACTTCCTTCGATTATGAGCGTTTTCACACCTAAATACAATTCTAGGTAAGTTGCTAAAAATAGCTTGCATATCTGTAATTTCTGATCTACTATTGTGTTGGTTGGACTGTACATATTCCTCAAGTGCCAGGGTCAGACACTGGACACTTGTACATACTTACGGTCTTTACTACTTCGACACAATTCCGTCTTGGATACCTCTAACCAAATTCGAGCTTCATAGCTGTTTTAAGCCATGTTTTAGCTTATTATTATTGGTATGTATTAGATCTGAGTATGCATTGTGCTGTTGGTTCTGTTTTTTTCATGTTATGTTGATCAGTAACAAACAAACTGCAAGGCTGGATCCAATGTTAACAGTCTAATGAACTATATTCCCACTGTCAATAATTTTGCTTTAATTAGAATTCAATGATTACTTCATTCATTCATGCATTAATGTTTTGTTGCAACAACACCCACATTATTGCACTTTGTAGTAGATTCCTTTGTTTTCAACTAATCTTAATATTGCAATCACTTGTGCAGCATCCGAAAATTACAAGGCAAAATCGGGGTTTATATTCTCAGATTAGCTGCAACAAACTGCTTCGCTTGTGATGATCGTGGCTTCTGAAGCTTGTATATTACTGCTTGGTTAACTTAAACTGACAAAGGGATTTATGTATGACTCGTATAGTCTGTCGCTCGTCGACTGGAACATCATTGGAGTGTCTGTTAAGACGAGTCTTTTTGCTGTTTGGTTAGGGTTTAAGAACTCGTGATGAGCATTGGTGTTTGGCTCGATCCCCCTTGATGATCGTTACCTGATTTGTTCCTGATTTCACTCATTGTAGTATTTATGTATCACGGTTGTACAGGTGAAGTATTAGAAAGAAATGAGAAATCTTGTGTTTATGTTATTCTTTTCCCTAATACAGAAAAGCAGTGAAAAATAAGGAAACTGCCACTCAGACATAGTTCGCTGCATCATTCCTTTGTAGATGGATTGATGCGTCCTAATGAAATTATTACAACATAAAGAGTCCATGAATGGTACTATCTTATAAGAGTGATACGCAGAATGACATATATCACGACTAGCGGAGCCAAAGAATGCACACTCCGCTTCTAAAGTAACCCTCTCTCCATTATACACGGGCCATTTTCTCGCATTTTAGTTATGGGTTAAGAATTCGCGACTAAGCCTCTCTCCTTCGTCATTGTACATTTGGAGAAAACTCAACTTTTACAAATCGGTTTCAAGTGAAGCATTTTTTCACCCAGTTTGCGTGATTGCTACTAAACGGATTATTCTTCATATAATATTTTATTCCGAGCTTTGAAATAATTTCGAATTTAGGGCTAAATCTGAGCTCCGGTGAAAATTTGGGCTCTGATAAGGGGATGTGGACGGAATCTTCATAATCACTTTTTGACTCTGAAATCCACAACAGAATTACTAGGCTGGACTTATTTCTCAAGATGTTTAATTGGGCTTGAAAGTTGGGCCACGGTGTTTTACAGTAGTGTATTATACAAGATATAGATGGGCCCAAATGTTACCCATGATCCATAATATAATATATATCTCAAATAGTTTACAGTAGATTCACCGATTTGGAGGGTTAATTTCAGTTCACGCCAAATTTGGGTCCTAATCTATGAAGTAAATGTAATTCGTTGCTGCTTTTTTTATTCAGTGTTCATAGAGTGATCAGATCCTAAAGCTAGCTATTCAATCACTGCTGCTTTCTAGAGTTGAGCCATATACCAATTCATAGACAAGTTAAACATACTCTAACGTTAGACCCTCAATTGGCTTCCTAAACAGAATACTCTATAGTGATGACCGATCAAAGTGATGGTTTCGAATTGACGAATTGTGTTTTAGTGCAGCGGTGTGACAAGCATGTCAATATGATAGTAGCGCACTCCATAAGTCCAATGAAATCAGTTCTACGTCATTATACATAAAACTTATTGTTATCATTATCTTTTAATTGCAAGTTTTATTATTTCGAAATAACACGACAAGAACTCCATGGCTATCCAAACACTTTTACGGGACATATTATATACAATATGCCAAGCTGCAAAAATATATGGTCAGGCCAATATGTAAATTGTTGGTTTTATTATGAGAAATAAGTTCAAAAAAGAATTCGTTGAACGATCAGGCAAACCCTCGGAGATAATCTTGATTGGTTTGTGCAATTAGGTACAAAATTTCATGTATGTAATGTGTGTGCGCTGATTTTTTTGTTTTTACAAGTTTACTCTTTGGTTCTAAAAACACTCTCCATTTGTCAATATGTAAAATTATTTTTGTATTCAAAGTTTGGATGGAGCTTATGAGTTTGCGATTACAAAAGACCTTTGGAATTAAGGGGCTCGACATATTGTGGAGTTTCAGAACTATGTTCATCATTAGCTAACGTCATGTTAATCGCATATGTACGTAACCTTACTTTTATTATAACTATATATATCGCCTTATTTTTATTATAACTATACATCGCCTTGCCAACATACCCATGTATGACATGGGTATAGTACAAGGTGAAGACAATCTCTACAAATTAACATCTACTTTCTCAAACTTAACAGACCACCTCATTGTCGCCAGCCACCGCCGTCGATTACACATATGCCGTGATCATAGTCTAAACTTTGCTTATGTTAAGACTTTCGGGCCATATATAGACAAGAGAGGAGAAACTTATTAACAAACTTGGCTTATGTTACATATATCTGATTTCAACTCCTGCAAGGGTGCTAATAAAATGCAACAATCCTATTTATTGTAGTATCATTTTTTGGTACAATCCTACGCTAATTTTTCACTCTGATCTAGAGGATAAGTTATTAGCCAACTCGAATAATAAATTATCTAGATGATGGGCTCGATGATGGTACATGACAACAAATCTCACACAAAAAAGGTAATAATTAAACTCTTAATTAACATGTGCCTTATGGGCACGTTTTAGAAAATCCGATATGATATTATTTACATCGTGTAGATCTAGGTAGCACGGACACTTCCATGATCTAGCGTGTCCGTGTCCGACACCGTGTCGGACACCGACACCGACACGACACCTGACAATAGGTGTCCGAAACTCTTGAATCGGTGTCCATTATTATATTGATATTTTTGCTTATTGGGAAACTCTAGGACACTTTTATACACTTCAAGAATCTAAAATTAATAGAAGATTGACAATAATGGCGTGAGTTGAAGAGTATTTATCATCAAAAATGAATTATGCTATCGATGTTTCTTTGAATATCGTAATATATATAATTCTTAATCTAAGTTTTATAATATATTCAGTATTAATATACTATTAAAGTAATATTTCAATTAGTTATATACTTTTTCAAACATAAAATATGCATTTTATATAATTTAAATTATGCGTGTCCGTGTCCTACAATTTTCGGACTGCCGTTTCTCGTGTCCGTTTCGTGTCCGTGTCCGTTTCCGTGTCCGTTTCGGTGCTACCTAGGTGTAGATCCATTGATCATGATGGGTTGCGTATGGCCGGGATAGGTCAATAGCGATATGGTTGGGTTATGGTCATAATACGAGTCAATAGTACGCCATCATGCACTTTTTATTTTCTATCTTTTTTTTCTTTTCGAAATATTTTTATTTTCTATCTTTGATGCTTCATAGTTTCTCAGAAATTTGGGATTGATTTTACTATTGCATCGTTTGATAATTTTACATATGCCTTTCTTTTGCCCGTATGACTTTCTTGATCAGAGGATTTTGGCCCAACGACTTGAATAAACAATGGCTTGAATTTCGGCCATAACACTTGACTTGACAATGGATCTTGGATTCTTTCAAATTGAAATGATAAAAATTTAAAAATATTAGATACAAAGAAATGTAACGGTTTGTGCAAGGCAAAATTTAAAAATATTAGATACAAAGAAATGTAACGGTTTGTGCAAGGCAAACCTATATAGTTGCACAGACAATTTAATTGCATGAGTGATAAAAAAATACTCCCTCCATTTCAGTGATATGTTGGACTTTATTTTTGGACCAAAAACCAATAAAAGGTCGGGTAGAAGTGAGGAGAGAGGAGAGAGAAAAAAAAAATCTCCACAAAATCAATAAAATGTGGGTTAGGAGTCTTAGACTAGAAGTGAGGACACTATATATAATAATTATACAAACATAAAACCCCCCAAAAATAATACTAACAAAAACACAAAAAATTACTGAAACACCCCAATATGGAATAGTCCAACATATAATTTTTTAATTGTTGTAGGTTGTTTTTATTTTTGGTCGGCCAACATGTTTGGTACGTTATTTTAATTTTGGTCAGGCCAAAATGTTTTGTTTGGATGTTCATCGTAAACACTAACTGTTATAGTTGTCGTAAATTCGATTTTTGTTGCATATGTATGAAGATTACATAAGTAAATAATAAATTTAAATTTAAAATCGGGGAGCCGTAAGTTCTTAGTATAACGCCCCATGCAAGTTTGCACGGCCTAAAAAACTAGTTTCTCTGATTCTGTGTTAGCCAAGAACACAAATTTTACACGCAATCCTATTTTGTGATTTATTTAGACCAAATAAGGCGAAAAACTTTGAGAAAATACATCCAAGTTCGAAGATAAAGCCTTCTTAATCTTATTTATTTTTGTAAAATTACTAAGATAGCGTTTGGAAACTCAAATTTGAGAATTTGGAATCATTTCAAATTCATCATTTGAGAATTTGGAATTTAAATTCAAATCCACTGTTTGGGAAAAACTCAAATTTTGAAATTTAGAATTTGAAATCCAAATTCCTTGTTTGGAAACACAAAAAATTTTGAACTCCAAATTTGAAGTTTTAATTAAGTCTAATTTAATAATATAATTTAACATTAAAATTCCTATTAAAAAAAATTGAAAAATCAAAATAAAAAACCCCTATTTTTATCTCTCCACCATCCACCACCGTCCACCACCCAGCCACGTCGGGCTTTCACCTCCACGGCCACCTACGTCACTTCCTACACCACCCTATTGACTGTCGTTGGCCCGTCGGCTGATCCCCACCCTCCACGACAAGTTCTGTCCTAATTTCCTCTCTCTCTTCTTAGCCTCTTAATTTGGCTCTCGTTCCTCTCTCCTCGCCGCTGGGCGGTGGCTTTCATTTGATGGGGGGTGCGCGGGAGCGGGGGCATCAGTTTCGAGGGGTGGCTGAGGCAACGAAGGCGGCGAGGAATAGGATGAGAAAGTAGAGTTCAAGAGAGGACTTGCCGTGGAGGATGGCGGTGGCGATGGAGGACTGAGTGGGCGACGGGGATGCGAGCGCCGCTATTTTGCGCCTCTTCTGGTGTCGCCGGAAAGTTGGTTCGTGGTGGCCCGTGAATTGACGTGGTGGCAGCTTGGGTGGGGAAAGAAAGAGAGGAGAGAGAAAATGAGTGGAAGAGAGGAGAGAAAAAGTGGGCTGAATTTCCAAATCCGGGCTTTTGAGGTGTCATTTCATTTTGGGTTGGGTTCATTTGATACAAATTCTGGAGGATTTAGGTCAAATTCAGATTTGTAAATTCTTGGGTTTCCAAACATGTGAATTGGGCCAAATTTGAATTTGAGAATCAAATCCAGGTTCCCAAACACTATCTAATATAATTTGTATTAAGCGAAGTGTAAGTTTACTTGTTCATGTTTTCGCTCAATTTGCGCATTTCTCCTTTTGTTTATGTAGTTGTCTCTTTGTTTTTTTATTTTGTAAGAAAATTAGCATTTAATTGAAAATTTTAAAACAAAACTAGTTATTTAAATTAAGTATCGACACGAAAGGGTATTTTATCGAGGGGATTAGGAAATTATGGCCTCTTGCCTTCTAAGCAAGCATAGAGACTTATCTAATGTATATATGTAATCCTGAACCCGCTCAATTCTCATGCTGACACGTGGCTTATAATAATATTATTATATTGTAAATAATGTTTATCCAAAATAAAAATAACATTATTACTTAATTTATGGAAAATAGTTATGTAATATAGTAATTACTTGATTTATGGCGATTTGATCAAATATCCCACGGGTGTTTCAAAATGGGACTTTGGCTTTTGAAAGGTGACTTTTCCTCTAATTAAATTATAAATATCACACAGGTGAGTTTTCATCTAATTACATTACAAGTATACCACGGGTGTTCGAAACATGACTTTAGGTTTTAAATGTGACTTTCCATCTAATTACATTGCAAATATCCAACGGGTGTTTGAAACGAGATTTTAGGTTTTAGATAAAAAATTCGTTTACAAAATTTTAACATTTAAACATAAGTAGCCCGAGCGTTGCACGTGCCATCAAACTAGTATAGACAAATTCTTGTTACCACCTTGCAAAAGGAATTTTGTCCTAGCATGTGTCAGCTATTCCATAATTTTACGTACAAACAAAATGCATGGTCCTCTAATTCATTACGGAATTGACAATCTACCAACAGTCTCCACTCAATAATATCCTCATAAGAGAACGTTGAGTTTTACACTCATTATGTAACCTTGACGCTTAATTATATAGCGGACGTGGATGCTTTATTTCATGAAAGCCAGACTAGCACATACACACATGTTACAAGACTTGCAACAATAAATTACATTCGATCGTATTCACTAAAAGCGTAGATGAAGTGTCAACTAGTATGCATGAAGGACTAAACACCCGGTTATATGTATATAATTAATCAGATGGATTTAAGAAAACCCTCAATTAGCCTGTCACAATTGAACCCATTGACTTTGGCGCGCCACTACGTACGTGGCGTCTAATAACACGCCAGCTATTAGCCTAGTACCGTTAGAAAATGTTTTGAGAGTTGTTTGATAGCAACAAATAGATCCATCTTTCTGGTTTTATCAAAGCCAAATTTAGGAGATGTTCAATAAAAAGTTCATAATATCTTCGATATATGTTAATCTCAAATTATGGGGAAAATAATTAAGAAAATAATAATAGAGTGTAAGGAGTATAATTGTAAATTGTAACACTTTATCTGCTTATCGTATATATACAGCTATATCGGTGATGTGAACCCTACAAGGGTACAGTTTCTACAATCTCATGGTATCAGAGTCTAGAATTTTGGGGTTCAAGTTCAACCATCAATCTAGACATTTGGTAATTAGTTGAATTGACTTCTTAATATGGTATCAGAGTCTCAGATTTATAATATTCACCAAATATATAATTTTATAGCAACCAATTAATAATAGCTTATCTCTTAATAGGAGAACAGAAAGAGTGTTATCACTTGAGTTTGACACCATCTCTTTTGTCCCTCTTGGGCCTCTTCACCAACTTCGACCATGACATTGTTTTTGATATTAGATGGTTTTTTTTTACCATGGCTTAATTTAATGATATTAGATAATTTTTCAATGACCACTATTTTAGTTTTACAATTATATTTTATTTCTTATTATTTCTAGAAGTGCTCTACTTAATTGGGTCTCTTTTTTCTACTCATAACGTTATGAAGTCCTTAAATTCCAATCCAATAAATTCCCCTTTTACTTGTACAGTTTTTAAAGTAGTCACGAACTCTAATATAACATTACTATTATCAATATAACTATAACTAAATTTATATCGGATCAAAAACTTGTAATCCAAAAAGAATCGAAATTGGAGGATGGCTAGGAAAAAAAAATCCACCCCATTTTGTCTTATATCTCACTCTCAATGGTATTTGAATGGGAGATTACTTGCGTGCATACACTACTAAGCTGCCTATTGATTGCAAAATTCCAAATCTTAAATTATTAGTTTCACTTAAATACAGTGAAGACTGAAGAATACTCCACCCTTTGTTCTTGTTAGTTAACTTTTAGTTATTTGGACACTCTTATACATTTAAATTGAAACATTAAAATTGAAAATGGAAGAAGTATAACCTTCTACACTTGATGCATGTCCCGCAAAATTAGTTCGTCTTCACAAATCACAATCAATCAAGTTTAGTATTTACTCCGTAGACAAAATAACAATCTCATCAATCCGTACACAACATAGCTAGGGAGGTTCGCTCTAAGGATGAGTTGTGGACTTGTGGGAATCGGGTGGCGGTAAGAACAGAGGGAGTAAAAGTAAAGTGTACATTACTCACTAGATTGTGTTAGTGGTTTTTTCTTTTGCTTTTCAAGATCAATTGTTTACATAAACTTGATGTATCAAATGATCAATCACCCTATAAAAATGATGACGTACGCTATTTGATAATCTCATAAACTCACTATAATTCGTAATAATAACTTGTTTACAATGACCTTAGGTAGTGTTTGGGAACTTGGATTTGAATTGAAAATCAGGATTTCAATTCTATAATTCGTAATAATAACTTGTTTACAATGACCTTAGGTAGTGTTTGGGAACTTGGATTTGAATTGAAAATCAGGATTTCAATTCTAGGAATTGAAATCATGATATTGAATTCCAATTCCAATTTCAAAAACTTGTTTGGGTACCCCTTGGAATTGAATTCATGCAACCCCCCCCTCAAACCCTCACCACCACGGCACCACTATCTCTCATCTACCGTCACCGTTGCACCCTCTCGCCACCGTAACCGCCGCTGCAAACGCCGCCACCTAAACATGTAATCACCACCATAAACCAATACATGCACAATAAATGTTGGAGGATGAGAGGGAAGGAGGGAAACGGTGGCTGGTTGTGGATGATGGCGCTGGATTCCAGTGATTGGATGCCGTCTTTAGTGGTGGAAAAGGCGGCATGCCATCGTGGTGGAGGTGGGAGGAGAGAGAGTGTGTAGGTGAAGATAAAGAGGAGATGGGAGAGAAATAACTCACACATATATGCCGCTGGTGGTGGTAAAGGTGGCTGGGCGTGGAGGTGGAGACGGTCGCATCAAGTGGCTTCTGGTGACGGTGGCGGTGACGGCGGCTGGCCATGGAGGTGGTGGCGGCAGGATGTAAGAGAGAGGAGAGAGAATAAAGAGGTTGGGGGAAGAGGAGAGATAAAAAAAAGAATTGAAATGACACCTATTTTAATGGGAATTGAAATTGTCAAATTTACATATAGTTGGAATTGGGTGGGAATTGAACCAATTCCAATTCCAAATTCCACAAGTTCCCAAACACTTGAATCATTTCAATTCTAGGAATTGAATTCCAATTCCATGTTCCCAAACACAACATTAGGGTAATCCCTATTTATACTAATATATGACTTGACCCTTATGAAACCTATCACACAATATATTCCTAAACACATATTCTAGTATATATCATATTCCTAAACACACATAATATTCATTAATCCCTTATGAAACCTATCACACAATATATTCCTAAACACATATTCTAGTATATATCATATTCCTAAACACACATAATATTCATTAATCGGAATTCTCCGGAGTACTCCATAATCCTCTATTACCCCCCTCAAACTCATGGTAATTTGACTAAAATTACAATGAGTTTGCCAAAACGATAAGGAAACAAAATAAGTCCGTCGAGATCTTCAAATCTTCAAATCCAGCACGTTGATCGTCGTCGTCCCAAAACACCATTCTTCCGAACCCACTTGATCGTCACCCAAAGAACACTAAAAAATACTGTAAATTACCACGGTCAGCACCACAAATCGCCCATAATCAACTTCACCACTAAACGCCAGATACAAGGGAACCATGAATCACCATGGTCTCACAAATTATAAAGCCACTATTTTAGCTTCATCTAAACAAGAACCAAACATGACTAGTAGGGCACCTCCCCAACAAAACACCGAAAACTAAATACCATGAAGCGATCAACATGGTCTCATAATGTGAAACGGTCATTACCAATTTCACCTTAAAACTACTAGACATGAAAGGTAGGGGCACACCCTCATTCCTTGATCGGCCTAAAATCATCACATAATCCACCAAAATCAAACGACACCTAACCACTAAATCGAAATAGCTTTGCCTTGACTTACATCAGTAGTTACCCATAATTCCATAAACACTCAAAAACAAATAAAATTGACGACACACAACCCACAATCACCGAACATCACCAAACCAATTCAACTCCAATTCGAGCCAAACACAAACATACTTAACTCTCTTTACATACCCTTTAATTTGCCGACAACTTAAACCCAAAACACCATGACCAAACCAGCCTTGAACACGTACAAGCCGAATTCCAATCACATCTCACATGCTACGTGCCCACGTACAACCTTAATCCAACCATCCACAAAGCAACGACGAACTCACAAAACCAAATCTCTCGAACAATCAACACATGCACTTGACCTCGACATCAACATCTTCAATATCGCAAGAAACCAACGGAAGGGGGTCTTTATTCAAACACAGATAAATCGAAAATAACATAAGACTCTTAAATAAAATCTAACAACAAAACCCTAAAATATTATATCACGAACAATATATCGCCAACGAACACCAAATTCTCGACGAGCAACAAAATCCCGCCGGCAGGCATTATCGATCACATGCCCACCGGCAGGTAGCGGAAACACCTTTTAGAGTCCTCTAGGAAAGAGGCTCTGATACCATATAAGAATTATGACGTACGCTATTTGGGAATCTCATAAACTCACTATAATTCGTAATAATAACTTGCTTACAATGACCTTAGGGTAATCCCTATTTATACTAATATATGACTTGACCCTTATGAAACCTATCACACAATATATTACTAAACACATATTCTAGTATATATCATATTTCTAAACACACATAATATTCATTAACCGGAATTCTCCGGAATACTCCATAATCCTCTATTACACCCCGCGGTTCTCTTCAATTATTAATAATTGAGCCATGTTTTAACTGTCGATAACCTCGACGTGTATATTGAGAACTTTGACGATTGAAAGGAAAAAGATTGAAGAGTACTAGGTACGTTCTTACAAGAACATTGAAGCGAGGAAAACAAGGAAATTGTGCATGTTTCAACATTTCTTCCACAATTCCGGATAAAACCACTAACAATAATGGATCTGGGGAATGGGGGGCACAAAATCGTTCACTGCAACGTGTATTTTTGAAATTCATTAAATGAGTAAATTAAAGTTATGAGTACTAGGCAAAATTGAATAAGTAACTTTTTTTTTTAGAATGATATGCATATCGTGAAATTTTAACACCGAAAAAAACAATCTTTGCATGCATTTTTTCTAATATTTTAGATCTCAAATAATAAACCTTTAGAAAATAAAAATTAAAGCCATATATGGTACGCCCAGGATTTGAACTTTGGTGGCTTTTACAAAATAGTTGGCTCAGTACCATCTCAGCTACTCAAATTTTGTAATAATTAGTGCAACTCTTTAATATATGTAACCAAATTTGTCAGAATTAATTGGGGGGCACTTGCCCCCCGTGCAGCCCCTCTGAATCTGCCCCTGGATGGATGTACGCTTTACCGAATTACCTTTCACTCCCTCTACACTGATAGCATCCTCCACATTTTACACCATACTAATTTACTAATGTTGGGCCCATTATTGCACATCGAAGGACGTAGCTATCATATTGATAGTGAATTTCGTTAAATTCTCGTGTTTTTTATTGTTGTTTTGCCATAGAATTATCATAGTGCATAAACGCTTTCACACAACAACTAATGCAGATTGAATTACTAGAGTTTTAAACAATGGTCCAGCTCCACCAAAGTATTATTTTTTATACAACTCGGGGGGTGCTTCACAATTTCCATCCCCATCGTAGTTATACGTAAAAGGTCTCCCCTATTCACTATGGTGTACATTTTACTAATAAGGGTGAAATTGAGCTACAGTCCCAAGATACGATAATTACTTTGGGGATCGAGGTGATAATTTCGTGACTATTACCACTTAGCGACAGTGGCGTGGGGGAGCCCGGGAGAGCTGGGCCCACGCCCAGAGCCCCCACTTTCTGAAGTTAAAAATATATGCATTTTAGTCGAATAAATATGAGTTGTCCTATTGGTCAAATGTTTGTGGGATGTGAAACTTTGTGAGGTTTGCATGGGTTTGAATCCCACTATGCCTAGTTTTCTCTCTCTCTCTCTCTCTTTTTTTTTTTCCATGAGTTTGGAGTTTCACGCATGTTATCGGCTTTGAGGGCCCCCAACCCTTGGAGTTTTGCCCAAGGCCCCCATTTGCTCCTACACGGCCTTGCTTAGCAACATTTACAAATTCCAGCACGAGCTCCTCCCATCCTCTTGCCTAGTACACGACCTACTACCCCAATACAAATCCGGTTTTGCACAAAGTCAAATGATCTGATGACAAAGTATTTCCTACATTTGTATTCGATTCGAACTTAAATGTAAAGAACCTAAAAATTTGGAGGCCTTACACGAATCACAATTCACACATCTTCGGAGTACTTCTCAAGATAGTTTCATGATACTCACTTAAATGTTCGTTGTTCTAAATCTGCCAACGCCGAAGGTAATTAAACATATCAACGATGACGAACCACAAAGCCAAATGAAAACTACATGCCCTCAGGTTCATCATGCTTATAGGATTGAATCTATCACACAAAATAAAGAAAAAAAAAAAAAAAAGTTGAAAGAAAAGTAATCTTGAATCTTCTTGTCATGTCCTCGGACATTCTCAGAGTTAGTTGTTGGATCATTGGAAAACTTCCCACTTCCACTCCACCTAGAAAACGACCAACAAATATTTAACTTGGCTTAATATCACAGTAGACTAGTAGTGTATTTTAAATATGATTTCTCCCTTGGTTGGTAGCCTTCGATTATGACTTAATCACAACATTAACACATTAAAATATGAGATCGTACTACTTAGTAAGCAGTACCAAACATTTTTATTCCCTATAATTGGCTGAATAACAAAAATGCACCTTAATTATTACGCAACTCGCTAAATTTTTTAGTGGATTCTTTTAAGGATGATGTATGGATAAGTTTGTTGTCGAAGACAATCTTTTCGATTTGTTTAATTAGATTATATGAGCTGGTGATTAATTTTATCTTATACATTGCTTGTCTCTCTCATAATTTTTTTAGCAAATCAATCGATTTTCAATAATATTAATCACATGGACAGAAATCACAGAACCAGTAACATTATTTCTCCTTTGTTAATTAAAGTCCAAGTAAAAATGAATTAGACTTAAAGTTTGCTGTTGCTTTTTCCTTTTTTCTCATTCTTTTTCCCCCACTTTGCTTGATGATATGGTTTTGTTGTCTTTTAACCCGTAACATTAAATCTTAACGTTGATGGCGCGTGGGGATACGCGGTAAATTTAAGGCGGCTTGCCACTATTCCAGCGTAGAGACTGTATAATGTCTTTTGTTTATTATACGTCTTATACTAACATATCCCCGAGACATGGGTTTTGAGGGAAATGAAAACACCACGCGTTAATGAAGCAGTGTCACGAAGTTTTGTGTTCAGCACAGTCACAACTTACGACAAGCTTATGAAGTGTTCAAGCGATTTAAGAAAAATGTTAATGCCACACGATAAATGAAGTATGATGAACCATGCCACACAGCTTTGTGTTTAGCATGGTAATTAAAGGAACGACTATGTAATGCCTGAGCCAAAAAATAAAACAGGGTGCTTGGTTCATTCACGCATATTTACATAGCGAATGAACCGTGCTACATATTTTCTTTTCATGTTAGCCTATCTCAAATCAGTTTGGCAATCAAGCTTGATTTTTTTTTTTCTTTTATAACAATTTACGCGAAATGATTTTTCTCCAAAATTAAGAATGAGAAACATACCTTAAAACTGAAAACGACATGTATATGGTGTTCGGCATCAACAATTGCATGTGTGTACTATCAATAGTTATTCAACATTGCAACATCCTTTGGATTAGTTGACCATCACAGTGCATGGTTTCCGGAGCTTCATTCAAAGGAATGCAATAATAAAGGGCTTGCGTAAAAACCATGTGACATATTATGCAATCAACGATTTCATGACAAGGAATGAACGAGCATGATAACAACTTTAGTACATAAAACATTAAAATTTGTTTGTGAGAGATTGGTATTGACCAAATATTTACGCTAATAGTTAAAGTCCAGAAAATATTTTGGTACTTTTGACGATATATCTTGAGGGTATAAGGGTATCCTTCCGTAGGAATCAAGAATATCACAACTGGATAATAAATTGAATTATTTCACACAAATCTTCATAGAGCAACAAAAGCATGAATACAGTAATGTATAAGCCTTATTTCGTTAAAAATACATTAGGCACATGATGATTGAAATTCGACATTTGGGGTGTGCTTGGCCAAGCTCCTGGAGTGTTTTTGAACTGTTTATAGGTCCTAAAAACTGGCCAAATACAAAAGTCAGAACTTGATCAAACAGACCCAGGTCGTTCATGTTCAGATTAAAACAAGTGAAAATAAAAGAATCATCTCAACCTAAAATTTAGGTTAATTCTAAGGAATTTTGGGGAACCGATAAGTTATGTATGATCTTTGTTTCCAACGCGTACGGCATAACCAGTAAATCTCTATGATGACTCGTCATAGGCTTCACTTGACTCGATCTTTTGAAACGAAGGCGTACTGATGTTGTTAACACACTGTCAAGAATGCTTCAACCTATTTCTTAGGTATTCTAAGCTCCTTGTCAAATGCATCTTAATCACAAATGTGAAAGGCAAAAACAATCGTTGTAAGAAACGATCGATACTTTGTCAATCAAATACAAAAATGCTCCTAAGCATGGTTGCTTTCTTATGCATTGTTAAGCACAAATTCTTGTAGGAAATCGTCTAGAGTAATTTATTGTGATACGAACGCGATTACGCGAGTAAAAAAAATCAAACAATACCACTGTACCAGACTATTAGCCTTAAGAATGGGCGTCCACTAATCCACAGTCACATCTCCCTTTCACTTATTAAGAAAATATTATCCATCCCTATAACAAAATACGTACAATGTACGACCAGTTTTCACCAAACTCTCAAAATACTAAATAACTGACGACAAGTTCTAATCTTATTATGTCAAACTAATTGATTAAGTCGTGCATTATTATTTTACAACAATACTAAAATAACTCCAGCAAATAGGAGTCCATTGACCTAAAACAATCAGTCCTGGCATGCAAAAGAAAACAACCTCCTAACACCACAATCATCAACTGTGAACATGTAAATAAATGTAGAACTGTACAATATCAATTTTTAACTCACACTCTCAATATTTAAAAAAAAAATTGCTAAAAAATCCTCACAAGCAATTACGAAGTTACGAGTATACTCCTATGTACTACTCCGTATGTACCTGGTTGAATTGACACGAGACTAAACGGTTCCAACTTTGTAAATGTAGCACTTTGAAAAACTCATTGGGAGAGTTCGGTCATCTTTATAGTTTTACAACGCGTCTCGAATTCAGACTACATTGGGTATGTCGACGGCAAACCGAAATAAGTCAAAAACCTAGGCAAAAAAAAAAGAAAAAAAAAAACCATCAACTATACTCCACGCACTTATAAAAGGAGAGTAGCCCAGGAGTTTCATCCCTTCAAAAAATAAGTAAACAGCAAGAATGGTCCCATAATCCTCCCCCCACTTACTCTTGTGTTAACGAACACTAGAATCATAAGATTTCTAGGCCTACACTACAGCCAGTGCCTACCAAAAACTCCCATAACCAGGCTGACCGTTCCGCAGCCTTATAAACGTGTTTTCCTCTCTTTTTTCTCTCTCTCCTCCCCACATAAAACCACAGTCCAACGATACAAAAAAAACACACACAGCAAAACTTACTGTCGGTCCAACCCCCCAGATCTACGCTACTTTACCAACAGCTTCTTCTTGAAGTTACTCTCACAAGATCTTCTGTCATTCTTTCTTCCAAATTCTCACTAAAAAAAAAAAAAAAAAACACCTGCGGGAGGAAAAAGAAAAGAGAAGAAGATTATGTGTTACTCTACCCTCCCAATGAGTGTTTCAATGGAAGCACGGAAACGGAAACGGATACTGAAGGCTCCTTTGCCTGTAACTCCGGTTATTACCACTAAATTTTTACTGAGTTTTTGTTTATTTGTTCTGTTTATCTTGTTATACCGAGGGTTTGGTTCCGACCCGTTTCGGCCGGCTCCTATGGTTCCGAAGCTGGCAGTTTTCTCTTCGTCTGTCAGTAATTCAGTGCAGGATCTGACAACCCACCACAGCAGTGGTGATAGTGGGAATGGTAGCGGTGGCGGTAGCGGTAGCGAAAGCGAAAAGCCAGTGGAGTTGAGGGTTGAGGACAGGGTAGTGTTCACTGACCATGTCCTGGTAATATTATTAACCAATGAGAAGGGTCCACGTCTTCAGCAGAGGATTGACTGTGTATACCACAGAGAGTTGGACGGTCGTTCTGTGGAGGGAAGTAGTGTTACTTACGCTATGTTTTCTGCGGAAGAGTATGGGGAGGGGAGGTGGATTGTCCGGTGCCCGCCACCGCCTGCTAATTATACAGCAGCGGTGGGTTTGCGAGGGCATCGGAACGATGTGGCCGGGTTTGAGTGGGTGGCAGGGATGGGAGGCAGTAATCAGACAGCTCAATCATGGGACTGTTTGGCTTATGATGCAGTCTTTGATGGGGAAGATACAGCTACAGTTTTTGTCAAGGGGTTGCATCTTAAGTCTGACAAAGAAGCAGACCCTGATTGTTTCAGCTGTCTATTCGGAACGGGGAGTTCAACGAACGGTGGTGAAGACGGTGTGCTTACCACAAAGCCAATCACAGCTGCACAGGAGATAATCCGGTGCCCTGTGCCCGCATCTGTGAAGGTCAAATTGAGGAATAATGAGGCTGTTCAAATCACTGTTAAAAGAGATAGATTGCACCAAATATTTCCATCAATAGCGAAATTACGTCAAAAGAACGTCAAGGGAAGTAGCGTAAATAAGAAGGGTAGTTATAAATATGAGCTGTGTGCTTGTAGTATGGTTTGGAATCAGGCGGCATTTGTTAAGGAATGGGTAGCCTATCATGCTTGGTTAGGAGTTCAGCGTTGGTTTGTGTATGATAATGACAGTGATGACGGATTGAAGGAGGTGATTGATGAGCTTGACGCGCACAATTATAATGTTAGTAGGCATGTTTGGCCATGGGTTAAGTCTCAAGAGGCCGGGTTCTCACATTGCGTGTTGAGGGCAAAGGATGAGTGCAGATGGGTCGGGTTCTTTGACGTGGATGAATTTTACCACTTACCTCGTCCCAAAAACAAGAAAAGGCAGGATGGTGATCCTGGTCCTGGCTCCCTTCGAGCTATTGTGACAGATGTGACGGCAACTAAGCCAAAAGTAGGCGAAATCAGAACAGATTGCCATAGCTTTGGACCCTCAGGGTTGAAGGAAAACCCGGTAGAGGGAGTGACCTTAGGGTATACTTGTCGGATGAGAAGTCCTGAGAGGCATAAGTCAATTGTACGTCCTGATGCTGTGGATGATACTCTCCTGAACCAGGTTCACCATTTCAAGCTGAAACCGGAGTTTAAAAAGTTGACCTTGCCCCAGAGCAAAGCCCTGATAAATCACTACAAGTATCAGGTCTGGGATAATTTCAAAGTTAAATTCTACAGAAGAGTATCGACATATGTCGTTGACTGGCAGGAGAATCAAAATGAAAAATCACGAGACAGAGCACCGGGTTTGGGTACAGAAGCTATCGAACCAGAAGATTGGCACCAACGGTTCTGTGAGGTTTGGGATACCAGGTTAAAAGACTTCATTCTAGCTAACCTGGGTGATCCAGATACAGGGTTGGTTTCGTGGGAGTCGGTTCTATGATCAAAGATTGAGAAGCAACGCATTTACACTTGTAAACAGACACAAATTCTTTCCTCTAATTTTTTTTTTTTTTTATGTAGCACATATCTTTGTTTAACTTGTAAGCTTTTGTAGAGAAGCCATTAGCAAAAAAATTTATCAGGTAGCTGAAATTAGAGAGATAGGAAAACCATCTCTCTTTTCTTTTTCTGAATTCTTCTGGGAAAATTTTCCGAGGATTTCTTTGTTAATAAGTGCAGGCAATGGGAGTTCTGGGGTTATTGGTTATGTTTGTTACGATTTCGGGGTCACTGTAAGACTATTGTGGTAATGTATCATTGTACATTTTGAAGGATTGAATATGAAGGTACTGGTCTCTAGCTAAGAATATAAATAAGCTAAAGTCAGATTCTTGATTAATCTGTTTATCTGACACATAGTCTTCTTATCTGACATATATCTATAGTTTACATTTTGCATTAACTCCCACAGCGATTACTAAGGGACTATAACATGAACGTAATACAAAAGAAAGCATGGAAAGGATACAAAAACGAGAAAGTTTATCTTACGCAAACAGAAGCTTCAGTAACACTAACAACTCATGGGGGTACAGGAGAAACAGTAAACATGTGAATGAGACAGGTCCTTCCCCATTTCCTTAGGTTAATTACCATTACAAAATTATTCAGTTTAGAGATAAAACTTTAAATGCATGACCAAACGAAATGCAGCAACCTTTTGATTTTATTTATCGATTCAGGACACAAGCTCTTCGGTCTAAATTTCAGTCCTTCGACCTAACTGGCGACTGACACACGATGACATGAACATTGAAGTGGTAGTGTGAGGGTCTGAAACTTCGGGCGTAGAGAAGGTTGATTCAGAAATGAGCGGGGTGACCAGCTCTGATAACTATGAAGGTCTTATCAATCTAGGTTAGGCCCAGGTAACTACACTGCCAGTGACGGGATTCATGACTCAACTAGCATGTCCTACGAATGCTGAGACTCTCTCAGAGGAACATGCATCTCATATAAAGCTTCAGCAGGCGAACGGAAAGTTACCTTGGCTACCTTCTGCTGTTGCCATGTAACGGTCAAAGTGTCGAGCTTGTATCTTGTGTCATCAACGGAGTATTGGGCACTGACTTTGTCAATGTAGCATCCAACTTGTCACCAATCAATGATATCCAAGCCTATAATCAGTGAAAAAGTATTGAGTAGAACATAATGACAAACGTATTATTAGCTGGAAAATTAAATCAATAATCAAAAATTTAATTCAATGATAATGATTGCAAAGCAGGAACAAGACGAAACAGTCAGTATTAACAAATATTCCTTTCTCCACATACGCATGTGAAAGAGTTGGGAAATCGCAGCCCCTCCCCTTGACATTATCTAGCTCAATAACGTAAAACACAATAAACACACAATTGGCTAATCAGGAAAAGTCAAAGGGAAGAGGCTAAAGCCTCTCAAGTTGACCTGTCGATTAAAGAATTACGTTCCTATTTCAATTGAAACGAATAGCGGATGCCATCCCACATATTTGTTCTACTTTCCAACCATCTCAGACATTTGAGTTTCTTGAAGAACTATTCTGCTTTTCGATCCGTTTGCAAGTTCCTTGCGATGTTCACTTGTTCATGGTTTTCTTCTTGATCAGGACTTCACAAGTTCCCTATAATTGGCCTTCTATAGTGAAACATGGGGATTTTATCGTAAGCCATATACAAAGATAGTTAAGCGATGTAAGTTTCTAAAGGCCTGAGCACACTTTGGGGGATCTAACCAGAACCACAGAAGCACCTGGTATAGAACCTAGGAAGATCTACTAGGAGCAACTCAATATTACATGATGTTCGCATTGAACAATTGAACCATAACATCAGTGATATCAACACACAACATTATATTCGATGAAGTATTACTTATGGAAGACAGAAAAAGCACCTGATCAGCTGTTGTAAATCCTCGAATTGTATCACCACCTATAATAGCAACCCCCTTGTCACTAAGTGGCTGCAGGATGACCGCCTGTTGAATTCAAACAGCCGTAAGGAATTCGTTACTTAGAAGCTAATGTCCTGGATTGAGGTAGACACACATCTTCTCGGAGGTGTAGAGCAATATAACACAACCGAATGTGGTTCTGACCTTCTATTGGATACAGAGAGATCATCAGATCAAGATGCACAAAACAATGTAGAATTTGATCTCAAAAAATGTGCAAATAGTACTGAACTAGTTTAAGGGCCGGCTCACGCCCGGGCTGTGTATCAAGGTATATTACGCCTAGGTCCTCGGTTCGAGAAATTCTTTACACTCTTTTTGGGACGTCACCCATTCAGGCTAGCATGCAATTTTTGTGCTGATTTTGGGACTTTCCATAGGTTATAGGCTCAGATGTATTTCTAATATTCTTAATATGACACCTACGGGCTTCCACAAAATTTTGAGCACTTTTGGTACCGGGGCCATTTTAGACCAAAAAACCGTGGATTATATACTTCGATTTTGGCCAATTTTGACCACTTTTTTTAGAGTAGCCAAATATTCTCAAAACTTTACCATGGACAGCCGTAGAGTGCCCTTGTTGGATATGAGCTCCATTTCCAGTATTACGGAAGGCATTTAAGCACTCTCAGTACACGTCATCTATTGTGTCTAGTTTGCGTTTTTCGCTACTTTTTGGGCTTAGTATATG
Source organism: Spergularia marina (assembly GCA_963680865.1). NCBI lineage: Eukaryota > Viridiplantae > Streptophyta > Magnoliopsida > Caryophyllales > Caryophyllaceae > Spergularia > Spergularia marina. Next base: position 3,353,715 of record OY804545.1, on the reverse strand, counting down.
TTTTTTGCTCTAATATTTTGTGAAAACCCATAATATTACCTCTAAGTGCTTCCACAAATATTTGAGTCGTTTTTGTTTTGGGGCCCTCTTGGCCAGTGGATTATATACTGAATTTGGCCAATTTTGACCAAAATTTCGAAAGTAGCGAAACTTCTCAGAACTTTACCATGGACAACCTTGGAGTCGTCTGTTGGATGTGAGGGTTGGTTCTTCTGTTAGGAGAGTCGATTTTTGCCAATTTGGGAACCAAAAATAGGTTTTTGGCCCTAGTTTTTTCTTTACACCCGTAATATAACCCGTATGTGTTTCCACCAAAATTTGAACTGTCTCTAGTATGGGGCCTTTTTGGGCTAAAAAACTGTGGATTATATACTTCAGTTTTGGCGAATTTTGACTAATTTTTTGAAGTATCCAGATGTTTTCAAAAACTTAACCATGGACAATCTTGGAGTACCTCTATTGGATACAATGGATGGTTCCTTCATTCGGGAAACTCTTTTGGGACGCGCCACCTATTCAGGTTAGGATGCATTTTTTTTTTTTTTTTTTTTTTTGCTGAATTTGGGATTTTCCATGGTTTTAGGCTATTATATATTGCTAATACCCATAAAATGACGCCAAACGGCATCCACAGAAATTAGAGCAGTTTGAGATCCGGGGGGGGGGGGATTGTGGGCAACAAGATTATCTCAAAACCCAAATCAAAAGCTTGGACAGTAGCAAGAAAATAAGAAAAAGGTGAATTTGTATTTAATACGCCAACTATTAGATGCACGGAGGTCACGTTATTCATATTTTGAGCACAAATTAGCAACCAGCGTGATGAGGATACGACAATCGCCTCCAAGTGACATTGGGGTTGTTGTAACTTGTAAAGATATCGGTCATGCTAATTTAGTATTTCAGAGAAGCTATAGTAAGCAAGTAACTATTTCAATGTCCTTGATCATATCACACCAAATAGCATGGAACTCTACTTCAGAGTGTTTTATATGACTCCCTTGCAACATTAGTGACCTTTTGGAATCTTGTTTGCACTACACTACGACATAAGAACACATCTTACAGCATTTGAATGTAGAAAGGATAGCAAGGGAAGATCACAGATCACATGTAAAAGATCATTGCATTCATGGTAAAAATCAATACCATAAGGCACCATAAAAGCTAAGGACTTAATGCGTACCTGTGTGTTGGATGGCAAAAATGGCAGCTCAGACTTGCCTGGGTAAAGAGAGAGGTTTGCCAAATAACTCTCTGCAAACATAATATTTAACAGTTAATGTCATGACTTATGATAAGTTCTACCACCATAATAACTTCATTGTAAAGTTGAATTCAAGATCTAGTATCATACGTGTCCCAGATCTCATAACACCTCCATAAAGTGCCCCCTGAGAAAATTGAGTCGCATCCACAGTCTCTGCTGCTTCATTAGAGGATAGGTTAGCAGCCACACCAATTTGAAGTATACAGATACCCTCGTAGACAATAACCAAGGATCTACAGCATGTGACCACTGAGAGAGATTGCCAGAACCTGGAAAGCAAGCGAGTAATGCATGACTGATTACCAAAACACCAAACATTCTATGAGGTCGTAACTTCACTAAAGCTTATATTCAAAATGACAGTATTTTGTGTACTTTAGCATAAAAAATAAAAAAAATAATAATAATAATAATCTGTCACCATGTATCAATCATCAACAGAACTTGTGTCTAAGATGGGGTGAATCACAAAACATTTTTCTCGATAATTTCTATGCAGGTCACAAACTACTTTGAGAGTCTAACTTTGACGAGTAAAGTGACGACTGTAATCACATAGGTAGAACTTAGAAGCTTAAATAAGCACTTCTTACTGGACAATTAAAATTAAGAAACAACATATGCAGGAAGGTGAGGAGTAACCCAAGAACACGTCACACATAATCGGTAGAACTCTGTGGACTGACATTACATAACAGAAATTAAAGTCAACCACATAGGAAGAATCAGAAAGATGCTCTAAAAGATGCACAAGTTACGGCACCATTGCAATTCGGATACAGCAGATGCTGGGAGGTGAGGGGAGATGCAGCAACATTTCACACCTTCAAGTTCCACCTGAAATGAAAAATGCCTGATGAGAGCATTGATGTTTAACTCAGATAAACGAATTAAAACATTGAATCCTAAGAACACTAGTAAGGCTAAGCTATGCAAATCAGCATGTTTTGTCTAAAGAGAGGATGCTTTAACCTTAGAGATAGTCTTTGGTCGAATTGATAGCCAAACAAGACCACTTAAGATGTTGGTAACAGCCAAACCAAGAGCCAAAAGGTCTGCCCGCGATTGCGAACTACCAAGCAAAAAAATTCTGTGAGAACTAAAACACCTTTTATTCAAGAACAAGCAAAAGAGAATCCATACTATACTGCTTGACTGCCTCAATTTCGAATTGATCTTTCTTTATGATAAGGCATCCATATTACTATACTTGCACTTTAGAGTACACATCCTTCCCTTATCACTCTATTTCACAAGTAAACGGAAACTAAGTCCTTAAAGATATGAATCGGAAGGGGGGGTAAATAAAAGAATGTCCATCACAAACACTAAATAAATCAGCATCTGAAGAGGAATGATACAAGATAATAACTGAGATCTTTAAGAAAGGAGGAGGTTATAACTTAAACTCGACTTCAAATTCTATATCCTTGAGCGGTTGAACCAATGTAAGAGACAGCAATTCATTACAGGAGTCACTAGAAGAAGATATCATATAAAGCATTTTTTTCCACCATTTGCAAGATATGGTATTTGTTCGGGAAAAGTACACTATCCAACACTCAACATATAAGATATGACATGTACACAACTTGGCAATCCTTTCGTACCAATAGAAAAAAAGAACTCGAGGCAATCCTTTACAAAACTTGGCTTTTTTCATCTCCTAATGGCGACATTGAGTTGACACCTCTATAGAAACCTTTAGTGACTCCAATCATTCTTATTACTGGCTCCATGAGTTGGTTACGAGGTTCTCCTTCCCTAAATTAAATCATGGATCCTATTCTAGGTAAAACCTTATCTAGCATTGCCGTGTCTCATAAGCTTTATCGTAGTACACAACTCCAGTTAGAATACATACATATCGAAGCAACACAGGTGGCTGCAATCTAACTCCTCCCGAGTATTTCTATTCACTACAACAACCTCAGCCCCCAACACAAAATTGCAACAACGAGTTCAATCTACTTAAAAGAACATCGGATATGCCAATATCTTACACCAGCCGAGCTAATTCAGCTCATTCCTTATCCTTAATCGCGGCCAGAAAACTCACCTCAGCCGATATAATTACGCATAAAACTTCATATACACTCTAGGCCGCATAGCTAAACAACGGATTGCCACAGCATAACTCAATTCGTCCACGCAATCAAATGACCTAATTATAAATTAAATTAGCATAATCTTTGCATTTTCCTAATTAAATTATCAGTAATCTAATCTCGCAACAACAAGGTCAAATTACCAATTCACAGCAGCAAAAAAAAGAAAATTAATATAAAAATCAGCATGAATATTTTTGCGAAATTATAGTTACAATTCAATTGAATTCTACAACGCAATTAAAGTAGAAATTAAAGATAAGAAAGACCTGCCGGCGTCGGCGACAGGAGCAATGCCGGAGAAGGCGCGATTAACGAGGACGGCGAGGAGAGAGAAACCGCCGACGTAAATCGGCAAGCTCCGAGCGGCGTCGTCGTTATTAGAGACCCAATCCGCGACCCGATTACGCTTCGGTTTCGGGCCGAGATATCCATTTTGCGACTGAATTTCACAATCGCATAGTCACAAATAAATTAAGAAAAAATTATTATTTTTTTTATTTTTTTTGGGGAGGGAGGAGAGAGAAAAGAGTACCTGGAAATTGTTAGAGGAGGAGGAGGCGGTGATGAAGCGCGGGAAAGTAGGAGGGGGAGGGCGGTGGAATCGGAGGGGCTGTTTGGTTGTACAGTGAAATGGATTGAGGTGGAATGTTCCCGCTTCCATTCTTCAATTCTGTTTAAGCTTCTTGCTCACTCTATTCACTCCACTCCATAGTCCACACCCCCATACATGACCTCCAAGAAAAAAAAAAAATAATAATAACGGAAAATTCACGTGGTACCCTCGAACTTTGACTGATTGTACATGGTACCCAACTTGGCAAGTTTATGCATATAGTATCCTTGAACTTACTACTTTGTGCACATAGTACCCAAATATTAACTTCTGTTAGATTTTTCCGTTAAGTGATGATGTGTCGGTTAGTTGTGATTTACTCCCTCCGTCCCCCTTTAAACACCCCATACCCAAAACGCACCCTCGTCGAGGAGCGTGTATACGCTAATTGGCTAATCAAAGTCCCAAAAAAATTGCATGGAATTTTTGCTAAGATTCTTATCTAACTCACTATGCAATTTTTTGGGAACTTCGATTAACCGATTAGCGTGTACACCCTCCTCAACACGGAGGTATTTTGGGTATGGGGTGTTTAAAGGGGGACGGAGGGTGTAATTAGTTAATTAAATTATGTAATTAATATTTTTAATAGAAAATATAATAAATTTTTAGAAAAATTGATTATTTTTTTTCCACAGTTTTTACTTCAAATTTTTTATTTCAATTTTTTTTTTAAAAAACTGAAATCTTAGGGGTACCATGTGCAAAATGTTTGATTTCAAGGGTACCGTATGCACAAAGTGGTAACCTGAAGGGTACCATGTGCACAAATTATGAATTTTTTTTAAGAAAAGTTATATTTCTATAAAAAAAAACCCATTTTTTTTGGATTTTTGTTTTCATGAAAATATTTTTTGGATTTGTTTTAAAAAGTCTAAAATTTTGATTTTTTTTAATTTTTCGATTTTATTAATTAATAACTTTAATCAACTAATTACCTAACAACTAACTAATACATCATCACTTAACGGAAAATCTAACGGAAGTTAGTATTAGGGTACCATGTGCACAAAGTACTAACCTCAAGGGTACCATATGTACAAATTTGCTAAGTTGGGTATCATGTGCAATCAGTCAAAGTTCGAGGGTACCACGTGAATTTTCCGTAATAATAATAATAATTAATGGTATTGTTGTTTTTTGAGGCAACACTTCATTTTTTTTTTTTTTTTTCGTTGTTGTTTGATACCAACAATTCATTGATCTGAATTAATAATATTAAATCTAATACTATCTGTGTTTTACGAAGATTAAACTACACTGGGTTGTCCCCAATTGATGAGAAGAATTACAATCTAAAGTCAACTAGGTTTTACCCAATAATTAAGGGCTTGTTCGGTATCACTGTCGTTTTCATTTTTTGGTTTTTTTTTTTGCGTAAAAAGTTTAGCTAAATAAGTTGCAAAAATTAATTTAAACGATATGTTTCTATAATAGTCATACAGAAAATGAAAACTGACAACTGAAAAATGAAAACCACTTTTTCTGGTTTTCAAAAACGAGACTTTGATTTTCAAAAAAACAAAAAACTGAAAACAGAAAACGATATCAAAGAGGCTTTAAATAATTGTAAAATGACCCGACGTGAGTGATCCGTTCATTAGAGGTCTAGGTGGAAAAGACGTAGAGCTCATATGAAATGCCTTTCATGGGCTGGAGTGGTTTGTGTCAATGATATTATCCAGTCTATGTTTGGGCCATTTGGAAAACAGTCATATGAGTTGGGCTAATAGGTGCCAGGAGCCCATGACAAAGATACAAATGAGGCGGCAAGGAAAAGGTCAACGGACTCGTACTCTTTATAATAGGGTTGCATATTTGTGATCTAAGGGTGCGTTTGGTTCATAAAAATGGAATGGAAACGGATTGGATACGAAAATGAAGTGAAATAGATACAACTATCATTCCTTATTAAAGTTGTTTGGTTCCAATAAAAAGATGTATCAATCCATTAGTAGGGGGTTTAAATTTGTTACCTTAGATTTTAGATGAGTTTCATTTTGAATGATTGGAAAGAGAGTGGGAAATGATTTGAAAACAAAAAATATGAAACCAAACACAATATAACGGAGTGGTTGTAACACCCCGCCTCATCGCTTGAGCCGAGAGTAGTCACGTATGACAGCTTGCCAGGCTGTGGGCTGACCTCACAGACCAACACGGGTCCTTCCGGTGCACTTTGACCTCACTCGTGCGCACCCTAGGAAACTTCCCAGGAGGTCACCCATCCTGAAATTACTCTCAATTAAGCACGCTTAACTTTGGAGTTCTTGTCACATGGGATTCCTAAAAGAAAAGTCGACTTTGTTGGTATGAGTAGCACTATCAATCCTTTTAAGCACCTCATATGAGCCCTTAATCTGTTATGAATTTCCTCTGAAATCTAGGGCATTACAGTGGTAATTGAATCCGTTTCCACTACGTCCAAAAATGATGAACCAATTACACCTTAATCTCATTTGAATCAAACGAGGGAAACGAAACTCACTTCCATTATTGGAACTTAAAACTCCTACACGAGTAAAGTTATGAGTACATTCCACTACTTTCAGAAAATTTGTCAAAATTGCCAAAAATTGAAGGTTATAATGCATGCTTTTTTGGTCAAATATGGCTCCGACAAAAAAAGTGTTCATATTCTTACAATAGTTTCGCAATGTTATATAATAAGGTTTTCCAAAGATTGAGGGGTAAAAACCAATTCTAAGTACCAAAACCAGCGAAATGTATATGGTACGATTAGCGGATAAAGTGTACCGAAATGGGTTGAAAAGCACTTCAAACGAGGGAAACGAAACTCACTTCCATTATGGGAACTTAAAACTTGTAGACGAGTAAATTTATTAGAACATTCGACTGTTTTCAGGAAATTGGTCAAAATTGCCCAAAATTTAAGGTTAAATGCACACTTTTTTGGTCAGAAATGACTCCGACAAAAAAAGTCCTCATATTCTTCCAATAGTTTCGAAGTGTCATATAATAAGGTTTCCCAAATATTGAGGGCTAAAAACAATTCTAAGTACCTAAACCAGCAAAATGTATATGGTACGATTAGCGGATAAACTGTATCGAAATGGGTTGAAAAACACTTCAAACGAGGGAAACAAAACTCACTTCCATTATAGGAACTCAACACCCGTACACGAGTAAATTTATGAGAACATTCGACTACTTTCATAAAATTGGTAAAAATTGCCTAAATTTGAAGGTTATAATGCACGTTTTTTTGTTAAAAAATGACACTGACAAAAAAAGTGCTAATATTATTCAAATAGTTTCGTAGTGTCATACAATGAGGTTTCCCAAAAATGGATGGGTAAAAACCAATTTTAAGTACCAAAACCAGCGAAATGTATATGGTACGATTACCGGATAAAGTGTACCGAAATGGGATGAAAAACAATTCAAACGAGGGAAACGAAACTCATTTCCATTATGGGAACTTAAAACATGTACACGAGTAAATTTATAAGAACATTCGACTACTTTCAGAAAATTGGTCAAAATTGCCCAAAATTGAAGGTTATAATGCACGCTTTTTTGGTCAAAAATGACTCCGACAAAAAAAGTACTCATATTCTTCCAAAAGTTACGTAGTGTCATCTAATGAGCTTTCCCAAAGATTGAGGGGTAAAAACCAATTCTAAGTACCAAAACCAGCAAAATGTATTTGATACGATTAACGGATAATGTGTACCGAAATGGGTTGAAAAACACTTCAAACGAGGGAAATGAAACTCACTTCCATTATGGGAACTGAAAACCCGTACATGAGTAAATTTATGAGGACATTCGACTACTTTCAGAAAATTGGTCAAAATTGCCCAAAATTGAAGGTTATAATGCACACTTTTTTGGTCAAAAATGGCTCCGACAAAAAAAGTGTTCATATTCTTCCAATAGTTTCGTAATGTCATATAAAGAGATTTCTAAAAGATTGAGGGGGAAAAAGCCAATTTTAAGTACTAAAATCTATCAACGAAATGTATATGGTACGATTGGCGGATAAAGTGTACTGAAATGGGTTGAAAAACACTTCAAACAAGGGAAAAGAAACTCACTTCCATTATAGGAACTCAAAACCCGTACACGAGTATATTTATGAGAACATTCGACTACTTTCATAAAATTGGTCAAAATTGCCCAAAATTGAAGGTTATAGTGCACGCTTTTTTGGTCAAAAATGGACCCGACTAAAAAATTGTTCATATTCTTACAATAGTTTCGTAATGTCATATAACTATGTTTCCCAAAGATTGAGGGGTAAAAACCAATTCTAAGAACCAAAACCAGCGAAATGTATATGGTACTATTAGCGGATAAAGTGTAGCGAACTGGGTTGAAAAGCACTTCAAACGAGGGAAACGAAACTCACTTTCATTATGGGAACTTAAAACACGTAGACGTTTAAATCCTTCTATATTATTAAAGGAGGTTTTTTTCAAGCTCTCACAATAATCGAGCTCTCTTAGAGACTCTTGGTAATATTATATTGAAAATATATCCAATAGGTAATTAGGTAGGACTCTACTTCTAATAATTAGATTATATGTCATCTCGATCTCTTACTACATATTTAGGTAGACAATCAAATCCTACTAGACGCAAAAGTCCTACGCTATTAGCGGAAGTCATGCAACAATGGTCCGCCAGCTACCAGTCCTACCACGGTATAATTTTAAGCTTGAATGATATGATTTTTTTTTTGTTGCTATGGATTAACCGTAGATTTTAGGAGTTCTACCTTCATTGACCACATAAGATCTTAATTATATAGTTTAACTCTAAACGTAACTTTAATCATAACTTATGCGGTTATATCTTAAAAACTATAGGACTTTTTGGATATTTAACCATACATTTTCTTTGGGCCATATATAATACGGAGTACAATTTTAATTTTAATTTCATCTAATAGTAACATTGTTATGTGACCCGTGCAATGCACGGGCCTTCATCCTAGTTTATTACAACGTTCGACTGCTTTCAGAAAATTGCTCAAAATTGCCCAAAATTGAAGGTTATAGTGCACGCTTTTTTGGTCAAAAATGGATCCGACTAAAAAATTGTTCATATTCTTACAATAGTTTCGTAATGTCATATAACTATGTTTCCCAAAGATTGAGGGGTAAAAACCAATTCTAAGAACCAAAACCAGCGAAATGTATATGGTACTATTAGCGGATAAAATGTAGCGAACTGGGTTGAAAAGCACTTCAAACGAGGGAAACGAAACTCACTTTCATTATGGGAACTTAAAACCCTTACACGAGTAAATTTATGAGAACATTCCAATACTTTAATAAAATTATGTTGTATTGCAGGGTCGCAATGTCACCGAATTTAGTTAGCTATACGACCACGTATACGAAATAAGAACTTTTCAACCTAATTTTGACATTGTATTCTTCACAATTAGATTGAGATTCAAGATGTCATATGACTAATAGAATTTACACTTATTCATGTTCCCGGCACGAATAGTTGCATTGGTGCAGAGAAACATTTTTTCATGACCTACCGATATCATAAAAGTCGACTAAAAAGTAGTATCAACAATGTTAAGCGTTTACTTAAAAACATAGTAAAGTCCAATACTACAAAGCAAAAGATCACCATAAAAACATTAATCCGCATATATTACATGCGAAACTAAGACGTCGTTCTTATTTTGACAACGAAAATACAATTGAATTAACAAACCCACGACGTACGTAGATCCATGATGCATTAATGCATTAATTACCTTCAATTTATACTACTACACAAGTGGAGCTCCTACTAAAATCTCTCTAGTGAAAAACAAGAATAATAATGTACGTCGTCGTTTAATTTTCACAATCGTACTAGACATCTATCCCCATCAATTACAAATTAAAAAAGATCAAGTGGATCATAATAATGTTTCTAGAATCTTAGTGACATAAAGAATCAGAAAATGAAAAGGATATTCCGACGATGGGCAAAAAAAGTAGGGGGAATATTAAATAGTTAGTGGAGGATTAGCCGCCACGAGTGAGATCATGGAATATGGCTGAAATAGCAAAGACTGTGGGCAAATGCTAAGAATAAAAAGGGACTACACAGTACGACATTTATTTATATTAGTAATAATGCACGTCAAATATTTATAGCCTTGGATTGTTTGTTTGCGCCAAATTCATTGCTTTTAAAACTTTGAGTGAATAACAATAACAACATGTGCATCCCAAAGTACAAACTTACAATGGCTTTTGACCTCATAATACAACTACTCCCTCCGTCCCAACTCAAACGCCACGGGCGTTATTTGTAGTGGAATAAGAAAAATTGATATAATAAGTTGAATGAGGTAATATTATGAAAAATGACGAGAGATAAGGTGGAGGTTAATAAAAGTAGGAGAGATAATGTGAGAGATAATGTGATAATTTAATAAAAGTAGGAGAGAGGAATATGTCCCAAAATAGATAGGGTGTTTGGGGTGAGACATCCCAAAATGAAATATGAGGCGTTTGAGTTGGGACGGAGGCTGAGACGGAGGGAGTACTCGTTATGGTTTTATTAAGTTTGTTCACTTTGTTTCAGATCATTCAATTTAATCTAGATTACGGACGGGTAGAATTAGTTATGGCGATAAAACTTGTGATGTGATACATGGTTGATGTAATAATTTAACATTGTTGTGTATTTGACTAGGTTGACCAATCATGTGCTAACCAATACAATAGTGTACGTTCATCGCTTCATAGATATGCAAAGTTATTAGTAATGCATTATATTGGATTTGAAAGGAAACAAGAACAATATTGTTATATATTCACATCTCACTTTATTCGATTTACATGTTACACCAATCTTTCATTTCGATAATACGCTAACCTATGTATAGTTTTGCTTTGTAAATTCTGAAATGCATATTTGCTAGTTAATTATGAGTTTGACTGACCTTTTTCTCGTTAACGTAAATATTTAAACGCAACAGACACTCTGCATGAGGCTCTAAATTACTCTATTTGTTCCTTTGAATTAAGTTCTGGTCTGGATTGATACTTTTAAGTACTTGATCATATACTATATTGTATTAACAATCAAAACGTATAAAGGGAGTATTATAATATGAAATCGTAAAAGGTAAAGTAGGAATACACAAAGTAACAAACAAATAAGCAGCCACCACTAACATTAACGAGGAACCAGATCCACTTTTTAATAGACTTTCATATTGGATTGGTCAAATGGATCACAAGATTGCCACAACTCACAAAATAACCCTTTAAATCCTATACTATATATATTTCACTAATTTACCTTATCTCCTCCTAACATGTCTCAACATAAGTGGACACCCTAAATCACCATTTTGGTATCTTGGATATATTTGTAAAAGTGTAATGGCAACATGAAAAGGTGGAAGAATTCACACCAATAGGTAGAGAGATACTCGAGTCAAATAACTCATAAAGTATGCTATCTGTATTCATCAATCACCAAAGAAATATCAAATTCAGCCTATGGAAGACACCAATATGTGTATATCTAAATATCTAATTTATATTTATCATTCGATTAGGTGTAAGACCAACTCGACATCTTTAGAGCAATTAAAATGATGGTTCATATACATGTCTAAAAAAATTGATATGATTGCCTCAAAATTTTATAAACTACTTTTTGATAAGATTATCTATAAATAGACATTATTGCAGTTACTAGAAATACGACGACAAAGTTAATATGGTAAAAGAAATGAACAAAAATAACAAAAATCCCACTAATAATGTGGAAATAGTAGAAAACTTCACTTCATTTAAGGAGAAAACTCAAGTAACTTCTCTAGCTAGCTTTTTGAGGTTGTGAAATCAAGACGACATTTTCTATGTATAAATTTCTATGTTGGAAAAAAAAAAATCTCATTTAAATTAAGTTATAAATAAGTTAAATACCGATGATTCGCTAAATACTCCGTTGAAAAGAGAATTTCAAGGGAAGTAGTAGATTAAAGAACTTAGTAAAGCTAACGTGGGGTTTGGGATCCCACCCACCACTAAAGGGAATAGACGAGTATGATTAAGATTTTATAAGCAATTAAGCATTGGTGCACTTAGAGACAACCATATATGTAGCTTTCATAACAAAATCACAAAAAAATATATGCAACAGAGAATATGCCAAGCCAACGGCAGAGAAACACTCTCCCTTCCCACCCATTCCTTTTCTTTCTTTGGCCTCTCATTCTTTTTTTTTTCTTTTTTTTTTTTTTGCTTTTCCAAATTGGAAATAAATAAAAATCCCACTTTTAATCTTTGTTGGAGTTTCTACTTGCAACCAAACATGGCCTATTGATTCTTTGACTTTTTCCAAATAAATGTTGGTGATCATTGAAATTGATGAATTAAGTTGTGTGTGTTAGGTGAAATTTTGATGTTTAACTCTTTAAGTACCTTGCATGTCGCTTGGATCGTCCATTATTTAGCAACACTTCTTATCATTACTCTTAATGGTCATTAATTAACATTATAGGGAGTACAATATGTGGTGGGAGACAAATTAATCAACATATGAATCAAAGCTAGATTATGCACGGTCCTAAATGGCTAAATTATAAATTTGTGGTCTATAAAATTATTAACACAACAAGATTTTTTCTGACAGACCACCGAAATACATTCGTTTCAACTTTCATACTATTTGAACTTTGAATTCAAGACAAACTTCAAATCTTAATATTGGGTTAGCAACTTGAAGATATGCTAAAGTGCTATATTTTTCAAATTTCGCATTTAGATATTGAAACCCTAATAATAAATCTATTTTGTATAATAACCTAGCTCTTTGTGTGACGAGTTTTCCTATTCAATTTAGAAAGACCAAATAAGTATAAAGTTATAAACAAATGAAGACAATTACTAACTGATACTCCCTCCGTCCCAGTTCAAACGCCCCATGTAAAAATCGATCTCATATTGGGAAGGGTGTACACACTACTCGGTTCATCAAAGTTCCAAAAAAATTGTATAGCAAGTTAGAGAAAACTCTAATCTAATTAGCTTTATAATTTTTTTGAAGCTTTGATAAACCGATTAGTGTGTATACCCTTTTCAACACCGAAGGTATGTATTTTGGGGATGAGACGTTTGAGTTGGGCCGGAGAGAGTAACTAGGTTGCTATACAAGATAGTGTAATGTGCATGACATATTCCCCTTGAGACTAAAGTACTAAAGGTGCATGAGTCCTGACCTCATGACACACAATGATATGAGATTGGCAAATGGCAATGTACTCCCACTCCATATAATGATACTTGTGATATACTACAAGAATGTTGGTGCGCATGTCGATACCTCCAAACTAACTCTATCTCCTTTGTATTTCTCACCTCAAAACCATTGCATTCATGCCAAAAATAGATGTCATAAGATACTATTTTCATTTATTAAGGCTTTCATATGTACGAGTAAAATTACAAAATTAGTTACGTAAATGAGTAGCTATTTATTATTTTGATTTTATGGCAATCTTTACTATACATAGAGATAATTTCAACAAAAGAGTGAAAAAACACATCATTAACTTGTCACACAAAAACTTTACGAAATCTCAATTTCCTAAATGAGTACATATAACAAAATAAAGATTAATTCTTTCCTAAATGGGTATGTATAACAAAATAACAAATAATAAGTTTTTTATAAGATAACGATATCCCACCCAAAATATCCTCGAAATAATTATCGGCTACTATCCCTTAATCGGTTAATCCCTTATTCCATCCACAAAACACTAAAACAGCTGAGAATTTTTACCTTGACTAACTTTCCTTTTCATTTACTTTTTCCTAAATTAATTTATTATTTCCTCACCCGTACAAGACTTGGTTATCACTTTTCAATTTTTTATTAATTAAAAAATAATATCCATATATTTTTAATTTCCTCTGTATTTATATATACCAATCCAAACCAAACCCAATCCTTTGTTGTAATCCTCACGAAATATCACGCCCTCCCAAAAAAAAAAAAAAAAACACCAACCACCACCAACATGGCGGCGCCGCCATTCAAAATCCCCCGGACGTGCTCTCAGTGCGGCAACAACGGCCACAACGCCAGGACTTGCACCGAACAAACCACCACCACCGCTGTCACCGCCGCCGTAAATAACAACGTTAATCACGGCGTTATGTTGTTTGGGGTGCGGCTAACACCAACGGAAAGCTCTCCGTCTCCTCGTTCACCTGCGTCGGCAACTTCTTCGTCAAGTTTTCGTAAGTGTATGAGTATGAATAATCTCGCGCAATATGAACAACAACAACAACAACAACAACAACAACTTCAACACCATAATTCGCATGATTCTGCTGCCGATGGTTCTGGCTATGCGTCTGATGACGCGCTTCATGCGTCTGGTAGTCGTAACCGTGAGCGTAAACGAGGTACTTCCTCCGTACCACTATTATAACCCTTTACGATTCACCGTGTTCTTTCCCTTTTATTCGAAATTATATTAAAAAGATTTTTTTTTTTTATTAAATTATTCAACCATTTTACGAGTTGTAGTTTTCCATATTTATTACTAGGATTGATGAATTTTGTTTCGATTAATTGTATGTGAATTTGTGACATGTTTTGCTTTGATTGTAAATCCATATATGCAATGAAAACTTCTGTAACACGATTTTTATTTGATTAAATTGAAGTTTTCTACGCGAATTGGTAACAATGTTCATATATCTAATAATTAGATGACAAATTCTCTAATAATATTACCTTTACGAAATAGTCTGGTTGAAGAAGTAATTCCTTGTAGTACAACTTTGTTTTCTATTTTATTCGTTGATGGTCATCCACTCTTTTTTTTTGGATATTAATAATCCATATTATAATTTATCGATAACTTTTATCATTTTCATAAAGTTACCAAATTGCAAGTATCTCTAGCAATTGTTGCATACACTTATTTTTTATGCAATGTACGTATCATCGTTAAGTCATCGATAAGTTAAGATATGTCGTTGAATTTTCATCACATCAATAACTTACACGTATGTGATCGACTTTGGTATAATGGTAGTGTTGCATATAGCAAAGTCGAACGACACTGTGACGACATTGTTGTTTACAAGTTATTATTGAATTAAATTGATTGAAATCTTTAGGAGTACCATGGACGGAAGACGAGCATATGTTGTTTTTGATGGGATTGAATCAAGTTGGTAAAGGAGATTGGAGAGGGATTGCTAAGAACTTTGTTAAGACAAGGACACCTACTCAAGTTGCTAGCCATGCTCAAAAGTATTTCCAACGACGATCCAATAATCCTAACCGGAGACGACGTCGTTCTAGTCTCTTTGACATCACTACCGACACTGTAAGTTATCTATTTTTGGTTATCATCGACATCAGTCTATGCTAATTTAGTGTGAAACCGTCTTGTAGTGTACTCGCACTGTCACACATGTCCGAATACAGTACAGCTTAGATAATTAGTACTGTACATGGTTTATTTAAAGTGGGTGTGTATGATTTAAATACTGTATATTGATAAATTGGACATCTTATGGAAACCCATATTGCAATGTTGCCGTAGGAAACAACCACATTCTTTAAGGTTTGTCCGTCTGATTTATTTTGCCTGTTAGTGTTTGATTTGAATTCCTACAGAGGAAGTTATCTATGTTTCGTCATTTTGGATGTAGACAAGGGTCTTTATCAAACGATTAGGCTTTAATTAAATGCTAAATGCTGAGTATTTTAACTTAAGTGTAAAAGATATTATGTTAACATCTCGATTGTCAATGATGTGTTGAATTAACGGACAAAACATATTATTATTTTTAGAGGGTGCGTGTGTATATATGGTGGCGGTCTTGTTTCTTGTTTTTTGACATATGTAGTTTGATGGTTTGATGTTCAAGTCTTTTTCATCTAATTTGTTATCATTTTTGTCCTTAGTTTAATAATGGTCTTCAAATGGACCAATTTAGTGGCTAATAATTATTGGAAACGAATATGAATCTAGATGTAATCTTAACCAGTTAAATATTGCTTGGAATCACTATCGTTGTTAACAATAAATTCCACAAATGTATGTTTCTTAGTAAATTAACAAGTCCTATGGAGCGTGTACGCGTGTCAAAATCATATTGCCACATGTTTAGTACATGTGTTTTTTATATTTTACGGTAATTGATGATTGATTCGTCTTATACAGACTTTGTCGTGTTTTCATCCGAATACTAATACATTGATTTAGCGAAATTTAACATGCCCCAGAATTAATTTGGATCATACTCTGCATCAAGTGCCATAGATTTGATTTACAAAGCCGTTTTATTTAATTTTGTCGATTGCATTGTGCAGATGAGCCGTTCAGCAAGTGCGGACCAGTTGCATAATTTAGATACAACATTTAAGCCAAAACAAGCAGCAACTAATCAACCCACGGTATTTTCTGCCCTTGGTCCTCTTCCTACGTCGCTACCAATTACAAGTAACCAATCACCACCCTTTTCAAAGATGGCAAATCTTAACCTAAACCAATCACCAACATCCTCATCCTCAACCACTAGTACAACAAGGGAAAGAGAATTCGAACCGTTTTTGTCTCTTAACCTCTCACAAGCACCGTCGGATGAAGGATCATCACGACACCCTAATTCGTTTGGAGGATTCAACGGGGAGAGCATTATTAGTGTGGCTTGAAAGTGAATTAAAGACGACAACAATGACAACAACAACAACGACAATGACGAAAATGATGATAATGATAGATCAATTTTCTTTGGAGGAAGAGTGTAAAGTTGTTTGGTGGGTTAAGTCAAGAGGATAAGATAAGATTGATAAAAATCATTATTATACATATAAAGCCATGCAATTAGTCTAAGTGATATGATTTTAGATAAGATGTGGCTTAGTATATTTATTTAGGTGATTCCATTTGGGGTGTATAGGGGGTAAAGATGGAGGTCCAATTGGTGATGAAATTATATGGGCAGAAGTTGAGGTCATATCGTTTTCTCTTGTTATAATGTTTGGACATGTATATTTGTTTCTTTTAGGATATGCTTTTTTTTTTTTTTTTATACAATTGTCATGTCAAATCACATTTCACATCAACTTAGATCATTGGTTTCTTTTATGAAGCTCAATAAAATGTGGAGATTTTATGATTGGCTCACGTTTCTATCGTTACTGGTTTGATTGTGGGTGCAAGTTGTGAACTTGAGACCAATTAGTTGCCACTAACGACGTAAGTCTTATGCCACCCACCAGCAACAAGAGGACTTTTCTGGCTCGTCTTGTGGCAAGTCACTAGTCACTTACTCATGTGAAGTAAGTTTGATGTTGAAATTTCTTATACTAAATTTGTTTCCATAGGCTATTTAAGTTTGGTTAGAATATGTAAGAAAAACTTACATTGAACTTAGACAAGTAACAACGGGAACCGGGGGGATTAAAGACCTTAGATAAAATGGGGATATGTATGGGTGAATGTACTATTGAGTTTGCTATGATATGACTGTGGGGGTGATGAGGTAAGAATGATGCTTAGATTGTTCAAGTCTAATTGCGTTTAGGGTAACGATTGAGCTCAAAAGTTAAGTCATCTAATAAAAATAATCTATTTATTACATGCAATTCAAGATGGCTAAGAGAAGTATAGCTATAATTAATCTCATTTTCGAGTTTAAGGTCTCTAAATTGAAAATATTGATGATTTTGCCTTCAAGTTTATATGCGTGGTTCACTCAAGTAGTCAACATCGGACCGCGCCGAATATATTTATCTAAACCATACTGAATCAATCCCTCATTCCCTCATGACAAATTCACGCTATTCATTCAATTTGCTTTCGGAAATTAAGGTTTCATCAAATTGCCACTGAACACAAATAGTGATCTAACACGTCTTTTTAATGAACAAGAACACTATATTTGGTCGATAACTCTTAGATAATGGTTTCTATAACTCCGAACTAAAATACATTTGGGCCTGTTTGGTATCGTTTTCTGCTTTCTATTTTTTTGAAAACCAAGGTCCCGTTTTCAGTTTTCATTTTCTGTATGACTATTATAGAAACATACAGTTTAAATTAATTTTTGCAACTTATTTAACTAAATTTTTTACGCAAAAAAAAAAAAAAAAACAAACAAACAAAAACTGAAAACGGCAGTGATACCGAACGGGCCCTAAAGTTGATTGCGATTTTTCCAGCCGACGCTAAACTTTTAAATGCAAATCGTATTTACCCGAACAAGACTTGCTGTAAATGGGAGTCTATATAGTACTGGGCCGTTTCATACTTTCATTCAACGAGCACAAGTACTGTGATCTGTGTGTCCAAAAATATATATAGTGTGGAAAGCCCAACTGACTAAAACTTGTCCAAATCCAATTAGGATGGTTATTCTGGAATCCATGCATTGGTAAGACTTGTTACCTAATTGTGATCAGGTATACTACTGTACGTATACACTATACACCGTATATAGCAAACAAAAGACTTGTCATTAAGAAAATTCTAGGTCTGTTTTTTGTTTATTTTCCCGTCGCAAAAAGGTCTGTATCTGTTTTGAATACGATAGTATATATATATAGCAATGGAAATCAACAAGGAGAGTACGAGTACGGGTGAGTTTGAGGAAATGGGACAAGTCGGAGAAAATCATGCTGTGGACCGCGACTGTCTTATTGTATGTATTTTTGGGGTCAATATCAGTGTTCGCAATGAGTAATTGCTCGGGAAGGCGGTGTGACATATTTGCATTGATCGCCGGTTCCCCTGGTTTTTTTGGCCATCGGGTTGTTGTTAATGGTTGTTGGGAGGAAACAGAAAGCTATTCGTGAGAATGAGGAAGCTCTTCAGAATGTAGGAACAATAGAGTCACCTGTTTAATTCAATTTTATCACCAGTTTTGTTCAACTTGTTCTTTACTACTCCCTCCATTTCATTAGGTTCGTGAGAGGAATTCAAACCAAATGCAAAGAACCTAATAAAATGGAGGGAGTACTTTAATAAACCAATCTCTTATTGTATCATGCTCACAAGTTTAAATTTTTTGTGAAAAATGATTTAAAAATAAACAAAAAAAGAATATTATTTAAAGATCAAGTAATACTTCATAAGTGTGATTAAGAGACATTTTAACTAACAAACATTTAATTAGTTATCATGGTTTACTTATCTATTTTGAGATTAACTTAATAAATAAGAATAAGCGTTTATGATAAAGTGTTCCGTCCGTTGCACGGGCGTTTCACCTAGTTGGGATAATTTTGTTAGATTTTCCATGTATATGTGTAGAATCCATGTACTAGTAGACTTCTTATTTATGTAGCATACACTATAAATAACGGCAGAACTTGTATCTGTTTCTCCGTCAAAAAAAAAAAAAAAGTAAAAAGAAAAGAGAGGTGTGTATCTGTTTTGAATACGATAGTATATAGCAATGGAAATCAACATGTATGAGATGAGTTTATTCTTACAATTATACACAAAGGCCGAACTACTTCAATAAATTAAACCAATCTCTTATTGTATCATTTGATCCATGTATGAGATGAGTTTATTCTTACAATTATACACAAAGGCCGAACTACTTCAATAAATTAAACCAATCTCTTATTGTATCATTTGATCCATGTATGAGATGAGTTTATTCTTACAATTATACACAAAGGCCGAACTACTGCAGTTGGGTAGCGATATCAATACGACAATACATCTTCTTTGAACTTCTACAATTATACACAAAAAGATCACTAAATGACTGTACCACGTAACACAATATATATTGGAGCCGTCAATGAAGACTTGAAGAGTATTGGTTCATGTCCACAAGCATAGCGATCTTCCGTCCTAGAATTAATCAGCAATAGAGGAGTAACCCATGAGTTATATGCCGGTGTAATTTGGTTTTATCCACCTCATGTTTTCCGATATAGGACAACTGTTCACACATTACTCATGTTAAAGAGTCAACTCAACCAAAAGTCTAGACTGATGGTTGAAACCCAATAATTGGTTATATCTTAAGAATTCCTAGCAGATATCTTCGAAAGCAAAAGTATAGTGAAAATGCTAGTTGAATACTTTGCTAGGTGGCGGAGGCAACACGTAATTCCGGCGCATAGATTCATTGTTCAAGTCACTCATATTCTTCTCATGAAACCTCTTGATAAAATCCTCTGCTTTGCCTTCCACAATTGCATTCTGGTGATCTTTTTTCGTCTTCTCGTGAAACCGTCTTATGTAATCGGAGAACTGTCCATCAACATTCGTATTTTCTTCCTTAACAACGCTGTATGAAGGGGACGCAGAAGCTGCCCGTTTAAGGTCATGGTCAGGTAGCATCACGTATTTAGATGCCGTGGTTTGCTCTGGCTTCTGTGACCTTTTGCTCCTCTGTTGTTTAGGCAATGACACTACTGGTGTACTACCTTTCTCGACCGCCTTTCGACTACTACGTTTCCTTCTAGGAACCGTGGTATGATCATCATCTGAGGTTGTTACTAAGGTTCTTCTTGCAAGAGAAAGTGAGGAAATTTTCAATATGTTTACAAAAACTAACATAGACTCTTCACATAGGGATTTCTTATCTTTGGACTTTAAACTAGTCATTTTTCGCCTACTCTATGAAAAAAACCCGAAAAATAGACCTATCTGTTTTGGGGATTGTTTGGGAGATTTGATGCGTTTGATTAGAGTGGATAGGACAGAAGAAATGTAGCTACATATATATATATGGCATTGTATGATAGTATGTCATATGGATGTTTGGGATGAGAATAGAGAAAATTGTTCTGTGGGGTTGGATTCTCCAAGAAAATAGATTGTTCTGTGGGGATCATGATAGGAAGTGGTGAGCAAATGGCTTGCTCACACTTTGACAATGTTAGAGCTAAGTTTTTAAAAGTGGAACACTTTAAATTTTTAAGCCCTACTATTGTTGAGATGCACAAGTAAAGGATATAAGGATAATTAGGAGGATATAAGCATTATAAGAAAAACAATACGATTTAAATTTGTATACTTAGGTAGTTGTAAAATTTCTTCAAATCATTGTACTTTTTAAAGGCGAGAGTATGTAATCTTAAGGTATCGTATGTGAATTAAAAAAAATTACTCAGTCATGAATAAGATGCAATTTGAAATAGACAGCATTCGTAGCCTATATAATATAGATTAGCGATGAGCTAGCTAGCGTGACAAATTTTCATTTACAAGTTTAAGGATTTAAAGATTCGAACTACGACTTCAAGCTTGAAGTTTGTCGAATAACTTCAGATTGTAGACTTTTTTTAATCTTTAGTTTTGACGAGACAAAATGGCCTATCATTTTCTTTTGGTATTTTGAAGGCATGTCCATCTATTTTTAACTTTAACTAATAGGCCAAGTTATCCCTATACAACTTTAACGTTTCGCATACTCTCTCTCGTAATGCCCTTTCCGCAGGCATTACGTTTGTTGTTATTCTCACGCTAAATGTTTCTAAATCAATTTTCGAAACTAACGATAATGACACTAGTAATTAATCTTTTAACACCATTATGGCTACTTTATGTGTGTTAATGCTTCAATCATTATATTCACCTCAAGATATTTCTCCAATAGTGTTGTTTTCATTAGCTCATAATAGGTTGATTGCATGAGTGGCTATCAATTTCAACTTTTCATTGTCAAAAAAAAAAAAAAAAAAAAAAAAAAAAATCAATTTCAACTTTTAGATAAACAAGTAAATAACAACCAAAGATCACAAATTAAAAAGAACTGATTCTAACTTGTTTAGCTTATGCAACTGTCGCTTTTGCTGCCCAAACATTGCTTTGAAATTGAGTTTCCAACTAATAGTAACAAACTTAATTGAATGGATAAAATTCATTTCAGATGTATTTTTCAAATTAGCTGTTCTCTTCCCTTTGATTCTCCTCCACTTGTGAATTTTATAGTATGTCGTCGTGTTTCAAGCGCAACTTTTACTTCTAGCAGGACTAATAACTTGGTGAGTTATGCTCTATCAATCTTTTGGTTTAAACGAATTTAACGTGCAACATGTGATTCCGTCTACAAATACTCGGCTCGTAGTCGTAGATGCCGCCTCTTGTCCATAAAGATAAAGATGCGTTTTTGTTTAAGAAGTCTTGGCCTAATAGTTGAGCAAGAGGTATCGAATGTGGCTCTCATGGTTTGGTCATACTGTGTGATTTGAATACTTGTTGCAAGAATAATACCCCTGTTACCCACGAATAATAATCCCTTGGAAAATCCTAACAGTGTCGGTTTGTAAAAATGTGTTTGGATCCCATGGAGTTGAGAATAAACTCCACCATGTGGAGTTTACCTAATAAGATAAGAAAAAGACATGTAATATTTTATTTGTGCATTTAAAGATTTTCTTTCATTTGCTTTATTATTATTTATGGCAAACTCCACCAATTCCACCAAATTTTAACTCCATGGGATCCAAACACTGTAAAAATCACGACTTCTTCACGGCTTTACCACCTGATTATTTAGTCAGGTGGAATGTTGTTGCAAAAGCAGATTGTCCATGACATTTCATTGTGCACTCTAATATGAAATTTCACAAGGGCAAGTACTACGGGTGTGTTTGGCAGTCATAGCTGTTCAGGTAGCATTTAGCTGTTGAGGTAGCTGTTAGCAGTTTGACTAGCTATTAGTTGTTAGCAGGTAGCTTTTAGCTGTTGGCTGAAAAGTAGCTGTTAACAATGACGTGTTTGACACAATCAATAGCTATTGAGTTATTAAAATGATATATATAAGAAAATTAGAAAATCAGAAATGCTACTTTCTATGGGAAATGCTACATATAATAGCATTTGTCAAATGCTACTTCAAACGCTAATAACAAATGTGCAGCCAAACATGTAAAGTAGCATTCTAGTCAAAACGCTAAACGGTACCTTCTACTTGTCTACCAAACATACCCTACAGCCAATTGACACTAGAGTGGGCTTGGTTGAGCTACTGTGAGACTGAAGTTGTGACATGGGTCAGACAACGTCTGGTACTCTGGTAGTGCAAATTGGTATATATATTCGCCATTCGGAGACATTGATCTCAACCAAAAGTATTTATGTGACCGGTGTTTAACCAACGATTTTACGATATGTGATCTAAATTCACAATTTTCTTTACATCGGACGATGCTACACCATATCTGGTGTAATAAACACTCTTTGATGCTCCATATGGCATCCACACAACCAAGAATCTAAGACAATTGTCTCAACCTTTTCTTCCTCGATAAGCTAGTGAACAAAGCACCTGTGATCCTCTTCATATGGCTTTTTCATAGGTCATGACAAGGTTTTGTCACTTCAGGAGGTCCAAGCAGCACTACACTAATGGATTTCGTATGCCTTCACTCCCAATCTCCCGTTTCCAATCACAAGCCTCCATAGTTTGAGTAGTATTATTGCCGAGAATCTTCTTGTTGTGTTAAGACTAGAAAAGTTCATACACACAGGTTGAAGCGTAAAAATCATTACCCATTATCCGAAACGATTAGTTTTGCAGCCAATTGGCACTAGCATTCTTATCTGGATTTCTATAAGAACTGAACTTGCAACAAAGCTAACCAGACTACTGTCATGACATTGATCACATTTGCTAGACATGTAGTAACAAACTAACAACTGCCAAAATGTATGTGTTGGGTAAACCCTGTCCTACGGTTTGACTAAAACCTTAAATTCTCGCTCCATCCTAGTAAAGCGGGAAAGGATTGCCCGTTTTACCCAAGATATTGAGGTCACGATCTTGTTGTTTCCAACTACATTTTTGGTGAATCAACTCTATTCAAAACCGTTTAGGCCAATTCGGATATAGTTTTGTTTAGTTTAGCTCGGAAGTACTCGGACGAAGAGAACATGACAAGAGGTATGTAACGCGGTCAATTTAGGCATAGGTAGTAGGGACGGGGGGCATGTGCCATTTCTTCCAGGATTGCAACAACATAAACACATCAATTAACAAAGAAAGCCAAAGTCATCATCTATCAATTCTCTCATACTATCAAAAGCTCATCCCTCACATGTAGAGTTTTGTTGGTCCCCCAAATCCTACATTTTCCTGGCCCCCCAAATAAAAACCTTATGAAACATGGATCATATAAGTATAAAGGGCACATAAAAGAACATGAAACAGGGGAATTTAAAGGTACACAGCTACGCAATTTAATGGTGTCACGAGTTTCCTGCTTAGCTGCACGGTCGATTTCTACTTACTGCACCTGTTGCAACATCCTAGAGCGTATGTAAATTCAGATTGTAGACAGTAAATTGTAAGTGAACTACGTGGTCTAGACGGGTTAAACACGAGACGTTGAGCTCATGCTGAGTATGAATGTTCAAAGCAAGTTGCTGATACAATAATGATCAGTGTTCGGAGCATGCAAGTCTCGCAGATTCGAGCTAGACAAAGACCCTTCGTGTGATTCGAATACTATTGTTTCAAAATCGATTGCTTATGATTCAGGATCTGATACATGAAACACGAATGAACTGAGTGCAGTACAGATTACAGACTCCTAAATGGAATGTCAAGAATACAGGCAGGTGAAAGCTAGACAGTAAGAAAAGAAGTTGCATCATGAATTCTCTATTATACAGACATTTTCGACAAAGTAGAGACATGGAAAGGTACAATGCTACAGAATTTGGAACCATGGATACAACAAAGAATACAATCTACTTGCTTCACTTTGAATTTTCGGACGACCATGGCAATCATTAACGTGTAATTGAAGCCCACTCTTGACTGTTGGTTATCAGGACTCAGGAGTCGAGATCTTGCTCCTCCAAGATCAACGGAAACTCATCGTAATGCTCTGAAAAACCGTAATTCTCAGCTATGCTCTTCAGTGATTCATACACCCTAAACATAGAAGGTCTGTCCTTAGGCCGGGAAGCTACACAAGAACAAGCAACACGGAGCAACTGCATAATTTCATCATCGTTACCCTTCCCACACAAGGACTTATCAATTGCATCCTTGATCCTACCAGTGCTAGACAGAAATGTCACCCAATGCACCAGACTCCCTTTAAATCCCTCCCCGGCATTGTTCACCTCAAGGGGCTTCTGCCCTGTCACCAACTCCAACAACACGACCCCGAACCCATAAACATCACCCTTCAATGAAGCAACCAAGGTGCTAGCATACTCGGGCGCCACATACCCAAACTCCCCGAAATCCCCATTCACAACAGAACTACCATTCGTGTTCCCCATTGCCATAAGCCTAGCTAACCCAACATCCGCTATCCTGACATCAAAATCGTCATCTAGAAGCATCACATTCGAACTTATATTTTGGTGCTTGATCGGGGGCTGGCAACCATGATGAAGCCAGGCCAAACCCATACCAGCACCAACCCCAATCTTCACCCTCATTCGCCAATCCAACACACCAACACTAACACCACCCACACCCTGATCATCCCCGTGCAACCGCGATTTTAAGCTCCCATTCTTCATATCCTTATACACCAACAACTTCTCATCCTCCACACAACAAAACCCCAACAAAGGTACCAAATTCGGGTGCCTAAGCTGCCCTAATCGATTAATTTCCGACCTAAATTGCTTCTCATTCAACTTAAACCCACCTCTCAACCTCTTAATCACCAATGCCGACCCATCACTCAACACGGCCTGATACGAAACCCCGGTCTTAGTCTCTCCCACCTTCTTCTCATCACTAAAACTATCCGTTGCCAGCAACAAATCCGCCACCCGTACCTTCTTAATCGGCTTTTGGAACAACACTACTTGCACCTCCTTATTCGACCCCAGTTTCCCCACCCACCCAACAAAGTTCCCACCTTTCTCCCCATCTTCCTCTACAAGTTTCCTTTTCCTATTATTATTATGATTACAACACCAGTACCATACCATAAACCCTAACACCGCCGCGGCCGTAACACCAACAACCGCCCCAATCACCGCCACTTTCAGATTCTTAACCCCACATTTCGCCCCAACAACACTCCCACACAACCCATCATTCCCACCAAACGCACCCGACCCGAACCGGGCCAACCCGACCGGAACCAAACCCGACAACTTATTCCCCCCTAAATCAAGCTTCTTCAACCTATCCAACCCCGCCAAATCCACGGGAATCTCACCGGAGAGACGATTCCCACTCAAAGAAAGCGTATTCAAGAATTTACATTTCCCGATTTGGGAAGGGATCTGACCGGAGAGAGCATTACCGGAGAGATCCAGGGTTACTAAATAAGGCAACCAGTCACAGATTTGCGCTGGGATGTTTCCGGTGAGGTGGTTATCGGAAAGTACGAGGATTTGCAAGCTCCGGCAGAATTGGAGCGACGGCGGTAGGGTTCCGGCGAGGGAAGAGGAGGGAAGTTGGAGAGAGAGAAGGCGGTCTTCTTTCTCATTCCAACATCCGACGCCGTTTAGCTTACATATTGAGTCAGCGGTGGTGTTGGAGAATTTCCACGTGCCGAGGAAGTTTTCCGGGTCGGATAACGCAGTTTTTACGCCTTGTAGACACCGTACGTCGTCGTCGAAGGAGAGAGAATTGAACGGAAATATGGTAAGGATGAGGAGGAAGAGGAGAGAGAGAGTGGGTGTCGCCGCCGCCATTGGTGGTGGTTTTAGGGTTTGTTTGAGGTGGAGAATGCGGCGAGGAGAGAGAAAATGGATGCCATGAAAGAGGAGAGAGAGGGAAGGTGAGTGAGGTGAGCAGCTTTTTGTTGTTTCATTCACTACTGGGGAGGAAGAAGAAGTAGTAGGAGGGGAGTGACTAGTGAGTGAGTGTGGGAAGGGTGGAACGGTGTCGTTTTGAGAGTGATGTTAATCATTGGAATTGTTGGGTCAAAGCTGTTCAAACTGTGTGTGTGTGTGATGTTGAGCTGTAAGCTGTACTAGTCTAGAATTTGATGATTTGTGAGATTTGATTAAAATTTAAATAATTGTATAATTAGATTAGATGAATTTGATGAAAAGATGTTGTTGGGTCTTGGGAATTGGGTTGAGCTTCTTTTTCACTCTAATTACGAGTACTTGTTTTGGGCCACCAATTATGTGTTCTTTGAAGCTTGTGGAGGAGTACTAAACTTGGGAGATGGTTGCCTTCAAGAGAGAAAAAAAGATGGGAGATGTCATTGCTTATACCATGCTTCCGGGAGCACAAAGAGCATAGTGGTCCTCCTCACAATAGAGGAGTAGGGACCACATTTAAATAGATTTTAAATTATTTTAAGTGTGATCCCCACTCTTCTATTGTGAGAATGACCACCATGCTCATTGTGCTCCCGGGAGCATAGTATAATTTACGGGGAGATGTTACTTGGACAAACATGTTTAGTAATGTGAAGAGTTGAAATTTTAGAAACTATAGTATACCAAAATAGCCAACGTAGTTGGTGTCATGGTGGTCAAGGGTTCCCCCTCTTAACCTCCTGGTCTGGGGTTCGATTCGGCGGCTGGGGTTCTTACGTACTCCAAAAAAAAAGAAAATACAATATATTACGTAAGTTATAATTGAGTAAGCTTTTAGATTTGAAATTGATCACATGTTGTTCTTCAATGCATGACTCATTGTGCCATTGGGAAGAAAATGATGATCCACGCACCTAAACGTTGTAATTTATGTTTTTGCTTTAAAGAGAGTTTGCTGAGTCAGTACATTATAAGACTCGTAGAGTTTAGCTATTTCTCTCAAAGACAGCCATCTCCCATTTGAAAAACTTACACATAGAGTTAAACTTATATGAGACTTTACTGTGTCATTTCCAGTTTCAATCATATTGTTATCATTAGAATATACTCAATTCAATGAGATATTGAGATAGGAGTTCGCGTTGAACTAAATGAACGATCTACTGCATTTCAATTGAGTTATGTTAAGTGTTATTTTTAATGAAAGGAACAAAACCTCGACCAAGTATTGTTTTGCCCAAATAAGAGCAATATTTTTTCAGTAACCTTACCACGCCAACACACAAGGTCACCAACCAATGAGTCAATGGCCACTTTGTAGATTTCCGGGACTCGATTTGAAAACTTAAATCGAACCAGGACCAACTTCATTCATCACGTCTAATCTTAACTAACTTAAATCCGAAGTATACAAAACCCGGGAAAAAACCGGAAAACAACGATCTTCAAACTCAAACCGGAACTTCTATGTAAAGCTTTGGACTTTCCCAACTAAGATCTGGCCATGGCGGTTGTACAAGAAATCAAGCAGCATCAATAAAATCAATTCTTCACATTTAACAATCATAATTGTATCTTCTTCTACAAGAAATCATGTCTCACAGATCTCTACTCTTTGCTCTACTAATCATAATCATATCATCGCTTCAACAACAAGCTAATGGAGCCGAAAGAAGAAATTTAGGGTTTAAGGAGAAAGGTGAAGGTGCTAGTAATTCCACTTTTGATTGCTCGCCTTCTGGTCCTTGTGTTCCTTGCCAATATTCCGAAAAGGTTTCTCTTTTCTCTCTCTCTCTCTCTCTCTCCTCTTAATTTCATGTTTTTTTTAATTGTAATTTATCATTTATGTCGTTAATTAGAATTTGATTAATTGACTAAGAAACGTGTGAATTACGTTTGATTTCACATTTGAGCGGTTTTCATAAGCGGTCGCGTAGTGTGTGTGTGTGGGGGGGGGGGGGGGGGGGGGGTTGGGGGGATTGGGTTATTGTATATAATTGTATATTGAGCTGGGGGATTTTCGGTGAAATGAGACCGGAGTTATGTGGCGATAATGTATGAGGAAATATCGTAATTGTAATGTCTCGTAGATTGGTGTTGTCGCTGTATAGAAGGAGTTTATCGTGGTGGAATTAGATTGTTTGGCTTTGGCTGATGAAGAAACATTATGTTGTGGTAGTTTGAAATGTTTTGAGAGGAATGTAAGTTTTAAGCGATTTATTAGATGGTTGGAAATTCGGTTTAGTATGTGTTAAGTTTAAGCATCAAGTTTTCATCTTGCTCTAATGATTTGATGACCAATGCTGCATTTTGAGACGTGTTTAGGAAGAAGTCGAAGATGTGTATTAGCCCGTCTATTGATTGTTGTCTTCCTTCTGTTGTAAACGTAATTGTTTGAGATTCTGAGTTATATTAGAATGAGTTGTGCAGATTATGTGTGACATCACTTCATTAGATGTGAAAGGTCACTGAAATTCTCGTTTTTTCTGAAGCTAAAGTAATGAGTTGTGCTGCGATATTCATAGGTATCAACTATTAGTATCGGGCTCATGTTGTGTGTAGTGAGATGGGTGGTTTGTTCTGTGATGCCCCGATTTCTAGATTTGAGAATTAGACTGAATTAACACACTGTATAGCATATAAGATTTGTGACACTGGAGGACGTGAAGGAGTGAATCCCTGTAATAGAGTAAAAATATCTCAATATAGTCTTTGGTAGTTATCTTGCTTCTGTTTCACATGGTTTTCTGCTGGCTTTGCAGCTCAGATGGTAATCTTGTTTGCACTTCTCGCAGAGTGATGATAAATACCACTGCAGTGAAACTGGATATCGTATCCCTTTCAAGTGCATCAGAAATGTAAAGACGGATGCGAGTGGTAATGGGCCTCAAGACAGTCGTTCTACTAAGGGAGGGTCTTCTTCTAAGGAAGACAAGGCTGCTGCCAAAGACACGACATTAAAAGACAGCGCGTCTGGTCAAGAGGTTGAACGTCATGAGTATGTCACGTACAGAAGTTGTGTACAAGGTGTAGATGAAGAAAAGCTCTCTGTTCTTGGTTTTGAGGTATGTGGCGTTCTGTAGACTCTTTATTCTTGTTATACGTTAGCCACTGTGAAACTTATGATTCTTGTTGGACACCAAATTGCCGGTCTAATCTTACATACAGCCTACTGGTGGTCTATGGCAACCTGAATTTTCGTGTTAGTTAATGTAAGCGTCTTTGCCTGAGGAAATTTGCTTAATTGAGCGTAAGAATATGCTTTGAATTCATGTGACTTCTTCCTATAGCAAAAGATACTGCGAGCCTTTTGCGAGGTGCTTCAAATCTGTTAGATGAAATCTATAAGTTTTTCAATGGGTTGCCCAATTTTGTTAAGTGGAGTAGGTGAACAAGCAAGAGACCTGTAATGTAGCAGTGCAATTTTAACAACTAAACACCGGATATACACTATCCGCATGTTTAATAGGAAGGTAAAGGATGCAAGTAAATATTCTTAAGTAGAAAACCTCTATCCAAAAATGCCTATCTTGAGCTAAGTGTTTCAGGCTTTTTATCATCTCAAAAAGAACTAAAAAAAAAATAAAAAATAAAAAATAAGAATCGCACTTCCAACAAATGTAGCAAGTGGCAACTAGTGAAAATTGTTGTCTGTCACGTCCATTCAACACGATACGGCTACTTTCCTTTTCCTAGTTTTATCATTTCCCCCTTACATATGTGAGTTTATCCATAACCTTCCTGTATTTCCACTATACTTACAGAGTTACAGGCTCTATGTTCAATTGCATTCATTTGTTATGCTTTTTAATACTCGTGAGACGCCAACTATGGCAATTTGGAAATCTACCTAAGAAATCTGCTCAACCTACTGCATGTCCTAGGTGTAAAAAAAACTGGTTATGAGCTCACTAAGTGGCTTTAATCATATGCCCTTCGATGTCTATGCTAGAACTGTGACACGAACTTGTGGATGTCTCACGTATTTTCTTCACAGATAGTCAGTTCTGGTCTAGGAATGCATTGTAATGTTTTGTCGTTTCCTATCTTTTTAGATTTGCCTTATTCTGGCTTCTGTTCCTCTTCGTAATCGTTGCGTAGAAGTGTAGAATATAACTAATAAGCGATGTAGAATAATGCTGTTCTGCAATTAAGCTTCATATTTGGTAACTGTGGACTATTCGGTATGTACACATGGAGTTTTCAAACCTAAGAACCTGTAGGAATTTGCTGAACACAGTAGACCTCTTAATAATAGGGGTAAGGCTTGCGTACATCCGACCCCCCATTACGCCGCCTTATGGCAGGAACCTTTAAAATGCTGGGGTAATGTTGTTGCTGTTGTTGTAGACCCTTTAATAATGCATTGAAAAGATGATAATTAGTAAGCGCCAGGTATTATTTTCTTGTGGGAGGAATGTTAAAGAGGTGGAGACTGGAGACCTCTTCTAACAAAGTTGTTTTTGAACTTCCCCCAGTGGGCATATCTTGGTGTAATTGATTTGTATCATTGTATGGGCATCAGCTCAGTCAGGCTTTGCTTAGATGGCCCGCGTGCAAACTAAAATGATCCAAGCGCACAGCGGCACAAGAAATCACCTGGACCTTAAGCATAGCTTTGTGAAGGACAGCCTTGTGCTTTGTTTCCGAATCTTCAACTGTCATGTGGAAATGACATATAAATCATTGCATGTTTTCCTTGCTGCTTTCTGTGTTACTAATGACATATACATGGTGTTTAATTGTTGAAGGTTCTCGCATTGGGGATGCTTCTTATCAGCGGGTCTTTCGTGGTCCTAAGACGAAAGAAGACTCTTGCCACAGCCGCTACTGGCACTGGTGGCGTTCGACTACAAAGCAATCCAAGATTTTAGCCATTTATGTGGTCTTTTAACTTTTGCCCAGTTATTTGTGTAAAGTGAACAATGTAGAGATACAATACTTGATCCTTCATGATTAACTAATGGCACAATCATTTATACTACTCACGTGTCATGAACCGCAATTTTCAGCTATGTATTCTGTACAGAAAATGAAAAACTCCTGCGTATGAAAACTGCACGCCTATGACTGAAAATCGTTGTACTTACCTTATCTTTAACCCGAGAAACTTACACTAGAATGAACCAAAAACGTGACAAGAATGAGAAAGTAGAGAAGCACACAGATGATTACTACTTGAAAATTGTCACATAGCCCCAATTCCGAGAAGGCGAGAACTAATAGATCTGATGAGCTAAGCTAAATACCGCATTTTGTACTTACAAATTCAACAACAGTTGATATAATAACAGCTCATAGACTTGATAATAGAATTGAACAACGTATTTATGTATATTTAAATAATCAAAACATTCAAAATTAGGACACGGCTGCAGACTAGTATTTAGCAACACGATCAGGTTCAAATGCTCGAAGTTCTGAATAGCTGTGCCACTGGGAACCCAAAGCCATATAGCTTTATTACATCATCAAATGCACTATTCCGGTTGCCCTGGTGGAGTTGGCGAAAAATGGGGCCAAGATCGTATTGCCCTTGCCTTGTAACTTGATTAGGTAAACACTACGAAGATACATTACCAAGTCACTGCTGCTCTACTTGCTTCCGCTGACAGAAATATACAAATAAACTACTAGAGCCTCCATTTTGCGGGTATCTAGAGAAATGAAAGCAGCAGAAATACCACTCCAAAGCAAAGAATGATGCTGACAGTGATCCTCAAACAACCGAAGTCCTCTCTTCCAATGAAATCTACAGCAACACGAGGATAAAAGTGTAATACAAACAGCTGATGAAGCTAGTGAAATCACAAAAAATAGTCAGGGGTCTTCCGAGTTGTATCAGGCTCAATCTGCCGTGGTGCAGGATCAAACTGGAGGAAGTTCTGTTCCATGTTCTCTCCAATCTCAAGAATAGCGGCCATATTCCCACATCGATAACAGTAGTTGGGAGCACTAAAAACTGTCACTACATTCTTGTCCTGTAAAGTGGGACTCCATTAGTTGCGACTCATCCAAAGCTCAGCAGATGGAATTATAACAGGAGTGCTGAAGGTTAATAGAAGTAATTAAAGGATGACATGATGTGAAATTTCACAAACCTGACACCAATTGAAACCTTCCATCACAAGTTGATGGGCTCTAGAAATGAGAGTGAGTCCATTAGTGTGGTTAAAGTTCTCAGCTATATCCTGTCCAAAAGTATAGCCAGCTCCACGAGGTGAAATCCCCCAACCACACCGATCATCAGGATCAGACCACAAAAGGTCACACATTGGTCCTTCATGAGGGACCTGCCCAAAATAACAGCAGCACACAACACGTAAATCAGTGCGCAACTCACCATAAATTTTCCATCCAAACAAACCAAAAAATGCCATGAGCTCATGACATCTAGACACCTCACAGGGGCGCACAAGAACATAGCGTGTCTAGAGTAGGATCTTCCACAGGGACGTCACTGCCCAAAAAAAAAAGAAGAAAAAAAAAAAACAGGGAAGATACTATATAAAGCCACACCTCCTGTATACGATCCAGGGCTCGAATGTTGTCCAATGTATCCAAAGATGGTGAAAGACCTCCGTGCAAACAGAAAACCTATTATCATACAAAAAAAAAAAAAAGATTCATCCATCACAAACTCATCGCAACAAAACTACCAGAAATCAACCATAATCTACAACTCAGACCTGACTCTCAATAAGAGCTGTGAGAGGTAGATAATCAAAAAGATCAGTAAAATGCTTCCAGACATTCGCATTTCCATACTTCCTTAAGCATTCATCATAGAAACCGTACCTGAAAGGTCGATTACAGAAACATTACACAATGGAAACTGAGAAGGTTATAGACCAACCAACAGCTATATCTGAATCATGGCAATTCAATGACTAATGCCCAAAATCTCATTCAGAACAGACAAAAACAAGTAATATATCAATATTTCTGGTTTACAGCTGACAGATATGCAAACAAATCAAAGAATCACAGCACAATAAACAGACACAACAACTCGAAATACCACACATTTACAGCACTAATTACTGAAGCAAGAATACAGATAGAGAAAGATTTGATCGTCAGATGAGAAGCACCAGTGCCATACACTTGAGTTATTTGTCGGCTTTCATGATTTCCTCTGAGAATTGTAATCCTGTCCCTGTAACGAACCTTCAGGGCCACCAGAAGAGTGACAGTCTCCACAGAGTAGTATCCACGGTCTGGAAAGCACAAGACAAGAAGCAAATGTGTCAGGGGCAGGAATGAATAGAACAACCTATTAACCTAATGAGAACCCCCACACGGAAATAAATTCAAGACCCAGGCCACCCAGTGTTGAAGGCACATCTACTGATGGCACTTGTAAGTAAATGGATACCCCCAAGTCCAAGCAACCAACTCGTGCTTAAAACATTATGATAAAGAAGATTAGAATGTAGCCTCCTAGTAAAAACCTTACTAACAACGAAAATCAACCTAAAACAACTAATAAATAGACATATCCCCTCTTTTCTAGCTCTTTGCTTTACTCTAGATGTTCTGTATTTCAGACTTTTTGTACTTTATTTGTTAAATTAATCATACTCCTATTTCATTGTTGTCAAAAAAAAAAAAAAAAAAAAAGGTGCGAAAAGGTAGAGTTACGCAGAGAGGTTCAGCCTGGCCTTGGGTCCCCAAACCCCAACACCTCATAATTTCAGCTAATTGATAATAATTCTCAAGAACATAAATGCATAGACTATCCCAGCTTCGCAAGAGTGCAAATCTGTAATAACATATTGTTTCAGGTGCATAGAAAGTCATGTTCTAACTCCTCTATGCTATCATTGACTTGTGAGAGAGCGCACAAAAACAAATCACCGAAAAGGTAACGGAGCAGCTTTACAGGGACAAGGAACTAAGGAAGTAACCGAGCGTTTCATTAATAACACAGCCAATAAAAGGCAGCCGGCAGCAAAGAACATGAACGAAACTACGTGAAGCCTGAGAGTGTTGCATAATATTCATTTATCGGAAGTGAAATTTAAGAACTACAAGGCTGAAGCAGAGACTCAAACCAGGTGATCATCAAAAATAAGAACCATTATAAGATAAAGACAGCATGGTGAAGCATTATAGGGTACACAGGCCTGGCCACAAAATGCTCCTGGGCAAAATATGTATGACAGTTGCCTACCTTTTCCAATTTTCCCTCAAATATTGGACTTCATTTTGGGCATTTACACAGAATCGCTCGCTTAAATTAACATTGTGGAAATCAAAATGAAGTCTTGGATTACAATAAGGCAAACAGAATTCACTTGATTGTCACACTTTTGTCTCAAATGTCACAGACTAGCCACTGATTCAAAACAATTGAAAAATCCATCACATGGGCTCATGGGAACACAGCCCCATGGGCAGAGAGGAAGAGCGACATGGATATACTCAAATAAGAATTTAACGACAATGCTAAGCAAGTTAACCTTCAATTCATCGATACTTCGACGCACCATTACGAAACAATTTTTTAATCTCAAAATAACTTTCAACTAGTAATCTCAACTAAATATCCTAGCATCCTAAAAAAATAACAAAAATCCCCATCCATGGCCCTATCTTAGCAAAATTAGCTGCAGAATAAATAAAAAAATCCTTAACCTCCAAGTGTTATCATCTCATTCATACGACTCCTCCAAAGAGCTAGAGAGAGAGATGAAGAAAGAAGATACAAAGACAAAATGTATAGGATACATCAATGCTTTAATATTGTCAAATTACAAATGAATATGGAAAACAAATGTACTGGCCTACGCAATTCCATGAAGAGGTAATAAGTATCAGAAAGATTGCCACCGACCCTATACAACAAATTATATTCAAACTGTCCACGAACCTCCAAATCTACTATCTACTAACTTCGTATTAGATTTTGCTTAATATGAAGAGGTGCTTTATATTATAAGTTATCACCAATGTACTCAAGCTAAGGTCTTACACTTGCATTATAACAAGAATTTCAATATGGTTTGGTCTCATAATCTCAGCAGACAAGTGTGCTCAAACACCACAAAGTAAAGCCAGTAGCCTAAACCTTACAAAAGCCAATTATTCATAAGGAGAAGCCTACAAAGACAGGAGTCCAGGGGTAAGAGAAGCAGACAAGCGCTTTTTAAGTTCTTAGAATTTTGATGAGGCTGCTAAGAGGGTTAGGAAGTTTTCCTTCAAGCCCACAGGTTACCTTTATCAAACAAATTCATCTAGTTCTCAATCAGCTAATCAGCTTTCACCTTCGTTATTGAATATAACCTCTACAACAGCTCCTACGAAATAAGTTGGTATTATCTAGTTTCTTGATCTCAGGTATCTGCTCCCTTCAACTCTAGTCTCCCCCTCCCCCAACCTCCAACAACAACAACAACAAAAAATAAAAAAAATAAAAAATTGCATTCCTACAGATGAGCCATAGTCCCCATCTTTAATACCTTGTAATATCCAGTATACTTGCAACAAAAACAATCATCTCACTCCTGGCACACAGCTCTTTACTTAACTTACCACTGATGAAATCTCTTACCCTCCTCAAGTACCAGTCAAGAAGTCAAGAACTTCGATTAGTCCACCAAGACCTGACCATCCCTTCATGGCACTCCCTCACTTCAACTTGTCTGTGCCTAAAAAGACATATCCTTGACTAAAACAATCTGAAACTACAAAGTGTCTACTTCTCTTATTTTCCCTACACTTCTTTGCAAGCCCAAATGATCTCTACAGAACCAACAACAGTAACATAACCCAAAAGCCTCATAGTCTTTCCCTAGTGAATCATTATGCTACATTCCATCAAGTCGACGACACAGTATCATTCATTTCCACTCACATAAACCCGTTCATCACATAATCCAACTTCCCTACAATCTCCAAATACAAAGTTACCATCTTTCTCCCTTTTATTCACTCTTAAACTCCAAAAGTAAGCTACCATCCTCATCCCCCCCACCTCCTCAAATAAAATTCCTTTCAATTTATCAGGCTGCATAAAACTGCTTAGTTTTAATCCCTTGTTAAACAAACTCACACAACCTCCCCAAGGATAAAGCAGGCGTAACAAAATTTCATAAGGACCATCTACTAAGCAACAAATCCAAAATAACCACCAAGTGTGTGCTCAAACACCACAAAGTACCAGTAGTCTAAACCATACAAAAGCCATTTGATTCATAAGAAAAAGTCTAAAAAATCAAGAGTCCAGGGGTAAGAGGAGCAGACAAGCGCTTTTAGACTTCTTTACATGTTTGATGAGGCTGCTGAGCAAGATTTGAAGTTTTCCTTCAAGACCACGGAATACTGTTATGAAACACATCCATCTAGTTCTCAATCAGCTTTCACCTTCTTTATTTAGTACCCTCTATAACAGCTCCAACAAAAGAAAATGGTGACTACCTAAATTCTTCATCTCAGTTAACTGCCCCCTTCAGCTATACTCCCTCCGGTCCAGATTAAACTTCTCATCCTCTTTTTTAGGGTTTCGACTTTGTCTTCCCCATTCCCAAACTATTAAGTTTTTTGTCGAATGAATAATTAGGGAGGCAAGATTAAGATGTTGGTGATAATTAGCTTTTAAATTTATTTGCTAAATGGATCATTAAGAATTATTTATTAATTTTCCTTTAGAAGTGCGCAAAAGGGAGCAGGAAGTTTAATCTGGACCGGAGGGAGTACATTGTAAGATCCATTATACTCTAAAAAAAAATAGCACTTCCTGCAGATCCATAGTACTCATCTTCAATACCTTGTAATATTCATTATACACTCAAAAAAAAAAAAAAAAAAAATAAACAATCATCTCACTCCTGGCGCACAACTCTTTACTTAACTAAACAATGATGACTCATTTCGCCTTCCAATACCCAAACATCCCTTTACAAGCTCCAATTTAGGCAGCAACTTTCTTCCTCTATGGCACTCGCTCACTTCCACTGTTCTTTGCATAAACCACGCCGACCAAAGATTTTGTCATCATTCACCTTAGTCTAACAAAGGCCCCTATGAACAAATACCATTTACACCAAAAATCCAAGGAAATGCTTTCTATAAAAAAAAAAAAAAAAAATCTCCTTAGCGAAAAAAACTACGAAGTGTTCACTTCTCCTGTTCCTCCCTTCCCCTTCTTTACATGTCCAAATGAACTATACAGCACCAACAACAATAACATTACCCAAAAGCCTCAGTCTTTCCCTAGTGAACCGTTTAGCTCTATTCCATCAAGTCGAACAATTCATACAATATGCCCCAAAACACAAAATTAACGATAAACTATCATTCATTTCCAACTTCCTTGAATCTCCAACCACAAAGTTCCCATCTTTCTCACTTTCTGCCACTCAAAACTTCAAAATTACGCTACCATCCCCATCTCCCCCACCCCCTCATAGCGAATTCCTTCCCATTTACCACGCCCCGTAACAAACATTGCGTTTCCCTCCCCCCCCCCCCTTCCTTGTTAAACAAGCTCATTCACATCGAACATTCGAACATACCAAGGCTAAAGCCAAGTAACGAAATTCCATACAAACCATCAACTATGCAAAACATCAAGAACAATACAAAATGTCGAGATAAATACGCCTTCGAAATCGAAACAAAAATCGAAAACAAAAGAAAGAAAAGAGAAAAGCAGACGAAGTACAGACCTACATAATCACCCATGAAGAGATAATTAGTATCAGGAGCATTGCCACCGATACGAAACAATTCAATAAGATCGTAAAATTGGCCGTGAATATCTCCGCAAACGGTGACCGGGCACTTTACCGGCTGAACATTCCACTCTTCTACCAAAATTGCCCTCGCTTGCTCACACAGCGTCTTCACATCCGCCTCCGACAACGGCTTGCACTCCATCAATTGCTCGATCTGCCGATCTAGATCCCCTTGCGACGGCATCGTTTCCTCCTCTCCTCAATCAATCACCCAATCGATCGATTTATCTTCACCCGGAAGCTTCCTAATCTACTTGTTTTTCAATTGATTTTACTTTCCCTCCGTCGGAAAAAAGTTAGGGTTAGGGTTTTCTAATTTAATTGACGGATGAATAAATTATTGGTGGAATAAAATTGGGGATTTTTTTTTCTCAATGATTGGATTTTTTTTTTTCTTCTTAATCTAGGGTTTGTTGTTTATTAAATTGGGGAGGAATTATGCCAATAATTCGGATTCATTTAAAGATTGGGGAAGAAATTTGTGGTTTTCTCTCTCTAAATTGGGGATTTTTTTCTCTCTCTAAAAGAGCAAAATTTTGGGAAAAGATAAGAGGGAGGGTATTTATATGGGGAGAGAAGAGGTGAAATGAAATTGAGATGCGGGTGAAATGAGAGGAGAGAGAAAAGAGAAGGGGTAGTTTGGGAATTACAGGTGGGATCGGCTAAGTCAAATTCAAAAGAGCTTTTGTCGACACGTGGTTTGTTTGGTTTTGCGGGAATTTCTAATTTTTTTCAATTTTTACCTGGCTGCTTCCCGCTTTCATTTCTCTTCTAACTTTTTGTAGTTAACTGTTATGCTAAATTTTGATCGCACTTCAATTCAACACATAGTGTTTGAGTCATGGAGTGTGATTTTATACTCTAATCCGTCCGCATATGATATGACCCTGTAAAGATTATCTCCCGTTATTAAATAGTTAAATAAATGATATATATCTCACAACAGTCACAATACTCATCTCGTATCCCCACGGCAAAGCCACAAGGCCCACAACATACACAATCACAGGCCATTCATTCATAACCCCATACCTTAGGCACCTTCTAGCCACAACCGCCTACGGCGCTCCGTTCGAATCCATGCCTCCATGCATCAGCGCCTCGCTTATGACACTTGCGCCCCATGCACGATTGCTTCTAGCAATTTTTTTTGCGAGAAACATATAATTTGGGTGCATCCTACGCAAGGGCGGACCCATGATCTGGGAATAGGGGTGCACAAGACACCATTTATTTTTCCCTCCCCAAATGTCTGATGACAAAAAGACAATTTAACGTGCTACATACTACTACTAGATCTACTAGGTGAACGATAATCAGCTCATTATCATAACCCGTCCAAAATCACAGTGTTTGAACTTTGAACAAGTCCTCAAAAACATAACCTCAACTTCAAAGATGCATAACTTCTAAACCACATGGAATTTGCACTTGATTGGACTTTCATTAAAAACTTTAATGCCTAGCTAGGCTTTCCAAAGACGGAATCATACACCTTATTTGAACAATAGACAGGTGAGAAATGATCGTTTCAAAACAGACGTGCACAACTGTCAACAGACTCAACACGTGCGGACCCTTGAACTTGGTTTAACCTTTATGCCATATTGACAAACTCATTGGGAAGAGGTTGATCGTCCTACTATATAAACACATTGACACCAACAATTATAACACCAACACAAAATTATAGGTTGAGAACGACGACCGCTATATTTTGTTATCGAACTGACCTAGACTCATAAAGTTCGGACCATCGATAACATTATTGTTGTTGTTCTACTCTTATTCAATTTTTGGTGCCCATCCCCTCGAAACACCCGTCTAAACCTTTACAAAGAGAACAAAGAACTATAATATGGTATATTATATAGAGTGAGGATCAAAAGAGTACCCATCCTTAGGTGAGTACTGCGCACCCAATAACAGTCGGATGATACAGATCCAATGGTCGCTCGCTTATACACGTCATAAAGGGCAATCGTGTAATTTCGCACTATTAAACAAAAACTTCCATCCCCCATCTGAATTTCTCTCTCCTCTCATTTCTCATCCTCATTTTATCACTGCACTCATTTTTTTCTCTCGCCTCTTCTCTGTACCACTCTCTCTCCTCACCACCGCCGTCGGTTTTGTTTCTCGTCGCCGCCACCGATTTCATCTAGCCGTCATCAGTCACATTTCATCGGTTTTCTTCTTAACGACGATGATCTGATGCCGGTGCTGCATTTTTTTTCTCTCTTAAATTCCGGCAAAGACGGCGTATCCTTGTCGTTTCGAAGAAGCTTTTCCGGCGAGTCTCCGACAACGTGATTGATATCGGCGAGGTCTCATGTTAGTTATTCATCATTCCTCTTCAATTAATTCATCTATTGGTGCAATTTTCTCAGATTATGCCTGATTTTGATATGTTTTATTCCTACTTCATTGTTTTAATTAATTGTGATTTGATATGAGAGGTCGAATTGTCTCGATTTCATTTCATCGATTTTTGAATATAATGTTTGCGTTTGTTTGTTTGTGTTCATATTTGATTTTGATTTTGATTTTGGTTTGAATCGTCAATTAGATGGTCCGACTAGATTTCCGATTTTGCGATTAATTTTGAATTTCGTTTGATTAGACATTTTGATTCTCCAATTTTTTTGTTTAGATCAAAATCTAGGGTTTCTAACTTATTTTTGATGATTTTTATTTGTAGATCTGATGATTTGATTGAATGATTTTTCGAATTGCAGGGATGACGACGATCATTTTCTTCGGCTATGGTGGGTGAGGACGGCAAAATCGTGTGGCATTTGCGAACTTTGATGGCGCTCATACTCCGGCGACTGTTACTATAGGTGTTTGTCATTCTATGGATAATCGGTGTTATTGTAAGGATAATCAGTGTCATTGGATGGACA
Organism: Spergularia marina; assembly: GCA_963680865.1. Lineage (NCBI taxonomy): Eukaryota > Viridiplantae > Streptophyta > Magnoliopsida > Caryophyllales > Caryophyllaceae > Spergularia > Spergularia marina. Next base: position 3,312,378 of record OY804545.1, on the reverse strand, counting down.
CTAGGTGTCGTATGGATTGTTAGTGTCATTGTATGGACACTTCTTTGTCATTGTATGGATTGTTAGTGTCATTGTATGGACACTTTCGTGTCATTGTATGGACACTTTCGTGTCATTGTATGGACACTCTCGTGTCATTGTATAAAGGTGTCACTGTGTGGACACTCTTGTGTCTTTGTATGGGGAGTTGGTGTCATTTGATGGACACTATTGTGTATTGTGTATTGTGTATTGTGTATTGTGTATTGTGTATTGTGTGGTTGTGGTTGTGGTTGTGGTTGTGGTGGTGGTGGTGGTGGTGATTATGGTTGTGGTGTTTTGATAGCTCATTTGGTAAAGCATCTGTGTACATATATGAATGTCGTAGGTTCAATTTTTACATGAGCTCTAAATTTTCATGTCATTCTATAGACTTTCTGTGTCATTGTATGTAGGTGTCATTCTATAGACTTTTTGTGTCATTTCTTGTGAGTGTCATTCTATGTGACACTGTGTGTCACTCTATGCTGGTGCGCAGTTCTCACGCGAGTAGCAGTTCGCACCTGATCTCGCAAGTATATTATATATATATATATATCAAATGAGAAGTATTAATTTCGTGAGAAGTGAGAAGTAATCTCACCCCTCCATCTCATGTTAATCCAATGGTCTAGATAAAAACAAACAAACCTCAAATAAAACAAAGAAAAAGAAATTAAAAAATGCCCCCCACCCCCAATCCTTCAGATTTTCTCTCTCCTCCCCTTCCCTCTTTTCACCACCCTACGCCCCCACCCCTGTCCCGCCACACAGTCGCCGCCGGCGTGCACGGGAAGCCACCAACGGCACCTCCGACGCCACCTGAAAACTCGCCAGGCTTCGGCGAGCCTTCGGCGAGGACCACCGGCTTCATCGCCCTATAAACCAACGCAATCGACGCCTTCTCCCTCCCTTGTTTTGCGCGCTTTTCTCCAGATTTAGCCTCCGCCTTGGCTCTTCGCCGATCTCACCTCACGTGTGCGCACCGATTGCCGTGGCGTCCTCTCATTTTGCCGTCGTTGAGGAAAATGAAGCAAGTGAGAGAAGGGGAAAGAGGAGGAAGCGAGGGCGGCGAGGCTGTTGGCGTCGCGTCAGGCAGGCCGGGCGTGGTTCGCCGATGGTTACCAGCCCGACCGATGACGACAGGGGAGGTGAGGGCGGGGGCTGAGCTATGGCGGGGGGACTGGTGGAGGGTGGGTGGTGCGTGAGGAGAGAGAAATGGTTTTGGTGGGTTTTTTTCAATTTTTTTTTTATTTTTTTCATTTTTTTGGAGTACGTGTTTTAATTATTTGGAGTTACGTGTTTTAATTATTGAAGTTAAGTGGAGTTACGCGTTTTAGTTGGTGCAGTTAAGTTGGAGTTACGTGTTTTAGTTTGTAGAGTTAACCTGGAGTTACGTGTTTTAGTTGGTAGAGTTAACCTGGAGTTACGTGTTTTAGTTGGTAGAGTTAAGCTGAAGTTACGTGTTGTAGTTGGTGGAGTTAACCTGGAGTTACGTGTTTTAGTTGGTAGAGTTAAGCTGGAGTTACGTGTTTTAGTTCGTGGAGTTAACCTGGAGTTATGTGTTTTAGTTAGTGGAGTTAAGTTGGAATTACGTGTTTTAATTAGTGGAATTAAGCTGGAGTTATGTGTTTTAGTTAGTGGAGTTACGTTAGAGTTCATGAATTTTCGTTGAATTTGGTGGAGTTACTAATAATATTGGAGTTATAAAATTTACTTTGTGGAATTAGCTCACTGGAGTTACACAATTTAGTTAGTAGAGTTAAGTGACTGAGTTAAGAGTTTTAGTTAGTGGAGTTACGACTGGAGTTATGCAGTTTAGTTACTGCAGTTACGAGAAATCAATGACTGATATTACTTCTCACTTCTCACCAAATTATTACTTCTCACTGGATAGACCCCCTATATATATATATATCAAATGAGAAATATTAATTTCGTGAGAAGTGAGAAGTGATCTCGTCCCTCCATCTTACCTAGATCAAAGGTGTAGAATAAAACTTAAATAAAAGGAAAAATAAAAAACAAACCCAAACCCCAAATCACTCACATTTTCTCTCTCCTCTCTTATTCCCCCTCTTTCTCCTCGGCCTAACCCCCGCACCACCACACCGCCGCCGTCGGTGTCCACTGGAGACAGCCATTGCCGGCTTCGATGCCACCGGCCGACTGCACTAACCATGGCGGTTCTTCGTCGGCCATCTTCGACCTCCGTCGGTCTTCACCACGCGACGTGCAACGCCTTCTCTCTTCTTCTTTTCGCTTTCTTTTTCCCAAATCTGGCCGCTGACATTGATAACCACCGGCGATCAACATATCCACCGGCCTCGCCTCTCTTTTCCGCACAAATTGACTTCGCATCCTCTCGTTTTCGCCTCCGTGGACGGAAATGAAAGGGCGATGAGGTGAGAGAGAGGGGCGAAATAAGAGGGCGGAGATGGTGGAGGAAGTTGTTGGAGGGGGTAGGGCTGATTTGGCGGTGGTAGCTGTACTATTCTGGGGGCGACTGCAGGGGTGGTGGAGGTGGTGGCCAGCGGGGGAAAGGCAGGGCAGTGGCGGGGGAGGGTGGAGGTTGGTGGTGTGGGAGGAGAGAAATGGGTGGAGATCGGGATTTTTTTGTGAATTTTGTTTTTAGTTTTCTTCATTTTTTTTTTTGTTACGTAATTTAATTGGTATAATTAGCTTGAAGTTACGTGTTTTAGTTAGTAGAGTTATTGGAGTTACGTCTTTTAGTTAGTAAAGTTATTTGAGTTTTTCGTGATAATTGTTAGAGTTACGTGTTTTAGTTAGTGGAGTTAAGTTGAAATTAGGTGTTTTAGTTGGTAGAGTTAAGTTGGAGTTACGTGTTTTAGTTGATAGAGTTGACTTGGAGTTACGTATTTTAGCTAGTGGAGTTAACTTGAAGTTACGTGTTTTAGTTAATGGAGTTAAGTTGGAGTTACGTGTTTTAGTTAGTGGAGTTAACTTGAAGTTACGTGTTTTAGTTAGTGGAGTTACGGTGGAGTTACGTGTCTTAGTTGCTATAGTTAAGTTAGAGTTAATAAATTTTCGTTGAATTTGGTGGAGTTACTAATAATATTAGAGTTAGACAATTTACTCTATGGAGTTAGCTCACTAGAGTTAGGCAATTTATTTAGTAGAGTTAAGTGACTGGAGTTAAGAGTTTTAGTTAGTGGAGTTACGACTGGAGTTATGCAGATTAGTTACTGCAGTTATGCGAAATCAATGGCTGAGATTACTTCTCACTTCTCACCAAATTATCACTTCTCACTGGATAGAGCCCCTATATATATACTAGTTCGCATACCCGGCCCGCGCCCGGGCTGTATATCTATAATGTTATATTCATTAATGAAATTGTCAATTTACATTTGTTATAATATTAGTAGCAACACTAATATTTTCCATACATTAGCTTACCACCATAATCACCATAAATTATATTATTTTGCATAAAGTATTTCATGCGTTTCAACGCTCATCACTTTGTATGGATCTATGACGGTTTTGGGCGTTTTACTTAACTTCACTTCGGTTTTTTACTCTAATATTTTTCAAATCCTCATTATATCATACTTAGACACTACCACCAAAATTTGAGCCGATTTCGCTCCGGAGCCATATTATCGAAAAACCGTGGATTATGTACTACAATTCCGGTCAAATTTGATCAAATTTTCGGAAAAAATCTAAATGTCCTCCTAACATTACTGTAGATACCTTAGGATTATACTTGTTGGATTTGAGTGTTGGTTCCTTATTTTGTGAAGTATTTCATCTGTTTCGACGCTCGTCACTTTGTATGGATTTATAACCATTTTAGTCGTTTTACTTAACTTTACTTAGGTTTTTGGCCCTAATATTTCTCAAATCCTCTTTATATCATACTTAGACACTACCATTAAAATTTGAGCCGATTTCGCTCCGAAGCCATATTATCGAAAAACCGTGGATTATGTACTGTGATTTTGGTCAAATTTGATCAATTTTTCAAAAAAAATCCAAATGTCCTCCAAACATTATTGTAGATATCTTAGGATTTTACTTGTTGGATTTGAATGTTGGTTTCTCATTTTATGAATTATTTCATTCGTTTCGACGCTCGTCACTTTGTATGGATTTATAATCGTTTTGACCGTTTTCCTTATCTTTTATTAGGTTTTTGACTCTAATATTTTGTAAATTCTCATTATATCATACTTAGAGATTACCACCAAAATTTGAGCGATTTTTGCTCCGGAGCCATATTATCGAAAAACTGTGGATTATCTTAGGACTATACTTGTTGGATATCTATATTGTTATGTTCATTTTATGAAATTGTCAATTTACCTTTGTTATAATATTAGTAGCAACAATATTATTTTCCATAAATTATCTTACCACCATAATCACCATAAATTATATTATTTTGCATAAATTAGCTAATAATTTTCATATTTTGTAATTACTTAATGTTATCCAATTAATGAATGCCAAGTGTCGTTATAGAAAAGACTTGGTTTCAGGTTATATATATATATATATATATATATATATATATATATATATATAATAAAAGCCGAGTATAGCCCGGACACATGGTACAATCTTATTGGATGGAAATAAATAAATAATATTAAAAATTAGGATAAAGGAATACTCCCTCCGATTATTTAGATTTTTCTAATTTTCCTTTTTTGGATGGTGCAATAGATTTGTCTCATTTCTATTTATGTGTGACATTTAGGCATAAGTCTATTTTACCATTTATTTACGAGTCGTTGATAGATGATAGAACTCCCTAGACCGTAGTGCAGTTTGATGTTAGTTGAATAATATAGCCACAAAACTTAATTAATCCTACCGAATTTGTGAGATAATCTTGTCATACTCAGTGAACGACCAATAAAAGTATGAATATGTATTTTGAGGTCCAAAATAATTTATTCAATCATTATTTTATCCATTTTTAGACTTTAACGATCTTTTACAAGTATTAGTCTATAATTTTAACAAGAATGCTGAAAAACTGTCTCAAGGATACATTTAATTAGGGGAGAAAGTATATCATTATTATTTGTAATAAAGTACACAACGTGAAAATATAAACTAAATAAGGAGTACTCATTTAGTATTCATATCGGATTATGGCAATTAAAAAATAAAATTATCTATTTGTAGTATACTATTTTAGGAAAATGTGAAGAAGGGAAAAGACGACAAAAATATAAAAAGAAAAGGTTAGGGTAGTCAATGCTAGAATAATCAAAACCAACACAATGCGATAACTAGGTCAAATCCTCAAAGGTAGTGTTGTTGAGGAAAAAACATATAAAGGTAGTACGTTATAAGAAAATTATGCTAAAAAAATATTGATTTGTTGAAGATGAAATTCACTATCTTTTTGCCCCGTTTTATAAGTTATATGTGTTGTTTGTGTACATGGTACCCACAATGTTCGATTTTCATGAATATATTACTCATTTGCTAAATTCTTCTACTCCCTCCGATTCACTTTGATGTTGAACAATGAAAGTGACACTAAATGGAAGATCCATTTGTCGTAAAATCAAATGGAGTTGGTAGACTACATTGCAGGATAACACATATACTAATTTTTACAATAAGTGAATGATTCATTTGATATAAAAGTAACTCTCAACATGACACCTCAAAAATGCAAATAGAAACAGAAAAATCTATTGGAATCGGAGAATATATATATATATATATATATATATATATATATATATATATATATATATATATATACGGTTTTTCTAACGTGTGCCCATTGGGCACATGTTAAGAGTCTATTTGTTTCCCTAATTGAGTGATTTTCTCCTCAATCCAACAATGAGATTCCATATTTTGTTTTTTCAAGTGAGAATCTCACTTAATTAGGGAAACAAATAGACTCTTAACATGTGCCCAATGGGCACACGTTAGAAAAACCGATATATATATATATATATATATATATATATATATATATATATATATATATATATATATATATATATATATATATATATATATATATATATATATATATATATATATATATATATATATATAAGAAATTATGGCCAATGTTGTGTGATTATCACCGTTGGGTGCAGATTAGATAAGAAAGTGATTAATCAAACCATACATGCGCAGATATTGCACACTCATTTATTTACAGACTACAGTAGTACTTTGTAGTGTATTTCAGTGTTGTTGCAAAAGTTGGCAACCAGTTAGTTGGCTGCTTATCGGTTAATGTAGGGAATCACATCATCTCGAGCACGAGGTTGGCACATCAATTTCAGATCAAAATAGCAGAATTTTGTGGTTTTTGTGATCAACAAACAAGAATCTGTGATACTGTGATGAAACACAGTGATTGAAAAACGACTATAAATGCGTTCTCATCAATCTTCATAAGTACGCTAACTACCGAATATTTAATTGAACATAAAAACTCATACAAATAAACAATTCAATCATCAAAGTAGGCATAATTGGAAAGTTTAACCTAAATCAGATTGCTGAAAATAAAAAATAAGAGAGATGAAACAGACGAAAATTCATGAATCTTCATAATCACGCTAACTAAAAAAGATTTAATTGAACATAAAACTCATTCAAAATAAAAATTCAATCATCAAATTAGGCATAATCGGAAAGTGTAAGCTAAATCACATTGTAAAGATTAAAATGATAGAGAGAGTACTTACGCTGTTGAAGGTCCGCCATTGAAGAGTTGGAATTCTTGGAAGTGTGTTCCGTAAGTTAGTTTAGTGCGTAGAGAGAGAGAGAAAACTTTGAAATGAGTGGTAAGTTAGTTATCGGTGGTGGGGCCTTATATAGGGAAATTTGAGGAGCTTCGATGTTTGTTTCTATCATTATTTTTTATTTTTTTATTTTAATTTCCACCTGATTTATTGATGTCGTGATATTAGTATTTGACAATTTCATATGGAATTACCTTATACATAGTATTATCCCCTTAAAAAAATTCGTCCCGTAGAGTGCACCGAGTAGGATCAAATGTCTAGGGAATACTACGAAGTTGTCACAAACATTGTTAACACTATAATAGCATTAGATCCTATCGTGTCATGAGATGGTATTTTTGGCGGAAATATCAAAACATATTCATCATGTTTCCCATCATTCTCATATAACAATGTGATAACGTATACTCCCTCCGATTCAAAGAGATTTTCCTCTTTCTTTTTGCAGATTTCAGTTGTCATATTAGGGACTACTTGTAGTATAAGTGGAAGATCCATTTGTCGTAAAATCAAATGGAGTTGGTAAACTAATTTTTACTATAAGTGAATGATTCATTTGATATAAAAGTAACTCTCAACATGACACCTCAAAAATGCAAATAGAAACAGAAAAATCTTTTGGAATCGGAGGAAGTATATATATATATATATATATATATATATATATATATATATATATATATATATATATATAGGCGAGATTAGGTGCGAACTCCTGCTCGCGTGAGAACTGCGCACCACCATAGAGTGACACTCGCGTACAATTACACAAAATGTCTATGGAATGACACCTACATACAACGACACCAAAAGGTCTATGCAATGACATGAAAATTTAGAACTTATGTAGGAATCGAACCTACGACATTCGTGTATGTACACAAATGATTTACCAAATGAGCTATCAAAACCACAATTCATACAATGACATCAAACAATAACACCGTGTGTCCATAGTGTCACTCTATGGACAAATCTGTGTCATTCTATTGACAAACCTGTGTCATTCTATAGGCAAACCACCAATAAGAAAACCACCAATACCACTGAAGTGCCCATAGTGTAATTCTATTGACAAACCCGTGTCATTCTATTGACAAACCCGTGTCACTTTATGGACAAACCCGTGTCATTCTATTGACAAACCCGTGTCATTCTATGGCACCCGCACCACAACCACAACCACAACAATGACACCGACTGCCCATACAATGACACTAGAATGTCCATACAATGACACTGACTATACATACAACGACACCTAGTGTCGATATAATGACACCCAATGTGCATACAATGACACAAGACTGTCCATTAAATGACACCTCCCTGCAAATCAGATCTAAAAATAAAAAATCCTCAAAAAACTAGAAACAATGCTACACCTGAAATGGAGGTCCAGGATAAGTACGAACAGAAACACCGCCGTCGCCGGAGCCTCAGGTCGCCATCGCCAAGTAATAGAACGGCGACGGCGGGAGAAAAGAGACCGACGACGATCCAAAAACAAAACAAATAAAATCAATCCTCAAAATAAAATCAGATCCAAAACGTGGGATGAATTTACATAAGATTCAACATCAAACAAAAATAAAATTAAACCTAACAAAATCAGAATATTTTGAGGCAATAAAAATTACCGATCAAAAGAGAAAAGGTCGACGGCGCGTGGAGAGAGAATGTAGCAGCGTGCGCCAGAGGCGACGGAGGTGCCGGTGACGGCGACAAAGCGAGAGGTGGCGGTTGCGGCAAGAAGAGAGCCTCCAGCGCGTGCAGCAGCCGCGAAGGAGGTGACGGTGGCAACGACGATGCGACGGAGGAAGAATTAGATCGAGAGGAGACAACAGCGCGGCAGCAACAGGCATCAGAAAATGTGATCGCCGCCGTCTTCTTGGTCGTTGCCGGAGTTTCGCCATCGCCTGAGATTTCGACTGCGGCAAGGAGAGAGACTACAACGGCGTGAAACAGGCGCGATGGAGGTTGTGGTGGAGGCGACGGTCGTGATGGAGGCGATGGAGCGACGGAGGTGGAGGTGGCGGTTAACGAGAGAGAAGTAGAGGAGATAGAAAATGTCGAGGAGAGGGAGAATTGGAGGAGAGAGAAACGAGAAAATTGAGAATGATGGGAAATTGGGGAAAAATTAGAAACCAGTTTCTTTTTCTAGTGGAAGACAGGTGACGTAATCTGGGGCGTCGAAATTGTTAGATCGTACGGCTGAGATTTGGTGCGCAATACTCATCTAAGGATGGGTACTCTTATGATCCTCACTCTTATATATATATATATATATATATATATATATATATATATATATATATATATATATATAGACGACTCATATCTCTCATTGGTTTCACTTCTCATTAAATCGTGACCATTGGTTTAATGGACAGTTAAGATCAGAAATTATGGCCAATGTTGTGTGATTATCACCGTTGGGTGTAGATTAGATAAGAAAGTGATTAATCAAACCATACATGCGCAGATATTGCACACTTATTTATCTACAGACTACAGTAGTACTTTGTAGTGTATTTCAGTGTTGTTGCAAAAGTTGGCAACCAGCGAGTTGGCTGCTCATCGATTAATGTAGGGAAGCACATCATCTCGAGCACGAGGTTGACATATCAGCTTGCCGATATGTTTTTCTCCAATAAACTCGACAACAGTCATAGCTTGATTCAAGCTCCTCACCATGAGTGTGGGCGAGGCTCGAATTTTGGATTCTACTTCCTTCAGCTGCCTGGTGACATACCATAATAAATGCACAATAATTTTTTAGTGTTTAGTTAAACACATGTTTCAATTCAATTTACTTCATTTCAATGATTCAATTAATCTCATAACATACTACCCATATGCAAATTTTATGTAATACTTGTGTACACTATTGTATAGGTCACTATTTATATCTTGCGATAGACTTACACTTCCTATATGTGTTCATTTCTCGATTTTACTTCCAGAAGTATCTCCATTCATTTTTGCGCTTATTAGTTTTTACGTATTTAAAAGTTATATCATACCGAATGTGTTCTGAATGAGTAACACTAAATGTTCCAAACTCGCATAGTGAAAAACTCCTATGATCGAATTATGTTTGGTAAAACAAGCTGCAATAATAGCTAAATGCTGAAATGATAGTTGAAAGTTGAAATAATAGTTGGCAATAACAACTGAAATTTTTTAGCTGATAGAAATATGAGTATTTGGCAAAACTAGATGATATAGTAGCCGATGTTATAAAATTACATGAAAATGCAACGACCCGGTACCACCGGTTTCAGTTAGGCTGTCTACCATGACACGTGTCATGTCTCTTTAATTTTCACTTTTAAAAAATCCACTTTAAGATGTCTTTTATGGTAAAGAGTGTAGATGGACATTCCATCCATTGTGATATATAAGTGACATTTTCCATATAAAAATATTCACAATATTTTTGTATTATAAAAAATCAATATTTAACATTAATTGATTTCATCTTTGCCTTATTATTTTGTACTTTCCTTAATACTAATTTGAACTTGAACTTGAATCACATCATCTATATTAAAAGTGAGTTTTATAAATGATAACATTTATTTATAAAATTATTAATTCACGAAGAAATCAAATGATAAAATTTATTTTCGGCGTAGCCCGGGTAGTAAACTAGTATATTATAATAGCCGACTACATCCCTTCATTGATTGTGACTTGGTACAATCCTATTGGATGGAAATAAATAAATAATATTAAAAATTAGGATAAGGAAATACTATATAAAATATTAAATAATATGGTAGTTATAGGTAATTTATGGAAAACATGATAATTATGTTTGTTTATTTAATAAAAAAAATTAATTATGTTAATTTTTAGATAAGGAAAATGTCATTCATATGGAATGTACTCTTTACCATCATTTATGATGTATATGATGTGTCGATTCGAATGATTTGATTCCAACTAGAAAAATGTCGTTGATATGTTCATACATGGAATGTAGTCTACAGATTATCTTTTTTTTTTTTCCTTAGATGGATACGACTCACCCTTTTATCCCTCCCAATTCTCACGCTCTATTTCCTTCAATTCTCAATCCACACGGCAAACGAGCCGTTGATAGATGCTAGAACTCCCTAGACCGTACTGCAGGTTGTTGTTAGCTAAATACTATAGCCACCAAACTTAATTAATCCCACCGGATATGTGAGCTAATAATCTCATACTCCGTATAAACTAGATAAACTCGGTAAAGTTATATTTTGGTTATTTTTCAACTACGGGGGATGAACGGATCGTAGAGGAAACTTGGTTATTTTTTTTCTAATTTTTTTGGTGAATCGGCTCATGAGCAGATGAGCACAGGCGCATCCCAACCACCTTGTCAGTACTCTCTTTCTCTATCTCTCTCTGTATGTTTCTGTTACATAATCTGCGTGTATTGATTGTTTGTCCAAATAGCTCTGATTTTGCTCTCGTGTAAAACGCTGAATTCCTTTGCTCGAATATCTTATCCATGCTGTTTTTTTTTTGTGGGTTTTTTTTCTTTCTTTTCTGTGTCTTTGGAATGCAAATTTCCATCGAATTGCTGCATGTTCAACCTCCTATTGATTGCTTAATTCAAATTAGCTCTTAATTTGACTGACTGTTGTTCTTAATTTGGCGAATTTTGCTGCTCAATCAAATCAATAATCATTATATATGTCGTAGCTGAATTTTGCTGCTCGATTGATTTTTTGTTTTGTTTTAGTTGTAAAGCTCCGATCTTTCCGTCACACTTTGCTGTTTTAAGAGCGTTTTCTGTACATGGATTTTCAGTTGGTTTTAAAAGTCGCGATCTTTAATTTTGATTTATCCTGATTCTTGTTGGGTGCTCGAATTTCCACTGATTTGCAGGTGCTTTTGTATGCTACAGACATCTGATTTTATCAGAGAAGCATGATTTTGTAGATCATTGGGTATGAGTATGACATTAATTAGGTCCAGTTGGTTCAAGGCTTCAAGCTCTCATCGATAGCTTAATTCAAACGCTGAATTTGGCTGCTCGATTATCTCTAATGTTTGCATTTGCATATGATTTTTCAGTTGGTTTTCTCTGTGAAAGTTGCGACCTTTAATTTTGATTTCTGTGGTGTTTTCTTTGGTTTTGGTTTCGGTTTTACGGGTGTGGATTGATCCTGAAATTTGTATCAGGTGCTAGGAGTTTTGATGTTTTAATGGCCATAAAGATGTGGGATGCCATTAGACCTTGTAAACGTAAATTGTTGAAAAGGAAACCTTGCAAACGAAAGGTACAATCTGAATTATGCTTGCATTCTTACTTCAGGTGAAATTTTGCCAATAGATTAGTGGTTTGTTGGACCAGGTAGCTGTTACTTTTTTATCGAATCGGTTTGCTCATGATTTTATCATATTATCTCAAGGCGAAGAAAGCAAGAGGCAACCTGGTGGATCGACTGAGTTGCTTGCCAAATGACATCTTGCTGGCTATTACGTCCCGACTCTCTATGAAGGAGGCCGCAAGAACTAGTGTTTTATCGCACAGATGGAGACACCTGTGGCGGCATTATTATCATTTGAATTTTGAAGATCCTAGTGCACTGTTAAGGATTCTCTTTAAGCAGAATAAAGTGATTGACCAAGGAAGGTCCAACTTTGTTAGGTGGGTGAATGGTATTGTGGATCAGCATATTGGCGAAACTATAGATGAATTCAGGGTTGTTTTCCATTTGGACAAAATGCATCAATTTGAAATTGACAAATGGTTGGATTTCGCTTTCTCGAAGCAAGTCAAAAGACTTGAGATAAACCTTCTGCAATACAGAGTTCCTATTCTTCCACGGCGAGGTACCGAGTACAAACTTAAAGTACCAAAGCTGCCTCATAATCTGGCCAATTTCAAGCCTGCCCTGACTTACATGTGCCTTAAGTCTGTTGATGTTACTACAGAGGCAGTTGAATTTTTTCTAACTTATTTTTGTTCGCTTGAGCACATGTGCATTGCATTCGTTCCCAATCTGACCTACATAAAAGCTTGTTTACAAGTATCATTGAAGTATCTCGTGGTGTTTCGTTGTCGGAAGTTGATTGGCATCAACCTTTCTGCACCAAAGCTTTTGTCATTTAAGTATGGGGGGAAGCCAGTGGAGCTGCATATTATAAATTCTTCTGAACTTTCACATGTGGAGGTTCGCACTGTAGTTGATAGTAGTAGGCTTATAAACTTTGCCTTTGACGGATTCTCAAGTTATTTTCCACAATTGTCATATCTCGGGCTACTCATACACTTAAATAATAAGGTTAGTACGGTCAGCTCGCCTGTAAGCCCTGTCATTAACCTTTATGTTAACACTAGTTTGCATGTCCGGGCTGTATCTCTATATAGTTATACTCATTTTTGAAATTGTCAGTTTATCTTTGTTATAATATTACTAGTATCAGTATTATTTTCCATAAATTAGCTTACCACCATACACCATAAATTATACTCCCTCCGCCCCCCTTTAAACACCCCATACCCAAAATACCCCCGTTTTGATGAGGGTGTACACACAAATCGGTTAATCAAAATTCCAAAAAAATTATTTGGTGAGTTAGATTAGAATCTTAGCAAAAATTTCATGCAATTTTTTTGGAACTTTGATTGACCGATTAGTGTGTACACTCTCCTCAATAAGGGTGCGTTTTGGGTATGGGGTGTTTAAAGGGGGACAGAGGGTGTATTATTTTCCATAAATTAGCTAATAATTTCCATATTATGTAATTACTTAGTGCTATCCAATTAATGAAATCCAAGTGTTCTTCTAGGAAAGGCTTGGTTAAAGGTTTTAATATATAGTATTAGATTAGGCTAGTGTCATTTGTATGCTTCCTTACGAAGTGTCTCCATGCAGTTAAATTTGGGGGTCTATCATTCGGGTGTCAAATATCTCCCAAAGTTGATGAATCTCAAGCATCTTCGGTTGACGTTTAGCCTTGAGGACGAGGACGACTCATCTGTTCTTGGATGGACTCCTTTGGTAGAGGCATGTCCCGTGCTGGAAAAATTGACATTAAAGGCAAAATGTTATACTCCTTGTATTGGCTTCACTTTCTTCTTTCACCATGGAGTTGTGTTAAGTGTTTTCTTGATTCAACAAGTAAGCTCTTGTTTTGTCATTATTTAGTTATACGAGAAAGTTAAGACAAATTGATAGCATATGCCTGGTTGATTTCCTCTCTGACTTAAACCAGGTCTTTATGCTTCAATAATCAAATGGAAGAGGTGAATAAACGGAAGAAATCAAGTGAAAATGGAAAAAATTACGTACTCTGTTGGTTAATGGCCGGCAACTTGACTCTTCCTGCCGGAAAAACAATTTTTGTAGCGCTTCATGAAAAGATTCTGTAAAAGGTAGTGTTGCACGGCTTCTTTTTTTCCTTGGAAAGGGAGTGTTTCACAAAAAGGTGTCATGGAAAGTATTGTTTCACAAACAGTCCTTATCATTTTCGCATTAATTTGATTGAGTGTGGGTGAGTCCGGGAGTTGGGTGTGTGAATTATCTCAGGAGTATTATAAATTAGGAATGGTCTATGAACGTACAATGGAAGTTTGGATTGAGTTTCTTGTGGAGGAAGGAGTGTGTTTCTTCTGGTTTATACCTCTGCTTCAAGGTCTTGAACGATATGTTCTGTCAAATTGGAGTGGAATCTAAGACGATAGAAGTTGACAGTTGTTATGCGCTGCACTGCCAATAGGAGTATGCAAGCAAGATTTAGTTTGTGGCTACTTAGAGTAACCCTTATCTTAGAGTGAAATGAAGAGGGTTCTTCTAATGTAGATACACGACCTGCGGTTAAGATTCCTCACAGATCAAGTGGTCAGTTGTAAATACTGTGGCTTGGGTCCGTCCATCATTCAAAAAAAAAAAAAAAAAAAAAAAAAATCTGTAAACTGTGGTTTGTCCTTTTAGTTTGCTAAGAGCACTATTACAGTTTCAAGACACTTTCTGGCTTAGTCGTTAGTACGGAGTACTTGAAAAGAGGATGATTGGGTAAGCTTTAAGTCCTGTGTAAGTTTCTGTATTAGAAAATGTTGGCTGTTTATGTGCGTTTTAGAGGTGGAATTGCTTCGTTTGTCTGGGCGAGACTAGTAGCCCCTCTCTTCGTTGCTGCTGTTGTATGCGACTTTTGACCTTGAATTTCAAGTCTCATATGTCAGATATTGCTAACATTGTCATTTGGGGGGGGGGGGGGTATTGAAACAAAGTTTGGTGTCCAGTTTGTCCATAAATGAGCTGTGGGTGGAGTGAAGTGAGAAATTCAGTAATGTTGTCGTGTGCTCTTCTTTATAATTTTAGGTGAATCTCCCGCAACAGGTTCTCAGTCACCATATGTTGTTCTTTTCAACTTGCGTGTCCTGCTTCATGGCAAGACTACGTGTCTTCCTGCAAGGTTAAGCACATTTGCGAGGAAGGGTGTTTACATTTTGAATTAGAGATCTTCTTCAACACCCCCACCCCTTCAATCCATTTGCTGTGTTTACCCCACTTCCAATTCCTATGGTTGCGGCCCGTCCTGGACTGCATAACGAGATTATCGAGACAATTGTGATTTTTGGGGAAGTGGCGGGAACTTAAAGATGATTATTCATCATCTTAGGATTTTGTTTTTTCATGCTGTCAACTTTAAATACTGTAGATTGGCATGGAGATGGCTTTTTTATTGGAAAAAGAAGTTGTCTTCTGCGGTTGAATGTTATAGACTAATATGGAGTTTAAAGATGCAGGGGCATGAATATTGGCGATTTAAATATTATTGGTCTTAAGGGAAGTTCTTTTGAAGGCTTTACTGCACATAAATCTCCTTGTCGATAGGCACACGAACATGATTTTCAGTCATGTCAATGCTTGTTATCTTTCTCTTTGTTTAAGCTGTCAGTTGTGTATTTGATTTTGAGATTCAGCATCTTGTTCTGTAGTCGTCCGGCAAATTGATATGGTGCTGCAACTTAGTGGATCTGGTGATTAACATTTGATCTCAGGTTCCACTTTGTATATGACTTGAATTTATGAAGTCTGAATGCTGATGTGATGTAATAGCAATTTGGTTACCATTGATTATCAACATTTATGATTTATCAGTGCTCTATATTTCCGATTATAATCTTTCGGTCTCCTCGAATATTTGCAGTTTCTGCTCTGCCAAGAATTGCAGCCAAGGCGAATGGTACAGCATGAAACACGGCCCATTCAGTGCTTAAAGACCCTGGAGTTTCTTGGCTCAGTGGGACTCCCTATTGACATGGAGATGGCTGAGTACGTAATACGGAATGCACCTGTGCTCAAAGAGGTAATTGTTGTTAACGAGCCCTATTCCGATGGTACTAGGCCACCGGAATGTGCTGAGAAGATTAAACATTTGGTACCTCAAGGCGTGGAGCTCATTTCCAAATTGATGCCGTCAGCCGCTGGGACAAATTGAATGTACCCTTATGTGTGGGATGCGCTCACTTAGCTGAGCTGAGTTAGTGTGAACTTGTGTTCCATTGTTATTAGTAGGTAGTAACTAAACTTTATTCATAAGTGGGACAACTAATCACAAAAATAGTGGACAATTAATCACTCAAAGGTGAACTTGATCTGATCATTAACGCACACTTGTCTTTGGTGGGTCTTTTCCTTCAAATACCGTGTCCATTATTTATACACAGGGTAATTTCCAGAAGAAAGATTCATACCATTCTTAGAGCATTCCTCATGGCAGATTACCACACCAAATCAAGCAATCACTCTACCAGCATCTTCCACCTCCTTCTCCAAGTAGACCCTAGTGGCACGGCAGCTCACAGAAGGATGAAGTTTGAGGATGTGCGCCTTTGGTGCTCCTATGATCTTCAGAGCATGCTGGATGTGCTTTATGCTGTAGACAGTAATCGAGTGTGCCCGCCTCAACCTCTTCAATGACTTCCTGCTACGCAAGATCAGCTTCAGCTTGAATTTCTTCTGCATCTCGATTTCCTGCTCAGTGAAGAGGCGGAGACGTCCAACTTCCATCTCAAGCCTTGCAGATAAGGCCTTGATCTTCCTGGTCTTGCGCTTCATTTGCTTGAGAATCTGGCAGTGTTTGATCAGGAGCAACCTTTCCTGCGTGCCATCACAAACGCGAGTTATTGATATAACAGCAGTACTGTAGCAGGCAGAATCTGCAAGTCTATATAACCTGTCAAGTCAAGTCATTCTATGGACCCTATACTGGCAACAAAATCTAATTAAAAACACATATGACATACGAGACCATGTAAACCATTGATTAAATACGGCAGCATCATAACAGAAATTCAAATGCTAAGGTCGACGCAATGTTCACATGAGCATAACCTGTCAACTATAAATAGATATATCTCAACCTGACAGATTTGACAAGATAGAATACACACCTGTATCTCCTCCTCATCAGCAGCATCACTGCATCAGCGAGTGGATCCACTCCAGTTTCAGCCTGCAATGAACATTTAGCAACAGTTTGAGAAATTATGTTATGTGTTGATCAATTTCTGTTTTCTGATATCAACATATATGGCAATACATAGTACTGTAATTATTTAGAAAGAATACACAGAATAGAACAAGTACCAGAATGATTTTTCTAGCCGATTTCCGAAGGTTATGGACCCGAGCGCGAGAGAGACCAGTTCTTTCACTTACTTCCTCCCTGGTACACATGATGAGCTGGTTGCAAGTAGTGAATCCCCCCTCCCGAAGCTGTTGGATAACGTGGTCACTTTTCCCATATTGTGTCACTGCATAGTAGATGAACAAGTTACAATTGAACAGAAATAGCATCAGAAAAAATGAGAGTACTCCTCAATATTTAACCTAAAAAACCAAAGGCTATGCTGCTCGACAAGTCGACACTCCACACCATTATACGACACTAGCACGCAGACATATAGCTTACCTCTAAGCCTGGATTAGGGATCGAACCGTCGAAGTGACCATTCCTGGACGATTGTGCGGCATGTCTAATCTAATTTCCCTGTTTTCCCTCGTGTATCACTTGACATGATCTCACAGTTCAACCTACTTTTCTTTTGTGCTACATGTATTCCCAGACCATAACTAACATATCCTAGTGTTGCATGTTTCTGCAATCTAACTTGTTTCAGGAATTCGCCGGAACATCCTACTGGCTACAAGACACACCTCCATGGCTTTGGTCATTTGTGAAAAAATCGACTAAATCTTAGATTACAACTGAACGCAGAAGTAATGAAAGCATGAACTCAACCAAAACGGTGGCGCGACAACCAAAAGTCACTGATCAAATACATGATCCAATAGATCATCATCCCAAGTAACACAAGGGTGTATTTACAGAAACGGAGCAACCATGTCCCAAGAGGTTCATATTAGCCTATCAGACGTTTTGGAACAACGCAGGCACACGTAACCGTTTGACATCATTTGCTGGAACACTGACATCGCCACCATTGTGTTTAGCTGAGCTGCTCCTTGCACCTGCAGAAGCACATTGCACTCACGTGAATTTACATATAATGAGATAAAAACACTGAAATAAGAGATGCTGAAAAGTAGGAGAATATCATACATTTTCACCAGGGACAAGTGGACAACCACCTATGTTCCTTGCACACAACTGAAAATTTCCCTGCAATACACATAGTATATGAACAATTAAGGAATAGATCTCCAATCTCCAACCCTTCAGAAAAGAGAGGTGTGGAAAGAGTGAAACCTGGAGAAGGATCACCTTTAGAGGATTCAATCTTCTGACTTCCAGATCCATCCACGCTTAAGGCGTCTATAATCGTTGGTAAGTTTCTGCAATTTAGGATATTGGTCAGAGATCGCTTTCAGCCTTTTTCCATGCCAGTGCAGGATGGCAAGTCAAGGTACATTTTTCAACAATTACACGATGATTATATCAGCTTCAGTAGTGGTGAGTGGGTAGTTGTTATTGCTCTTACAGACATCCATTATACAGACAACGCTGTCCAAGAAGACATGTCACAACTTTCAGTTCCAAATTTGAACTAACTGGGTAAGAATCTCCAGCCAGAAGTAGCACTCCGTTCACTCAAAAAGGAGCGTGACTCCACCACAGCTGTGAGACTCGTCCCTCTCCCTCCCTCCCCCTCCCTCACTTTCAAACCAAACCAAGACAGCCAACATAAGACAGAGCTGAGTTGCGACTCCCCCCCCCCCCCACCTCTCTCATTCTCAAATCACCATGTTCTATCCAGTTCTCCTCTGCTCCCCTCCCTCCCTTTCCCTTTATCCCTCCTTTTCAATCCAAAGATTAAACTTTTTTCATCGTCTAACATATGCAAGCTTAAATTACCCGGATCAAATCATGACAAAATAACCTCACCCAGAAAACAAAAACCCCGCCCAGAAAGAAGAAATCCCAAAAATTCAATTAGCAAAAGAGAAAAAGGAAAAAAGTTCGATCATGAGAATGTTAAAGAGAGCACCTGACAGGAGAAGAGAGAAAGAGAGAGAGAGAGAGAGAAAAGGGCTAATAAACAATATAGAAGGGCAAATGACCAGTGGAAAGACCACTGGCGTTGATCTAAAAACCAACAAAGCCAGAGCCAAATTGTCCTGGAATAATTAGTCGCAGCACCTAAAACTGAACAGAATGACATCAAAAGAGCTACTTCAGCTAAAAAAACTATCTGTTTGGGAACACTTGGCCAGCTGTCAAACCGTTTTGCACTTGCGAATATATAACAAAGATCAGATAAGTAGGCAACATAGCTTATATTCGACCATCCAAAGAAGTTAAAAGGATCAAAGGGAACATATTAATCAATAATTAAAATATTCCTTAACAGAAGTCTAATGGCCCAACCAAAAATGCCATGTTAAGGTACATAGTACCAGCACAGCGTAAGTTCACTTTGCCAGGGAAACAAAACAGGTAAAAAGCTGGGAGGCAAGAACTTGCATCGATCAAAATTTCTAAATGTTGGTATCATCGAAAAAGTAAAAAGTTGCTACAACGAGACCACCTAACCAAGTTACTGCTACAAACAGAGCAAATTCCACAGTTTTGACGTCGACATTGGCTAAATAATTATTAGAGTTTGTTATGAATAAGGAATATAGATCAAATCACAGATTTACCTACCAAGCATGAACTGAAACAGCAATGGGGACAACAAATCTGTGAGGCCACTCTAGGGTGTCGGTTATGATTGACTTCACAATATCCTGGGAAATGGCAAAAGCAAGGCGTCAAGCTACAGCAGCTTCAAGAACACAATCAGCATTACACATAACCAGTAGCACTTGAAAAGACAAGGAAATATCCATAAGAAAATCCAAAAGGAGCCAAATCTACCAAGTCAGTTTAACACCAGTGAAGGAGTAAATAAAGAGGGATATCAAAATAATCCCTCTGTTGGTCATGGATCAAAAGTAATTAATTAAAGCCACCTAAAAAAATTACATAAGCATATAGATGAAGATACAGACTCAAGTCAACCACCAAAAGTTGTTGCAAACCAGCCTAAGAGAATTTAACAGTACTGACACATCCCTCCTCCCCCCCTATCAACTTGCTCATGCATATTCAATAGCACCGTGGCTTTGAAATTTACAATCCCAGGAAATTTTAGCAACTCTGCGTCTGCCTGTCTAGTTCCGATCTCTAATTATCTAAGTCCTACATTTTTGGGCATCCTCAAATTCACCAATTATAGGCATAGACCAGCAAAACATGTGACAATATTCTACAAGGTGAAATGCACACAAACAAAGTTTGCTAGTTTAGCAAGTGCTACCCAACCAGCCCTTCATCAAGTCTGTTGCAATTACATTGAGTAGTTCCAACACCACCACTATTCTCGTCTTAACCTCTTCAACTCCCCCAACCCAGTTAAATTGACACTACTAGTCTACTACAGCACGATGCTCAAAGGTTCACACAGGACATTGCCGAGATAGCACAACAATTTTCTAGGAGAGTAGAAAAGGGTGAAAGGGTTAGTTAAAACAATGTCGTTTATATGGATACGTGTTTGCACATTATATCATACTATAAGATAACACTACCACATTCCGAATCATAAGGGGAACTTAACCCCTCCGTTGTATTCAAACTCCTAAAAGAGAGTGACGATAAAGCGGAGCAAGGAACGGCTTCTTCAAGACGAATGACCTCTCCGATAACATTATCATTCCGAACACGGACCAATTCATAAATAATGGCAGCCCCAACCACAATTAACAAAGCAACAGCAAAACTAAACAATCACCAGGAAAAAAAAGCACGAGAGATCAGAGTGAAGCAATACTGAGAAAGACAACATCAAAACCATAACAAGCTCATAGTAAACATAAGGCAACTGAACCCAAAACCATAACATGCTCATAGTAAACATAAGTGTAAGCAACACGTCACAAAACAAAACAGCAAAATGAACATAAAAAGATCAGAGTTGGAACCAAACATTTCACAACCAACCATCAAACTAGCAATCAATCATAAAACAAAATCAGATAAACCCTAATTTCCCAATAATGAAGGTCTTAAACTGGCGGAAATCCCAAATAATTACCTTAACAATCGACCCTTCGGAGAGAGACGGAGAACGAGTTGGGCGAAAGAGGGAGAGAGAGAGAGAGAGAGAGTGTGTAAGCTGACTCAGCTGACTGATGAATGAATGATGGACAAGGAGTTGGGCAACGTGCTGCGGTTTGGGCTAATTTGGATCATTGGCCCATTTTTAGACCAAAACTCAGAACTTGGGCCTATAAACTTAGAAACCGACTTCTGCTGACGACCACAGGTAGTCTTCCCTTAATACTATTTCGCTCTCATTGAATACGCCCGGGATGATCGTATGTCTTAAGGATACTATGAAGTCGTCTTAAACGTTGTTATTACTATTAAAACGAACTCTACCATATCATGAATGGTATTTTTGGCGGGAATATCAAAAGATATTCATCCTGTTTTTCATCATTTTCATATAACGATGTCATATCTTTCATTGGTGTCATTTCACATTACTCGACCATTGATTTAATAATGGAGCTTAAGATCATAAAAGTAATTATCACCCTTAGGTGCTGATTAGATAAGAAAGTAACAAAAAATGTGGTCAAAGTTGTGTAATTTGGGTTAATTGTTTAGAACTTTAAATAGCACGACTTAAAAAAATGAGTTTAAGAGAAAAAAAAAAAAACAAAAGAGAGGGTGAATAAGGTCATGGATTTTATAAAAGCGCTACCTTGACTTAGAAAAAATGGTTCAGACTAAATTGAGTTATCGCATAGAAGCTTTTAACAAGCTACTGGTGATCTCGATTGGATCGAATAGGAAACTCAGTAAAATTATTTTTCAATTCACACCTACTACTTTGGTAGCAAATAAGAAAACTTGGAGTTAAAAGATATTTCATAGAAACCATCTTTTCGAAAAGCAAATAAGGAAACTCGGGTCAAGTTATTTTTCGTGATTCGGCTTATGAGAGTCACAAGAAGTCGTAACCCATAAGCCCAGACGAGGCGAGTTGTTCATCCTCATTAGGCCATCACCCGGCTGCTCACTATCTCCTTGTCAAGTACTCTTTCTCTCTGTTTACATAATCTGATCAGCTTTGATTTTGCTCTCGTTAAAACGCTGAATTCATTTAATCGAATATCTCATTCATGCTGGTTTTTTTTTTTTTTTTTTTTTTTTGAGTGTTTCTCTTGTGGGTTTTTTCTGTCAGATGTTGTATATTAGGAATATTTGGTATTAATTCATATGCGAAATTTAATTTAATTCCTGTCTGTTCAATTTCTCGTTGATTGCTTAATTCAAATTAGCTCTTAATTTGACTGACTGTTGTTCTTAATTTTGATTTTTTCGTGTTATTAACGTAAGATAGCTTCGGTCCGCAGCCTCTCTATGTTTCAATAGGGGTAAGACTTGCGTGCATCCGATCCCCCCTCCGCCTTTAAGGCACTGGGGTAAAAAAGATGTTGTTTGTTTGATTAATGTAAGATAGCTGAATTTTGCTGCTCAATCAATGATCAGTCGTTTAATTTGTTGGTTTTAGTTGTAAAGCTCTCATCTTGTCGCAGCTGAATTTTGCGGTTAGTTTTTGTATAAGAATTTTCAGTTGGTTTTCTCTAAAGTGGCCACCTTTAATTTTGATTTCGCGTGTGAATTGATCCTGCATATGTATTTGCTGCTCTCCTTGGCACTCTGAAGGATTTTTTCTGCTTGATTTGGCTGTTTTAATGGCTACAAAAGCGTGGGATGCGCTTAGACCTTGTAAACGTAAATTATTGGAAAGGAAACCTCGCAAAAGAAAGGTATAATCCAGATTACTCTTGTGTATTCTTACTCTTGTGAACTTTGCCATGATCTGATTAATAGATTAGTGGTTTGGACTAGTTAGCTGTTATACTTTATCGCATGGGTTTGCTCATGAATTTATTGTTTCATGTCAAGGGAAAGAAAGCAAGAGGCAACCTGGTGGATCGACTGAGTTGCTTGCCAGATGACATCTTGCTGGCTATTACGTCCCGCCTCCCTATGAAGGAGGCTGCAAAAATGAGTGTTCTATCGCACAGATGGAGACAGCTGTGGCGGTGTTATCTTCATTTGAATTTTAAAGATCCTGATGCAATGTTCAGGACTCGCTTCAACCAGAAGAAAGTGATTGACCAAGAAAGATCCAAGTTTGTGAGGTGGGTGAATGGTATTGTGGATCAGCATATAGGTGAAGCTATAGATGAATTCAGGGTAGTTTTCTATTTAAACAAAAAACATCAACTTGATATTGACAAATGGTTGGATTGTGCTTTCACGAAGCAAGTCAAAAGACTTGAGGTAGACCTATTGCACAATAATGTTCTTATTGCTCCACCACGAGGTACCGAATACAAACTCAGACTACCAAAGCTGCCTCATAATCTAGCCAATTTCAAGCCTGCCCTGACTTCCCTGTGCCTTAAGTCTGTTGACGTTAGTACAGAGGCAGTTGAATACTTTCTAACTTCTTTTGGTTCGCTTGAGGAATTGTGCATTGCATTCATTCCCAATCTGACCTACATAAAAGCTTGTTTACAAGTAGCATTGAAGCATCTCGAGGTGAGGCGTTGTCCAAAGTTGATTAGCATCAACCTTTCTGCACCAAAGCTTTTGTCATTTAAGTATGGGGGGAAGCCAGTGGACCTGGATATTATAAATGCTTCTGAACTTTCAGATGTGAATGTTGGCAGTTCTCTTGATAGTAGTAGACTTATAGCCTTTGCTTTTAACGGGTTCTCAAGTTATTTTCCACAGTTGTTGCATCTAAAGCTACTCATACACTTAAATAATAAGGTTAGTACGGTCAGCTCCCTGTGAGTTACCTTCTTCAATTTTATTCTTTACAATACTGGTGTATGGTGTTATTTGTTTGCATCCTTACGAAGTGTCTTATGCAGTTGAATTCGGGGGTCTATCATATGGGTATCAAGTTCCCAAAGTTGACAAAGCTCAAGCATCTTAGGTTGGGGTTTTGCCTCGAGGACGATTCATCTGTTCTTGGATGGACTCCTTTGGTCGAGGCATGTCCTGTGCTGGAAAAACTGACATTGGAGGCAAGGCTTTCTATATTATACTTCTTGTTTGGCTTCAGTTTTTTTCTTCTGCTGGGAATTCAGTTAGGTAGTGTTTGGGAACTTGGATTTGAATTGAAAATCAGGATTTCAATTCTAGGAATTGAAATCATGATATTGAATTCCAATTCCAATTCCAAAAACTTGTTTGGGTACCCCTTGGAATTGAATTCATGCAACCCCACCCTCAAACCCTCACCACCACAGCACCACTATCTCTCATCTACCGTCACCGTTGCACCCTCTCGCCACCGTAACCGCCGCTGCAAACGCCGCCACCTAAACATGTAATCACCACCATAAACCAATACATGCACAATAAATGTTGGAGGATGAGAGGGAAGGAGGGAAACGGTGGCTGGTTGTGGATGATGGCGCTGGATTCCAGTGATTGGATGCCGTCTTTAGTGGTGGAAAAGGCGGCATGCCATTGTGGTGGAGGTGGGAGGAGAGAGAGTGTGTAGGTGGAGATAAAGAGGAGATGGGAGAGAAATAACTCACACATATATGCCGCTGGTGGTGGTAAAGGTGGCTGGGCGTGGAGGTGGAGACGGTCGCATCAAGTGGCTTCTGGTGGCGGTGGCGGTGACGGCGGCTGGCCATGGAGGTGGTGGCGGCAGGATGTAAGAGAGAGGAGAGAGAATAAAGAGGTTGGGGGAAGAGGAGAGATAAAAAAAAGAATTGAAATGACACCTATTTTAATGGGAATTGAAATTGTCAAATTTACATATAGTTGGAATTGGGTGGGAATTGAACCAATTCCAATTCCAAATTCCACAAGTTCCCAAACACTTGAATCATTTCAATTCTAGGAATTGAATTCCAATTCCATGTTCCCAAACACAGCATTATGTTATTTCTTTATTGAACAATTTGACTTTTGCTTTGCTGTTCTTCTTGAAACTAAACTCGAGGAGGCTGATGTATATAGGAAGGTTGCTCTTAGTTTATGGGGTAGAGGATCTTTAGATTGGATCTTTCTTCCCTTGCTTTGTAGTTTAAGCGATGATATTATCCTTGGGAGTTGGGACTCTCAACTTGTGGCTCTTTTGGACCATAGACTAGGGGAGTATTCTATTTTCTGCAAGTTTAAGTTTTCTCAGGATAAATCTGTCTAGGGTCTGATTGGGGTTTTTCGAAAGCATTGCTGTGAAAGAGGCTATTTCTGGCTTTCAAGAAGTTGTATAAGGAAACTTTCCCTGTCAGGCTACACTTCGAGGGCCCTATCTTTTGAAACTCTTTTGCCGGAAGATGCCACTGCATTGGAGTCCAGCCTTTTGGAATAGGAAGTTTGGGAGGCTATCAATGATCTTTGTAAAGATAAGTTTCTGTGGATCCAGATGGTTTCAACATTGCTTTCTTTACCATTGTTGGGATGTGGTCAAAGCAGACATAATGGGTTTCCTTCATGATTTTCATGAGAAGGGTGTTTTCGAGAAGAGCTTGACTGCCGCCTTTTATAGCTTGATTCCCAAAGTGGTTGGGGGCCTTGGGGCAAAGGATATCCGAAACTTAAGATCCATAAGATTCAACATGCTAAGGTGTTAACTTCTAGATTAAGGAGATCTGTGGGTAAGCTTGTGGGTCCATATCAACATGCTTGTGTTCCTGGCTGTCAAATCGTGGTCGCTGTGCTTATCGCTCACGAGTGTTTTGATTCTCTTCATAAGTCCAACCAATCATGTCTCATGTGTAACCTTGATATTGAGAAAGCTTTCGATCATGTTTCGTGAGACCTCTTATGGGTCTTAATGTTTATGCTTGTTAAGATGGGTTTCCTGCTGAATGGAGAAAGTGAGGTTCTCTTTTGTGTATCTACCACCCATTTCTCAGTCCTTAATAGTTAATGGGGAACCTGCTGTCTTTTTCAATATTTGAGGGGTTTGCGTCAAGTCGATCTCCTTTCTTCTCTGCTCTTTATCCTGGTTATGGAGTCCTTAAGTATCCTTATGAGCAAGGCTAAATTGGTGAGAGGTGGGCTGTTTAGAAGGTGTTCACATCAGCAATAATTCCGCTCAACCTCTTAGCGCCTCGCACCTTCTCTTTGCAGACAATTCCTTAATCTTTTGCAAGCCTTATGAGAATAACTTTGGGCTTTTGAGGTGTGTCCTGGTCTTCTTCGCAGCAATGGCAGGTAATAAGATTAACCTCACTAAGAGGGTTCTCATCCTGTTGACGATGTGCCGGATGTTAACGATTTAGCTGATTTTTTCTGTTGTGGTGTGGAGTCGCTCCTTTCCTCATATCTGGGGCTTGCTTTGAGTGCTCCCTTTAAGTGCAAATCGGTTCGGAAACCCATTTTTGCAAGGTTTAAAACCAAGCTTGCTGGGTGGAAATCAAAGATTCTCTCTAAAGTAAGTCGTCTTACTCTTCTCAAATGCACTCTGCGTAGTTTAACTCTGTATTTTAAATCCCTCTTCACTATACCAGTAAGTGTTGCCGCAAAGCTTAAATAACTCCAGCGTGACTTCTTATGGAATAATATGGATTCAGAAAGGGGTGAATTGGCAAGAAGTTTGTTGTCCTAAGGCGAATGAGGGTCTTGGACTAAGGCACCTCCGCAATATCAATGAGGCTCTTAAGGGTGAGTGGCTTTGGAGGTTTGCCTATAAAAATTGGAAGAATGTCATCGCTCTGAATTCGGAGTGTAAATATTGGGTTGATTGACTTAAGAGGTTCATAATCCTCATGGTGTTAGTCTGCAGAATTCTATTACCTCTGGCACCAAGTTCTTCAAGTCATCAGTGGCTTTTGAGGTGAGAAATAGAGCTGAGTTTTCTTCTGGCGTGACCTTTTAAATCCCTGTTTTCTGATCTCTTTAAAAATAGCCGTGCACAAGGATGCTACTATTCGAGATGTTGTTTTTTGGATGGTATTTATCATCATTGGGACTTTATCTTTTTTAGACTTCCCAATGATTGGGAGGAACCTTCTGTTTTGCGTCTTTAGGAGCTTTTCTCTGTTGTCAGAGTTGTTCCACAAGGAAAAGATATCCTTGATGCATGATAATCAGGAATCTTTATTGTTATGCCGAAAACTTGGTCCATCCTATTGACTTTTGGCTACTACGAAATACCCTTTATCTTGGAGGGAATTGAAAAAGAGAGCATTTAATGTAGATACGTCAACACGCGTGGTTGAATCTGCGGTTAAGTTTTCTCACAGATCAACTGGTTAATCTGTCAATACTGTGGCGTGTGTCCTCTTTGTTTGGCTGAGAGCACCATTACAGTTTCATCAGACACATTTTGGCATAGTTGTAAGTACAGAGTACTTGATAGGTGATGATTGGGTAAGCTGTATGTCCTTTGTAAGATTGTGCCCTGGAAATTGTTGGCCGTTTATTTGCTTCTAAAAGATGCTTATTTGGTTCCTTTATTGGGTTAAGGCTAGTATTCCCTCTCTCTTCGTTCCTGCTAATGTATGCGATTTACGGTGAATCTCTATGTCAATAGGCACACGACGATGCTGAACATAAATTTTCGTCATGTTGTGCATGTTATCTTTCCCTTTGTTTAAGCTGGCAGTCTGTGTATTTGATTCTAAGTTTCAACATCTTGTTCTGTAGACTGTAGTCATCCGTCTAGTTGATATGGTGTCGGAATTTAGTGTATCTGGTGATCACCATTTGATCTCATGTTCTCCTATGTATATGACTTGATTATTTAACGTTTGAGCACTGTTGTGATGTGTGTGTCTCGTTTGTAAAGCAATCTGATAACCATAGATTATCAACGTTTATTAGGGGCTTTATATTTCCGATTATAATCTTTCGGTCTCCTCGAATATTTGCAGTTTTTGCTGTGTCCAAGATTGCAGCCAAGGGAAGTGATTAAGGATGAAACACGGCCATTTGAGTGCTTGAAAACCCTGGAGTTTGTTGGTTTGGTGGGATGCCCTATTGACATGGAGATGGCTGAGTATGTGATACAGAATGCGCCTGTGCTCAAGGAGGTAATTGTTGTTGACATGCCCACGTGTTTAGGCCCTCTTCCGCAAGCGATTCGAGCAATAACATGTGCCAAGAAGATTAAACATTTAGTCCCTCAAAATGTGGAGCTCATTTGCAAATGACGCCGCCATTCACTGGCGTAAATGTAGGACGCCTTATTATGGGATGTTCTCACTTTTCTGAGCCGTAGTCGGGGCACCACCATGGAAATGTACCCTTAATTTACAGGATGAATGCATTCACTTTCTTAGGTTACATGAAGTTGTATTCCTTATTTATTTTTTTTGTTGTTGTTGTGGTTGTTGAAGTCGTATTCCATTGCCGACACTCGGTTGGTCGTACACTCGTACACTAGTACTTATATATGAAAATAAAATAAATTTGTCAGCCAATCATTGCTTTTTTGTTGTTGTTGTAATAATCCTAGTGTATGCTCAAGTGTCGAGGAGCCGGTGATGCAGTGAGCACAAAGCGAACTATTCTTTCGCCTTTTACTAAAGAATACCGTGTGCTCGCTGTATTTAAGTGGCATACGTTAATTTTTGGAGGAAGTACCTAAAAGGTGCTTCCCAACAATCCAGTTTAAGTTTTAATTACATAAATGTATCATTACTAGCTCAGTTTAGACAGGTAACAGGTTCTCACTTTATTCAGTGGTTCTGGCATGAAATTTGGGCGGTACCTCAGACCAATTGGGGTTATCATTATATCACCGGTGCTATAAAAATCATGAAATTGTAGTGCTAATATGAACAAGGAATGCAGTGTTCATGCATTATCAGGAACACAAGCTGAAAAAGAGAACTGTGGACAATAAGGATTCGACCTGATACTAGTTCAACTGAAAAGCAAGACATTTTTAACCCCAACAAGGGCTGTGCTTTGAATCAGCTCTTTTACAGAGGCTCTTACGAGTATTTCCATGTAAGAAGCTAAATCGATGCTAAACACAGTTACCCTGACATATGAAACAGCACAGGTTTTTCGACAGTTGATTGATCGCTAATTGCAGAACGAGAGTAGCAACAAACTTGACATATTTACAAGTCACAAGGGGTGACACTATCTCATTTTCCGCCACAACCTGGTAACCTTCCCAATCCCAATTCACTTCGCTGGTCCATACGGAACTCACTTTCATATGGCCTACCGGGTAACAAGTCACTACAGCATCCCAAAAACTAAAAGGAAAACAAAGGCAGCAGCAGAAAAGAAACCTTATTAACAGTTTGAACAATCTCAGAACAGTCTCACATCAGATGATCAAACTCTCCATCTCACATCAGCCTCTGGCTTCAGCCGCTCGAAGCAACTGGTCCAGGTAAGCATGAGCTCCAGCGGTTGCAGCAGTGGGGTGTAAGACAAGCTTCTTCACATTTCTCTGGCCAATCATCTCGATTCCAACAGCAATATGCTTCCTGCATTTTACCACCAGCAAGTCTGCTCTCTTGATCTTTTTCACTGTCTTCTTCTTGCGACGGTAGAGCGTAACCCTTTCTTTCTCCTGTTTCGTAATCCTGCTTGTGAGATCATCGACCCTCACAGAGTCACGGGTACCCTTAATGTCCTCACTCAAGCTTTGAATGATTTTGGTTTTGTGCTTGATCAGCTTGGCCAGGTACAGGTAAGTCGGCAGCAGCCCTTTGACCCCATACTGGCAACAAAATATAATCAACAACACACATGAGACAATGCAAACCTTTGATTAAATAAGCCAGTGGGAGTATCACAACAGAAATTCAAATGCCAGAACTAACCTCATTGATTCTCTCGACTATGGCGTCTTCAGCCACAGCCATCTCCTCATCAGCAGCTCCTGGTTCCATTCCAGCTGGAGCCTGCATAGTAAATAAAATCGCATGATACTGCAACATTAGCATATAATCTACATAAACAATCAGGAAGAAAGTGTCAATATTATGAGAATTCTAAGGATCATACCATCTCCTATCATTTTGTTTGTAATATTCACTATAATGTTAGCTAATGTGTAGGATACGAATCCGTTAACTTAGGATTCACATTATATTGCAATGTATTTATGCCCCTCTTTCATAATGAGAATAGCCAACCATTTCTCATACTCTCCTCCTCAACAGTCATAAGCAAGCACTGACAAAGCAACAATATATAGCAGCAATCACAAACGCGAGTTATTGATATAACAGCAGCACTGCAGCAGGCAGAATCTGCAAGTCTATATAACCTGTCAAGTCAAGTCATTCTATGGACCCTATACTGGCAACAAAATCTAATTAACAACACATATGACATACGAGACCATGTAAACCATTG
Organism: Spergularia marina; assembly: GCA_963680865.1. Taxonomy (NCBI): domain Eukaryota; kingdom Viridiplantae; phylum Streptophyta; class Magnoliopsida; order Caryophyllales; family Caryophyllaceae; genus Spergularia; species Spergularia marina. The sequence continues at coordinate 3,281,755 of OY804545.1, read as the reverse complement.
ATTAAATACGGCAGCATATAACAGAAATTCAAATGCCAGAACTAACCTCATTGATTCCCTCGACTATGGCATCTTCAGCCACAGCCATCTCCTCATCAGCATCTTCCACCTTCTTCTCCAAGTAGGCTCTAGTGGCACGGCAGCTCACAGAAGGATGAAGCCTGAGGATGTGCGCCTTTGGTGCTCCTATGATCTTCAGAGCATGCTCGATGTGCTTTATGCTGTAGACAGTAATCGAGTGTGCCCGCCTCAACCTCTTCAATGACTTCCTGCTACACAAGATCAGCTTCAGCTTGAATTTCTTCTGCCTCTCGATTTCCTGCTCAGTCAAGAGGCGGAGATCTCCAACTTCCATCTCAAGCCTTGCAGATAAAGCCTTGATCTTCCTGGTCTTGCGCTTCATTTGCTTGAGAATGTGGCAGTGTTTGATCAGGAGCAACCTTCCCTGTGTGCCATCACAAACGCGAGTTATTGATATACATATAACAGCAGCACTGCAGCAGGCAGAATCTGCTAGTTTTTATAACCTGTCAAGTCAAATCATTCTATGGACCCTGTAAACCATTGATTAAATACATACGGCAGCATCATAACAGAAATTCAAATGCTATGTTCAGATGAGCATAACCTGTCAACCTGAGAGATTTGACAAGATAGAATACACACCTGTATCTCCTCCTCATCAGCAGCATCAGCGAGTGGATCCACCCCAGTTTCAGCCTGCAATGAACATTCAGCAACAGTTTGAGAATAAGCTTAGATCAATTTCATAGTAGTGTAATTATTTAGAAAGAATACACAGAATAGAACAAGTACCAGAATGATTTTTCTAGCCGTTTTCCGAAGGTTATGAACCCGAGCGCGAGAGAGACCAGTTCTTTCACTTACTTCCTTCCTGGTACACATGACGAGCTGGTTGCAAGTAGTGAATCCCCCCTCCCGAAGCTGTTGGAGAATGTGGTCACTTTTCCGATATTGTGTCACTGCATAGTAGATGACACAAGTTCCATCATCCATATTAAGCCGAATCACAATTTAATTGAAAAACATCAAAAAACAGAAACAAAGTATGGATCTCGCAAAGCTGCAGCACCAGCATACTCAAATAGCTTAACCCCACTCACTAATAAAATAGTTTAACCCAATGACCAGGCCAGGTGAACATAGTCTGAATCAACATGAGAATTATCATGACTTGGGATCACATTCTAGAGACTCGACATTTCAGAAAATCATACATCCTCCATCATGCCTATCAAGTAAGTGACTTGGTCCTGAACCAAATAAACAATGTAGCCACATAAGACATTCTGCTCATATGCTTGCAACCGATTCTAGAAACAGGTCCACCCAAGTAAAATACAAGAATGAGCTGCTTATTCTTAACGCTAACTCTTATAACGATAAGCTAACTCCAATGAGCAAAATCTTTAAACTCTAAGATCACAATGCCTAACTCTATTGAACAAAACACCAAGTTAATGACTAGCTGTACTAAAGAACATATAATACGCCCTACCTCTATTAGCTACAGATTGTCTGACTCTACTAAACACATTACACACATAATGATTAGATACACTTTAACTAACTCTATAAATACAGTGTCTAACTCTACTTAACTCTAGTAACTCCAACATAATCCGATTATCAATTGCAAACTCGACATTCTAGCCCAATTTGATACCGAACTAGATACGGTGCTTAACTAGTACTTTAATGAACATATCCTTACCTTTACTGAGCAATTGCGTAACTCTAGTGAACGACTCTAATTGCAACACTCCAACAGATAAGATGAGCCAGCAATCAGTGATCAAAACTAACTTAATTAGATGGTTAAGCAGCCTCATTACAAAGTAACATCAAAATCAAATTCAATTCATCAATTCTCTAACTTGATCTCGTAACCTACATTCCACCAAATCACATTTCACGCCCCAATTTACCCACATCTAAATAAGTCGCTCAATGTCCATGTTCATTTGACCTAATCGAAACATCATAATCACCGAGTTTCCGAAATTAACCAAATCAAACTGAAACTTGATCACGCAGCAAAAATTCTCAGAAAATTACTAAAAAGAGCAAACATCCACATTACGCAAGTTACTAACTATATCAAAGAATCTGTAATTATTCTTAAAAAAAAAAACGCTGTAATTCATGTATCTTCCTAATCACGCTAATCAAAGAAGATTTAGTTGACAATAATATACGAAATAAAAATTCACGCCACAATTTATCCTGATCTAAATAAGTCGCTCAATTTCCATGTTCATTTGACCTAATCGAAACATCATAATCACTGAGTTTCCGAAATTAACCAAATCAAACTGAAACACAACACAATGTCGTAAACAACACACTTCTAAGTTCGAAATTAACCATTTCAACAATCAAGAACCCGAAATTCAACACCAAACATCAATTTCACTTACAAATCATAGTTAATTACTTCAATTAACACATCAAAAATCAATTAAACAAGCAAGAACTTCAAGAAATCGAAGAATTAAATGAACAAAATAGCGATAAAAAAACGAACCTGAAAATCTAAATGGCGAGAAAATTAGGCGGAAAATTAGACAGCAAAGAGGAGAAATGGGGGAGAATAATTGGGAAATGAAAAGAGGTGAAAATCTAGGGTTTATGGAAAATTTTGATTGGGGATTTTTCATCAGTCCATCATGTCATTGTGTTGTTACTAACTACGACCAATAATCTTCCTAATCACGCTGTTATTCATGTATCTTCCTAATCACGCTAATTAAAGAAGATTTAATTGAACATAATTTACGAAATAAAAATTCACGCCACAATTTATCCTGATCTAAATTAGTCACTCAATGTTCATCTTCATCTGACCTAATCGAAACATCATAATCGCTGAGTTTCCGAAATTAATCAAATCAAACTGAAACTTGATCACGCAGCAAAATAAAAAACGTGAGAGATTCAACTGCAGGAAGAGAGGAGAGGAAAATTACTCAATTCGATAGCAGGGAGCTGGTCTGCCATGGTAAGGAGTTGAGTGGAGTATAGAAGAAGACACCGAAAGCTGGAGTGAAGCGGTTATTTTGTGAGGAGAGCGAGAAATTCAAAATTATGAAACTTCTACAACAAGGCGCGGTTAAATGGTTATGGACCGGTTTATATAGGGCCATTTTCCATTTCGGTTATAGATGTAACCAACTCGTAGATTCTAGTATAAAGATATTTTATTGTATGTGACTATTTGTAGATGTCATCATCTCGATTTTCGTTTCCCAATTGTATTTGTACAATTCGGTTTTGTACCAGTGAAATGTCGTGCAATATAATATGTAAAGGTTATTATATATATATATTTTTTATTTATAATAAGAGTGTCTATAAACATGTTTGGTTAATGTCATTTCAAAATAAACTATCTATTACTGAATACTCAACTAAAAGTTGGTCAACAAGTTTAATTTCATGTCCTCGCTAAATCGGTTTGGTTAGATGGTCAAATTCGGATATTGAAATAGTGTTTAACAAAAAGAGGAAAACATTGACATATACAAATGAGCAAATGTTTCCTATACAATAGATATTCCTTAAAACAAAAATGTTTATATATACAACATAATGTTAATTACACCAAGCCAGAAATCAGAAATCACAATTCCATATACTAAATGCATAACTTCACAAACTAACACTCATAACTCCAAAAGCTTTGTAACTCGACTAATTAATTATAATAACTAACTCCAGCACCACCTACCCCAACCTCCTCCGCCACTGCATCAACCACCATCGGCAGTGGTCAACTATGTTCAAATGTGGTCCGGCGGTGGCCTTCACAGTCAGCTGGAGTAATGTTAGTGGAGTTGGTGGAGTTATTTAAGTATTTGTGGAGTTATTGGAGTTACAAAATTCGGTTATTACAGTTATATGGTTGGAGTTAGCCAGTTTAGAATATGGAGTTATGATTTCTAATTTCCTACAAAAAGAGCACTTTTATCCGGATACAACCCCTTCACAATCTAATGTCACCATAATGTTTCTAATTTTGTAGCTATTTACAAATTAACTTAAAAGACGATGTAGACGGTCTTCTAACGTAGTGTATGGTAATAGGAGTATTAAGCAAATTATGACGAGTGACGGAAAAGTACGAACTTGTCTTTATTTAGCGGTGCTTGTTCGATGACAAATCTCAAGTACATACGATAGACCATGGCACCCTAACGAGAATAGTAGTCCTTCTCACAAAACACGCAGAGGGCCATAACAATTTTATCTTTTTTAAAAGTATAATCCCCTCTTCACTATAATGAGAGTGGACCACCTACCTTATTTTGATCCATAAGCCACGTAATAATTTGCCACAAATCCGTGCCTCCCCAAAAACGTACGACTCGTATCATCCTCGCTAGCATTAAGGATCGAACCTTCGAAGTGACCAAGCCTGGACGATTGTGCGGCATGTCTAATCTAATTTCCTTGCTTTCCCTCATATATCACTTCACATGATCTCACAGTTCACCGTACTTTACTTTTGTGCTACATGTATTCCCAGACCATAAGTAACATATCCTAGTGTTGCATGTTTCTACAATCTAACTAGTTTCAGGAATTTGCCAGAACATCCTACCGGCTACAAGACACACCTCCATGACGCGCTTTGGTCATTTGTGAAAAAATCGAATAAATCTTAGATTAGAACTGAACGTAGAAGTAATGAAAGCATGAACTCAACCAAAACGACAACCAAAAGTCACTGATCAAATACATGATCCAATAGATCATCGTCCCAAGTAACACAAGGGTGTATTTACAGAAAGGGAGCAACCATGTCCCAAGAGGTTCATATTAGCCTATCAGAGAAGAGGCTCAGAAAGGTTCAGTTACAGGCGACTTTTTGGAACAACGCAGGCACACCTTAGTTACAAGGATGACATGCACTAATTCCTTAGGAGGATCCAGAGCTAACACGTAACTGCTTGACATCATTTGCTGGAACACTGACATCGCCACCATTGTGTTTAGCTGAGCTGCTCCTTGCACCTGCAGAAGCACATTGTACTCACGTGAAATTACGTATAATGAGATAAAAACACTGAAATAAGAGATGCTGAAAAGTAGGAGAATATCATACATTTTCACCAGGGACAAGTGGACAACCACCTATGTTCCTGCACACAACCGAAAATTTCCCTGCAATACACATTGTATATGAACAATTAAGGAATAGATCTCCAATCTCCAACCCTTCAGAAAAGAGAGGCGTGGAAAGAGTGAAACCTGGAGAAGGATCACCTTTAGAGGATTCAATCTTCTGACTTCCAGATCCATCCACGCTTAAGGCGTTTATAATCGTTGGTAAGTTTCTGCAATTTAGGATATTGGTCAGAGATCGCTTTCAGCCTTTTTCCATGCCAGTGCAGGATGGCAAGTTAAGGTACATTTTTCAACAATTACACAATGATTATCAGCTTCAATAGTGGTTAGTGGGTAGTTGTTATTGCTCTTACAGACATCCATTATACAGACAACGCTGTCCAAGAAGACATGTCACAACTCACAACTTTCAGTTTCAAATTTGAACTAACTGGGTAAGGGTCTCCAGCAAGAAGTAGCACTCTGTTTACTCAAAAAGAAGTGTGACTCCGCCACAGCTGCGTTGAGACTCGTCCCTCTCCCTCCCTCCCCCTCCCTCACTTTCAAACCAACCCAAGACAGCCAACATAAGACAGAGCTGAGTTGCGACTCCCCCCTTCTCTCTCATTTTCAAATCACCATGTTCTATCCAGTTCTCCTCTGCTCCCCTCCCTCCCTTTCCCTTAATCCCTCCTTTTCAATCCAATGATTAAACTTCTTTCATCATCTAACATATGCAAGTTTAAATTACCCAGATCAAATCATGACAAAATAACCTCACCCAGAAAACAGAAACCCAAAAAAAGGAAAAAAGGAAAGAGGGCAAGAGAGAGAGAGAGAGAGAGAGAGAGACCACTGGCGTTGATCTAAAAACCAACAAAGCCAGAGCCAAATTGTCCTGGAATAATTAGCCGCAGCACCTAAAACTGAAGAGAATGACATCAAAAGAGCTACTTCAGCTATTAAAACTATCTGTTTGGGAACACTTGGCCAGTTGTCAAACCGTTGTGCACTTGCAAAAATATAACAAACATCAGATAAGTGGCAACATAGCTTATATTCCACCATCCAAAGAAGTTAAAAGGATCAAAGGGAACATATTAACCGATGATTAAAATATTCCTTAACAACAGAAGTCTAATGGCCCAACCAAAAATGGCAGTTAAGGTACATAGTACCAGCACAGCGTATGTTCACTTTGCCAGGGAAATAGAACAGGTAAAGAGCTGGGAGGCAAGAACTTGCATCGATCAAAATTTCTAAATGTTGGTATCATAAAAAAAGTACGAAGCTGCTACAACGAGACTACCCAACCAAGTTACTGCTACAAACAGAGCAAATTCCACAGTTTTGACGTCGACATTGGCTAAATAATTATTAGAGTTTGTCACGATTAAGGAAAACAGATCAAATCACAGATTTACCTACCAATCATGAACAAATCTGTGAGGCCACTCTAGGGTGTCGGTTATGATTGACTTCACAATATCCTGGGAAATGGCAAAAGCAAGGCATCAAGCTACAGCAGCTTCAAGAACACAATCAGCATTATACATAACCAGTAGCACTTGAAAAGACAAGGAAATATCCAGAAGAAAATCCAAAAGGAGCCAAATTTACCAAGTCAGTTTAACACTACTGAAGGAGTAAATAAAGAGGGGTATCAAAATAATCCCTGTGTTGGTCATGGATCAAAGTAATTAATTGAAGCCTCCTAAAAAAATCACATAAACACATAGATGAAGATACAGACTCAACCACAAAAAGTTGTTGCAAACCAGCCTAAGAGAATTTAACAGTACCGACACCTCCCCCCCCCCCCCTATCAGCTTGCTCATGCATATTCAATAGCACCTTGGCTTTGAAATTTACAATCCCAGGAAATTTTAGCAACTCTGCGTCTGCCTGTCTAGTTCCGATCTCTAATAATCTTAGTCCTACATTTTTTTGGCATACTCAAATTCACCAATTATACGCATAGACCAGCAAAACATGTAACACTATTCTACAAGGAGAAGTGCACACAAACAAAGTTTGGCCACTAGTTTAGCAAGTTCTACCCAACCAGCCCTTCATCTCAGAGGTTCACATATGGCATTGCCAAGATAGCACAACAATTTTCTAGGAGAGTAGAAAAGGGTGAAAGGGTTAGTTAAAACAATGTTGTTTATATGATACATGTTTGCACTATAGATCACATTAAACGAACCATAGATGAAGTTAGCTATATTACTCCGGCTTACTAATCCAAAAATTTGGAAGTCATCGCCTCATCTGAAAAGGCCTGGAACTGGAAATTGCAATGATAAACCAGAATTTTAAAAAACCCGGAAGATAATTTCAAAATAAATGAGAAGCGACAGAAATATTACGGAGTACATCGTCTAAGTCATCGTTCTCTTCCACCTCCCCCTCTTGCTTGTGGTATCAGCACCAGTAAAATCACCCCCAACAGCTACAGCAACAGCAACACACGCACCTCCCCCAAACCTTTGACGGCCAGAGGCAATAACATCTCATCATTAACACCAATAGCAGCAGCTGATGGATTACAAAACAAATTAAGGAAAGTGTAAGCAACACGTCACAAAACAAAACAGCAGAATGAACATAAAAAGATCAGAGTGGGAACCAAATATTTCACAACCAACCATCAAACTAACAATCAATCATAAAACAAAATCAGATAAACCTAATTTCCCAATAATGAAGGCCTTAAACTGGCGGAAATCCCAAATAATTACCTTTAACAATCGACCCTTCGGAGAGAGATGGAGACCGAGTTGGGCGGGAGAGAGAGAGAGAGAGAGAGAGAGAGCGCTGAGTGATGATTGAATGGCGCAAGAGAAGACCAATACGCTGCGGTTTGGGCTAATTTTGGATCAAAACACAGAAATTTCGACAATTTTTTAGACCAAAACTCAGAATCTGGGCCAATAAACTTAGAAACCGACTTCTACCGGCGAGTACAAGTAGTCGTCCCTTAAAATTAATAGGATGAAGACCCGTGCATTGCACGGGTCACATAACAATGTTACTATTTAACGGAATAAAATTAAAATTGTAATAATATTGTCCAAAAGAAATGTATGGTTAAATATCCAAAAAAGAGCTAAAATTTTAAAATATAATCGCATAAGTGATGATTAAAGTTACGTTTAGAGTTAAACTATAAAAGACATGTTTGTGTCAAAGGTGTTAATTTGACATATTATATGACCATGTTATTCCTAAATATGCTTCATTTACTTGTGAGGTACCAATTATGTGCCTCATTCTAGTGTTCGAGTGTTACTAACATACCAATGCCAAATTAAACCTTAGTTTCCACTTGTTAACTGAAATTATTATGGTTAATCCGTTGCAAAAAAAATTAATATCATTCAACCTTAGAATTATACAGTGGTGGGACTGGTAGCTGGTGGAACATTGTTGCATGACTTACGATAGCGTAGGAGTTTGAGTCTGATTTGATTGTCTTCCTAAATGTATGGTAAGAGATCGAGATAATATATAATGTAATTATAATAAGTAGAGTCCTACCAAAATTTCTGTTAGATATATTTTCAATATAATATTACCAAGAGTCTCTAATTGAGCTCGATCATTGTGAGAGATAAAAAAAAAACCTCTTTTAATAATATAGAAGGATTTCTCGATCAAACCGATTTTCAAATATGTAAGTAAAGTGTGATTCAAAAACTATGAGGATTCCAATTTATATGAATTCTCTCTATTCGACTAAAAAAAGCCTCCATATATGTTTCATAAACTACTCCATAACCATGATGTTAACATGGTTTCTTGCATATTATCACCTTCTAAATGCACCGGTAATCGAACAACCAAAGTACGATGATTTCTTATATAGTTTAACCTGTTATACTCTAAGGCAAGGTAGACTAAAAGCTGATTTAAAGTGGGCATTTTAATGGTTAGAAAAACAAATCTTAGATATGTGGTTTTACGTTTGATTAGTAAGAGACTTCAATGAATCAATAATTATATACCATCATGGGTATACCATTGATAGGATTTTAGTGTAAATACTACCAATTTTGTAGTCCTAAAGTTCATAGGACTATAGAATCCTAATCCTATGGTATAGAAGTTGATAAGACTATACCATTGCTGGGACTTTTAGTTATTGCTGGGAGTTTTAGTTGATAGGCTAAATGTACCAATCAAAACAAAACAAAGTTAATTTGGATTATAGCATGTGTATTAGACGTTTAAAAGATGGACAATATTAAAATAATCAAAACAAAGACTCTATTAAAATAATCAAAACAAAGTTAATTAGGATGTAAGATGTGTATTATACGTTTATAGATGGATAATGTTAAAATAATCAAAACAAAGTTAATATTAAAAAATTACTCAGACTCTCTAATATTGCTCGGTCGTTGTGGGAGCTTCAAAAAAGCCTCCTTTAATAGTATAGAATGATTTCTCCCAAATAGAAAACACTGAGGAGGATCGATTGCCTTAAGGATATTATAAAGTCGTCTCAAATGTCGTTAGTCGTTACTACTATAATGAGCTCTACTGTATCATGAGATTGTATTTTTTTGTGGGAATATCAAAAAGATATTCATCATGTTTTCCATCATTTTCATATAACGATGTCATAGCATATACGGAGTATATATAAAGGACTCATACCTTTTATTGGTGTTATTTCACATTAAATCATGACCATTGATTTAATAATGGGGGTTAAGATCAGAATATATGGTCAAAGTTGTGTAATTATCACCGTTGGGTGCTGATTAGATAAGAAAGTGAAAAAATGTGGTCAAAATTGTGTTATGTCGGCTAATTATTTAGACAGCACGATTAAAAAAATGAGTTTAAGAGATGAAAAAGGAGGGTCAATAAGGTCATGGGTCTTATAAAAGTGATATCCTAACCTAGGAAAAACGATTCAGACCAAGTTGAGTTACCGTATTGATTAAGCTTTTAACCAGTCTTACGATGCGCGACATGATTTTTTGTTTTAATGCACAACTACTAAAAGCCGGAAATAAAAAAAGTATGTAATCGTCTAAAACCTACATTCGAATGTGTAAAGATAACAAATAGTATAGCTGGAGGACGGAGGTTATATCAATGTAATAAAACAATCCGTACAATTTTATCGTAAAAAGATCTCGTAGTATATGAGTAAGTATACTCCGTATATGTGGTGTATCCTTCAACTACCGTTGATCTCGATTGGATCAAAGAGGAAACTTCGAAGAGTTATATTTAAATTAACCCCTACTACTTTGTTAGCAAAAATTAGAACGATTTTTTTTTTCATGGAAACCATATCTATCTATCTATCTATCCATATCTTTTAATAAAGTCGTGTCATAAAGCTGATGTGGCACGAGCTCGATAAACAATCGACATGTCAACAATCATTTAACACGTCAGTATGAACATTGATAGATCAATAAAAAATGTGTCTATCAAGATTTGAACCATTGACCTCTTACTTACTTATTCATCATATTACCATTGTGCTAACCATTACTTCATGCATATTTTTACAACTCATACTATAAAAAGGAAAGAACCAGTCCAAATGAATGTCAACGATGGCGTCATAACCTACATTTAACAATTAAATAATCCGTCATCTAGCATAATTATGAAAAATTATGGTCGAAAATTTTGGCAAGAGATATGGCCGAATATATATTAGTTCCTAATATAAATCATCAAATCTTTTTTTATTCTAGATAATATACCAAAGAATCTCATGATCAGTAATAATTAAGGTAAAAGAAAGGTAGCCGAAATTTTGGCATAATATATGGCTGAAGTTTTAAAAACAGATCAAAATCTTCTACTTCTTTCTTTTTAAAAATAGGTAGTATACAGATACGAGAAACATACAGGTTGGTCAAATGACGGGTTAAAAACACAGGATCCGATCCGTAAAAGATATTCTCTTTCTTTGTCCTGATTTAAACGCACAGCGGTCCTTTCTGCGGCGAATAAGAAAAAAAACAAATAAAAAAAATTAACGTACGGGTGGTGAAAAAATTAGAAAAAAGTAGAATAGCGAATATGAGGATTAACAAAAAAGTAGGAGTGAGAAAATAGGAAGTGATGAAGATTAACAAAAAGCAAGAGTGATGTCCCAAAATATAAATGGTAGTCGACATAACATTCGAGGCAATAACATTGATAGATACAAATCTCTTCTCACACACATAATCTTTTGCAAAATGGAAAATAATGATGCAATATCAACTTCACAACTCACTATTGAAGCACCACCAGTTGAAGTACAATAAAAAATGCAAGGCTTTAGACAGTGGACAGAAGATCGTTAAGACGAAATATACGACTACAATCAGGATCTTCAAATTTAGAGGTCGAGGAATTAAGGAAGTTTTCGGAATGGATACTCAAGGTGAGGAACGACGAGGTGGCACGGCCTAATGACGGCGAGGAGATCCTAGAGATTTTAGATGACATGGGTTCATAAGCCTAATGTAAGACTACCTATTTTGTGATTTCCATACCTTATCACTTATAATTTCCTTTCTATATTTCTTAAATGCGAACCTTTTCTAATCTAACAACTTTATTTTGCCCCTATGAATCTAATTAGTTTTTTGTTAAATAAAAAATAAAACTCACCTAAAACTCGTGTTTCCGATGATCAAAGAGGAAACTCGGTAAAGTTATTTTTCAACTCGCCTCATAACCATAAGAGTCACTACACTCTTAAGTTATAAGTCATAAGTCATTAACTCAAAAGCCCAGACGAGGCGAGTTGTTCAACCCCATCAGGCCATCACCTGGTCGCTCACTGTCTCCTTGTCAAGTACTCTTTCTCTCTCTCTTTCTTTCTTTCTGTTTACATAATCTGATCAGCTTTGATTTTGCTCTCGTTAAAACCGCTGAATTTCTTTGCTGGAATATCTCATTCATGCTGTTTTTTTTTGAAGTGTTTCTCTTGTGGGTTTTTTCTGTATGATGTTGTGTGTTAGGAATATTTGGTATTAATTGATATGCGAATTTCAATCTAATTGCTGCCTCTTAATTTGAGTGTTGTTCTTAATTTTGATTTTGTCATGTTATTAATGTAAGATAGCTGAATTTTGCTGCTCAATCAATGATCATTATATATGTCGTTTAATTTGTTGGTTTTTGTTTTTAGTTGTAAAGCTGTGATCTTGTCATTGCTGAATTTTTTTTTTTTTTTTTTTTTTTTGTATAAGAATTTTCAGTTGGTTTTCTCTAAAGTGGCCACCTTTAATTTTGATTTCGCGTGTGAATTGATCCTGCATATGTATTTGCTGCTCTCCTTGGCACTCTGAAGGATTTTTTCTGCTTGATTTGGCTGTTTTAATGGCTACAAAAGCGTGGGATGCGCTTAGACCTTGTAAACGTAAATTATTGGAAAGGAAACCTCGCAAAAGAAAGGTATAATCCAGATTACTCTTGTGTATTCTTACTCTTGTGAACTTTGCCATGATCTGATTAATAGATTAGTGGTTTGGACTAGTTAGCTGTTATACTTTATCGCATGGGTTTGCTCATGAATTTATTGTTTCATGTCAAGGGAAAGAAAGCAAGAGGCAACCTGGTGGATCGACTGAGTTGCTTGCCAGATGACATCTTGCTGGCTATTACGTCCCGCCTCCCTATGAAGGAGGCTGCAAAAATGAGTGTTCTATCGCACAGATGGAGACAGCTGTGGCGGTGTTATCTTCATTTGAATTTTAAAGATCCTGATGCAATGTTCAGGACTCGCTTCAACCAGAAGAAAGTGATTGACCAAGAAAGATCCAAGTTTGTGAGGTGGGTGAATGGTATTGTGGATCAGCATATAGGTGAAGCTATAGATGAATTCAGGGTAGTTTTCTATTTAAACAAAAAACATCAACTTGATATTGACAAATGGTTGGATTGTGCTTTCACGAAGCAAGTCAAAAGACTTGAGGTAGACCTATTGCACAATAATGTTTTTATTGCTCCACCACGAGGTACCGAATACAAACTTAGACTACCAAAGCTGCCTCATAATCTGGCCAATTTCAAGCCTGCCCTAACTTCCCTGTGCCTTAAGTCTGTTGACGTTAGTACAGAGGCAGTTGAATGCTTTCTAACTTCTTTTGGTTCGCTTGAGGAATTGTGCATTGCATTCGTTCCCAATCTGACCTACATAAAAGCTTGTTTACAAGTAGCATTGAAGCATCTCGAGGTGAGGCATTGTCCAAAGTTGATTAGCATCAACCTTTCTGCACCAAAGCTTTTGTCATTTAAGTATGGGGGGAAGCCAGTGGACCTGCATATTATAAATTCTTCTGAACTTTCATATGTGGATGTTCGCAGTTCTCTTGATAGTAGTAGACTTATAGCCTTTGCTTTTGACGGATTCTCAAGTTATTTTCCACAGTTGTTGCATCTAAAGCTACTCATACACTTAAATAATAAGGTTAGTACAGTCAGCTCGCCTGTAATCCCTGTGAGTTAACTTCTTCTTTTTTATTCTTTACAATACTGGTGTTATTTGTTTGCATCCTTACGAAGTGTCTTATGCAGTTGAATTCGGGGGTCTATCATATGGGTATCAAGTTCCCAAAGCTGTCAAAGCTCAAGCATCTTAGGTTGGGGTTTTGCCTCGAGGACGATTCATCTGTTCTTGGATGGACTCCTTTGGTCGAGGCATGTCCTGTGCTGGAAAAACTGACATTGGAGGCAAGGCTTCTATATTATACTTCTTGTTTGGCTTCAGTTTTTTTCTTCAGCAGGGAATTCAGTTATGTTATTTCTTTATTGAACAATTTGACTTTTGCTTTGCTATTCTTCTTGAATCTAAACTCGAGGAGGCTGATATATATAGGAAGGTTGCTCTTAGTTTATGGGGTAGAGGATCTTTAGATTGGATCTTTCTTCCCTCGCTTGGTAGTTTAAGCGATAATATTATCCTTGGGAGTTGGGACTCTCAACTTGTGGCTCTTTTGGACCATAGACTAGGGGAGTATTCTATTTGCTGCAAGTTTAAGTTTTCTCAGGATAAATCTGTCTAGGGTCTGATTGGGGTATATGGTCCTAACGACGACAACTTGTGTCATCTTTTGTGGGAGAAATTGAATTCATTTATGCTTCTTTTGGGATATCCCTTGGTGTGTAGGAGGGGACTTTAATGTTGTTAGGTGTCCACTCGAGAAATCTCCGGGGGGTTGTTTGTCTTCAGCTATGCTTGAGTTTTCCTCCTTTATTGATTCATCTAATTATATTGACCCTCCCCTAGTTAACGGTCAATTTACCTAGTCTAGACACGAGGATTGTCCATTCTTGTCTAGCATTGACCGTTTTGTCTTTTCTACCGAGTGGGAAGATCACTTTCCCGGGGTTCACCAAGTTGTTTTGCCAAAAATCACTTTAGATTTTGTGCCAATTCTTTTGAGCGTCAAAAAGTGTGTAATGCTAAGAGGCCCTTTAAATTTGAGAATGATTGGCTTGAGGCGGAAGGTTTTGCCAACTTGAAATAAACTTGGTGGAGAAGTTATACGGTCTTTGGCTCTCACAGCTATGTTCTTGCAAAGAAATTGGCTTTTCTGAAATAGAGCATCAAAACCTGGAACAGTGATGTCTTTGGACACTTTGAGAGACGGCTAGAACAATTGTTAGCTAAAATTCAAGTTTGGGATGCGATGGAACAACTTCAAACTGTTCAAAGTCTTTCTCTCATGGATAGAGTTGACAAATTGGGGACAAAAACCCAAATATCCAATCTTAGAAGGTCTAATGACATCTCTTGGAGGCAAAGAGCTAAACAACGGTGGATCACCGAGGTGATAAAAATACTAATTTTTTTCCCACATAGTGGCTAACATTGATTACATAACGGTGGATGTGGTGGTGTTTTCCGAAAGCATTGCTGTGAAAGTGGCTAATTCTGGCTTTCGAGAAGTTGTATAAGGAAACTTTCCCTGGAACCCTATCTTTTGAAACTCTTTTGCCGGAAGATGCCACTGCATTGGAGTCCAGCCTTTTGGAATAGGAAGTTTTGGATGCTATCAATGATCTTTGTAAAGATAAGTCTCTGGATCCAGATGGTTTCAACATTGCTTTCTTTCACCATTGTTGGGATGTGGTCAAAGCAGATAATGGGTTTCCTTCATGATTTTCATAAGAAGGGTGTTTTCAAGAAGAGTTTGACTGCCGCCTTTTTTAGCTTGATTCTTAAAGTGGTTGGAGGCCTTGGGGCAAAGAATATCCGAAACAAGATCCATAAGATTCTTGCTAAGGTGTTAACTTCTATATTAAGGAGAGTTGTGGGTAAGCTTGTGGGTCCATATCAACGTGCTTGTGTTCCTGGCTGTCAATTCTTGGTCGCTGTGCTTATCGCTCACGAGTGTATTGATTCTCTTCATAAGTCCAACCAATCACGTCTCTTGTGTAACCTTGATATTGAGAAAGCTTTCGATCATGTTTCGTGAGACCTCTTATGGGTCTTAATGTTTATCCTTTTTAAGATGGGTTTCCTGCTGAATGGAGAAAGTGGGGTTCTCCTTTGTGTATCTACCACCCGTTTCTCAGTCCTTGTTAATGGGGAACCTGTGGTCTTTTTCAATATTTGAGGGGTTTGTGTCAAGTCGATCCCCTTTCTTCTCTCCTCTTTATCCTGGTTATGAAGTCCTTAAGTATCCTTATGAGCAAGGCTACAGAGGTGAGAGGTGGGCTTTTTAGAGGGTGTTCACATCAACGATAATTCCGCTCAACCTCTTAGCGTTTCCCACCTTCTCTTTGCAGACGATTCCTTAATCTTTTGTAAGCCTTATGAGAATAACTTTGGGCTTTTGAGGTGTGTCCTGGGTATCTTCGCAGCAATGGCAGGTAATAAGATTAACCTCACTAAAAGGGTTCTCATCCCGTTGACGATATACTGGATGTTAACGATTTAGCTGATTTTTTCTGTTGAGGTGTGGAGTCGCTCCTTTCCTCTTATCTGGGGCTTGCTTTGAGTGCTCCCTTTAAGTGCAAATCGGTTCGGAAACCCATTTTTGCAAGGCTTAAAACCAAGCGTGCTACGTGGAAATCAAAGTTTCTCTCTAGAGTAAGTCGTCTTACTCTTCTCAAATGCACTCTGCGTAGTTTAACTCTGTATTTTAAATCCCTCTTCACTATACCAGTAAGTGTTGCCACAAAGCTTAAAAAAAATTCAGCGTGACTTCTTATGGAATAATATGGATTCAGAAAGGGGTGAATTGGGAAGAAGTTTGTTGTCCTACGGCGAATGAGGGTCTTGGAATAAGGCACCTCCGCAATGTCAATGAGGCTCTTAAGGGTAAGTGGCTTTGGAGGTTTGCCTATAAAATTTGGAAGAATGTCATTGCTCTGAATTCGGAGTGTAAAGATTGGGTTGGTTGACTTAAGAGGTTCATAATCCTCATGGTGTTAGTCTGCAGAATTTTATTACCTCTGGCACCAAGTTCTTCAAGTCATCAGTGGCTTTTGAGGTGAAAAATAGAGCTTAATTTTCTTCTGGCGTGACATTTGGTGTGACCTTTTAAATCCCTATTTTCTGATCTCTTTAAAAATAGCCTTGCACAAGGATGCTACTATTCGAGATGTTGTTTAATGGATGGTATTTATCATCATTGGGACTTTATCTTTTCTAGACTTCCCAATGATTGGGAGGAACCTTCTGTTTTGAGTCTTTTGGAGCTTTTCTCTGTTGTTAGAGTTGTTCCACAAGGAAAAGATATCCTTGATGCATGATAATCAGGAATCTTTACTGTTATGCCGAAAACTTGGTCTCTCCTGTTGACTTTCGGCTACTATGAAATACCCTTTATCTTGGAGGGAATTGAAAAAAGAGCGTTTAATGTAGATACGTCAACACGCGTGGTTGAATCTGCGGTTAAGTTTTCTCACAGATCAACTGGTTAATCTGTCAATACTGTGGCTTGTGCCCTCTTTGTTTGGCTGAGTGCACCATTACAGTTTCATCAGACACATTCTGGCATAGTTGTAAGTACAGAGTACTTGATAGGTGATGATTGGGTAAGCTGTACGTCCTTTGTAAGATTGTGCATTAGAAATTGTGGGCCGTTTATGTGCTTTTAAAAGATGCTTATTTGGTTCCTTTATTGGGTTAAGGCTCAGTGTTCCCTCTCTCTCCTTTCCTGCTAATGTATGCGATTTACGGTGAATCTCCATGTCAATAGGCACACGACAATGCTGAACATAAATTTCAATCATGTTGTGTATGTTATCTTTCCCTTTTTTTTTTAAGCTGGCAGTCTGTGTATTTGATTGTAAGTTTCAGAATCTTGTTCTCTATTCGTCGGCAAATTGATATGGTGTCGGAATTTAGTGGATTTGGTGATCACCATTTGATCTCATGTTCTCCTATGTATATGACTTGATTATTCAAAGTCTGAGCACTCATGTGATGTGTGTGTCTCGTCTGTAAAGCAATTTGATAACCATAGATTATCAACGTTTATTAGGGGCTTTATATTCCTGATTATAATCCTTCGGTCCCTCCAATATTTGCAGTTTTTGCTGTGTCCAAGATTGCAGCCAAGGGAAGTGATTAAGGATGAAACACGGCCCTTTGAGTGCTTGAAAACCCTGGAGTTTGTTGGTTTGGTGGGACGCCCTATTGACATGGAGATGGCTGAGTATGTGATACAGAATGCGCCTGTGCTCAAGGAGGTAATTGTTATTGACATGTCCACTTGTTTAGGTCCTCTTCCGCTAGCGAATCGAGCAATAACATGTGCCAAGAAGATTAAACATTTAGTACCTCAAAATGTGGAGCTCATTTGCAAATGACGCCGTCATTCACTGGCGTAAATGTAGGACCAGGGGTTGCACTTGCATCACTTTGGCACGCCTTATTATGGGATGTTCTCACTTTTTTGTGCCGTAGTCGGGGCACCACCATAGAAATGTACCCGTAATTTACGGGATGGATGCATTCACTTTCTGAGGTTACATGAAGTTGGATTCCTTATTTATTTATTTTGTTGTTGTTGAAGTTGTATTCCATTGTCGATACTCGGGTGGTCGTACACTAGTATTTATATATGATAATAAAAGAAATTTGTCAGCCAACAATTTGAAGTGTCATTGTTCTTTTTGTGTGTGTGTGTGTGTGTGTGTAATAATCCTAGTGTATGCTCAAGTGTCGGGGAGGCGGTGAGAGTGGCTGTTGGAGCTCAGCCAATGGCAAAACCACCACAGTTGGAGCTCAGCTTGTCTATGATAAGAACTCAGGATTTAGTACATGTTATGGGGTTGAAATCCCGGTAAGTGGAACTGTGGAAGTAACATGTCTCCTGCTTAGCCATTGTGCCTTCACAGGAAGATGGGGATCTTGTGATTTTGGGGAATACTATGTCTCAGGTGTTTGAGGTTGGGTATGATCTAGCTTCTAGATAGTCAGATAAATGACTTGTACTCCTATGAATTGTGCCCTGAGAAATAATGCAGATTAATCTTTCTTTACCACGACAAGATGCGTATTCCGATTGATTAAACAAGTTCAGCAACCTTCGTCTGTCAATAAGGCTCGTCTATTGTCGATTTGTAGTCTGTGCAGTATGTGTAGATGCGTAAAACTTAAATCAAGATCACTGATGAAGCAACAGTTCATTTATTTGTTATTCTGTACTTGTTTAACATCAAGAAATCTGACATTGATAGCAATATCTCACGTAACTGAGTACAATTTGCGAGTACAAGTTGCGCAAACTCAGGTCACATAGCCTATAAAAAGAACCAACAGGCAGAACCACCCAGAAAAATAAAGCATCTCATGAGTACATTGCTGAAAACTTGAAATTCAACTGAAAAGCAAACCATTTTTAACCCCAACAAGGGCTGTGCTTTGAATCAGCTCTTTTACAGAGGCTTTTACGAGTATTTCCAGTGACATATGAAACAACACAGATTTTTCGACAGTTGATTGATCGCTAATTGCAGAACGAGAGTAGTAACAAACTCGACATATTTACAAGTCACAAGGGGTGACACTATCTCATTTTCCGCCACAACCTGGTAACCTTTCCAATCCCAATTCGCTTCGCTGGTCCACTTTCATATGGCCTTCCAGATAACAAGTCAGTACAGCATCCAAAAAAAAAGTAAAAAGGGAAAACATAGGCAGCAACAGAAAAGAAACCTTATTAACAGTTTTGAACAATCTCAGAACAGTCTCACATCAGATGATCAGACTCCATCTCACAGCTCCCCGGTCTTATCAGCTTGAACTTTAAGCAAGTGGTCCAGGTAAGCACTAGCTCCAGCGGTTGCAGCAGTGGGGTGTAAGACAAGCTTCCTCACATTTCTCACGCCAATTATCTCGATTCCAGCAGCAATATGATTCCTGCTTTTTACCACCAGCAAGTCTGCTTTCTTGATCTTTTTCAGTGTCTTCCTCTTGCGATGGTAGAGTGAGTCCCTGTCATGCTCCTGTTTCGTCATCCTCCTTGTGAGATGATCGAGCCTCACAGTGTCACAGGTACCCTTAATTTCCTCACTCAAGCTCTGAATGACTTTGGTTTTGTGCTTGAACAGCTTGGCCAGGTAATGGTAAGTCAGCAGCCCTTTGGCCCCATACTGGCAACAAATATAATCAACAACACACATGAGACAATGCAAACCTTTGATTAAATACGCCAGTATCACAACAGAAATTCAAGTGCCAGAACTAAGGCAGAATCTGCTAGTATATATAACAGAGATTCAAATGCTAAGGTCGACACAATGTTCACATGAGCATAACCTGTCAACCTGACAGATTTGACAAGATAGAATACACACCCGTCTCTTGTCCTCATCAGCAGCATCAGCGAGTGTATCCACTCCAGTTTCAGCCTGCAATGAACATTTAGCAAATGTTTGAAAAAATTATGATGTGTGTTGATCAAAATCTGTTCTCTGATATCAACATATATAGCAATACACAGTAGTGTAATTATTTAGAAAGAATACGCAGCAGAATAGAACAAGTACCAGAATGATTTTTCTAGCCGTTTTCTGAAGGTTGTGGACTTGAAGGCGAGACAGCCCAGTTCCTTCCCTTACTTCCTCCCTGGTATACATGACGAGCTGGTTGCAAGTCGTGATTCCCCCCTCTCGAAGCTGTTGGAGGATGTGGTCACTTTTCTCACATTGTTTCACTGCATAGAATCACATTTTAATTGAAAAACATAAAAAAAACAGAAACAAAGTATGGATCTCGCAAAGCTGCAGCACCAGCATACTCAAATAACTTAACCCCACTCACTAATAAAATAGTTTAACCCAATGACCAGGTCAGGTGAACATAGTCTGAATCAACATGAGAATTATCATGACTTGGGATCACATTCTAGAGACGCGACATTTCAGAAAATCATACATCCTCCATCATGCCTATCAAGTAAGTGACTTGGTCCTGAACCAAATAAACAATGTAGCCACATAAGACATTCTGCTCATATGCTTGCAACCGATTCTAGAAACAGGTCCACCCAAGTAAATTACAAGAATTACAACACGTATGGTCAGAACATGTTGGATTATATTGAGTTCATGTCATGTGAGGTTCGCATGAAATTGTATTTTTCATAATTTATTATATGTGAAAGTAATTTTCGATACGAATCCCACAATGAGCATTTCATTATTTATTTTTATGAATATTTATTCTTATATTTGTAAGTAAAACCCTCATTAGGTGGTAGTAATCAACATTTTTATAAGTGACGATATTCAATACTTTTAACTGATAAACCTAAACTATATTTTTTTCATAACGTTAAATAATGTTCAAATGTGACATTTATGTGTACAATGTGATTATCTAACAACGTTTTTTTTTTGTGTGAAACAAGTATGATTGATACAAACAGGGAGCCCGGGCGCGGCACGGGCACGCAAACTAGTTCAAACATAGTTTTCGAGTGTGATTTTATACTCTAGTCTATCCGCATATGATATGAGAGTGTAAAGATTATCGCCCGTTATTAAATACTCAAATAAATTAGAGGATATATATCTCATAACAGTCACAATATTCATCTTATTGTATAAGCACGCCAAAGTCACAAGGCCCACAACGTACGCAATCACAAATTCACAAGTCATTCATTCATAACCCCATACCGTAGGCACCTTCTAGCCACAACCGCCTACAGTGCTCCATTTGAATCCACGCCACCATGCATCAGCGCCTTGCTTATGACACTTGCGCCCCCATGCACGATTGTTTCTAGCAATTTTTTTTTTTTTTGCGAGAAACTGATAATTTAGGTGCATCCTACGCAATGGCGGACCCATGATTTGGGAATAGGGGTGTACAAAATTATTAATGTGTAGACACCATTTATTTTTCCCTCCCCAAATGTCCGATCAATTTTTAAGGATGGCTGGTGGTGGTATAAGGCGGTTTCAGGCGGCTAGGGGTGGTCAAAGGTGGTTTGGTGGAGGCTAAAGGACAGTAGGTAGTCTTACCAAGGCTTATTAATTGTATAAGGTGGTTCATCGCAAACATAATTTTAAAAGGTGGTTGTTTTCAAACTTTCTGAAACTTAAAAAGGTGGTTTTTTTGCCAATTTTCCATAAAATTATTTATTTATAAAGAAATAAAATGATAAATTTATTTCGGGCGTAAACCGGTAGTAAACTGGTAAGTTCATAAATCTCGAGATTGCCAATAAAAAAAAAAAAACACTTCTCTCATAGAAAAAACGTATCCTTCGAAAATAAGGAAGTTGGAAATAAGTTAATTTTCAACAACCGGGGAACTCCGATGAAGAGGAAACTGGGTGAAGTCATAAACCCATAACTCCATAAACACAGACGAGACGAGTTGTTCATCCCAATCAGGCCATCTTTGTCAAGTAATTTTTTCTCTCTCTCTTTCTCTCAGTTTACATAATAATCTGATTGTTTATCCAAATTAGAAAAATATTTGGTATTGATTGATATGCGAATTTTAATCTAATTCCTGTCTATTCAAGCTCTGATTGATGGCTTAATTCGAATTAGCTCTTAATTTTGATTTTGTCATGTTATTAGTGTAAGATACCTGAATTTTGTTGCTCAATCAATAATCATATGAATTTATAAAGCTGTGATCTTGTCATTTATTTTATTGATTTTTTTTTTTTGTAAAGCTGTGATCTTGTCATTGCTGAATTTTGCTGCTCTTAAGTACTCTTTCTCTCTCTCTCTTTTCTTTCTTTCTGTTTACATAATCTGATCAGCTTTGATTTTGCTCTCGTTAAAACCGCTGAATTTCTTTGCTCGAATATCTCATTCATGCTGTTTTTTTTTTTTTTTTTTTAAGTGTTTCTCTTGTGGGTTTTTTCTGTATGATGTTGTGTGTTAGGAATATTTGGTATTAATTGATATGCGAATTTCAATTTAATTGATGCCTCTTAATTTGAGTGTTGTTCTTAATTTGATTTTGTCATGTTAATGTAAGATAGCTGAATTTTGCTGCTCAATCAATGATCATTATATATGTCGTTTAATTTGTTGGTTTTTGTTTTTAGTTGTAAAGCTGTGATCTTGTCATTGCTGAATATTTTTTTTTTTTTTTTTTTTTTTTGTATAAGAATTTTCAGTTGGTTTTCTCTAAAGTGGCCACCTTTAATTTTGATTTCGCGTGTGAATTGATCCTGGGTATGTATTTGATGCTCTCCTGGGCACTCTGAAGGAGTTGTGCTGCTTGAATCTGCTGTTTTAATGGGTGCAAAAGCGTGGGATGCGCTTAGACCTTGTAAACGTAAATTATTGGAAAGAAAACCTCGCAAAAGAAAGGTATAAGCTGGATTCCTCTTTTGTATTTTTACTCTTGTGAACTTTGCCATGGTCTAATTAATAGATTAATGGTTTGGACTAGTTAGCTGTTATACTTTATTGCAAGGGTTTGCTCATGATTTTATTGTTTCATGTCAAGGTAAAGAAAGCAAGAGACAACCTGGTGGATCGACTGAGTTGCTTGCCAGATGACATCTTGCTGGATATTACGTCCCGCCTCCCTATGAAGGAGGCTGCCAAAACTAGTGTTCTGTCGCATAGATGGAGACACCTGTGGCGGTATTATCCTCATTTGAATTTTGAAGATCCTAGGGCATATAGGTTACTTTGGAATATGGAGAATAAAGCGTTTGACTTACTGAGATCCAACTTTGTTAGTTGGGTGAATGGAATTGTGGATCGGCATCTAGGCCAGTCCATAAATGAATTCAGAGTAGCGTTTTATTTGAACACAAAACATCAATTTGAAATTGACAAATGGTTGGGTTTTGCATTCTCTAAGCAAGTCAAGGTACTTGAGTTAAACCTTAGCCACAAGGTAATTCTTCATACCCCATTAGAAGTTGCAGAGTACAAACTTGAACTACAGAGATGCATACCGAATCTACCTCTTAATATTGCCAATATAAATCCTGCCCTGACTACCCTTTCCCTAAAGTGTGTTGATGTTACTACAGAGGTAGTTGAATGCTTTTTCGACTCTTTTCCTTTCCTTGAAAACTTGTGCATTACAACCGCTCCCAATCTGACCTACATAAAAGCTTGTTTGCAAGTACCGTTGAAGCATCTCGGGGTGTCTCTTTGTCCGAAACTGAATGGCATAAATCTTTCTGCACCAAAGCTTTTGTCTTTTAATTATGGGGGAAAGCCAGTGGAGCTGCATATTAGAAATTCTTCCTCACTTTCACACTTGGTTGTTGGCAATAATCGTGATAGTGGACTTATGACCTTTGCTTTTGACGGATTCTTAAGTTATTTTCAACAATTGTCGTATCTACAATTACGAGTAAACTTAAAGAATATGGTTAGTACAGTCAACTCGCTTGTAATTCTTGTGATTTACCATTTTGGAAATAGTTTTGTCATTTGTATGCATCCTTATGAAGTGTCTGTATGCAGTTGAATAAGGGGGTCAATCACTTGGGCATCAGTTGTTTTCCAAAGTTGATGAATCTCAAGCATCTTGTGCTGTCGTTTTCTTCCAAAAATGTGCCGTCTGTTCTTGAGTGGACTCCTTTGATCGAGGCATGTCCTGTCCTGCAAAAATTGACATTTGAGGCAATTCTTCTATATTATACTCCTCTATATTGGCTTCATTTCTTGCTTAGTAAGGGATTTGGTAATGGTTTCTCTTGATTGATCAAGTATAGTTTCTTCTTTTTTGGTTGTGATATAGACATTCGAACAAGTTAAGACAAGTTGATTGCATGTGTAAGGATGACATCCTCTCAGACCAAAACATGAATATATAACTTGAGGGGAAATTGGATGTTTCCTAAAAGATATCTTTGTCCTTCGAGCTGGGTGTTTAAAACTTGAATTTGATGCTTTAATTTATGATTACCGTGATGTTATTAATGATCTTCTGTGTGAAAAGACTGTTGTATTTAAAATGCTCAAGCTTAATGTTAGAATGTGTAAGCTTAAAAGAGTGTAGCAATCTTTTTAATTTGGATAGGTTAAGCTTGGTCTAACCACTTTCTCTATAGTTAAATCCCACTTGTAAAGCATCATTGCAGCCAATAAGTTACTTTCGCACCTGTCACTTTCTTTCGTGCCAACCAGCAGTCTGCTCAGCACAGAGAAGTGCTCGTGCATGACAACTTATTGCGAATTGCACTAGTCTCTGTATTTCATTATTTTCGACATTCCTCCAGGTCTATGTGAAACTTCCAAGCCAATGAGGGAGCTATTCTTATGCTGATTAGGGGTGTGCTCTCATTTTCACCCCAAGTGTACAGTCAATCAGTTCATCGTCCCCTGGAAGTAGTGATGGCTTTTTTTTCTTTTAAATATCATATTTGAGTGTGTGGGTTAGGTGGGAGATTGAATCACCCCCGCAGTGCCATATAATTATAGTGAAGGAATGGTCTATGAAAGTGTACTGAAAGTTTGGAATGGGTTCCTTACTTTCTGTGAGAAAGTTACAAGTCTGTTAAGATCGTCGGTAAAGAATTGGAAGTATTGGCAAATTTGAGTGAGTGTTTGGGGGTGACTATGGGTGGAGAGGTGAATCCCGAGTAGCATACTATTATAATAGAGGGAGTAGTTTATGAATGCATAGTGGAATTTCGGATTGGGTTTCTTGTGCTCAGGAAGATTATTTTGGAGGACAAGTAGGAGGCGATCCTTAAGTAGATATACAATGAGATAAGGAAGGAATCATTGGTTTGAACTTGTGGTTCAAGGTGTTAACTGAGAAAATAAAACATGAGTAAAATGTGATCCCTTCATTTCACCCAATTGTTCTCACTTTTCGTATTCGTCATTTTCATCCCAATTGTTCTCATTTCCTTTTGGTTAATTTTTCGTCTTCATAAAGCGATACTCCACTGAAGTAGGAACAATTGGTGAATTGGATGGAGTTATATGTTGTTGGGACATGGCATTTTCATGGGAAAAAGTATTTTCTGCATGTGTATGTTTATTAGTAAAAGATACTGGGGCAATAAGGATGTTGGTCGGTTTTTAAAAACTTTGGTTAAATTTTTCTCCACCCTCTCTATGTTCCAACATACGTGATAGGGGTAAGGCTTGCGTAAATCCTACCCCTCCTTACCTTGCCATAGGCGGGAGCCCTTGAGGCACTGGGTTAAAGTTGTTGTTGTAAGAAAGTTCTCTTGAAGTTGGAAGTTGTACGCTTTATCTTTCCTGTGTATTTGATTTTTGAGCATCGTGTTTCCTGGTTATGTGGCAAATTGATATGTTGAAGGAACCCAGTGGATTTGGTGATTACCATTTGATCTCAGGTTCTCCTTTGTATATATGACTTGAATTCCTGAAGTCTTAGTGCTCACGTGATGTCTCATGTGTGCATCTCTAGTAATAGCACATTGGTTACTATCGATTAACAACATCTATTAGGTGCTTTATGTTTCTGGTTATCACCCTTCAGTCGCTTCCCATATTTGCAGTTTAAGTTATGTCAAAAATCGCTGCCAAGAAGAATGACGGTAAAGCATAAAAAACGGCCTTTAGAGTGTTTGAAGACCTTGGAGATTCTTGGTTCGGTGGGACACGCTATTGACGTGGAGATGGCTGAGTATGTGGTGCAGAATGCGCCTGTGCTCAAAGAGGTGATAGTTGTTGACGAGCCTTTCTACCAGGGTCGTGTTGCACCGACAAGAGAAGTATTGGATCGTGCCAAGAACATTGAACATATGCTACCTCAAGGTGTGGAGTTCATTTGCAAATAATGGCCCGTCAGTCGCTGGTGCAAACACAGGATCAACACCACTTTGGCAAGCTTTATCTATGGGATGCGCATGCTAATTGGTGAGTTGCTGTAGCGCTTAAGCCGTGAATGTACCTTGCCGAATAGTGACTTCCTCGCTGATTCATTAGATATGCAACCTTGGGATTTCTGAGTTTGTATGTTCCGTTGATAGTAGTACTTTGCGTAACGTTGAACCTGCAAAGCCTTGAGCTCGTAATAATGTTTTTGTAACTGATCTTATGTTATCAAATTGGTCCAAAATACTATTTGGGAATCATTTTTTGATTTCGACGTTTCATTTATCTTAGTTTCGTAAAAATGGTGAATGGATCTTTACTTATTTATTTTCCTGCCAAAATTTCAGTTTGGGTTGGATTCTTGTGTCACGACTTGGCTAAGGCCTAAGGCTGCCTTCTATATATAAGCTGGCAGATTATTTCGCAAATTGCAGCTTTATTTCAAATATCCGATAAAAGTTGGCTACTGAAACACAGGACTGATAGGATCAAAGGAGCATTGCTCTATATATTTCACTCGTAATCGAGAGAGTTTACAGCTATCAGCAGTAGAGAACCACCTAGCTAGACAAAAGAATTCTGAATCTTAAGGAGATTGTTTCCCTATCAGAATATGGTATCCACATCACCACATGCCACATATGACCAGTCACCATGGTCAGTGATTAACCCATGCGCAAATAGTGCACACTTATTTATCTACAGTAGTACTTGGTAACCAGTCAGTTGGCTGTTCATCAGTAATTGTATGACTCGAGATAGGTAATCACATCATCTTGTGCAAGAGGGTGGCATCGTAGCTTGCCGATATGCTCTTCTCCAATGAGCTCGACAGCAGTCCTAGCTTGATTCAAGCTCCTCACCATGAGAGTGGGTGAGGCTCGAATTCTGGCATCTACGTCCTTCAGACGCAAGTTCAACCTGCTGACATACCTTGACACCTTCCTCGCCATTCCGATAAACTGGTGCTTCCTGGAGTATGGGGCTCTCAGAATGGCAGCTTCCAACTGTCGGATGCACTTGACCTTGTGCTTCTTGAGGTTTGAAATGTGCACATACTGCTTCATCAGTCCATCATCCTGCACACAAAAACACACACACAGTAGTTAAGTGACACAGTTAAAACAGTGCGCTGTATCACTGTGTAATTGTAATTGGAAACCAAATCACGAACCATCATATCAGCAGCAACTCTGCAAATCCTTTCAATTTCAGGCTCAGACAGTCCAGCATTTGCAGTAAGTGCAAAAATGCGAGAATGCGAAAATGCGAAATTTACGGTTGAACGAGAGAAAGCTTTTAATAGTCGCAATGTTCACATGAGCATAACCTGTCAACCTGACAGATTTGACAAGATAGAATACACACCTGTATCTCCTCCTCATCAACAGCATCAGCGAGTGTATCCACTCCAGTTTCAGCCTGCAATGAACATTTAGCATCAGTTTGAGAAATTATGATGTGTGTTGATCAATTTCTGTTCTCTGATATCAACATATATAGCAATACACAGTAGTGTAATTTTCTAGAAAGAATACGCAGCAGAATAGAACAAGTACCAGAATGATTTTTCTAGCCGTTTTCCGAAGGTTGTGGACTTGAGCGCGAGACAGCCCAGTTCTTTCACTTACTTCCTTCCTAGTATACATGACGAGCTGGTTGCAAGTCGCGAATCCCCCCTCTCGAAGCTGTTGGAGGATGTGGTCACTTTTCCTATATTGTTTCACTGCATAGAATCACAATTTAATTGATTAACATAAAAAAAAAAAAACAGAAACAAAGTATGGATCTCGCAAAGCTGCAGCACCAGCATACTCAAATAGCTTAACCCCACTCACTAATAAAATAGTTTAACCCAATGACTAGGTGAATCAACTCTATATACTAACATAGTCTGAATCAACATGAGAATTTTCATGATTTGGGATCACATTCTAGAGACTCGACATTTCAGAAAATCATACATCCTCCATCATGCCTATCAAGTAAGTGACTTGGTCCTGAACCAAATAAACAATGACATTCTGAATTCCACATAAGACATTCTGCTCATATGCTTGCAACCGATTCTAGAAACAGGTCCACCCAAGTAAATTACAAGAATGAGCTGCTTATTCTTGCTGAAGATTTTTTAGAGTAACTCTTATAACGATAAGCTAACACCAATGAGCAAAATCTTTAAACTCTAAGATCACAATGCCTAACTCTATTGAACAAAATACCAAGTTAATGACTAGCTGTACTAAAGAACATATAATACGCCCTACCTCTATTAGCTACAGATTGCCTGACTCTACTAAACACATTACACACATAATGATTAGATACACTTTAACTCTATAAATACAGTGTCTAACTTTACTTAACTCTAGTAACTCCAACATAATCCGATTATCAATTGCAAACTCGACATTCTAGCCCAATTTGATACCGAACTAGATAAGGTGCTTAACTAGTACTTTAATGAACATATCCTTACCTTTACTGAGCAATTGCGTAACTCTAGTGAACGACTCTAATTGCAACACTCCAACAGATAAGATGAGCCAGCAATCAGTGAACAAAACTAACTTAATTAGAGGGTTAAGCAGCCTCATTACAAAGTAACATCAAAATCAAATTCAATTCATCAATTCTCTAACTTGATCTCGTAACCTACATTCCACCAAATCACATTTCACGCCCCAATTTACCCACATCTAAATAAGTCGCTCAATGTCCATGTTCATTTGACCTAATCGAAACATCATAATCATCGAGTTTCCAAAATTAACCAAATCAAACTGAAACTTGATCACGCAGCAAAAATTCTCAGAAAATTACTAAAAAGAGCAAACATCCACCATTACGCAAGTTACTAACTATATCAAAGAATCTGTAATTATTCTTAAAAAAAAACGCTGTAATTCATGTATCTTCCTAATCACGCTAATCAAAGAGATTTAATTGAAAATAATATACGAAATAAAAATTCACGCCACAATTTATCCTGATCTAAATAAGTCGCTCAATTTCCATGTTCATTTGACCTAATCGAAACATCATAATCACTGAGTTTCCGAAATTAACCAAATCAAACTGAAACACAACACAATGTCGTAAACAACACACTTCTAAGTTCGAAATTAACCATTTCAACAACCAAGAACCCGAAATTCAACACCAAACATCAATTTCACTTACAAATTACTTCAATTAACACATCAAAAATCAATTAAACAAGCAAGAACTTCAAGAAATCGAAGAATTAAATGAACAAAATAGCGATAAAAAAAAGGAACCTGAAAATCTAAATGGCGAGAAAATTAGGCGGAAAATTAGACAGCAAAGAGGAGAAATGGGGGAGAATAATTGGGAAATGAAAAGAGGTGAAAATCTAGAGTTTATGGAAAAATTTGATTGGGGATTTTTCATCAGTCCATCATGTCATTGTGTTGTTACTAACTACGACCAATAATCTTCCTAATCACGCTGTTATTCATGTATCTTCCTAATCACGCTAATTAAAGAAGATTTAATTGAACATAATTTACGAAATAAAAATTCACGCCACAATTTATCCTGATCTAAATTAGTCGCTCAATGTTCATCTTCATCTGACCTAATCGAAACATCATAATCGCTGAGTTTCCGAAATTAATCAAATCAAACTGAAACTTGATCACGCAGCAAAATAAAAAACGTGAGAGATTCAACTGCAGGAAGAGAGGAGAGGAAAATTACTCAATTCGATAGCAGGGAGCTGGTCTGCCATGGTAAGGAGTTGAGTGGAGTATAGAAGAAGACACCGAAAGCTGGAGTGAAGCGGTTATTTTGTGAGGAGAGAGAAATTCAAAATTATGAAACTTGGCGCGGTTAAATGGTTATGGACTGGTTTATATAGGGCCATTTTCCAGTTATAGATGTAACCAACTCGTAAATTCTAGTATAAAGATATTTTATTGTATGTGACTATTTGTAGATGTCATCATCTCGATTTTCGTTTCCCAATTGTATTTGTACAATTCGGTTTTGTACCAGTGAAATGTCGTGCAATATAATATGTAAAGGTTATTATATTTTTAATAATAATAAGAATATCTATGAACATGCTTGGTTAATGTCATTTCAAAATAAACCGTCTATCATACTGAATACTCAACTACAAGTTGGTCAGCAAGTTTAATTTCATGTCCTCGCTAAATCGGTTTGGTTAGATGGTCAAATTCGGATATTGAAACAATACTCGTAGTGTTTAACAAAAAGAGGAAAACATTGACATATACAAATGAGCAAATGTTTCCTATACAATATATATTTCTTAAAACAAAAATGTTTATATACAACATAATGTTAATTACATCAAGCTAAAAATCAGAGAACGTTTTTTTTAAATAATGCTCTAAATTAAAATAATTCGAGTTTTGGGTGTGGAATGAAAGTATTTATGTAGTATGGGTCCACGTAGGATTGGCATTCTCCAAACTAGCTTCGGTTTTTTTTTTTTTTGGCGAAACAAACCAAAACCGTCACGGCGCGTGACGGTTTTACCATAACCGCTGAGAATTGGGGCGGTTATGGACCAAAACCGCTGCAAATTGGGGCGGTTATGGACCAAAACCGCTGCAAATTGGGGCGGTTATGGACCAAAACCGCTGCAAAATTGAGCGGTTATGGTCATAACCGTCACGCGCCATAGCGGTTTTGGTACAAATTTGGTTCGGGGGTATCCGATCCTACGTGGACCCATTCTACGTAAATATTTTTGTTCCGCACCCAAAACTTGAATTATTTTAATTTAGAGCATTATTTAAAAAAATCATTCAAAATCAGAAACCACAATTCCATATACTAAATGCATAACTTCACAAACTAACACTCATAACTCCAATGACTTTGTAACTCGACTAATTAACTATAATAACTAACTCCAGCACCACCTACCCCAACCTCCTTCGCCACTGCATCAACCACCGTCGGCAGTGGTCAACTATGTTTAAATGTGGTCCGACGGTAGCCTTCACAGTTAGCTGGATTAATTTTAGTGGAGTTGGTGGAGTTATTTAGGTATTTGTGGAGTTACTGGAGTTACAAAATTCGGTTACTGCGGTTATATGGTTGGAGTTACCCAGTTTAGAATATGGAGTTATGATTTCTAATTTCCTACAAAAAGAGCACTTTTATCCGGATACAACCCCTTCACAATCTAATATCACCATAATGTTTCTAATTTTAAGCTATTTACAAATTAACTTAAAAGACGGTGTTGTAACAGCCCGATCCATCATACGTCGCAACACAACCCAATAAGATGGGTAGTCACCCCTTAAGCCCATATATCCTCTCCGGGCTCTAAAAGGTGAAGGCCTTGTTGATAGTATGATGGTAAGAATCTATTATAAACTGATCATATGAGCCTTATTTCCCGATGTGGGACAAACCAACTCCATAAACCACTTTCCATATTCCGTAGTGTTACAAACTCCCCCACTTAGAGAACGCAACGTCCCCGTTGCGCCTCGACCAAACCATACCAACATCAACACAGGTCCAAGATCTCCCCCGCTAGACGGCTGGTCTGGGCCTCGCCCCAGCACCCAGCACGTGGTCGCAGGGTTGCTCTGATACCATCTGTAACAGCCCGATCCATCATACGTCGCAACACAACCCAATAAGATGGGTAGTCACCCCTTAAGCCCATATATCCTCTCCGGGCTCTAAAAGGTGAAGGCCTTGTTGATAGTATGATGGTAAGAATCTATTATAAACTGATCATATGAGCCTTATTTCCCGATGTGGGACAAACCAACTCCATAAACCACTTTCCATATTCCGTAGTGTTACAGGTGTAGATGGTCTTCTAACGTAGTGTATGGTGATGGGAGTATTAAGCAAATTATGACGAGTGACGGAAAAGTACGAACTTATCTTTATTTAGCGGTGCTTGTCCGATGACAAATCTCAAGTACATACGATAGACCATGGCACCCTATTGAAAATAGTAATCGTTCTCACAAAATAAGCGGAGGGCCATGACAATTTTATCTCTTTTAAAAGTATAATCCCCTCTTCACTATAATGTGAGTGGACCAACTCCCTCAATTTGATTCATAAGCCACGTAATAATTTGCCACAAATCCGTGCCTTCCCGAAAACGTACGACTCGTATCACCCTCCCAAGCATTAGGGGTCGAATCGTCTAAGTGACCAAGCCTGGACGATTGTGCGGCATGTCTAGGACCAGACCATAACTAACATATCCTAGTGTTGCATGTTTCTGCAATCTAACTTGTTTCAGGAATTCGCCAGAACATCCTACCGGCTACAAGACACACCTCCATGACGCGCTTTGGTCATTTGTGAAAGAATCTGATGCGGGAGCCAAGCAAGAATCGATTTATGGAGTTTTCCTAAATTCATTCTACCTTGGAGTTTTTCCTTATTTACTTAGGAAGTCTTATAATAAGTAGTTTCCGATAATTAGTATTTCCTAATTTATTTGGGAAGTCTGGTTATTTAGTAATAGAGATGGCACAGTAAATTTGCATCACACACGTTTGTGGAGAAATTCTGTGTTGTTATTGCCGTACGAGAGCCAACCATTTATACAGAGAGTTAGTCCTAGGTTTTACAAAGTGTTCACACCTATTTACACCTAATTACCTAGAATACAGCCGAGTATATCGGAAACAAATCAAAACAAATGATATACAAAATATTTTTACCAAAATATATCCTAATACCCCCTCTCAAGTTGGAGCATGTAACGAAGTAGTGCCCAACTTGCCCAACAAGGTATCAAACGGACCCTTGTTAAGGGCTTTCGTAAGAATATCGGCAAGCTGAAGATGGGTGGGAACGTATTGAGGAGCAATAGTGCTGGCTTGAAGAGCATCACGGACGGAGTGACAATCGATCTCAATATGCTTGGTCCATTCATGAAAAACAGGATTACGAACGATATGAAGTGCAGCCTGGCTATCACAATGTAACTGAACTGGTTGCGTAACAGAAACACCTAAAGTAGATAAAATCTGTCGTAACCATTTGATCTCCCGAGTAGTATAAGACATAGCATGGTATTCGGCCTCACCAGAAGAATGAGAAACCGTCGTCTGCTTCTTGGACTTCCAGGAAATAGGAGAATCGCCGAGAAATACAATATAAGCAGTAAGAGACCGACGATTCACGGGACAACTGGCCCAATCAGCGTCACAATAGGCAGTAAGATCCAAAGCAGAGTCAGCGCGCAGAAGTATACCGCGACCAGGATCGCCCTTCAAGTATCGAACTACACGTAGGGCAGCCGTCCAATGTTCCGAACGTGGGGTCGACATGAATTGAGCAAGAAGATTTACCGCATAGGACAGCTCCAAACGTGTATGAACAAGATAAACCAGGCGACCCACCAACCGTCGATAAGGAAGGGGATCAGCTAATAACTCACCAGAGGCCGTTGCAAGTTGATGATTCGGCTCAATAGGCGTGGCAACCGGACGAGCACCAAGGAGACCTGTCTCACTAAGAATATCCAGTACATACTTACGCTGGGAAAGAAAAATGCCAGTGGGATTGCGAGCAACCTCAATACCAAGAAAGTACTTTAAGACACCTAAATCATGTGAAAACATTCCCCCAAATATGTTTTGAAACGAACAATAGCCATCTTATCGTCCCCCGTAATAACCAAATCATCAACATATACAAGAACATGTAAACGCACGCCATCACGAATATAAGTAAACAAAGAGTGATCAGAAATGCATTGAGTGAATCCATACCGAATGAGAGCCGAAGCAAGTTTAGCATACCAGCACCTGGGAGCTTGTTTAAGACCATAAAGAGACTTCCGTAATCGGCAAACTTTACCGGGAACCTTATGCTTGAAACCAGGTAGAAAACGCATATAGACCTCTTCGGCAAGATCACCATGTAAGAACGCATTATGAACATCCATCTGATGGAGTTCCCAACCATGGACTGCGGCCACAGCTAACAATGTGCGAACAGTTACCATCTTAACAGTCGGAGCAAAAGTGTCAGTATAGTCGATACCCTCAACCTGTCGATCGCCCCGAATGACCAGTCTAGCCTTGTATCGCTCAATGGTCCCGTCAGACTTGTATTTGATGCGAAAAACCCACATACAGTCAATAGCCTTCTTACCGGGAGGTAAAGATTCAACGGTCCAAGTATTGTTGCGTTCCAAAGCCAAAATCTCCTCACTCATAGCCTGTCGCCAACGAGCATCCGACATAGCATCACGAAAAGTAGTGGGCTCACTGCCACTGGTAATGGCTGCAAGAAAACATCGATGGGTCTCCGAAAAACGAGTATAACGAACAAAATGTGCAATTCGATAGGGCGTACTTGAGGAGGTGATGGAAAGAGCGGAGCGCGGATTACACATGTCCTTAAGAGTTACAAAGTCTTTCAAACGAACTTTCTCAAACTTGGTCCGATGACCTCGACCCAACTGCTCCGTTTCTTGCACTGCCAAAACATCACCCGAACCAATTTCTCCCGTAACCACATCTGTCGGAGAACCCCCTATACTAACCTCACCCGTGACATCCCGTACCGGAGAACCAGCCGTACCAGTGATATCAGAAACCGAGACCCTCTCTGAGCTCGGCATGGCCCCTGTAACCGTACCCGTAGCATCATGTAATACCGAATCAACCCCTGCATCCGTGCCCAAGACCCCCCCGAGTGCGAATCAGCCCCTCCATCCGTGCCTAAGACCCCCCCGAGTTCGAGTCAGCACTTGTATTGGACCCTGAGACCTCACCCGAGCCCAAAACCGCACCTGGGTTCAGACCAGGATCCGCAACTCCCAAGCCCGTGTCTTCCGCGGAACCCGAACCCCCCTGGATTCGTCCCCCCTGGGTGCGAATCCTCCAAAAAATGAGAATCAGAAGCTGGTGAAGTTTCCCCAAGGACAGGCACCGAACTGGAAATATGAGAATCACGATCAAGAAAGGGGAAAATAGTCTCATCGAACACAACATCGCGACTGGCAAAGAAATCCCCATTTTCTAAGTCATACAACGACCACCCCATTTTCCCATAAGGATAACCAATCATAACACACCTACGACTCCGACTAGCAAATTTATCTTTAGAACGGTTAACGGTTTTAGCATAGCATAAGCAACCAAAAACACGCAATAGACTAAAATCTGGAGTACGCCCAAATAAGACCTCATACGGAGTTTTCCAACCCAAAATTTTGCGCAGAGTAAGATTAATTAGATGAGTAGCAGTAGACACATAATCACCCCAAAATTCAATAGGCATACCTGCTTGAAAAAGGAGAGCACGCGCCACATTTAAAATGTGACGATGCTTACGTTCAACTCTAGCATTTTGCTGCGGAGTATCCACCATGGATGAATCAAAAGCAACACCATTCTCATCAAAATAAGGTTTCAAACACTTAAATTCACTACCATTATCACTACGAACACATTTAATACGCCTATTGAATTGTCGTTCCACCAAAGCAAAGAAATTACGCAGAGTACGTGCCATAAGACTTTTATCACGCAACAAATAAACCCACACACTACGAGAAAAATCGTCGACAATAGTAAAAAAAAACGAGCACCACTATGTGTAGTGACGGAATAAGCATCCCAAAGATCACAATGAATCAAGTCAAACGGAGCCGAAGCTTTAGAGTTACTAATTGGAAAAACGGAGCGAGTTTGTTTAGCCCGAAAACAAATGTCACAAAGACGATTAGGTAAAGAATCACAACTCTTGGAAGAAACAAAGGGAATATGCCTAACTACGGTTGAAGAAGGATGACCCAAACGACGATGCCACAAATCAGCGGACTTACCCAATTCAACTTTATTTGCGCGAATCGACTTTGTAACTCGTAAGTAGTATAATCCATCGTGCTTCTCACCCAGTCCAATCACCGTCCTCGAGATACGGTCCTTAAAAATGCACAATTTGTTAGTAAACTCCAAAGTGAGATTAGAATCGGCTACCAAATTAGAAACCGAAATGAGATTGCAGTTTAAAGTGGGTGCGAACAAAACCCCGCGCAAAATCAAGTGAGCACCCAAAATAACCTCACCAATTTTAGTAGCCGAAACAACATCCCCATTAGGCAAAGTTATTGGAATAGGATCAATTTCAATTAAATTAGACAAACAATCAATATTGCTTGTCATATGGTGTGAAGCTCCCGTATGAATAATCCATGAATTAGAAAAATTCTTACCGGAGAGATGATCGGAATTGGGCTTACGATCGTTCCAGAGTGATAGAAGATCCGACCATTCTTGATCGGTCAGATGATTGAGCTCGCCGCGAGAAGGGCCTGAAGAATTACCCACGGCAGAAGCCCGAGCAACCCCAGAAAATGTCGCGGTGCCGCTTGCACTTGCACCCGATCGACCACTGCTCCCACTGTTGCGAGGCTGAGAAAGCCCAGCACCGGTCCCCCCACGACTCGTGCCACCGGAGCCACCACCGCCACTGTCACCCCGTGGCTTGTCCGATCAGCAATAATGGGCAATGTGCCCTGTTTTCCCACACCGGAAACATTCAATTGGAGCCCGCTGCCCCCCTTTATCACCGAACCCACCACTGCCCCGCTCCCCGGAACCACCACGTCCCCCTCCCCTGCTGCCAGTACTCGAGGAGTGGACTGCAAACGCGACTGCAGGCCCTGATTGATCGGCCTTTGCAGCCGTAGAAGTGACACCCTCATCAAGCATGAGGCGTGAATAGACCTGTTTCGGAGAGAGCAGTGGCTCGACACCCAACAAATTGGAAAGCACAGTCGCATAAGACGCATCAAGACCCATAAGCAATTCAAACACATGTTCGTTATCCCTAATTTTCTGTAATTTGCTATCAATGTCACAGGTACAACCGGAACAAGTGCAAGTGGGGTATTGAAAAACAGAGTTAAAATCTTCCCAAAGTTTGTTCATACGCCCATAGTATTGCATAATGGATTCATTAGAATTTTGACGACAAGCTACAATATCCGACTTAATTTGATAAAGACGAGACCCATCATTAACAGAAAATTGTGATTTAAGTTCGTCCCACAATACCTTAGTATTCTCGCGATAGGTGATGGAATCACGCAGCTTCGGATCGATCGTAGCAAAGATCCATGACACGACCAGGGCATTCATCTGCCTCCACCTCGGTAACTCCTCGGAACCCTTGGCTGGTTCGGGAATCGAACTGTCAACGAACCCCAATTTGACCTTGGCAATCAATGACACACGCATAGCTCGAGCCCACTCATAGTAATTGTTCCCCTTGAAATCAACAGGAGAAATCTTGACACCAAGATTGTCACCACCCATTACGGTATATGAGGTGACTGGTGGAACAGCATCCGGCATGATGGATGAAGAGGAGATGCACGCAAGAAACTCGTCGAAAAGAAGACCCAAAAGTATCTCGTCGAAAAGAAGACCCAAAAGTATCTCGTCGGTGACGAAATCAGTCATAAACCAACCCAATAAAACCCTAGACTCCTGATACCATAATAGAGATGGCACAGTAAATTTGCATCACACACGTTTGTGGAGAAATTCTGTGTTGTTATTGCCGTACGAGAGCCAACCATTTATATAGAGAGTTAGTCCTAGGTTTTACAAAGTGTTCACACCTATTTACACCTAATTACCTAGAATACAGCCGAGTATATCGGAAACAAATCAAAACAAATGATATACAAAATATATTTACCAAAATACTCCGTATATCCTAATATTTAGTAAGTTTTAAGTTAGTTTCCGAATTCTATTATAGCTAGAATTAAGGCAATAAGCTAGACATCTCTACCCTATATAAGGAGAGATAGTCTAATGTATTTTAGAGACAGATTCCAGAATTACAGTTGAGTATTAATATCGAAGAGTCGAAGGGAGTTTCCTTCAAGTTCTTCGTGTGGTTGCTTGCGGGAGACAAACTCATGCGTGAGTGTTAAATCCTTTGCGGAGGATCGAATTAAGGGTTGCGGCTCTTTGAATTCGGCAGATTCAATTACTTGCGGGTATTGAATCATATCTTTATTGTTTTATTTTAGTTTATTTCCATATAAACACAAAAACATAAAAATAAGTTCTTTTAGTTTTTAATTCCCCGCTGCAAAAACTCGTAGTTTGTTAATTATAGATTAGCATACGCATCAAGTGGCTTCAGAGCAAGGTTTTAACAAACTTCTATGGTTTGCTAGTCTTGGGTTTTGTTGAATGGAGTACGAAATTCCTAAGTTTGATGGAAGTAGTGATCCTGACGACTACATATATTGGGAAAGAAAGGTTGAGCGTAAATTTAATCTCTTTGATTTTGATGATCGTGAGAGATTCAGTCATGCAAAGCATGTTTTGGTGGAAGATGCTTTCCGTTGGTTTGAAAAAGTGAAAAAGCGACGCAAACATGAAGGCAAGTGTAAGATTCGTTCTTGGGAAGTGCTTAAGTGCAAGTTACGTAAACAATATTTGCCTAGGGACTTTATGGAAGATGTGTTGCCTAAGAAACATTCAAAATCAGATGAATGGTGTGTTGAGCATGAAGAAGCAAGTAAAGATGTCATCTTATTAGGTATGATGAAATTACTTAAACGTATTCAAGATAGCTTGATAAAAGTCGAAAGCACACAATCTGAAATAGGTGATTCATGTGGAGACAAAGAAGAAACCAAAGAAGTGATCGTGGAATCTGTTCATGACATAGTTGCTATTACAATCTCAAGCAATGAAGAAGATTCACAAGTAAAATTCATACAAAACCAAGAGGATGAAGAGATTGAAGTGGACGATGCTCAAAATTTGGTTCTTTTTGATACTTCATTAGAAGAAATCAGTATTTCGTCACAATATTCTTTTGAGGAAAACGAAATAAAGAGTGCGATTGAACATGAGGTTTTAATTGAAGATGAGATAAACAAATTTGAGAACAAGAGTTCATACAAATCATTAATTGATGTCTATATTGATGAGAGACTTGATGAAGATGTCAAAGGTAAATCTTGTTTGTCTTTCTTCCTTTATAACAATGGTATCGAAGTCAAAGGTTATCAACACAACTCTAAACTTTACGTCCAAAACATTATGCTCCATGAGAAGATTGAAGAAAAGATATTAGAGATTGAAGATCATAGTGTCGAAAAGATGATCGAGTACATTGAAGATGATGATTTGAAAGACTTGCCGATCACAAGCCCTGCTTATGCAACTTGTTTGTTTGTTCTGAAATTCTTTAAGTTGATATTTGATCCTGGTGGAATTGTTATTGATTCAGAATTGAGGACAATTTGTTTTCAAGAGTAGGGGAATGATGCGGGAGCCAAGCAAGAATCGATTTATGGAGTTTTCCTAAATTCATTCTACCTTGGAGTTTTTCCTTATTTACTTAGGAAGTATTATAATAAGTAGTTTCCGATAATTAGTATTTCCTAATTTACTTGGGAAGTCTGGTTATTTAGTAAGTTTTAAGTTAGTTTCCGAATTCTATTATAGCTAGAATTAAGGCAATAAGCTAGACATCTCTACCCTATATAAGGTGAGATAGTCTCATGTATTTTAGAGACAGATTCCAGAATTACAGTTGAGTATTAATATCGAAGAGTCGAAGGGAGTTTCCTTCAAGTTCTTCGTGTGGTTGCTTGCGGGCGACAAACTCATGCGTGAGTGTTAAATCCTTTGCGGAGGATCGAATTAAGGGTTGCGGCTCTTTGAATTCGGCAGATTCAATTACTTGCGGGTATTGAATCATATCTTTATTGTTTTATTTTAGTTTATTTCCATATAAACACAAAAACATAAAAATAAGTTCTTTTAGTTTTTAATTCCGCTGCAAAAACTCTTAGTTTGTTAATTATAGATTAACATACACATCATAATCGAATAAATCTTAGATTAGAATTGAACGCAGAAGTAATGAAATCATGAACTCAACCAAAACGGTGGCGTGACAACCAAAAGTCACTGATCAAATACATGATCCAATAGATCATCATCCCAAGTAACACAAGGATGTATTTACAGAAAGGGAGCAACCATATCCCAAGAGGCTCATATTAGCCTATCAAACTTTTTGGAACAACGCAGGCACACCTTAGTTACAAGGATGATATGCACTAATTCCTTAGGAGGATCCAGAGCTAACACGTAACCGTTTGACATCATTTGCTGGAACACTGACATCGCCACCATTGTGTTTAGCTGACCTGCTCCTTGCACCTGCAGAAGCACATTGCACTCACGTGAAATTACGTATAGTGAGATAAAAACACTGAAATAAGAGATGCTGAAAAGTAGGAGAATATCATACATTTTCACCAGGGACAAGTGGACAACCACCTATGTTTCTGCACACAACCGAAAATTTCCCTGCAATACACATAGTATATGAACAATTAAGGAATCGATCTCCAATCTCCAACCCTTGAGAAAAGAGATGTGTGGAAAGAGTGAAACCTGGAGAAGGATCACCTTTGGATGATTCAATCTTCTGACTTCCAGATCCATCCATGCTTAAGGCATCTATAATCGTTGGTAAGTTTCTGCAATTTAGGATATTGGTCAGAGA
The DNA here is from genome assembly GCA_963680865.1 of Spergularia marina. Classification (NCBI taxonomy): domain Eukaryota; kingdom Viridiplantae; phylum Streptophyta; class Magnoliopsida; order Caryophyllales; family Caryophyllaceae; genus Spergularia; species Spergularia marina. Next base: position 3,240,838 of record OY804545.1, on the reverse strand, counting down.
TCGCTTTCAGCCTTTTTCCATGCCAGTGCAGGATGGCAAGTTAAGGTACATTTTTCAACAATTACACGATGATTATATCAGCTTCAGTAGTGGTTAGTGGGTAAGTTGTTATTGCTCTTACAGACATCCATTATACAGACAACGCTGTCAAGAAGAGATGTCACAACTTTCAGTTTCAAATTTGAACTAACTGGGTAAGGATCTCCAGCCAGAAGTAGCACTCCTTTCACTCAAAAAGGAGCGTGACTCCACCACAGCTGTGTTGAGACTCGTCCCTCCCCCTCCCCTCACTTTCAAACCAACCCAAGACGGCCAACATAAGACAGAGTTGAGTTGCGACTCCCCCCCCACCCCCCCCCCCCCTTTTCTCTCTCTCTCTCATTTTCAAAATACCATGTTCTATCCAGTTCTCCTCTGCTCCCCTCCCTCCCTCTTCCTTTATCCCTCATTTTCAATCCAATGATCAAACTTTTTTCATCATCTAACATAGTACCAGCACAACCAAAAATGGCAGGCTAAGGTACATAGTACCAGAACAATGTACGTTCACTTTGCCAGGCAAACAAAACAGGTAAAAAACTGGGAGGCAAGAACTTTGCTAATTTTAGACCAAAACTCAGAACTTCTACTGGGAAGTACAAGTAGTTTTCCCTTAAAATTATTTCGCCCAATAGAAAACACAGAGGAGGATCGATTGCCTTAAGGATACTATAAAGTCGTTTCAAACGTCGTTAATACTATAACAATGAGCTCTACTGTATCATGGGATTGAAGGGGAAACTTCGGAGAGTTATACTTTGGTAGCAAAAATTAAAACGATTCTTTTCATGAAAACCATTTTTTCAAGAATAAGAAAACTCAGGTTAAGTTATTTTTGAACCATCGGGGATCTCCGATGATCAAAGAGGAAACTTGGTAAAACTATTTTTCGTGATTCGGCTCATGACCATAAGAGCCACAAGACTCGTAACAGTCATAAGTCATACGAGTATAACTCAAAACCGCTGAATTCCTTTGCTCGAAGATCTCATTCATGCTGTTTTTTTTTTTTTTTTTAAGTGTTTCTCTTGTGGGTTTTTTTTTTCTGTATGATGTTGTGTGTTAGGAATATTTGGTATTAATTGATATGCGAATTCTAATCTAATTGCTGCCTCTTAATTTGAGAGTTGTTCTTAATTTTGATTTGTCATGTTAATGTAAGATAGCTGAATTTTGCTGCTCAATCAATGATCAGTCGTTTAATTTGTTGGTTTTAGTTGTAAATCTGTGATCTTGTGGATTGCTGAATTTTGCTGCTCTATAATCTTCACTAGTTTGATTTTTGTATATGAATTTTCAGTTGGTTTTCACTGAAGTGCCCACCTTTAATTTTGATTTCGCGTGTGAATTGATCCTGGATGTGTATTTGATGCTCTCCTGGGCACTCTGAAGGAGTTGTGCTGCTTGAATCTGCTGTTTTAATGGCTACAAAAGCGTGGGATGCGCTTAGACCTTGTAAACGTAAATTATTGGAAAGAAAACCTCGCAAAAGAAAGGTATAAGCTGGGTTCCTCTTGTGTATTCTTACTCTTGTGAACTTTGCCATGGTCTGATTAATAGATTAGTGGTTTGGACTAGTTAGCTGTTATACTTTATCGCATGGGTTTGCTCATGATTTCATTGTTTCATGTCAAGGCAAAGAAAGCAAGAGGCAACCTGGTGGATCGACTGAGTTGCTTGTCAGATGACATCTTACTGGCTATTACGTCCCGCCTCCCTATGAAGGACGCTGCAAAAATGAGTGTTCTATCGCACAGATGGAGACAGCTGTGGCGGTGTTGTCTTCATTTGAATTTTAAAGATCCTGATGCAATGTTCAGGACTCGCTTCAACCAGAAGAAAGTGATTGACCAAGAAAGATCCAAGTTTGTGAGGTGGGTGAATGGTATTGTGGATCAGCATATAGGTGAAGCTATAGATGAATTCAGGGTAGTTTTCTATTTAAACAAAAAACATCAACTTGATATTGACAAATGGTTGGATTGTGCTTTCACAAAGCAAGTCAAAAGACTTGAGGTAGACCTATTGCACAATAACGTTCTTATTGCTCCACCACGAGGTACCGAATACAAACTCAGACTACCAAAGCTGCCTCATAATCTGGCCAATTTCAAGCCTGCCCTGACTTCCCTGAATGCTTTCTAACTTCTTTTGGTTCGCTTGAGGAATTGTGCATTGCATTCATTCCCAATCTGACCTACATAAAAGCTTGTTTACAAGTAGCATTGAAGCATCTCGAGGTGAGGCGTTGTCCAAAGTTGATTAGCATCAACCTTTCTGCACCAAAGCTTTTGTCATTTAAGTATGGGGGGAAGCCAGTGGACCTGCATATTATAAATTCTTCTGAACTTTCATATGTGGATGTTGGCAGTTCTCTTGATAGTAGTAGACTTATAGCCTTTGCTTTTAACGGATTCTCAAGTTATTTTCCACAGTTGTTGCATCTAAAGCTTCTCATACACTTAAATAATAAGGTTAGTACAGTCAGCTTGCCTGTAATCCCTGTGAGTTACCTTCTTCAATTTTATTCTTTACAACACTGGTGTATGGTGTTATTTGTTTGCATCCTTACAAAGTGTCTTATGCAGTTGAATTCGGGGGTCTATCATATGGGTATCAAGTTCCCAAAGTTGACAAAGCTCAAGCATCTTAGGTTGGGGTTTTGCCTCGAGGACGATTCATCTGTTCTTGGATGGACTCCTTTGGTCGAGGCATGTCCTGTGCTGGAAAAACTGACATTGGAGGCAAGGCTTTCTATATTATACTTCTTGTTTGGCTTTAGTTTTTTTCTTCAGCAGGGAATTCAGTTATGTTATTTCTTTATTGAACAATTTGACTTTTGCTTTGCTGTTCTTCTTGAAACTAAACTCGAGGAGGCTGATATATATAGGAAGGTTGCTCTTAGTTTATGGGGTAGAAGATCTTTAGATTGGATCTTTTGTAGTTTAAGCGATGATATTATCCTTGGGAGTTGGGACTCTCAACTTGTGGCTCTTTTGGACCATAGACTAGGGGAGTATTCTATTTTCTGCAAGTTTAAGTTTTCTCAGGATAAATCTGTCTAGGGTCTGATTGGGGTTTATGGTCCTAACGACGACAACTTGTGTCATCTTTTGTGGGAGGAATTGAATTCATTTATGCTTCTTTTGGGATATCCCTTGGTGTGTAGGAGGGGACTTTAATGTTGTTAGGTGTCCACTCGAGAAATCTCCGGGGGGTTGTTTGTCTTCAGCTATGCTTGAGTTTTCCTCCTTTATTGATTCATCTGATTATATTGACCCTCCCCTAGTTAACGGTCAATTTACCTAGTCTAGACACGAGGATTGTCCATTCTTGTCTAGCATTGACCATTTCTTCTTTTCTACCGAGTGGGAAGATCACTTTCCTGGGGTTCACCAAGTTGTTTTGCCAAAAATCACTTCAGATCATGTGCCAATTCTTTTGAGCGTCAAAAAGTGTGTAATGCTAAGAGGCCCTTTAAATTTGAGAATGCTTGGCTTGAGGCGGAAGGTTTTGCCAACTTGAAATAAACTTGGTGGAGAAGTTATATGGTCTTTGGCTCTCACAGCTATGTTCTTGCAAAGAAATTGGCTTTTCTGAAATAGAGCATCAAAACCTGGAACAGTGATGTTTTTGGACACTTTGAGAGACGGCTAGAACAATTGTTAGCTAAAATTCAAGTTTAAGATGCGATGGAACAACTTCAAACTGTTCAAAGTCTTTATCTCATGGATAGAGTTGACAAATTGGGGACAAAAACCCAAATATCCAATCTTAGAAGGTCTAATGACATCTCTTGAAGGCAAAGAGCTAAACAACGGTGGATCACCGAGGTGATAAAAATTCTAATTTTTTCCCACATAGTGGCTAACATTGATTACAGAACGGTGGATGTGGTGGTGTTTTTCGAAAGCATTGCTGTGAAAGAGGCTAATTCTGGCTTTCGAGAAGTTGTATAAGGAAACTTTCCCTGTCAGGCAACACTTCCAGGGCCGTATCTTTTGAAACTCTTTTGCCGGAAGATGCCACTGCATTGGAGTCCAGCCTTTTGGAATAGGAAGTTTGGGAGGCTATCAATGATCTTTGTAAAGATAAGTCTCTGGATCCAGATGGTTTCAACATTGCTTTCTTTACCATTGTTGGGATGTGGTCAAAGCAGACATAATGGGTTTCCTTCATGATTTTCATGAGAAGGGTGTTTTCGAGAAGAGCTTGACTGCCGCCTTTTATAGCTTGATTCCCAAAGTGGTTGGGGGCCTTGGGGCAAAGGATATCCAAAACTTAAGATCCATAAGATTCTTGCTAAGGTGTTAACTTCTAGATTAAGGAGATCTGTGGGTAAGCTTGTGGGTCCATATCAACATGCTTGTGTTCCTGGCTGTCAAATCGTGGTCGCTGTGCTTATCGCTCACGAGTGTATTGATTCTCTTCATAAGTCCAACCAATCATGTCTCATGTGTAACCTTGATATTGAGAAAGCTTTCGATCATGTTTCGTGAGACCTCTTATGGGTCTTAATGTTTATCCTTGTTAAGATGGGTTTCCTGCTGAATGGAGAAAGTGAGGTTCTCTTTTGTGTATCTACCACCCATTTCTCAGTCCTTAATGGGGAACCTGCTGTCTTTTTCAATATTTGAGGGGTTTGCGTCAAGTCGATCTCCTTTCTTCTCTGCTCTTTATCCTGGTTATGGAGTCCTTAAGTATCCTTATGAGCAAGGCTACAGAGGTGAGAGGTGGGCTTTTTAGAGGGTGTTCACATCAGCAATAATTCCGCTCAACCTCTTAGCGCCTCCCACCTTCTCTTTGTAGACGATTCCTTAATCTTTTGCAAGCCTTTTGAGAATAACTTTGGGCTTTTGAGGTGTGTCCTGGTCTTCTTCGCAGCAATGGCAGGTAATAAGATTAACCTCACTAAGAGGGTTCTCATCCCGTTGACGATGTGCCGGATGTTAACGATTTAGCTGATTTTTTCTGTTGTGGTGTGGAGTCGCTCCTTTCCTCATATCTGGGGCTTGCTTTGAGTGCTCCCTTTAAGTGCAAATCGGTTCGGAAACCCATTTTTGCAAGGTTTAAAACCAAGCTTGCTGGGTGGAAATCAAAGATTCTCTCTAGAGTAAGTCGTCTTACTCTTCTCAAATGCACTCTGCGTAGTTTAACTCTGTATTTTAAATCCCTCTTCACTATACCAGTAAGTGTTGCCGCAAAGCTTAAACAACTTCCGAGTGACTTCTTATGGAATTTTGTGGATTCAGAAAGGGGTAAATTGACAAGAAGTTTGTTGTCCTAAGGCGAATGAGGGTCTTGGACTAAGGCACCTCCGCAATGTCAATGAGGCTCTTAAGGGTGAGTGGCTTTGGAGGTTTGCCTATAAAAATTGGAAGAATGTCATCGCTCTGAATTCGGAGTGTAAATATTGGGTTGATTGACTTAAGAGGTTCATAATCCTCATGGTGTTAGTCTGCAGAATTCTATTACCTCTGGCACCAAGTTCTTCAAGTCATCAGTGGCTTTTGAGGTGAAAAATAGAGCTGAGTTTTCTTCTGGCGTGACATTGGTGTGACCTTTTAAATCCCTGTTTTCTGATCTCTTTAAAAATAGCCGTGCACAAGGGTGCTACTGTTCGAGATGTTGTTTTATGGATGGTATTTATCATCATTGGGACTTTTATCTTTTCTAGACTTCCCAATGATTGGGAGGAACCTTCTGTTTTGAGTCTTTAGGAGCTTTTCTCTGTTGTTAGAGTTGTTCCACAAGGTAAAGATATCCTTGATGCATGATAATCAGGAATCTTTATTGTTATGCCGAAAACTTGGTCCCTCCTGTTGACTTTCGGCTACTACGAAATACCCTTTATCTTGGAGGGAATTGAAAAAAAGAGCGTTTAATGTAGATACGTCAACACGCGTGGTTGAATCTGCTGTTAAGTTTTCTCAAAGATCAATTGGTTAATCTGTCAATACTGTGGCTTGTGTCCTCTTTGTTTGGCCTGGAGCACCATTACAGTTTCATCAGACACATTCTGTCATAGTTGCAATTACAGAGTACTTGATAGGTGATGATTGGGTAAGCTGTATGTCCTTTGTAAGATTGTGCATTGGAAATTGTGGGCCGTTTATGTGCTTTTAAAAGATGCTTATTTGGTTCCTTTATTGGGTTTAGGCTAGTATTCCCTCTCTCTTCGTTCCTGCTAATGTATGCGATTTACGGTGAATCTCCATGTCAATAGGCGCACGGCAATGCTGAACATAAATTTCCGTCATGTTGTGCATGTTATCTTTTACCAAAACTTTTCTTTACCTTGTGTTCAAAGTTCATATGTTTTTTCAATATTTTTTAAACCTTTTTATGTATTTTGATGACTTTATAAAACTTCTTTTGAAAGTGTTTCAATATTCCTAAATGGGTTATAATGTTTTTGAAATTTTATGGCGTATACAATACCTTTACTCGTTTCCATTTCCAATGGAGCCAAATACTAATTATTCTTTGGTTTTTGGGATATAATGGAATAAAACAAAATGGCTCATAAAATTGTCTGTGCTTCTTATTTTGTGAAGTAGTAGTCATTCAGTGCGATTCTCGAAGTAATTTTCATTTTGGGTCATCCGTGTGCACCCTATCTATATTTCAATAGGGGTAAGACTTGCGTGCATCCGACCCCCTTACCCCGCCTTGTGGCAGGAGCCTTTAAGGCACTAGGGTTAAAGATGTTATTGACACAAGACCTTTACTAGATGACAATTCATGTTAGCCGATCTCAAATCATTTTGGTAATAAGGATTGATTGTTGTTGTTGTTGTTGTGCATGTTATCTTTCCCTTTGTTTAAGCTGGCAGTCTGTGTATTTGATTCTAAGTTTTAGTCATCCGGCAAATTGATATGGTGTCGGAATTTAGTGGATCTGGTGGTCACCATTTGATCTCATGTTCTCCTGTGTATATGACTTGATTATTTAAAGTTTGAGCACTGTTGTGATGTGTGTGCCTCGTTTGTAAAGCAATCTGATAACCATAGATTATCAACGTTTATTAGGGGCTTTATATTTCCGGTTATAATCCTTCAGTCTCTCCAATATTTGCAGTTTTTGCTGTGTCCAAGATTGCAGCCAAGGGAAGTGATTAAGGATGAAACACGGCCATTTGAGTGCTTGAAAACCCTGGAGTTTGTTGTTTTAATTTGGTGGGATGCCCTATTGACAGGGAGATGGCTGAGTATGTGATACAGAATGCGCCTGTGCTCAAGGAGGTAATTGTTGTTGACCTGCCCACTTTTGATGGTCATCTTCCACTAGAGATTGGAGCATTGAAATGTGCTGAGAAGATTAAACATTTAATACCTCAAAATGTGGAGCTCATTTGCAAATGATGTCGTCATTCACTGGCGTACATGTAGGACCAAGAGTTGCACTTGCATCACTTTGGCACGCCTTATTATGGGATGTTCTCACTTTTCTGAGCCGTAGTCGGGGTAACCCTTAATATACCGGATGGATGCATTCACCTTCTGACGTTCGATGAAGTTGGATTCCTCATTTATTTATTTATTTTGTTGTTGTTGAAGTTGTATTCCATTGTCAATACTCGGTTGGTCGTACACTAGTACTGATTATAAAAGAAATTTGTCAGCCAATAAATTGAAGTGTCAATGCTTTTTTCTTTGTTTTTCTTTGAAATAATCCTAGTGTTGCTCAAGTCTCGAGGAGGCGGTGAAAGTGGCTGTTGGAGCTCAGCCAATGGCAAAACTGCCAAACTGCCACAGTCGGAGCTCAGCTTGTGCTATGATAACAACTCAGGATTTAGTACATGTTAAGGGGTTGAAATCCCCGGTAAGTGGAGCTGTCGAAGTAACATGTTTTTTGCTTAGCCATTGTGCTTTTCACAGGAAGATGGGGACCTTGTGATTTTGGGGAGTATGTCTAGGTGTTTGAGGTTGAGTATGATCTAGATTCTAGATAGTTAGATGAATGACTTGTATTCCTATGAATTGTGCCTTGAGAAGCAATGCAGATTAATCTTTCTTAACCCCAACAAGATGCATATTCTGATTGACTAAACAAGTTGTGCAACCTTCGTGTGTCAATAAGGCTCGTCTATTGTCGATTTGTAGTCTGTGGAAGATGCATAAAACTTAAATCAAGATCACTGATGAAGCAACAATCCATTTAATTGTTATTCTGTACTTGTAAATTCACGTGGTGCCCTTGTGGTTTGCCGTTTTGCACATGGTGACCACACTTTCAACTTTGTGCACGCGGTGTCCTCGAGGTTTGTATTTTTGCACGCGGTGCCCCTAATTTTAACTGACATTAGAAAATTGCTAACGTTTACTATTCAAACGTCTATTAATAATCAACTTAGCATATTTATGGATAAAAGAAAAAAAAGGCAGCCTCTCCCTCCCTCTCCCCTCCCCCACCAGGCCACCGCTCCTCCCACGGCTCTGCTCCACCGTACTTCGACCACCACCTTTACCGTCATCGGCATGCCACCAACATGGGTGATCAGGATCGGCGACCAAACCCAGATGTCTATCCACCATGGTACATGACTGTAGCTCCCCATACCCCGGCCCGCATCATCTTCTCTCCTAATTTTGCCTCCCCTACCCCTACTGCCACTCCCCAAAACACCCCTCATCATCTCCTATAACCCAGTATCCTACAAATCCCAAATCGAATTCCTTATAGCACAAAATCAAGCCTCATAAATTGAAATAAAGAGGTAGACGACATTCACACAAGAACTCATTACGCTTCACGAGCAACTACAACGCCAAGCATTTCGAAACCAACACCCAAATTCTGCAGATTCTCAAATTGAAAACCCAATACATCGAATTGGGGTACCTCAAAACATCACACATATATTTTGACTCAAACAAAGCAAAAAATCAAGCCAATTCATCCATCAAAATTTCAGATTTTTTTTGCCCAATTCGGGAAAATAATTCAAATTGAGACACAAAAGGTACTTAATTGTTGGTTGATTTGGGGGTGGAGATAGAGAGATAGAAAAATTCGAGAGTCAGCACTGCTGTTTGAAGTCGTCGGCAATGGGCGAGACGAGGGCAGTGCGTGATGGAAAAAGATTGGGCTAAGGTGGATAAAGGGGAGGAGAGAGATAGAGGGGGGGGGAGGAGTGGTACGATTAGGTTGAAAAAATAGTTATAGTCATATAGAGTCTTAATTAAGGAGTTTAATTAAGATTAATTAGTAATTGTTAAAGTGTTAATTTAACACCGTTATAACTGTAAATCAAACAAATTTCAACTTAAGGGTACCACGTGCAAAAACTTAAACCTCAAGGGCACCGTGTGCAGAAAGTTGAAAGTGTGGTCACCATGTGCAAAACGGCAAACCACAGGGGCACCACGTGAATTTTCCGTTGACTAAACAAGTTGTGCAACCTTCGTGTGTCAATAAGGCTCGTCTATTGTCGATTTGTAGTCTGTGGAAGATGCATAAAACTTAAATCAAGATCACTGATGAAGCAACAATTCATTTAATTGTTATTCTGTACTTGTATAACATCAAGAAATCGACATTGATAGCAATATCTCACGTAACTGAGTAAAATTTGCGAGTTCAAGTTGCGCAAACTCAGGTCACATAGCCTATAAAAAGAACCAACAGGCAGAAAAATAAAGCATCTCATGAGTACATAGCTGAAAACATGGGATTCAACTGAAAAGCAAGCCATTTTTAACCCCAACAAGGGCTGTACTTTGAATCAGCTCTTTTACAGAGGCTCTTACGAGTATTTTCATGTAAGAAGCTAAATCGATGTTAAACAAAGTTACCCTGACATATGAAACAACACAGATTTTTTGACATACAGTTGATTCCTCACTAATTGCAGAACGAGAGTAGCAACAAACTCGACATATTTACATGTCACAAGGGGTGACACTATCTCATTTTCCGCCACAACCTGGTAACCTTCCCAATCCCAATTCGCTTCGCTGGTCCATATGGAACTCACTTTCATATGGCCTACTGGGTAACAAGTCACTACAGCATCCCAAAAAGTAAAAGGAAAACAAAGGCAACAGTTGGAAAAGAAACCTTATTAACAGTTTGAACAATCTCAGAACAGTCTCACATCAGATGATCAGACTCTCCATCTCACATCAGACTCTGGCTTCAGCAGCTTGAAGCAACTGGTTCAGGTAAGCACGAGCTCCAACGGTTGCAGCAGTGGGGTGTAAGACAAGCTTCCTCACATTTCTCTAGCCAATCATCTCGATTCCAACAACAATATCCTTCCTGCATTTTGGAATTGATTTTTACCGCCGAATAAATAGTATTATCCCCTTAAGATAAATTCGTCCTGTAGAGTGCACCGAGGAGGATCAAATGTCTCGGGAATACTACGAAGTCGTTGCAAACATTGTTAGCACTATAATAACATTAGATCCTACCGTGTCATGAGATGATATTTTTGGCGGAAATATCAAAACATATTCATCATGTTTCCCATCATTCTCATATGACAATGTGATAACGTATACTCCCTCCTATTCAAAAAGATTTTCCTCTTTCTTTTTACAGTTTTCAGTTGTAATATGAGGGACTGCTTGTAGACTAAATGGAAGATCCATTTGTCGTAAAATCAAATGGAGCTGGTAGACTGCATTGTAGAATAACACATATACTAATGTTTACAATAAGTGAATGGTTCATTTGATATAAAAATAACTCTCAACATGACACCTCAAAAATGCAAATAGAAACAGAAAAATCTTTTGGAATCGGAGAAAGTATATATACATAGACGACTCATACCTCTCATTGGTGTCATTTCTCATCAAATCGTGACCATTGGTTTAATGGACAGTTAAGATCAGAAAATATGGCCAATGTTGTGTGCATGTGATTATCACTGTTGGGTGTAGATTAGATAAGAAAGTGATTAATCAAACCATACGTGCGCAGATATTGCACGCTTATTTATCTACACACTACAGTAGTACTTTGCAGTGTACTTCAGTGTTGTTGCAAAAGTTGGCAACCAGCTCCTCATCGGTGAATGTAGGGAAGCACATCATCTCGAGCATGAGGTTGACATATCAGGTTGCCGATGTGTTTTTCTCCAATGAACTCGACAGCGGTCATAAATTGATTCAAGCTCCTCACCATGAGTGTGGGCGAGGCTCGAATTCTGGATTCTGATTCCTTCAGCTGCAAATTCAGCCTGGTGACTTACCTTGATAAATGCACAATAATTTTTTAGTGTTTAGTTAAACACATGTTTCGATTCAATTTATTTCATTTCAATGATTCAATTAATCTCATAACATACTACCCATATGCAAATTTTATGTAATACTTGTGTACACTATTTTATAGGTCACTATTTATATCTCGTGATAGACTTACATATACTATTCACTATTTGTATCTCGTGATAGACTTACATTTTACTAAGCCCTCTTGGGAACTCACTTAAGAAAGAGGAATCTCATGTAAATACCATGGACAAGAAAAGCTCATAGCCTTACTCCTCGCAGAGGAAGAGGTTACGTTCACCGGTAGAGTCCCTAAGGGTTCACCTATCGATCGTTTACTATCCTGTTCAATAGTCTTAGTAGAAGTGCCCTTAAACCCTATAGTCTCCGGGTAGATGAGACAAAGGCTAGGTAGTTCCGCTTCTTGCTCAAAAATGAAGAATTTTATTTTTGGAATACCCATGAATAAGATCAAATCTTATTCCATGGTATTTACATGATCATCCAATAAGAAGGCTTTCATTTTTTTCAAACTGTTAGAGTCATTTCTGTACATTCAATGTACTCTACGGATAAACGCTTGGATCACTATAAGCCTCCAATTTATCAGGACTACTAGGACTTGGGCGGGGCTTCAAATACATGTAGTATTACCGATTAAAGAATTTTACTCTAGTCCGGTATTTGACGAAGATCTTTCTTCCAACCACTTTTTATATTCATTTCTCGATTTTACTTCTAGAAGTATCTCCATTCATTTTTGCGCTTATTAGTTTTTACGTATTTAAAAGTTATATCATACCGAATGTGTTCTGAATGAGTAACACTAAATGTTCCAAACTCCCATAGTGAAAAACTCCTATGATCGAACTATGTTTGGTAAAACAAGTTGAAATGGTAGCTAAATGTTGAAATGATAGTTGAAAGTTGAAATAATAGTTGCAATAACAATTGAAATTTTTTAGCTGATAGAAATATGAGTATTTGGCAAAATTAGATGATATGGTAGCCGATGTTATAAAATTACATGAAAATGCATTTTTTTATTTTTAATCTTATTTTACTTTATGAAATAAATGAGGATAAGTTATGATAAATAGTTTATTTGACTAGTCTTTTAAGCTCTTTAATCAAATAAGTTTGTTTGGTAACACAATTAGCTTCAATAATAAGTTACCCCATGTAACTTTTTAAAATGTAAGATACTTATCATAATTTACACTCATTTGACTAGTCTTTTAAGATACTTTTTAAAAACATAATTCTGTTTGAACTTTTAGGGAAATTAATCTCGTAACATACTACCCATTCGGAAATTTTATGTATTACTTGTGTACACGAGCTTATAGGTCACTATTTATATCTCATGATACTTACTATATCTATGTTAAATATGTTTTCTCGATTTTACTTCCAGGAGTATCTCCATTCAGTTCTTGCGTTTTTTAGTTTTTACGTATTTAAAAGTCAGGGGATTCATCTGGTTGGAAACTAATTTAAAGTCAGAATTAAGAAACAACATGAGCCACACATTTAACCCCAATCCATGGATTGGATTAAACCAATTAAACCAAAACAAAAACATAAAAATAAAAATATGACCCATCCCCCCTCTATTTTCTCTCTCCTCCCCTAAACCCCCCCACCCAACCTTCCTCGACAACCCCCAGCCCCGTTGACCGCCGTACCTCCGCCACTCAACGGCACCGCCGTGAGGTGGAGGATGACTGTAATAACCCACTTTTTAATAATAATAATAATAATAAAAAAAAAAAACAGTTACGTAGAAGGGGAGCATAGGCATTTAATGCCTTGACTTGTGATGTCCTTTGCTTTGAGTGAAAACTTTTCACTCTTGGGGAATTGCATTTCCCCGGAAATACTTCGCCTATAAATAGCTCCACATATCGCTCATTGTTCAACGCAAATCAACACACAAGTGTTGTACTGAGTGAAATAAATTGAAGTGCTTCAGACCATAAGCACACCACATATAAAGTAAGTTCCGAGTATTATAAGATTTCGTAAAAATAATTTACGAAATAAGTAGTTGTTACGTACGTGCGAAAAGTGACATCTTCTTAGCGAGACTCTGTCGAAATAGTCATCGTCACTTAACGTAGCCAAGGTATAACTCTTAAACTGTTATGAAATTATTAATATTTTCGTACACGTTTTCGATAATTGATTAACCTTGTGGCGAATAGTTATTACGGTGCAAGTAACTCGGTGAAATTACCCCAGTTTGTGAACGTCACCGTATTAACAACTAACCCAAGAATAAAATGTGTTGGTGGTAAATAGTAGCTCCATGATTATAAAGTAACCCAGCGGAATTACCCCAACGGTAAAAATAATCTTAGAGTGAATGACTTCTACTAAAAGACGATAAATAGTAAATTAACAATTTGACTAGATAAACGCCACTTTTAGAATTCGGACGTCGTTGGACCCTTAGACAGTTAATTATCAAATAAATGACAACATGATTACTTTGCCAATATAACCTTAAATAAATAACTTACGCGACTTTATTTACTTAGAAAGAGAGAACGCACGGAGTAGTATCGCGGTGGTTTGGAATTCAGGTAAGGGACTCTTTCTGATTTAGCTTATAGTATTATTTTGTATACTTTAATGCTTATTTTTGAAAGAGGATTGAGTACTGCAAACTCTTATTATTTTCGGAACTACTTTGATTTTGTGGGTTAGTTATGTGTTCTGGCTAACTTTGAAACGAGGATATCCGTCTGGCCCTGCCAAGGGAGTAAACTGGCACTGACTGAGAACTTCTGAACTAACCAGAACTACACTACCCACTACTGGAATTATTTATACTTATACGAACTATTATTGTTTTACTATTTTAGCAACTGCTTGATCCGGTTGAGTCGGAAACTGTATTTTACTGGGCTGTCGAGCTCACCCTTTCAATACTAAATTCTTTTCAGGAAATCAGTACTAGCTGGAGGTGGGAATTTAAGTGAGCTACCCAAGTCCTCTTGTAACATAAATAGTGGCCTTAGTAATCGTTTGTACTATAGTATTCGTATGTATAATATTGTGTAATATATGTTGTGTACCTTCAACTTTCGAGGAATAAGAATGGCTTAGTCTACTTTTCGTAGGTTGCCATCTGTTATGTTCCAATGATGGTTTTGGGGCGTGACAATGACGTGTCGAGCCCACACGGTTTCCATCCAACTTTATTTATATACTAGTCTTTACACCGTGCTACGCACGGTTTTCGTTGATTAGTGAGTTTGATCTTATATGTAAATTAGTGAAATAGAGATATTACAATATTAGTCAGCGACTTCTTTAATCTTTGCCAAACCGCTTAACACTAGTTCTTGTATTTCTCTCTCCACATTTTTGTTATTCCAATATCTATGAATAATATCATATACCACGATTTATATCAATCACCCTTAAATTACAAAAATAGATAGATTAGTATATTAGTGATCAATATCATTGTCCCCTTTCCATCTTCATTCATTGAGTAGTGTGGATAAAAGTACCACCTAAAACAATTAGTGTTTGATTTTATACGTAAATCAGTGAAATAGAGAGATTAAAATATTACTCATCCTTGTCTTCGTTTTTTCTCAAAACCGCATAATACCAATTCTCGTTTTCCTCTCCATTTTTTTGTTATTTTAATATTTATTCTCATCACGATTATGAATAATATCATATACGACGATTTATATCAATTCCCCTATCAATTACTTTGACATTCATTTCATGTATATATTTATGATCTGAACATTAAAGGCCTTTATATATAATTAGGTTAATAATAGAATCAACAAACATCAATTGGCTTAGTGGTTGAAGTGTTAAAATGCAACGTTGAGGTCGCAGGTTCAAGCCTTCATAGTCTCATTTTTGCGGATTTAACTGTGCGCCAGGTAATGAGGTGGAATTGGTTGTGTGGCATGCACGTTTGCCTGTCACCTATGTGGCACGTGAGGTGGAGGATGATGTGTCGCGTCCACACGGTTTCCATCCAACTTTATATATATATATATATATATATATATATATATATATATATATATATATATATATATATATATATAATTTTTTTTTTAAAATAGAGTTATAAAGTGATCTGTGAGAGACCTATGTCTAGACCTAACAAAACTGACTCAGACCCGAACATTCGACCCGAATTACTTGACCGGAACATTCGAATTTGACCCGAATTTCTAATTTGAATTCAACCCGAAACCCGAAAATGACCCGAATTCTGTTTGACCCGACCCGAACATGACCCGAATTGAAATGGCACAGATTCGAATAATCAGACGTTTAAATGATTTGGTTGAGAAAAAAATGACTTAGATTCGATATATCACATCCTTAATCACTCAAATTACAAGTAAAATTTTAAATTAAGATAGTATGAGACAAAATTTTAAGAAAACTTACATTAATAAAATCAGATATGAACAATTTGAAATAACCCGATTCGAATTTGACCCGACCCGAACTTGACCCGTAGTTGTCAAACCGGAACTAGACCCGACCCAAACCGAACCCGACCCGATCCGAATAGACCCGAAATACATGACCCGCCAGAATAAACCTGACCCAGACCCGACTCGAATGACCCATTTGGCAGGTCTATCCGTGTCTAGTGATGGTGGTGGAGATGCCCCAGGTGGTTGTCGGTGATGAGGTGCGGTGGTGAGCGGTGGGGCAGGGGCTGTGTTGGATGGGTGGGGGGGTTGGGGAGGGAGGTGAGAGAAGATTGTTTTTTTTTGTTTTTGTTTTTTTTTAGATTATGTTATCGTTGGTCAATTTGTTAAAAAACTAAAATTTCATCAAAAAGGTTAACGGTGTTAGAGTCCACTAGTGAAAAATACAAAAAAAAACCCATTTTGCAAATCTCAGGGTCACGCTGGACTGCTCGGAAACCAAAGGGGTATACCATAAAAACTCAGAAATCTCAGGGGTACATAGAAAATTTTCCCTTAAAAAAAAGGGCTAAAATTGAATGATAAAGTATGAAGTGATTTTCAAATTTATATATATATGGTCATAGTGTTTAATGGAAAAGAATATGATGAATTAGGAGTAGGAAAATCCCTTAATTTGAAGATTTATTATAGGATTAATTATTTGGTAAAAATATCTGAAATAGTAGCTGAATATTGAAATAATGTATGCAATATATAGTAGCTGAAATTTTTTAGCTGATAGAGATAAGAGTGTTTTTGCAAAATTAGGTGATATAATAGCTGATGTATATAAAATTATATAATAATGTATATATCGGGGTTGGGTCAGACTATGAATGGTCGCATATATCGTTGCGTGCTTTGCTACCGTCTGGGAGTGCCTTTATTCACCATTGATCACCCGTGCTCTGCTTGCTCGCGGGTCTTTGTGGGTGATATATTCGGGGATCATGCTGTATCGTGTACGGGGCTGGTTGGCGTCAAGCATCGGCATAATGTTGTTAGTGACACGTTGGTTGACATCTGTTATCGATCAGGGATCTCAGCTGGAAAGGAGGTTGACATTGGTATGATTGGTGCTGATGGCCGACCTCTTCAACCAGCAGACATGCTGCTTTATTCTTGGGATAAAGGGCGCGACGTTTGCGTCGATTTGACTGGGTCGCCCATGACTCAGACAAGATTGATAGATTTTGAACCAAGAAAGGTGGTGCTGGAAGCAGCCCATCGTAAGTGTGCTAAGTATGAGGCTAGGTGCGCTGCTTTGGGTTATGGCTTCCTTCCCTTCTCTTTCTCCTCTTTGGGGGAGTTGAGGCCCTCAGCTGTTGCTCTGCTTAAGCGGATCCAGCAGTTCTTCAAGACGCAGGATATCGTGGCGCAGACTGCACCTTTTATTTTTACTAGGATTGGTTTTTCCATAGCAAAGGATGTGGGGGCTCAGATCGTATCTCGGCTCCCCACCAACTTCTTGTAAATTATTATTGATTTTTGGTTATGATTATAAAGATACCAACATAATACAAGGCTTTGAGCTATAATGTATTATTTATTTTTAATTTATTTTATTTAATGAGAAAAATTAAGGTAAGGAATGAAATTTTGATAAGTAGCTTAAATTTTATTATTGATATATTAATTATAAATAATAAATTACAACAAGTTGGTTGGGACCCGCGAAACAATCAGGGCCCCCACACCCTTGGCTATAGAAAAACCAATACGAGTGAAAATATGTGCCGCTGCCTGCGCACCAATGTCCTGCGTCCTGGAGTACCGCTGAATGCGTTAAAGCAGAGCAACGACACCTGACTCCAATTCTCCCAATGAGGAAAAGAAGAAAGGGAGGAAGTCATAACCCAAAGAAACGCACAAAGCATCATACTTAGTACGCATACGATGAGCCGCAGCACGCACAACCCCGCCCGGCTCAAAACCGACCAAGCCAGACTGAGTTAAGGGCGATGAACCAGTCAAATCGACACACACGTCACGCCCACCATCCCACGAATATAATAGCACATCCTCCGGACGAAAAGGCTTGCCATCAGTGCCGAGCAGCCCGATATCCACCTCCTTGCCTGCTGAAATTCCGGACTGATAGCAGACGTCCACCAAGATGTCGCGAACAGCATTGTGACGATGCTTGATGCCCACAACCCCAGCACACGAAACTGCATGGTCCCCAAAAATATCCCCAGCGAAAGTCCTAGAACAAGCTAAAGCAGAACACGACCGGTCCAAAGAGAACAAAGGGACCCCCAAACGAAAGCACGGGACACAACGATAAGTCCGGCTATTCATAGTCTGCCCTAAGCTAGAAATAGGGACCACCCGAAGCCAATCCGAACAGTGCTCACCCTGCTGTGAATGCCACAAGGCCAACTGAAAGCGGTGTGAGAGAGAAAACAGAGGTAGCAGTCTGAGTGACTCTAGCAAAATATATATCTGCCAATTTCTTCATGAGTTGGGGGGCAGCAATATCACTAGAGTTTCTCAAAATATCAACCTCCATAGTCTGATTAAACACACCGAGAGCATCATCAAAAGATGGGCCGGGAAGACACAACACCAACACGCCGAAAAAGCTTATCCTGCAAGTCAGCGAACTGAAGACGAGACGCTAATAACGCATAATGGACAACATCACCAGCCGAATAAACACCAAGCCCCCCTTAGGAAAAAGGCAAGGTGGCCAGCCTCCACTGCCAATCACCAAAACCCGGCCCCGAAGCCACAACAATACGCTCTAAAGAAGAACGAAGTGCTACATCAAAAACAACCTAAACCGACTCAAAGACATGGGGTGGACAAATGCGCAAAGCAAAGTAAAGCTTAGACACACCGGTACAAGCCCGAAGTAACAACAACTCTTACTGGGGATCGCGAAGTGTTGCAACCGCATCCATAAGAGGAATGGTTTTGGTAACCCGCTCCAAAACAAGGGAACTGCAAAAGTCGAGATCAGCACTAACCGGCCTACCTAGAAGCTTAACCCCACGAAGAGGCCTAGCAATATTAGGAGGGAAAATACCGTCGAGCCTACTCCGAGGGTCTTCACGAGGCCAGAACACCTCTGTCTTATCAACATTAAGATGAAGACCCAAGGGGGGGCCACCAGCTGAATCAGCTCCAAGATCTGACCAACAACCAAGGTATCGCCGACAATAGTACCATCATCCAAATACCAAGCCTGTAAGGACAAATCAAAGGAATCCCGGATCTGGCAAACCAAGGGATGCAACACGAGAGCAAAGAGCAATGGCCCAAGAGGATCGCCCTGCTACACCCCCTGACAAGACCAGAAAGTGTGCTCCCCATAATACAAATGAGCGGGTGTCGAATAACAAAAATCAACCCAACGCGAAAGAGTAGGGCAACGAACGCTGACCTCCCGAAGCATAGCAGTCCGATCTACCAAGTTGAAGGCGTTCCTAAAGTCTACCAACAACAAAGAAAGACCAACCTCATCGCCCCTCGCCTCGACCAGACGATAAACCGCATGCAAAATCGTCCCCCTGCTGACACACCTACTCCAAACTGGAGATCAGGAAAGTAAGCACTCAAGGTAGGGCCTACCAAACTAGCCCCAACCTTAGAGACCAAATGTCTCCACACAGTACCCATTGCAATAGGGCGAATCCCACCCCCGTGCTTGACCAGCGGAGTAAGAGGAGCACTAGCTATATAAGGGCCTAATACAGCAGGGCATCGGCCAGCTAGGAAAAGGTTAACCACCTGTGTGATCGACGCCAAGAGTTCATATGAAACAACCACCGCAGCACCACTCAAACAATCTAGAAGGTGTTGCGCACGCAATCCGTCACGCCCACATGACGTACTACGTGGGAAACTCCGAATACCCTCACGAACAATAGTGACAGGAGCATCAAGAAAAGGCTGATAATCAGCAGGTAAGGAAGGCAAAGATGGCCCCAGCACGAAAGGGTGCTTAGTAGTCAGATCTTCCAAAGTAGCATCAGAGTAAGGAGCAATGCCAGAAGATGAAAGGGCACGAACCGCTGCTGTAAAATGACCATCAGAGACCTTACGCTTACACTGCAAGATAGAACGCTCCCCCATGTCCTTATCCACCTCCACAGATGGAGGCGGGCTAGCAGGCAACGCATGCTGCACAAGCGTTCATATACCCCCCGACTCACCTCATGACCGAAGGGCACTAAGTATACCCTCCTCCTGTACATGACGTCTAACAAAAGATCGACGCTCACGACAACTCCCCGGAGAAAACGTCCGAAGGACACACAGCGGCAACACAAGCAACTGAACCCAGCAGGAGATGTCATCTGGCTGACCAATAACTCTATCAAGCGCCCCTTTGAGTACTCGTGCAAAACTCAAACGACACTTCGGAGGGATGGACTTCACGGTACAAAGTCTCTTGGAAAGCAAGTATCGAACAAAGTGACATCAAAACTAAAAGGAGGGTCCGACGCAGCAACAACCCCAAGTCCACTAGATGAGGAAACAGGTACCGCCGGTCTGGCCAAATCATAAAGAACAAAATGAACAACGCCATCACCCGCGTCAGGAGGACCAACAATCGAACCATCCCCATGACGACACTTAGATCAAACAGTGTGGCTCCTGAAACAAACCCCACAAAGCCAACAACCCATCCGACGAAAAGTTGACTCTGCCTCGTCATAAACAACTGAACTAGTCGAAAGAGCCAGTTTAGTATTGTTTAAAGCATCCTGGTCAAAGTGACGGTCACGCAAGTGCGCAACTAAAGAACCCCTCGTAAGCCCCACACCCCTATCCTGGCAACCGCTAAGGCCAACAAAAGGAAAATGAAACCGTACGGTAAGAGTAGCCATACAAAATAAAGGAACAAACCCCAAAGAAAAAGAGAAAGGCTTAATGTATAATCATATACATTACAAAACATATATCCACCAATTTCTCTCTTCTCAACCCCACCAATCTCATTTTTCTTGGAATATTTTGAATTGACGTTCCATATTTTGAGTTGAGATTCTTATATTTTGAGTTTGCATTCTCATTTATGAGTGATTTTGTTTTGATCATGTAATCTGAATTGACATATTTTTGTATGAATTGACATATTAATTCATGAGTAGTGATATGTTATTTGTGAGCCACCAATCTTCTTTTTTTGGGCCTATTCTGAATTGACATTCTATGTCTTGAGTTGTCATTCTCAATATTTTAAGTTGACATTATTATTTGTGAGTGATTTTGTTTTGATGTATTCTGAATTGACATCTCTATGCATGAATTGACATATTTATTCTTGAGTAGTAATTTGTTACCAGTGAGTGTGCATTTGAGGGTAAGAAGGAGAGATGTGATTCATTAAAATGGTGAAAATACTATCTTACCCTCCATATACATTTCCAAGTGTATATGTCATATACATTTAGTGGTACTCAAAATAAATAACCAATACTCCCTCCGTCCCAGTTCAAACGCCCCATATTCCATTTTGGGACGTCCCACTTCAAACGCCCCATATTCCATTTTGGGACGTCCCACTTCAAACACCCATCTATTTTGGGACATATTTCTCTCTCCTACTTTTATTAAATTATCACATAATCTCTCACACTATCTCTCCTACTTTTATTAATCCCCACATTCTCTCTCCTCATTTTTCCTAATATTACCCCACTCAACTTATTATATCAATTTTTCTTATTCCACTACAAAAAACACCCGGGGCGTTTGAACTGGGACGGAGGGAGTACTAAACAAAGAGACAAAGCCCCAAAAACAACGAATAAAAAGGAAGGACATGCACCCTCAAATGACCCTCAAACGAGAGTCACCCAAAAACTCAATCAACAGCCAACTCTAAACAGAGTCGGGCACCCCCAAAGCCACCAGCCCGGCACACCCCCCCCCCCCCCCCCCGGCGGCGGAAGGGCTCCCACCCCAAACCCCATCTGACCCCCCCAACCACAACAACCCCCAGCACCAGCGACGACCAGCCCACCTGAAAGCCCCGATCTGGAACGACGGCGACAAGAAACAACGATCGCGGTGGGGATGCGGGTTAATGCCGACGGCGTGCTATTATGCGTTATTTCCGATTGAGAAGGGTACGGCACCGGGAAGCGGTAGTAGACCGACCGTCGACGATCAGCGGTGAGTTTGTGGGTTTATGTCAACGTTTGGTTTTGATCGGCGTTAGGTTTCAAGTAAATGTAATAGTAAGTTACATTGGGTAACTTATTATTGAAGTTAGTTATGTTACCAAACTAACTTATTTGGTCAAATAGTTTAAAAAAGCAGTGAAAGAAGCTACCTTACCATAGATACGAATTTTATTTGCTTGTTGAAAGCTACATACCGAACAAAGCAGAATAACAATTGGATAACTTCTTATTTCCTAATGAGTTTCTAGTATGACTGAATTATGTAACTTTGAAACAATAAGTGTTTATTTAGTCAAGTCTCATCATAACTTATTGTCGAACTTGTTACATCTCAATGTCAACTCGTGAGATTTTCAAAAAAATAATTCTGCTTTGAAGAAAAAGTGCGAGAATATAAAAAAAAAGAAATATCTATGTTATTGCAAATTTCGAAAGCTCATATTATGACAGAAACTTGCATCTTTGTTCCGACGCTTTATAGGTTTGATCACAAAGTTCAACATGCTCCGTGTGACCGTGTTGACCCAATTTCGAGACTCATATGACTCCAATCTCCCCCCCCCCCTACACACATACACATTAGAAGGTCAAATGACCAGGCCCCGACGACTATGCGGCTTGTCTATGTCCCAAAACTCCAAAAGTAAAGGCATTAGAAATGGGATTTGATGAATCCAACTCATGATAGCCCCGAAACAGATTCGATTTCTCAACCAATAAGCCAACATTACTCTTCCTTGTGCTCCCGGGAACACGGTATAATCATTGTTCTTAGACTTATATTCCTAGGAGATAAGTGACATTAATATAATATAATAATCTTCTATTTACGTGTGAATTAGAAAAGGCACATATACATACAATAAATTAATATATTATGGTCTTTGAAAGGTAACAAATCTCTTCCCTCCAAATATATACACCCCTCCCACGTCTTCTTTACGACAGATAATAATAAGAAAAACACCTCCAAACCCAAAACTCCTCTGTCCCTCAGGAATCCTCCCTTCCATTCCCATTCCCTTTCCCTTTGACAATCAAAAACTCCATAGAAATTCATACATCGAAAACACGTAGAAATGGGGGGAGGCAAAGATTTGTACGGTAACACATGGGCAGAGCAATGGGATTACAACAACAACATCGAAGACGATCAAGCTTATACTCTTAACAAGATCAATGGGAATAAATCCGGGAAAAGCTTGACCAAGAAGTTTTCTAGGAAATTTGGTAATAGCTTTAACAAGACAAAGGACGTGGCTTCTAACGGAATGGACAAAACCAAGGAATCGGTTTCCACCGGAATGAAAAAGGTCAAAGATGGTGCTTCTGGTAGCTTTTCTTGGGTTGCTCAGAAATTCCGCAAATCCACCAAAAAGTGAGAAATTATATAATCATTACATTTTTTTTGTTGAATTTCTTGCTTTTTTTTTTTTTTTTTTTCCATTTGATCTTTAAATGGGAGGTGTGGTGGTGTTGTTTTTTGTATTTTGATTTGATCATCAAAAGTTTGAACGTGAATATATTGATAATCACATAGTTTTATAGAGGATTGTAGTATTGATTCGTGGAATCGATGTTTGTAACGTCTCTATATGTTACAATATACGAGAAAAGTTGCGTACATTTTGTTTTCTATGACATTCAGATCGTGTTTTGTCGTATATGCCTAAATGGTTGTGCTCCCGTACAATGTATTGTTGGCCGGTTATTACATCATTTTGGTTATTTGATCTTTTTATTTTTATCTTGATGCAATTTGTTGTAGGTATGAAATATGAATGTGTATGATTGTGTAATACGGAATATGTCCCCAAATACTTGGTGTATGATATCATTAAAGCTGATTACTATACAAGTATATTCTACAAGTTAGTTAAACTATCATTCTAAGAACTTAGGTAGCTAGGACTCTTAGGAGACTTAGGCATACAAATCCTTCAAAATGAAGTCAAATTTGACGACCCTTCAAGCATAAGATTACTTATTATTCCTACTCTTGAAACTAGGAAAAGAATCCAAATTCTTCCTATAGAAGTAGGCAATTCATACCCTTTAAACAAAAAAAGTAAACATTTCAGTCTTCTTCTTCACACTTTTTTTTTAAACCTGCATTGTTAGCCATGTTTATATGCATGTATTATTCTGCTGGACTAGAAACACCCTGAAATCAGGCTCCAAGCCAAGCAAGTGAAACTTTTTTTTTTTTTTTTTTTTTTTTTTTGGTGACGGCTTACATAATGAGGGTGTGACAAGTACTGATGAAGTCAAGGGAATTGCACAAGAAATCACTGAAATCCGAGAAATATCAGAAGATTTACATAGTATAGACTATAGAATTTGTATCAGAGAGCTTATGTTTCTTTATTGACATGCAAATAAAAGCGTACTCCCTCCGTTCTTTTGGATTATCTAACTTAAATTTCGCCATCCCATAGTTCCTCCAGTGTCCTAAAAGGCCCATTCTTACACAAATTAAACCAATCAGTAGCACCTCTACTCTGAGGGAGTCCCCTAAGTTTCACATGATCATCTTCACTCAGTTCCCAGTCGAATATTGCGAAGTTTTCTTTCATTCTGTCTCCATTATAGCTCTTCACCAGTACTGCAATACCCTGCTCATACGCCCATCTCAAGCATACCTGCCAATCACGAGAGTAATCAGCGCGAAAAAAAAAAGAAACTTTGCTATGAATCTGATATACTTTTTGTACACTATGAATTCAAGTCTCTTAAAAGGTTGTTACATACCTGAGGGATGGACTTCCCTTTCGACTTTGCGATTTCCTGCAGCACATTGCATTCCAATATCCTGTTGCTACCATGGACAGTGCCTAATGATCCTAGCGGAGAATAACCAGTGACCAAAATCCCATTTGATTTGCACAGGTCTATCAGCTTTTTCTGTTGCCAAAACGGGTTCACCTCCACCTGCAAGTTTCAATATAAAGACTTACAGTCAGAGTTTATGTGAAAACAGTACTTTGGAACTTACATTTTAGAAACTAAGTTGTTCTGAAAGTTACCTGATTAACTGCCGGTGGGATTTTCGCAATTGTGAGGATATCGTTCAACTTCTTACAGGAAAAATTGCTGACCCCAATACACTTAGCAAGGCCAAGCTTCTGGCATTCTTCCATACCTGCCCAAACACCTTCGAAATCCATGGGTAGGAAATCATCCTCCTTGATTGGGAAGTCATACTTTCCAGGGGTGCAGCTCACTGGAAAATGAATCAAAAACAGATCAATCCACTCCATCTGCAAGTTCCTGCAAAAGTATATACCCCATATATCAGTTTGTTAGTGATCAGACTGATCACACCGCGCTTTCTTTTGAATCCTCGACTGCTGAGTTACTTATACTTGGAATCAGAATGACGCGTAAATTATAGTAATTAGAAGTCTACAATATAGTAGCACATTACCTAAGGGTCTTTCTGAGAGCAGGAACAACAAGGTTTGGATGGCTGTGACCGCACCATAACTTAGACGTGATGAAGAGTTCATCTCGGGATTGGATAAGGCCTAAATTCAACGCCTCTTGAACAGCCTCTCCGATAGGCTCCTCAGATCCGTACCTGTGGGCTGTATCAAAGTGGCGGTATCCCACTTCTATGGCCTGGATAATGGCTGCCTTAATTTGTGCAACAGGTACAGGTGGATACACTCCTGTGCCCAATCCCAATACAGGGATTTTCCGGTCTCCATGGCTGAGCTCGAGTCTTGGGACCTCGAGTTGCCTGAGTGGCATTGTCTCATTGGCCGACATCTTGGTTTACAGGCTCCTGTTACTACTCAGCTAGGATCACACAGTTTTAGAATTATGGCAGGGTAGCTTATGAGAATAATGCCTGGGTATTTATCTAATGTTTGATGACAGTAGGCTTTAATGTCACAATTATCAAATTACAAAATTGGTCTCCAACCACTCTTAATACTGTCACATATCATGATACTTGATATTTAAGAATTCAGATAAACAGACAAGGCATACTTACCCTTGGAGATACTAGCATTATTTAACTCTCATTTCGTCTCTTTCTCTGTCTGTTGGCTCTACTGATCTACTCAACTGTGACGTCTCCGTTGGCGGCGTTCTCTGACATTTATCCAGGGCTGTGAAAATTACATTGGAGTGGTTGCAATCATGTACTGTCAGATTACTAAAATCAATGATCAAACATTATCAAATTACAACATCGGTTTTCAACCACTTTTATCGTTGTCACATAACATAACATTGGTATTAAAAAATCAGATATTCTCACAAAAAAAAAAAAAAAAGGAATCAGATACAGTAGAAAAGTAGACAAGACAAAATGTTTCTATATCAGAATGCATCAATTACTTATGCCAGTGATAATAACTCCTCAACTCTCAATTAGTCACTTTCTATGGTAGTTTGCTCTACTGATAACTATTCTACTATTCTACTGATCTACTGTCAACTGCAATATCTACATCAACGCCGTCCATCGTTTATAATTGGTGCCTGTAATGTACTACAGTCTACAGGAATACATTTACTAACTTCTGATGCATGTCAAACCACACTTGTGAAGTAAAAAAGAATGTTTAAGAGTGCACTAGCAAAATTTCAAAAATGGACCAAGACAAGCAATATAATAACTCAAGTATCTCAGAAAAAAACTCCTTCTCAATCAAAGAAAGTACTGAAGAGAGCATGCTTCAGTTTCAATTTGATAAAATACGAGTTTCCGAGTACACATAGCAATTCCAATGTTCTAGCCAAGATAACACAGCAATGAATGTTGCAGTATATGATAGTTGCCAAGATTAGCGTAAGGTCTTATTCAAATTTCCCCATCCCAAAGTTCTTCAAGGGTCTTAAAAGGTCCTTTATTTGATAAGTATGGCCAACCGGTAACCCCTCTACTCTGAGGTATTCCCCTGATCTTTTCATGATCGTCTTCACTCAACTCCCAGTCGAAAATCATGAGATTTTCTTTCATTCTTTCTCTGTTGAAACTCTTCACTACCACAGCAATTCCCTGCTCATATGCCCACCTTAAGCACACCTGAGGATACAGGACAATATTGACCATAAGCATTCGAGCTGTGGAGCGTGCATGAGAGGGAAAGCAACAGACACAGACATCAATGTGCGACATTCAGTGTTGTTGTGAGAAGTAATTGTGCTCTGATGCATATATGTAGACTATCAGAGCCTCTACTTTCAGATGTTTAGCAGTCTTGTTAGAAGGATGCATAACACAAACTGACAAACATAACATCTGGAAGTAGAGGCTTTTGACAGCTACACAGAATTCGGTGTTAATAAAAAGGCTTCTGACAGGAGATACATAGTCAGTATCTGCCACCTTACCAAATAAGAAAAGAAAAGAACAATGCTGTGTCATAGACTACAAATTTGACGAAAGAAGAAAGGACAGTTACTTGAGGAATGGACTTCCCTTTAGACTTGGCTATCTCTTGGAGCACTTCGCAATCCAATACCCGGTTGCTTCCATAAAACGTACCTATGGCTCCTAATGGAGAATAAGCAGTCACCAGAATTCCATTTTGTTTGCACAAGTCTACCAGCTTCTTTTGCTGCCAGAATGGATTCACCTCCACCTTTACATATTCATTTGGAGAAATTTTTGTGTCAGATAATTGCAAATAGACAATGTAGCTTTAGACACTAGAAAACATGTCTATAGGAACAGTAACCAAGGTCTTCCGATATACTGTTAAGTTACCGTGGTTCATCTGAACAAACAACACTATCAAACACTTCTCTGAGGCCAGAACAATATCAAATTTAAGCTGAGCACATAACCCGTCTAAGATACAGTTTCCAAAGTTCTGTTAAAATGGACTCAAACAGAAAAGCGATTCTTAGTGATTACAGGAAGAAAGCAGACCTTCAGAATCTGCATTATGTTTTCCAAAGAAACGGAATTTCAGTAGTCAGTACAAGAAAACTTATGTAGCATTCCTAGTTTTAGAGAAACATATACATGTGCGGTCAAGAACCAGGACAATGATCAGTATTTCTACAAGATCAGCAGAGCTTTACGTGCATTGGCACGAATGTTATTGTCACATATTCTCTAGTCAGCATACAATTTGGAGCCTGTAACCTGTATCAGTTTTGGCTAAGCCTTTGAGATGCCTTGAGTATCAAAATTATGACAGACTCTCAAGATTCCTTATTAGCTCTCGATCAATGCCCTAGTTCGTTCTATACACTCGAAATAAAAAAGGATTAACAATAAAGGCATATAAGTGACAGTGTCTGATTCCATCATTTTACTATAACAAGTTCCATTTCAAGAGACAAATGAACAAACATCACAAGAAACGTAATGGTAAAAGTTTTGAATTTCGTAAAAGAGACGATTTTTTACTTGATTAACAGCAGGTGGGATGTTAGCAACAGCAAGAAGATCATTCAGCTTTTTACAGGAAAAGTTGCTGACTCCAATACACTTAGCAAGCCCAAGTTTTTGACATTCTTCCATAGCTCTCCAAACACCTTCAAAATCCATAGGCATGAAATCATCCTCCTTTATAGGAAAATCATACTTCCCAGGTTGGCTACTTAGTGGCCAGTGTATTATATACAAATCAATCCAATCCATCTTCAAGTTCCTACAAACCAAAACACACAGAACATTCCTTTTAGTAACTTAACATCTTCAAGAGTTTCGGTCTTTAATTTAAGGGTGACTAGTTTACATGCCCGTGCCACGCCCGGGCTTGTCTATTTATAATGTTTATACTCGTTTTGTAAAAATGGCAGCATGTTTTATCGTTGTTCTAATTTTACAATGAAGGGTAGTAGGGTACTATAATCAACTTTTGTCCCCCGTCATATTTTATTATTATATATTTTTACTCACTCATCATATTATCATATTTCCATTTTTATGTCACCCATTTTACAGTTTCAATCCCATTATCTCGTCACATGTTACATTATGTCATTCTACTATTCCGTCACCCGTTATATCACATCATATTCAAATTTATTACCATAAATTAGCCAACTACCATAATATTATCTCTTATATCTCATGTTATAAACTAAATTACCATTATTATTATTTCCATAAATTAGCTAATATGATAATTTATTACCATATGTTAATCAATAATTGTATTTTAATACTATTTTTATGCTCTATCCAATTAATGTATGCCAAGTGTCAACCTAGGAAAGACTTGGTTTCAGGTTTTAATATATAGTATTAGATAACTAGTTTGCATGCCCGGCCCGCGCCCTGGCTGTAAATTCTATATTGTTATACTCATTTTATAAAATTGTCAGTTTATTTTTGTTATAATATTATTAGCAACACTATTATTTTCCATAGATTAGCTTACCACCATAATCACCATAAATTTTATTATTTTCCATAAATTAGCTAATAATTTTCATATTATGTAACTACTTGGTGTTATCCAATTAATGAATGACAAGTGTTCTTCTAGAAAAGGCTTGGTTTCCGGTTTTAATATATAGTATAATATTAGATTAGATAAGTCGAGGCAGCTCACTAGGACACTAACTATACCCGTACATTAGTATAGCGATTGACTCACTAGCCATCTTTATTTGATTTCTTAGGAGTATTCTAAATCATAAGTTCATAACATTGCCAACGTAAGTATAACGTGATAATAAGTCGATCCTACATGTCACAGACCAAAATAATGTCACATGTTACATTGCATACAATATGTTTACAAGCTGATTTTCATACACTTCATTTATGTGTAGATTGTGTGTATATGTATAATCTCCTTAACGTTAATATTGTTACATAAGTTACATTGTCAAGTTGGCTCGACCGTTGATTATTATAGTCCAAATCGACTCCAAACTTTCAAACTGCACTCGAGTCCGTGTTAAATAAATCGACATTTAAACTTCGTATATACCGAGACAGTAAAAGTAAAAACGGGTATTAGTAAAAAAAAAAATTACCCGAGGGTCTTTTTGAGACCGGGAACAACGAGGTTCGGATGAGCGTCACCACACCAAAGCTTAGAAGTGATGAAGAGCTCGTCTCTGGATCGGATAAGGCCCAAACCCAAAGCCTGTTGGACCGCTTCTCCAATGGGCTGCTCGGACCGGTATTTATGGGCCGTGTCGAAGTGCCTGTAGCCCACTTCGATGGCCCGGATAACAGCTGACTTGATTTCTTCATCGGGTACGGGTGGGTCAACCGCTGTGCCCAGACCAATGACCGGGATTTCTCTGCCACCGTGGCTGAGTTCGACTCGGGGGGTGCTGAGTTGACTCGGGGAGGACGACGCGTTGTTGGAGGACGACATTTTAAGGGATGTGTTTTTTTGACTCGCTTGACTGAGTTTGGGAGTTTTAAGGTTGTGTTCTTGTTGAGTAATTAGAGGGTGATTAACAAAATATTTTTGGGTTAAACAAAGATTAGAGATGTAAACGAGCTGTTAGAGGGTACAGAATGTCAGATTTATTTGACAAGAATAGATGAATAAAAATGTTTTGCAAAACATGAAGTGTAAATGACCCAGAAAAGTAAAAATACAAAAAAAAAAAAAAGGATGGGAGTGTAAATTCGTATTCGATCGATTAGTGTAATTACTTCACCATCAAATTACTTCAATTCAGGAGTTTCGACTCATTGAAAATTCAAAACACCTCACATAATCATATGTGTGTTTAATGTGAGTGGAGTTCGAGGTTCGACCTGTGATTGAGGCATGTCTAGTGTTTTATGGGACAAAATATATTTGTTCTTTACAAAAAAAAAAAAAAAGAAATACTACTACTATACACTTTTAAACAATTTTAGATTTCTAGTAGAGAAATACTTCGTACTATTGTTTATGTAGCAATGATGAAATCAAAACTCGTTAGTCGGATCTTAAAAAGGGAAAAAATAGAGCAATTGGTGGATGATCAATTCTAGATAACACGTGCCCGATAACATTGAGTTAGATACTTAAACTTGCGTACGAACTTGACAATATTTTATTAGAGGAATCGACCTATATTATAATTAAGAGGAGGAATTCTTTCTTCATCTAAGGAAACGAGTTTGAGTAAACTTGTTTTGGTAATAAAAATAATTTAGCATTGTTTTGGTTACACACATCTACTAAACTTAAACAAGTAAAACCAGATATTTCTTCCCAAACATTCATCATGAATCAATTTTCCAATTTCATGATGAATAAAGAGAAACCAATGAGAATGCACAATAATGCATTATAGTACCATAAAATCAAAATGTGACATGTGTCCCTTATCATTCTCAATCTCACAAGTCACACTCACACCAACACAACGTGTCACAAAAGCTTCTTAAGCAAAACAACAAACGAACCACAAACTTTTTTGATCAACAAATAGTAGTAAAGCTTTCTCAAACACTCACAAGATCACAACACTCTCAAAGACAAAAAACAGAGAAAAACAGAGGAAAAGCAGAGGAAAACATGGCAAAAGAGGTTGCTTCACCAAAAATCCCCACCATTCAACTGAGCCATGGTGGTGTGTCAATGCCAGTTTTGGGCCTCGGCATGGCACCGAACCCTCCGGTACCGGACGAGGTGACGAAAAACGCTGTGCTCGAGGCCGTGGAGGTTGGTTACAGGCACTTTGACACGGCCACCATCTACTTCACTGAGAAGGCTCTTGGTGAAGGTATCGCTGAGGTGCTCCGGCGTGGCATGGTTGGTTCAAGAGAGGAGCTTTTTATCACTTCTAAGCTTTGGTGTAGTGATGGTCACGCTGATCTCGTTGTTCCTGCTCTCAAAACCAGCTTACAGTAAGTCTTTCCTGCATGCATTATTACTGAAATCGTTTTTCATGCACTTTAGTATTTTAGATTGAACCAAAATGATTAGTGCAACACAATGAGATCTTGGCTTAATGGTTACTATTCACGTAATCATGTGACTTTAGGCATGTTAAGGTCGCTTGGAGAATAGTAGGGTGTCACCGAATACTACTGACTTCGATACCACTTAAAATGCGTGTCTTTTACTAGAAAAAATTAAAGCATAAAAAGTACATGTCACTTCTAGAAGAGAAATGTTAGTCCACATTATTTTCCACAATAAAAGTCGAAAACAAAAATGCGACATTACTGAAAGTTACACCGACTCCTTCACTAGTCACTAGTACAGTGTTGTTAGTGTATGTGGGTGTCACTATCCACTATTCTAAGTCTATTAGTACATTTTGGACTAATCACTATATGGCTCTGGTCTTGCCAATCTTATGACTCAAGTAAATAAATTTTTTTTTTCTACACAAAAATCTAGAGTCATTTTCACTGATGAGAGACAAGCTCAATTTCTCAACATATATATAAACGACGATTTTTCATTATGTAAGTTTTTGTGAATCGGTCTATCGATAGTCCCAAACTGTCAACTCTACAAGTTCAAAGTTGTCACCAATGACATAGAATTTAGGAGCTTAAGACCAAACTAACTTATCATCAATTGCCCGTTTCACGGATTTGTTTCCATGAAACGGTTTCATCCAAAAGTTTATGTTAATTCTTGTAAATACTATGCTTTTCCTATTCTGAGAGTGATATGCTTTTTTTCTTTTTTGCTGCCTACATATGAGTATATGACAATTTGAGAACGATTCATGTTAACCGACCCCATATTGAGACTAAAAATTGGTTATTGTTGTTGTTGTTGTTGCTGCACACATAGGAATCTGAAGTTGGACTACCTGGACTTGTACCTTATACATTGGCCTGTAAGCGGAAAGCCACTACCACCAGCATATCCAATCAAACCGGAGGACTTCCGCCCTTTCGACTTCAAGGGTGTATGGGCTGCTATGGAAGAGTGCCAAAAACTCGGCCTCGCGAAGGCTATTGGTGTCAGCAACTTTACCCGTAAGAAGCTGGATCAACTGATGGCTACTGCTACTATCCCACCTGCTGTCAACCAGGTAACTTCATTTTCCATAGCAAAAATGCACTTTGCTATGCGCATAGCTTGTCATACAAGATACAAATGAGAAATGACTCAAAATTATATTATTTTGCCAACACTTGGGAATTTGAGGACACTGAGGAATATATACTGATGACAGAATGAACTTTATACATGGCAAAAATGCACTTTGCTATGCGCATAGCTTGTCATACAAGATACAAATGAGAAAATACTCAAAATTATATTATTTTGCCAACACTTGGGAATTTGAGGACATTGAGGAGTAAGCATATACTGATGACAAATGAACTTTATATATGGCAAAAATGTTAAAAGGTGGAGGTGAACCCTACATGGCAACAAAAGGAACTGATCGAATTCTGCAAGACTCAAGGTATAGTGGTGACAGCATACTCGCCATTAGGCGGCCCCCTGAGCGGCCACAACGGGGTGATGGAATCCAATCTGCTCAAGGAAATCGCAGAGGCGAAAGGAAAGACAGTTGCTCAGGTTGTTCTTCATTCATTCATCACAATTCACAACTTTTATTTTGTCAATTAAGTTTCAGCTCATATATCATCATGTACTGATACAATCTAACACGTAAAATGGACTTAAAAAATCGACTGATGATACGTGAATGATGGCTACTTCAGGTTGCACTGAGGTGGGCGTATGAGCAAGGAATCGTAGTGGTGGTGAAGAGCTTCAACAAGGGAAGGATGCAACAAAACCTCGAAATCTTCGACTGGGAGTTAAGTCAGGACGACCATGAGAAAATCCGAAGCATTCCTCAAGGCAGAACTTGCGGAGGAGCAGACTACACTTCACCATATGGACCTTTCCGTACAGTTGAGGAGCTATGGGATGGAGAAGTTTAACCGAATTCTTGTTACTTACGCAATGGTGTAGATGGGCTCCTACATACATTCCTACCCGAATTCAAATCCATTATTATCATTTCAGTATTATTATGTTTAATCGTATTGTGTTGAGTCCATGTAGTCTCAATCGTAAACTTGTTATCAAATTGCCCTTATGTACACTACAAAAAGCGAAATAAGCAAGAAGGAGCTTGTAGACATGGTGAAGGTGATCATGTACGTGATCTTGGTTATCATACACTTCTCGTTTGTACGTATCGTTTACGTGACATTGCATTCCGTGGACTCGGCTCGAGGGGACAGTGTAGCTTCTATATAAAATTGATGTATTTCATCACTTGGTGTTCGCCCTTTTACTACACTATATGCATACAAAAACTGAGGAATATAGACATGAAATCTTTCAACGTAAGAAGATATGTATAATGGGACGGGTGATTTATGATCAGTATTTGACATATGCGTGACAATAACGAGATTTTTATTATGAAAATTCACATAATGGTTTAATTACGATCTCTCTTCTTTCTTGGTTTGAGTGTCCATCTCATTATAATATACGCCAAAGAGACGGTGACAAAAACTTGATTAGATGTGGAGTCACGGACATTAGCACGAGAATGATCAGGATTATAAAAAAAATTCCATATTCATCAATTAAATAACACTGATATTTGAGGACTTAAATAATTTATCATCAAGATCTAATTATGAATTATTAAATGACATTTTTTGTTTTGTAAATCACAAAGTCACAATCAAACCAAAGAAAAAACAGAGGAAAACATGGCAAGAGAGGGTGTTTTACCAAAAATCCCCACCATTCAACTGAGCCATGGTGGTGTGTCAATGCCAGTTTTGGGCCTTGGCATGGCAATGAGCCCCTCGGTACCGGACGAGGTGACGAAAAACGCCGTGCTCGAGGCCGTAGAGGTCGGTTACAGGCACTTTGACACGGCCGCTGTCTACTTCACTGAGAAGGCTCTTGGTGAAGGTATCTCTGAGGTGCTCCAGCGTGGCATGGTTGGCTCAAGAGAGGAGCTTTTCATCACTTCTAAGCTTTGGTGTAGTGATAGTCACGCTGAACTCGTTATTCTTGCACTCAAAACCAGCTTACAGTAAGTCTTTGCTAATGCATTACAAATTTTATCATTTCACTTGGTATTTGGGTTTAGTTGTTGCACATTGTAAGGAGTGAATTATGTATGCAATGAGATCTTGGCCTACTGGTTAGAACTCGAAAAAGGGTTGGAAAAATAGTAGGGTGTCATACGATATATGTTTCCGTGAAATGGTTTCATCCAAAAGTTTGTATTTCCGTATATATTGTGATTTTCCACTGTATGAGACCAGAGATTTTCATCTTTGTTGCTATCTTGGGTGGAATTTAAATTTCATTTTGTTTCGAGGGTCTCTGAATTTTTTTATTCACAAGAGGTGGCAATCATTTTTTATTGAACAAACTTCCACAATAAACATAACAATGACAACAGTGATGATAATTCCTGTAAAAAATTGTGCTTTGCCTGTTTTTAAGAAGAGTGATATGCACACATAGGAATCTGAAGTTGGACTACCTCGATTTGTACCTTATACATTGGCCGGTAAGTGGGAAGCCACTGCCACCAGCATATCCCATCAAACCAGAGGACTTCCGTGCTTTCGACTTCAAGGGTGTATGGGCTGCTATGGAAGAGTGCCTAAAACTCGGCCTAACGAAAGCAATTGGCGTCAGCAATTTTACGCGTAAGAAGCTGGAACAACTGATGGCTACTGCTACCATCCCACCTGCTGTCAACCAGGTGACATTCCAACATTTTCTGTAGAAAATAAAATGCATTAGCCAAAATGTGCATTCAGATAAGCTTTGCTAAGTAAATTTACACCAGCAAAGGAACATTTATACCACATTTTCATACAAGATACAGATAAGAAATGAATCAAATTTTTATGATTTTGCAAACACTTGGAAATTTGAGACATTGCGGTACACAAACTCATAACATACCTTGATGGCAAATGTTAAAAGGTGGAGGTTAATCCTACATGGCAACAAAAGGAACTGATAGAATTCTGCAAGACTCAAGGAATAGTGGTGACAGCTTACTCGCCATTAGGCGGCCCCCTAGACGGACATAACAGGGTGATGGAGTCCAATCCGCTCAAGGAAATCGCATCAGCAAAAGGAAAAACAGTTGCTCAGGTTGTTCATTCAGTCATGACTTCTGTTTTTGTCAAGGTTCTCAGGTTATAAGGGAATAAGAAATTGACTGATACATAATTGGTGTTTGCAGGTTGCACTGAGGTGGGCATATGAGCAAGGAATCACAATGGCGGTGAAGAGTTTCAACAAGGGCAGGATGCAGCAGAACCTTGAAATCTTCGGCTGGAAGTTAAGTCAGGACGACCATGAGAAAATTCGTAGTATTCCTCAAGGCAGGACCTATGGAGGATCAGATTACACTTCACCGTATGGACCTTTCCGTACAGTTGAGGAGCTCTGGGACGGAGACAGTTAGCCGAATTCTTGAAAGATATCACTGCATTTACATGCGGCTGCTGATCTCTTTAACCTTGCAAGGGCTTCCTATCAAATATGTAGGTACTCATGTGAGAATGCAAGCTAAGACTTGGTGTCCTGATAAAAAAACAATTTATGACAGCTTATTTGGATAAACATTGAGCATGATTTCTGTTCTGGCAATATTCTGCTCCTAATACTTGATCAAATCAGGAAGTTGCCACAGTTTTCTGACAGGCAGGCAAAACAGCTGATTGTTCTCTCAAAAGATACTAAACACTTAACATGTTTATCCTCCTCATCTTCAGAAACAACTGAGTGTTCCTGCGATTTTTAATCAATAGGATTGGAAAAACTCGACAAGTCTTTGCGTTACAGACTGCTGCGCCAATGGCAATAAGCTCTCATCACCCTCATAATCATCATCATTTTCAAACACAAGACATATACCCCAAGTTTTAAGCTCAACTCCATGAGCTGCTCCATACATCTGTGTCATCTGTATACTGTCACCTTCTCTTAACAAAGATACCATCGAATGATAATCTTTAAATCTACATAGGTAGAATTGATCTTCTTCTGTCCTTGGAACTCCAGTTAAGTTCAATGTAGTACTGAAGATACGGTTGTTCTGTCTGAAAATCTGAGCCTGTATACCAATAATGCTAGGCACTTGAGCTTGAATGTCATCTAACTTTTGGAGATCCACAGAAACCACAACAGCGATAATCACATTTTTTATGGCACGGTTTGGAAAAGTTTCAAAATTCACAGCCTTTTTAGAAAACCAATCAGGGATGTCACTGCCAGGAACACTCAAATTGTTCAAGTTCCTCAGAGTAACCTGCACATTATTAAAGTTATGACCTTTTTGACAAAATAATATCTACATTATACTGCAGATAGTGATAGGGGTTCTTTACAGTAGAATGTCTACCTTGCTTAGTCTTCTTCTGACAGCTGAAGCGCTTGCATCACAGCCGCCCATGAACAACCTCCTCAAAGACTTTAAGCATTCAAGGCCTGGAACATCCGCAAGTTTGTTACAGTTTGCGAGTTGCAGTTCTTGTAAGCAATGAAGGTTTGAGAGGTCACATATACTTTCCAGTGCATAGCAGTCTGCACATAGTAGCATCACTAAACTTGAAGGAAGCCGAGGTAGGGACATCAGTTTTTCACATTGGCGAAGTAATAGATTCTTTAGGAAACAAAGGTCCTCCAGAGTGGAAGGGAGGCTGTTGAAGCTGTTGTATCCGAGGTCCAAAATCTGTAGCTTGGACAACTTGGCAAAATTATCATGTATCTGACCGGTAATTCTGCATGCGCGGGCATCAAATTCCTCCAAGTGAGAGAGGTTGCAGAAGGAAGTAGGGAGTACACTGAGCCCATGTAAATCATGGGTGGAGGCGCAACCTGCATCCGCTGATCTACTTCTTGTCGGAGGCAGAAGCTTCTTCATTTTGAGTACCTTTAAGCATTTAAGCTTCCCAAAACTTTCAGGCAAGCAGGTGACACCAGTGTCCTCAATCCTAAGCTCCTGCAATGATCTCAAATTTCCAATGGAATCTGGTAGTTGGCCTAGCTCTCTACACTTATTCAAGTTTAACCATGTAAGACTTTCTAATTCTCCAATGGACTCTGGAAGTATTCTTATTGCAGCACCTATAATCCGAAGTGTAGTAAGATTCGACATTCCCCCCATTGATTCTGGCAGTCTAATTAGTGAAGTGCAGTTATTCATTGAAAGCGTCCTGATGAATTTTAAGGAGCAAATTTCATCAGGGAGTTGTGTAATTGGTGTGTCGTCTAGCTCAAGCTCAGTGATAGAAGATAGTCCATGTACTGAAGCAGGTAACAAGGACAGCGAACTGCAATTTGCAACTGATAAGATCCTCAGATAAGATAGAGAACAGACAGATGGAGGAAGTTGTTGTATTGAAATACCAGTTAACCGTAGCTCAGCCAGAGACTTGAGGTTTTGTACTGAATTAGGAAGTGCTACAAGTGAGGAGCAGCACACTAAACTTAGTCTCTCAAGGCTTGACAGTGATCCAACAGATTCAGGTATCACTTTGAGTTTAGTAT
Organism: Spergularia marina; assembly: GCA_963680865.1. Classification (NCBI taxonomy): domain Eukaryota; kingdom Viridiplantae; phylum Streptophyta; class Magnoliopsida; order Caryophyllales; family Caryophyllaceae; genus Spergularia; species Spergularia marina. Next base: position 3,202,552 of record OY804545.1, on the reverse strand, counting down.
GATTAAGAGAAAGATCTTTGAGCGAATTCAACCTCCCAATCCATACAGGCAGCTCTCTTAGCAAATTGCAACCATCTAGATTAAGCACCTCAAGCCGTGTGAGATGATACAGATAATTCGGCAGCTCTTGAATCGCTGTGCCATCTAGGAGTAGCAGGATCAAGGACTTCATGCTGCGAACATCATGTGGTAGCCCTCTGAATTTGTAGCACTTAGATAAGATCAACTCTTTAAGACCTTTCATTCCCGTAATGTCACTGGGAAAATCAACTAAATTTGAGCATTGTCTTAAGTTAAAGTGAACTAGAGAACTCATGCTCCCTATTGATTCGTGAATCTTGGTTAGTCCAACACAAAGCTCAAGTGTCAGCTTTTGCAAATGTCTATGGCCAGACATGTCAGGCAGAGCAGTTAGACAGGGATTACGCGAGAGATTTAGCACCACCAAATTACCACCCACCTGCAACATAATTTTTTTTCACAACAATAGTAAACTATCGTCCCCAATACTAACCATAAGCTTTCTAAGGTGACCACAGACAGAGTCAATACCATGTTAGGTCCCAAGTAAGACCAATCTGACCATAGCTGTTGAATATTGCTTCCTGAAACATCAAGCACGCGAAGTTCTTCAGGTAAATTGGTAGAAAGAGCCTTCTGAGGACATCCTCTCCATTGCAGGCACCTTAGATCAGAGGGCATATATTTGATTTTGCCTCGCAGCTCTGAGTAATTGATTTGAAGCAGTTTAAGGTTGGCCATTTTGTCAAATGACTTTGTATAAAGAACATAATCATGGTTTTCAGCCACTTTATGCTGATTATCGTTTTCACTTGCTTTATGCCGAGTAAGATCCTTGCTTTTTTTGGACAGGTAGCACAATGCAGTACAACTGATACTTGGATTTCTCTGGGATTTGGAACGGTGTACCATTTCAGTAGTTAACTCATCTGAAGGTTTCGCAAGATTGAGAACTATACCACGTATTGCTCCTGTACCCTGTAACACATCACAGAATGTTGTAGATATTCCTTTAAAAGAAGCTAGATTGTATAGATTCACATCAGTGACAGAAATTAAACACAGTACAGGGAATATCTGTTACCTTCTTATGGCGCAGCACACACCTTATATCATCAGACTCCCATAGTCTGCTCCGCTTTTCTGGATCATGAAAGCTTTCCTCAGCAACAATTTGCTTTCCCATGTCCCTAATTTGATCATGCATCCACAACCGGTTGATTCCTGATATCTTCATCAGTGACTTTGTAACAAGATTTCCAATTGCTGACTCGGCCCTTAAGCCACATCCCTCCAGTATATCCACCACGTCCTCTCTCGACATTTCCAATTGAAGCAACAAACAAGATATGTCGAGGAATGCTGTCTTTTCGTGGAGATCAAGGGCATCATAGCTGATTTTGAGCACACCCTGAAGTTTATCTGGCCGACTCTCCCTCAGTTTTAGCAAATAATCTTTCCACTCACGCATTCCCTTCTTAACTAAGGATGAACCAAACACTTCTAGCGCCAAAGGAAGTCCATCTGTTAGGGAAACAATATCCTTAGAGATATTCAGGAATTCTTGTGTAGGTTCTCTTCTGCCCATAGCATGAATACTAAACAGTTCAAGTGATTCAGAGCTACTTAGCTTGTTTGCCTCATGTAACTCATCACTATATTGGCGCAATGCTCCTATGTCTCTACTAGTAATAATAATCCTGCTCCCTTCTTCAAACCATTCTCGAACAATGCCAACACTCTCGAGTTGGTTTCCCTGAGACACATCATCTAAAACCACCAGGACTCGACTTTGATTAAACACTCTCTTTACAGATTTTCTTCCAGCACTCTCTTGGCTAACTTTTCCCAAGGAAAGATCTGCTACAAGTTTCTTCTGTACACTCAAAATGCCCCCTTCACTACCCAATTGTTCTCTAACATTAGGGATGAAACAGCGATTTTTGAAACAAACTGCAAGCTTATTAAAGGCAGCCTTGGCCAGTGTCGTCTTGCCTATCCCCGGAGTTCCATGGATGCCAAGAAACCGCACACCAGTCAAGTGAGTATCTAACTTCACCAACACTTCATCGACACGAGAATCCAACCCAACTGTAATTTCCGCTACATATTCTGGAGTGTTCTTCAATTCTCCCACAACTTGTTTCACTATGCGCAGTATAACCTCAGGTTCATCACTGTCATATATATATGGTTCGACAGAAGTTTAGGTCGTCAAAGAAATATCCTACAACAATCGTAAGTTGCATACTCGATACTCCCTCCGTCCCTCATTACACATTTACCCCCTACGTAAAAACTTTGACCATAGATATCTAAAATAATGAATTATAATACGACACAAAAAATATTTACACTTGTTCTTAAAAGAATCTTGCCCAATGTTGCTAATGATCGAGCTGGTCTAGTACTGTACAGTCTGTACATTTTCACGATGAAACACGAAAAGACACGATTCGGTCAAGTTCATGTGTGCTTAATTAGTGTCCTTACATTTGGTTCAACCAATAACTTTCATTATTTTGTGAGGTCATCAGTGTTGAAGTATAAAACCATTGTAGGTGTCCTAGCCATTCGTCTAGACTTTTGGTTGAGATGGTTCTCTAACATTGTACGGTCCTGTGGTGAGTTACTCCTCCTATTGCCAATTAGTTTTAGCATGGAACCTCCTTGGTTTATGAAACGAACTCTCTCTCCTCCTACCGGTATGGCCCAGGCCCGATTGTGATTCAACATAGTATCAGAGTCCATGGTTGAAGACCTGAGACTCAAGAAGAACCGGGCCCGTTGCAGATGGACCAAGTTTACGCAACCGAAGAAAGTTATGACAGCCCCGGTTTGCGATGCTCTACCGAAAAGAGCTAGAAAAAGCCCCGGTGAGCCAATGAAGGTCCACTGCAATATATGTGGGAACCGAAGAGAGTTAGAAGAGCCCCGGTTAGCCCCTAAGCCCAGTCTGCTAAGTAAAAAAAAGAGGAACTCACACGTGAAGGGGAGTGTTAAAATAAGCTCCACCTCTGAGTGTCCAACATTGGAAAAACAGGAGACAGTTGACATGCATATAAACCAAAGAGTTACTCCTCCTATTGCCAATTGGTTTTATGATGAAACATCCTTGGTTTATGAAGCGGACTCTCTCTCCTGCTACCGGGCATGACCCAGGCCCAATCGTGATTCAACAATCAGATCCACATCATTCCATAATTTTGAGAGGTCAATAAATAATTTACGTCATTCAATTTAGTCTACATTCAAACGGGGTAAAATTGTAGTATCGCACTAATAGATAGCTACATGCCTACATCCCTCCCTAAATTTATGTCGGTCATATTCAAAACTCGAAACCTCTAATTAAACACGTTTATCATACAAATCAAATTACGACAATGACGATTCAAACGATAGATAGATATAGAGTGAAATTAAACCTGTCAAAACGACACGGATATCCAGAGATATTCCCAACATCATTCAAAGCTTTTATCCACGTCTCTTTCTGGGATTGACTTGGTCTCCGCGAGTCAACCAGCGACTGAAATCCAGCACCGAAATGACCCTTTTGCCCCCTGACATCCGAGGGGTCGACCCGGTAGAAAACAGGAATGACCCGTTTCCGACACTGGAAGATTCTAGAAAGTTCGTGAAGACACCAACGAGAGTCGGCGTACCTAGGGGAAATGATAGCCACGGCTAAAGCCGAGTCGACGATGGCGTCTTCAAGGCTCGGCTGTATCACATCCCCTCTCCTCATTCCCTCATCATCAGTGAACACTCTCGCACCGTTGGATACGAGGGCCTCTTTAAGTGACGGCATGATCGTCGTACGCGTGTCCTCTCCTCGGAAACTCAAGAACACGTCCCATTTTAGCCGTTTCGCCAGCATGGCTGGCGGAAGATACGGCGCCGTCTCCGTGGTGTAACGTGACGCTGACGTCTCATCATCCGTGGTTATTACGTCCATTTTTTTTTTATTTTTTTTTTTTTTTTGAGGTGGAAATGAAGGGAAACATAATTCGGACGATGAAAAGATTCGTTTATTTATGCTCATTGTAGTAGTGTATAGCGTATACGAGTAGAGTATAGTGGTAATGTGGTATACAATGTCACACTTGATCGTACAATATGGTTATGTGACTTTTGTCGCATCATATCACATCACGTAGGAATGGTAGGATTAAAGTAGACTTACTTGGACGAGAGTCAATGCAAGGGACTTGCACTGTTGCAATGATCGTCATTCTCACGTTCAATTGTCATTTTTCGTACAACTCATCACTGTGTTGAAAAAGTCGCAATCCAGATATAAAAGTCGAGTAAATATAATTATATAGGTTATAAAGACTTATAAGAAGTGTGAGAATAATCGCTCTGATTTTAATGGTAAATATGATGGATTTTTTTTATTTTTATTTTATAAAAGAGTAATTGAGATCTTTGCTCGTCAACAATGCTTAAACTATGTTCCTTGTGATCGCGGAAGTAAGGTATAATTTGCGGCATGTTAAAGTGCCAACGTTGTTGGTACTTGGTGATGTAAAGTTATTGAGCAACTTTTAAATAACCTAGTTGCTAGCGCTAGCTAGGCCCTTAGAAGAAAGAGGGTGATGAATAAGAGTCGAATAAACCCTGATGAAATTCATGGATTTTGATTTTGATGGTTGAAAATTCTGGGTTTATTTGTTAATCCACACAAATCAAGAATTAGGTTATGGAAATTTTGTAAATGGAACGAAGAAAAATGAAATTAATTTAGGATTTTTTTAGGATGAAGATGAACATTGTAAAAAATCAATATAATGATTTTCGAAGGTAATCAATTTGTTGTGAATGTAGTAGTGCTGTATTGCAGAGGAATTGAGAGGGGACGGAGAAGAGAGTAAAAACCAGATGAAAATGAAGATGACATTATGATTTTGCAAAACACTTGTAGCTTTGAGGACAATGTCATGAAATATTATCTATAAACAAACGATTTAACGAAATAGTACTCGAAAAAAATGTTAAACAAAATAGGTAGAAGAAAAACTTGTTCAACAATATAGGGTGTACGTCACCCGTATGTAACACCGCTAAGGTTCTTGGCGGTTAAAAAAAAAAAATCTTTTGTGAATAGTAAAACCGCCAAGAACCTTGGCGGTTTTACAGTTTACAAGATTTTTTTTTTTTTTGTTATTGTTCATAAGTCATGAAACCGCCATGGTACTTGGCGGTTTTATATATAGATGACGTGTACCCCATTTTGTTGAACAAGTTTTTTCAGACTCATTTTGTTTAACATTTTTATTTTGAGCATTACTTCAAAAAATTGTTCTCCATAAACGGACAACATGCCTTGATGGCAAATGTCAACCCTACATGGCAACAAAAGTTGAACTTCTTGTAAACGATGAAGGTTTTACCGTAATAATCTCTATTAATTGATTTATTGTTAATTAGGTTGCAATTTTGCAAACTAATTAGCCTTAGATATCTTGACCAGTTGACCCTAGTCCGACACTAATCCTATAGTGGTAGGATCGAGTTAGGATTGTGATTTTTCAAGCCAGATTATACCAACTCAACATTACTACTCCACGGGAAAAGTGAGTGCGATAATGCGCCAATGCCTAACTTCTACTTGTGCCCATGGAGGTACGCATTAGTTATTTACATATAGGTCGATATGTCATTAAAAACCGAGTATAAATTAAGTTACAATAACATGGGTTTTGTACAACATAAATACAAACCAGTCTCTGCCAAAAAAACTTACGCAGTACCTTAAAATTCGACGGCAAAAACTACATAATAACAAGTAAACTAATAAACTCAGTAATGAGTGCCATAACAATACTTGAAATTCAAAAGTAGAGTTGATATATTAAAGATGTGATAAAATTGTTCAAGATCAGTTAGTGATACATTATGTTTCTTCCATTAATCCAAAAATAAAGAGTTACTTGATCGACAAGCTAAACTGACGCCGTTGCTTCCGTTTCTTCACCCGTTTCTAGTACTCTTCCAGCATTGCTCCCGTCGAAGGAGCCTCTATGCTCTCAAAATATGCCAAAGTAAAAGAGATTGACTACTACAAAGAATATGGCAATAGAAATATACACATAATTTGGAAACTTCAGGCGTACGCCGGCGGTTCCCAATATACCCAAAAACCCCAACCAAGTGACTACGAACACCCCAAGTACGACATAAGTGACACAACTTACGGCTCCTCTTTTTGTCTCTTCCATATTCACAAAAAGAAAAAGTGATCAACATTTAGGTTACCGTAATTTGCTTATATAGGTTCCGACATTGGAGTTTGTCCCCACCTAGGAACAATACTTATACTATGCTCCCGGGACTACAAGGAGCATGGTGATCCTCCTCACAATAGAGGAGGAGTAGGGACCACACTTAAATGGATTTTAAATATAATTAAGTGTGTCCCCTACTCCTTTATTGTGAGGAGGACCACCATGCTCCTTGTGCTCCCGGGAGCATGGTATAATTTGCGACCTAGGAAACCGTAATATATTGCTATACGGACATAACGGGGTGATGGAGTCCAATTATCTGCTCAAGGAGATCGCAACAGCAAAAGGAAATACAGCTGTTTAGGTTGTTCATTCAGTCATGCTTTCTGTTTTTGTCAAGGTTCTCAGTACCGAACCTTGAAATCTTCGGCTGGAAGTTAAGTCAGGACGACGATGTGAAAATTCGTAGTATTCCACAAGGCAGGACTGGAAATTGCCACATTTTTCTGACAGGCAGGCAAAACAGCTAATTGTTCTCTCAAAAGATACTGAACACTTGTTTATCCTCCTGTTCCTGCAATCTTTAATCAAAAGGATTGGAAAAACTGGACAAGTCTTTGCGTTACAGACTGCTGCGCCAATGGCAATAAGCTCTCATCACCCTTATAATCATCATCATCTTCAAACACAAGAAACACACCCCATGTTTTAAGCTCAACCCCTTTATCTGCTCCAGACATCTGCACTATCTTTATAATGTCACCTTCTCTTAACAAAGAAACCAAAGGATGATAATCTTTAAATCTACACAGGTAGAGCTGATCTTCTTTTGTCCTTGGAACTCCAGTTAAGTTCAATGTAGTACTGAAGATATGGTTGTTTTGTCTGAGAATCCGAGCCTGAATACCGACAATGGTTGGCAGTTCAGCTTGGATAGCATTTACCTCTTGAAGATCCACGGAAACCACCACAACGACAATCACATTTTTGATTGCACGGTTTGGATGAGTCGCAAAATTAATTGGCTCTTGAGAAAACCAATCAGGGATGCCACTGCCAGGAACACTCAAATCGTTCAAGTTCCTCAGAGTAACCTGCACATTATTAAAGTTAAGACCTTTTTGACAAAATAATATCTACATTATACTGCAGATAGAGATAGGGGTTCTTTAGAGGAGAAAGTCCACCTTGCTTAGTCTTCTTCTGACAGCTGATGCGCTTGCATTACAGCCGCCCATGTACAACCGCCTCAAAGACTTCAAGCATTCAAGGCCTGGAACATCGGCTAGTCTGCAGCAGTTTGCAAGTTGAAGTTCTTGTAACCGATGAAAGTTTGAGAGGTCACATATACTTTCCAATGCATAACAGTCTGCACATACTAGCTCCACCAATGTTGAAGGAAGCTGAGGTAGAGACTTCAGCTTTTCACATTGACGAAGTGATAGCTTCTCTAGGAAACAAAGGCTCTCCAGAGTGGAAGGAAGGCTGTGAAAACTGTTGTATCCCAGGTCTAAAATCTCAAGCTTGGACAACATGGCAAAACTTTCATGTATTTGACCGGATATATTGCATGCCCGAGCATCAAGTTCTTCCAATTGAAAGAGGCCGCAGAAGGAAGCAGGGAATACACTGAGCTCATGTACTACTTCAGGTTGCAGAGGCAAAGGCTTCTTGTTCATCTTCAATACCCTTAAGCAATTAAGCATCCCAAAACATTCAGGCAAGCAGGTAACAGTAGTGTCCTCCATCGTAAAGACGTGCAAAGATCTCAATTTCCCAATGGAATGTGGTAGCCGCCTTAGTTTTCTGCACTTGTTCAAGTTTAACCATGTAAGATTTTCTAATCTCCCAATGGACACAGGAAGTTTTTTTATTTTAGCACCTACAACCCACAGTGTAGTAAGAGTTGACATTCTCCCTAGTGCTTGTGGCAATCTTACAAGTGAAGTGCAATTATTCATCCGGAGCTTCCTGATAGATTTTAAGGAGCAAATTTGATCAGGGAGTTGTGTAATTGATGTGTTGTCTAGCTCAAGCTCAGTGATAGAAGTTAGTCCTTGTATTGAAGCAGGTAATAAGGTCAGGGAACGACAGTACGAAGCTGATAAGTTCCTCAGATTGGACATTGAGCAGATAGATGTAGGAAGTTGTTTGATCAAAGTACCATTTAAGTGCAGCTCAGCTAGGGACTTAAGGTTTCCTACTGAAGCAGGAAGCGCTACAAGTGAGGAACAATGCCTTAAACTTAGTTGCTCAAGGCGCGACAAACATCCAATAGATTCCGGTAACTCTTTAAGGTTTATAGAACTTATAGAGAGATCTTTCAGAGACTTCAAACTCCCAATCCATACAGGCAGCTCTCTTAGCAAATTGCAACTATCTAGATTAAGCACCTCAAGCTGTGTGAGATGAAACAGATCATTCGGCAGCTCATAAATCGCTGTGCCATCTAGGCGTAGCAGGATCAAGGAGGTCATGCTGCGAACATCATGTGGTAGCCCTTTGAATTTGTAGCAACTAGACAAAATCAACTCTTTTAGACCTTTCATTCCTGTAATATCACTGGGAAAACCAACCAAGTTTGAGCACTGTTTTAAGTTAAAATGGACTAGGGAACTCATGCGTCCTATTGATTTATGAATTTTGGTTAGTCCAACGCAAAGCTCAAGGTTCAGCTTTTGCAAATGTCTATGGCCAGATAAGTCAGGCAGAGCAGTTAGACTAGGATTTCGCGATAGATTTAGCACCACCAAATTACTGGCCACCTGAAACATGATAATTTTCGACATCTATAATCAACTTCTGCTAAGAATAATGACCATAAGCTTTAAAAGTCGACCAGAGAAATAGTTTTATGGAGTACCTTGTTTGGTCCACAGTAAAACCAATTTGAAGACCATAGATGTTGAATTTTGCTTCCTGAAACATCAAGCACGCGAAGTTCTTCAGGTAAATTGGCAGGGAGAGCCTTCTGAGGACACCCTCTCCAATGCAGGCACCTCAGTTCAGACGGCATATACTTGATATCCCCTTGTAGCTCTGAGTAATTGATCTGAAGCAGTTTCAGGTTGGTCATTTTTTCGAATGATTTGGTATAAAGTACAGAATTCTTATTTTGATCAGGTTTTTCTCGAGTAAGATTCTTGAATCTTTCGGCTAGGTAGTAGAACACTGTACAGACAGTGGGATGTTTCAGCATGTTGAACCAGTTAACCATTTCAGTAGTTAACTGATCTGAAGGTCTTGTCAGATTGAGAATGAAACCTCGTATCGCTCCTGTACCCTGTAACAAACCACATAATGTTAACAGTTCCTTAATAAAGAAGCTAAATTGTATACATTCAGAATTTCAGATCACTAAAAGAAATTGAACACAAGGATTTTTCTGTTACCTTTTCATCGCGCAGCACACGCCTTATGTCACCAGAATCCCATAGTCTGCTCCTTTGTCCTGGATCATCAGTGCTTTCTTGAGCAACAATTTGCTTTCCCATGTCCCTAATTTGATCATGCATCCACAGCTGATTCTCGACTGAAATCTTCATCAGTGACCTTGAAACAAGATTTCCAATTGCTAACTCGGCCCTTATGTCGCATCCCTCGAGTATATCTACCGCATCCTCCCTAGTCAGGTCCATCTGGAGCAACAAACATGATATGTCAAGGAATGCAGTCTTGTCAACTGGATCAAGGGCATCATAGCTGATTTTGAGCACACCCTGAAGTTTATTTGGCCGAAACTCCCTCAGTTCTGGCAAAGAATCTTCCCACTCACGCATTCCTTTCTTAACCAAGGATGAACCAAACACTTCTAGCGCCAAAGGAAGTCCATCTGTTAGGGATACAATCTCCTTAGAGATATTCAGGAATTCTTGTGTAGGTTCTCTTCTGCCCATAGCATGTATGCTAAACAATTCAAGCGACTCCGGGGTACTTAGCTTGTCCACCTCATGTAACTCATTACTATTACAAGGAGAAAGAAAGACTTCTATGTCTCTACTAGTAACAATAATCCTGCTCCCTTCTTTAAACCATTCTCGAACGATGCCAACAGTTTCGAGTTGGTTCCCAACAGAGACATCATCTAACACCACCAAAACTCGATTCTCACTAACGATTTTCTTGATAGATTTTCTTCCAGCACTCTCTTCTTTGGCGGATACTACAGTCACAGTAGAAAGATCATGTATAAGTGAATTCATTACACTCAAAGTGCCCCCATCAGTAGCCAACTTTTCCCTGACATTAGAAATGAAACACCGGTTTTTGAAATAGCCTGCCATTTTATTGAAGACGGCCTTAGCCAAGGTCGTCTTGCCTATCCCTGGAGTTCCATGGATATTGAGAAACCGTACACCACTCAAGCGATGATCTAACTTCTCCAACACTTTATCAACACGAGAATCCAACCCAACTGTGATTTTCCCCACATATTCTGGTGAGTTCTTCAACTCTCCCACAATTTGTTTCACTATCCGTTGTATAACCTCAGTGTCATCACTGTCACATAGTTCGTCACAAATCAGCCAAGTCTTAGGAAAAATTTCCATCAATGTTGCATAATAAGTCGTAATGGGTACATATGACAGTAATTAACAGTTAAGGGAATATATCATATATGCATTATAACATCGCCACTTTTATTCTTCCTAAGGGAAGTAGATCCATCCTAAAAGTGACCATATCAATATATCAACATGATCTTCATGTGCAACGGTCACCAATATGCATAAGAAAACCAATCATAGATTTTTCAATCATTATGATAAAAAAAAAAATGGATTTTTTGTGGGAAACCACCTCCTATTTTGTACTTTTTTGGAGGAACCACCTTATAAAAAAAAAATTTTGGGGAACCACCAAATAAAAGCAAAAACCCATGGTAACACCACCTAAGGCCCTCTCCCACCCTATAACCACCATTTTTTTTTTTTTATCTCTCTCCTTCACCGACGCCGACGATCTCCCACCGCCTTCCTCCGCCCCGATTTCGCATCGGCGTTCTTCCCCGACGACCCACATCCAATAACCCACTCCCACGATCCACTCTAAATTGACAAAAAAACAAAGGAATAAAATAAAACACAATAACTACTCCGACCACCGCTCATAGCCGCGACAATTGTTTTTGCCGGCACTAATCCGATCGGCGTGAGAAGACGACGACCCAAGAAGGGCGATCAGGACACTCAATCACAGGGGCGATCGGGAGGGGTTGTTGGTTCGATGGGGGATAAGCCTTTGCTTGCCGCCGTGGGGGTGGCCGGTCTACGCGGCTGATCTGCTCCGTCGTCCAATCCCTAGCCGGTTTGAGGATTGGCTGTGTGGGGGCCTTTTGCCGATGCCACATGTGCATTTCCAGGCGAGTATAGGGTGGGAGAGGGTCTTAGGTGGTGTTACCATGGGTTTTTGCTTTTATTTGGTGGTTTTCCAAAAAAAAAATTTATAAGGTGGTTCTCCAAAAAAAGTACAAAATAGGAGGTGGTTTCCCACAAAAAATCCAAAAAAAATCTAGGGACAATGTTTAGCAAAGCCTATTTATTACGAGTTTTGTTAGCCCCATGTCCTGAGTCGTGTGCTGGAGCCAAGCACGCATAATACAAAGGTACAATATGGTGGCCTAGCAAACCTCATCCCCACCAATTATTCCCCTTTGTCTTATGCGCTTTACGCCAGTAGACAATAAAAAAAAAATCAAAGAATAAAATGAATGGAAAGAAAAATGCGCTTTACCCGAGTGGAAGGTACAATATTGTTACATGCTACCATTGGGCTAGATAAAAGTTCTTGTATACATATTCATCTTATTTATATCTATAATCATTTTTTTTTGTTATTGGGCCTTAAAAGCTGCTGGGCGACGACTCATGTCGCTCGGGTAAAAAGCCGCCACAGGCTTGCTCGATTATCTAATATATATATATGTAATCCTGAATCCGCTCAATTACCACGCTGACAGGTGGCATATAATAATATTATTATATTGTAAATAATGTTTATACAAAATAGGATATGATAAGTACATGGTAATATTATTCTAATAAAATAACATTATTACTTGATTTATGGAAAATAGTTTTGTAATTACTTGATTTATGGCAATCTAATCAAATATCTCACGGGTGTTTCAAAATGGGACTTTAGCTTTTGACATGTGACTTTTCCTCTAATTAAATTACAAATATTATACGGGTGTTCGAAATGAAATTTTAGGTTTTTAAAGGTGAGTTTCCATCTAATTACATTACAAATATCCCACGGGTGTTCGAAACATGACTTTTGGTTTTTAAAGGTGAGTCTCCATCTAACTTCATTACAAATATCACACGGGAGTTTGAAATGAGATGTTAGGTTTTAGATAAAAAAATTCGTTTATATAATTTTAAAATTTAAATATAAGTAGCCCAGGCGTTGCACGAGTCATCAAACTAGTTACAATAATAACAACAACCAAGTCTTATTCATAAAATGATTCGACGTCAGTTAACATGAATAGTCATAAGTACCCGTCTTGAGAATGACATACAAGTTGTGAACAAGTTGGGATGATCAAATATGAGATACCGCTATTGCTAAAACAAAAAAAAATTGAATTGAACGAAAACGTTAATCCAAATTTAAAATGATACGGAGTAGATTAAATTAAATTAAATTAGACAATACGATACCTTCCAGAAGCGCACGTATAGCCTGAAAGATTGCCAACATCCTTTAGAGCATTTTTCCACTTTTGTTGCTGAGGTTCACTCGAATTCCGCTCCTTAACCATTTCGTTATACGCCTTACCGAAATTACCCTTCTGCCCTCGGACATGAGACGGGTCAACCCTGTAGAAAACGGGTATGACCCGTTTTCGACACTCGAATATCCTACCAAGCTCGTCAAGACACCAATGAGAGTCGGCGTACCTAGGTGAAATGATAGCCACGGCTAAAGCCGAGTCGACGATGGCTTCATCAAGACTCAGCGTTATCTCATCCCCTCTATTCATTCCCTCATTGTCAGTGAACACTCTCACACCGTTGGATCCGAGGGCAACTTTAAGCGACTCCATGATCGTCGTACGCGTGTCCTCCCCTCGGAAGCTCAAGAACACGTCCCAGCTCAGCCGTTTCGCCAGCATGGCTGGCGGCAGATACGGCGCCGTTTCCGTGGTGTAACGTGACGATGAAGTCTCATCATCGGCGGTTACGTCCATTATTTTTTCTGTTCTTTTGAAGTTTTTGAAGGTGGAGAGAGTAGAGACAGAGAAACTGAAAGGTCAAGTCAACTGTCAGGGGATTAGAGATAATTTGGAGGATGAAAAGATTCGTTTATTTAAGGTCTTGTAAGTTTAACTGTACAATGCACACTTGATCGTACAATATAGTTGTGTGACTGTGTCGCAGCACGTAAGATTAAAGTAGACTTAATTAGGACGAAAGTCAATGCAAGAGACGGCTCCGATTGTCTATTTTTCATACTCCGTACAACTGATTTAAGTGATTGTTGCACTGAAAAAGTCTCGAGACACAAGAGTAAAGTATTATTATAACTGTTAGAAGTGTGAGAATAATTATTCCTAATTGTCGGTGTAATAGATTATTTTCGGGTTGAATATTAATTGAATTGGCCTTTAAATTGCTTGCCAAATGTCCTTTTTTTTTCCTTCTTTTGGGCGAAGGCTAGAGGTGGCCACGGGCCGGGCTAGTGCCGGGCTCACCTGAGCTAGTGCTCAGAAAATCGGGCACTAGCACTAGCCCTACATACCCGGGCTAGTGCCAGGCTCGATTTTCTGGGCACTGGCACTAGCCCTCCAGTGCTTTGAACGGGATAGGGTCAGGGTGGGCCAGGGCTCCGGCTGAAAAAAAAAAAAAAAAAAATCGAGTTTGACCAGTGCTTGACCGGGCTTGACCAGGGCTAGTGCTTGAAAAATCGAGCACTAGCACTAGCACTACCTAACCCGGGCTAGTGCCGAGTCGGGCCGTGCGTTGACCAAGGCCGGGCCAGTGCGGACCCGGGCTCCTAGTGCCCAATGGCCACCTGTAGCGAGGGCCAGCCAAATGTGGTTGGTAGTGCAAAGTTATTGAGCAACTTTTAATCAGCAAGTTGCTAGCTAGGCCTAGGTTGAAGCAAGTTGAGACTTGAGAATACTACGGAGAAGAAATGTACGTCTCACTTTCGTTTATTTATGGTTTGTACAATGTGGTTTTGTGGTTTTGTCGCATCACGTAGGATTTTAAACTAGACTTGGACAAAAGTCAATGCAAGAGACGACTCACACTGCTGCGGGTGATCATTAATCATTATTCTCATTTTCTATTGTCTTTTCTTCGTATAATTGTTTGTTGCATTGAAAAAGTCGAGATATAAAGGACATATAATCGAATATAAAAGTCTAGTAGATGTAAAAACTGATTACAAAAGCGTGTTAGAAGTGTGAGAATCGCTCATAATCGATATAATGGATTATTTTCAAATTGAAGAGTAATTGAATTGGTCTTCGCTTGTCAAATGTCGTCGATAATGCAAAGTTATTAAGCAACTTCTTAAATTTTTATAACCAAGTTCACATGCGTTAAATGTTAATGAGAACACAAGTTCTACTACAAGGCTTAGACTATCGGAATGAATTAAATTAATGTAGACAATCCCTCCCCAGTTTTTCTCCACAACGAGATCATAAATATGGATCTGACTAGAATGGAGAAATTATGAGTACATGACTAATGACCGATAATAATAAAAACATTAGCCTAGAAGTCTATACGTAGACAATAGCAAAATTGTCTATAGCATAATCAAGTGTGGTAAATTAAAGATGGCATGCAGTAAAAAATATGGTTGTGTAGTAAATTTTATGTATTTACAGTAAATTTATGACATTGGTAGTAAAATCAACATTGTTATGGATCTATCAATAGAAAGAAATTTGAATTGATTTAATTCCAAATTCAAAGACTCTTAATTGTCTCTCTTTCCTTATCATCCATCATTTACCAAATTATACAACAAAATTTACTGCACCTTTAATTATTTTTACTACAAATTAACCATAGTCATTTTTTTTCACTTGTCTACATATAAACTCCTAGTATTTTTGAAAACGGTATCGTAAATCATAAATATCACGATAAAGAATTTCTAAAAGCGTAACTATATGTAGCCCAGGGCCCCAGGCACACAAACTAGTTATCCTTCAGAATGAGATCAATCGACTAAGATTGACTTGGGCTCGAGGTCAACGGACCTAAAAACGGGAGCCCAACAATCTCAGCTGAGAGAAAAGCCCAGCCCAGCCTAACCCAGTAGTTGATAAGATGTGAATATGATTATACAAAGCCAGGCCCAATGTTTTAATCCAAATCTACGTAATCAACTCTTAATGGATAAACGACAAATGACAATTTGAACGTTGCATTTGTCGGTTATGACCGTTGCAAATAGTAACGTTACACTACCCAGCCCAGCCCAGCCCAGCCCAATCACTATGTATATACTGTACATTCACTGCAATTTTTTCCTTCCATCATAGTCATACTCTGTTTTTTTTTTCATTTTAATACTCCTTAACCAATGGCGTCTCTAAGAAGCTTCATATCTTCTCTACTTACTATTGTCGAGTTCACGTTGCAAACCGTGGCAAATTTTCAATACTGTTACCTTCTCATCGGGATGTCTAAGATTACATTCTTGTTATGCTACTTCAAGCTCAAGCGTCTCCAGAGAATCGACGATGATAGTTGACGCCCGTATAACGAGAAGTTGAATGAGAGGGTCAAACTTATCACCATTCCAATGATGGCCCATTTAACTATAGACATGATATTATCCAAGACTCGTCAAGGAAATTTGGGGAATTGGTACAATTTCTGGAGGACTGTCAAGGGTTCTATTGGTTTGTTGGCTTCTGGGTTACTCTACTCCTTCATGGATGAGCGGGCTTACATGGTATCATTATGGGTTTTCTGGATTCTTATTATTGCTGCAACTTTGAGATTGGCGCATCAACTCTTGAGAAAAACGCCTAAACCCGAATCTACCTAGTACTTAAGAGTTGTTACTAATTAGTACTAAGTTATTGTGCATAAATTGTTACGGGTATTCGAAATGCAAATTGATAGAGTTCTACAATGTAGGTGATGTCGCCACCGATAATGATGAAAAGTGCGATTTAAATAGTTAACTAGTCGTTTTGCCGTAATTGGAGACCACAAAGTTTAATGATAGTCTTACTATCGCCTTTGATTGAATTGCCACTATGTTTTGTGCGTAAATTGTTATTCGAGATTGCGATAGTAGATAACGCTGTCACGGATACTAGATTTGAAGTGCAAATTAATAACTCGATTTCAAGATTAGTAGAGGTGAGTGAGTGGTGGGTCTAATACCACTATACTAAATGGACTAGTCCAACGCATTTGAATTCTTAACGTTTTCATCATTTGGATATGACCTTCAAAATTCAAGATAGTGTCCACTAAAAACATTATACACCTAAGAAATTTTTTGCCAAATAAATGACCAAAAACGAATCATGTGTTCTCACATTTGCAATAGTCTTACCAACTCCCATCCGACCCGTTGGTTGAAAGATAATTTACCTTCACCTATAGGAAGAGTGTTTTATACTTAGTACCATCAATAACAACATTTGCAATAGTCTTAACGAAGTACATGAATCTGCACTATGGAACCTACACAACTAGTACTTCTTGGGGTGCACCTTCTTCCTCTTCTTAACATGGCAATTGCAATCATGCAAAGTCTCATAGCTATTACTACTACTCATACACCCAAACTTCCTCTTCACTTCTTTCCACAAACTCCCCTTCTTCTTACCACTACTCTTCCCACAACAAATCCTCTCATGTCGACATCCTTCGATCAATTCTCGTCTTTCATCACCCCATTCCTCTTCCTCCACTTCTTTAACGTGATCAACACGCTCACCTCCTTCGTCGATGTTGCTACTGTTATCGCAACTCTGTCCAACAGCCTTGCTAATATCATCTCTGAGTTGCAATTGCGACACGAACAACGCCTGCACTACCACCCTCAACGGCAACCTCTGATTTTGCGCAGCGTGCTCACACGCCTGCTTTGACATCTTGCTAAACTCAAGTACCCTGCAAATCTCCTCCTTTTCTGTTTCACTTACCTCTCTATGCTTGTCCAAGTACATATCCACAGCGCGGTAAATAGCATCAGTACAACGGTAACTTCTGTAGGAAGTTACCATCTCAGCAACCTCAGTAAATATACTCGTCTCCAAGTCCGTTTCCTTGGCTATCTCGATCAAGTACTGCTCCATAAGTTCAGATACCGCGATTAGTCCTGTATTACTGCTGTCATTGTAGTTTCCGTAAAATCCCTTGAGTATCTGCCTTAAGTTCTCAGCTCCGAGGTCTAAGACAAGGAGATCCTTCAACGATACTCTATCTAATTGCTTCCCAATCCGAATTTCCAGCCTGGTTATACACTCAGGACTTGCGGCCAAGGATACAGACAAGCTGTGCATCTCCAACAGCAGGGGTATTGTAATGTAAATGTCATTCGGCAACAGTCTCTCTACGGCCTCAACGACATCCCTGTCTGATTCATGTTTCCTCATGTACTGAAAAAGGGATGACATTACGTAATCCTGAAGAATTTGCTGCTTCGACAAGGCGTGTATGATCGGCTCGTACACTTGCAGGGGCAGTGAAGTCAAATCCTCTGATGTTGGACTCGTGACAGTAGAATGATCAGTAACAAAGAGCTTCCTTCTTGCATTTATCGGTTTGTTATTCGGCTCAATGATGGCTGACAGCGATAACAGCAGACTCGGGTTTGCTAAAGCGTAGGCTGTTATAGTTGAAAGGTACTGACAGAACAACCCAATTTCGATAGCTTGCTCGACAATATGAGTTGATGGTGAGGCAAGAGAATTAATTGTTTCATCCCAAGAAGGGAAGATCCTTTGTTCTAAGTACACGAGTGCCTTGTCGAGTAAGTTGAAGGGGCTGTGAGATTCGGTCATCTTGAGGTGGTGAGCAAGGCAGATTAGAGGAATTATGTTGTTGCTCGTCATATGGACGTCGAATCCATGGCAGAACCTTGCTACAAGCTCCAAGGTTTCGGCGTCCGCGTTTGTGCGTTGGAAGAAGGTTGTGAGATCTTCGTATGGGTTGTCTTCAAGTAATTCAGCTATCTTTGCTGATTTCTGTGCTAAGAGTCCCTGAATTCAGAATGCATTAAGAAAATCATCAGCTGATAAACGAACACAATCATAGCAAAATACGAGTAATGTTCTACTCTCTCCATTTCATTCAATTGTTTACATTGGGCTTGGATTCCTCTCACAAAACTCGGACCAACGTAAACAATTGAATGAAATGGAGGGAGTAGAAAAAAAAATCCATAATGCATCCATCGTGAAATGAAACGACAGAAAAAATCCATAATGCATCCATCGGACCAACAACATAATTCCTCTAATCTGCCTTGCTCACCACTCGTAAACAATTCAACGTCTCAAAATGTTCGGGGGCTAATTTTGAAATGAAACGATAGAAAAAAAAAAGGACAATGCTAGAGGTCTACAGTGTAGACACCTAAAAGTGTCTACAATCAGTAATAATTTTACTACACTATCAAAATTTTACTACTCACACAATTAATTTTACTACCTGAATTTTTTATTACAATTAATTTTACTACCCCGATCTTAATTTTACTGCTACTAACTCAATTTTACATTGTAGACAAATTAATTATGTTTACACTGTAGACCTCTAGCAATTTGCAAAAAAAAAAAAAAAATTCATGATGCATCCATCGTGAAGAAAATTTTCTTACTTTATCTAACTTAAAGGGTGCATTGGCCACCGGAAATCGAGCATTTGGTTGAATTGTTCTTTTGGAAACCCTGAAACATAATACCACGCACGAAATAATTTTGAACAAAATAATTGATATCTAGAACAGGGAATACTTGAAATAAAAATATGTCATCCAACTAATTAATTTACCAAGACGATGTATCTACTACGGCTCTAATAGGAGCCATTTCGTAATCGTGCTCACTTTGGCGATGCTATTTGTGCTTCCAAATTAGGGCTAACAAGGTTTTTGTACCTGCAGAAAATTAGGAGTAAAGAAATTGGTGTTCATCATCAAAGTGTGTAACAAAGTAATTTGAAATCAAATGTTACTCCCTCCATTTCTTTTGGTTCTTTACGTTTGGTTTGAATATGTGAGAGAAATTCAAACCAAACGTAAAGAACCAAAAAAAATGGAGGGAGTATATCGTATCTACTAAGGTAAATTAACGTAACGTACAACTCACAACATAATTCATTTTTGTTAAACACACAAGAGTTCGTACATGTTCGTCTTATAAGGGTCGTGTTAATCTCATAAGGGTCAACACACAAGTTTAAGGCTTACTAGCTAGTGCATAGAATATGTCGTATTAGCTTCTACGTGGCATTACAAATCGAAACAGAAAACCACAAAGATATGCATTTCACGACGAAAATCGACACTAGGCAACTAAATTATCATGCATAATTAGAAGAAAAATGTATATTTATAAGGTAATCAAAGAAGTTAATACAGGCTGATAGTAATTTAGAATGGGAAATTACCGTACGATGATGACTTGATGATATAACAGGAGATGTACGGAACCTTGTGAAGGAAGAACAAAGTGAGGGGGAGAGGAGTGCTAACTTGCATCTGAGAGAGAAAATGTAGCTTCAACAACAAGATCTTTTTTTTCTTAAACGTGGATTCAGGAGTGGTTTGTTACTTGACCTTATTTTTCGTTTTTACGAGGAAGATTTTTTTAAATGATATACGAGGGAGGTTGTTAGAGCATCTCTAATGTTAAATTTTTTGTTGTAGTTTAGAGAATTTAGGAGAATAACAAAATTAATAAAAAAAATAGTGAAAAATACTTTTCTTTACATTTTTAATTATTTTTCATTAGAATTAAAAATAAAATTAATTTCTTGAAACTACACTAGAGTTTGACATTGTACAAGAATTTGTGTAGTTTGGTTACACTGTTTATCCACCCTCTCTCTCCTTCGTGTATCGTCCTATTTGGCAACCCCAAACTACAATGCTTGTAGTTTAGCATTGAAGATGCTCTTACTCGATATTACGAGTTTATTAATTATTACTAGCCAGTAGCCACTCTCAATAATGTTATTTGAACTTTGAACTTTCGCATTTGCATTTTTGTCGCAAGTTTTTAATTGTAAAATTTTCTAAATCCTACCTTTTATATATCAAATCTTCCAAATTCTTACCTTGTTTTTCAAAAGTTTCGACCTTTTACCGTATAAAACACTTTTATCATTCTCCTACCAAACTCCTACTCCGGCAGTTTCGATTCGGTTTTCCGGCATTGACCTTCCTTTTATTTCATTTCCCCTCCAAATTTGCACGATTATCTTGCAATTCATTCGATCTTTTTCGTTTTCTCCCCATGAATGACAATTGACAGGCCACATTTTAGCTACCACGGTTTCTAAGAGCGAGTGTAAATTAAAGCGACTCCAACAAGCAATTGATACTGAGCTAGAACAAATCAAGCAATAATAGTTCCACAGTTTTGTCATCTTTCCTATAGATATAATTGGACGTTATAACAGTAGGAATTTCGGACAGGAGTGGAGCAAAATGATATATATATATATATACTTCCCATTGATAATATATACTGTTGTACGAAAGTAAGAGCTAAATGACTGATGCAACGACAGAAAAAGCAGTATGTAAATGGTAAAGGACATCATCGCATTGATATTGGATCACACACATATTAGATCCACTGAACAAGATACGCTCATATATCCCAACAATCTTACAAGTTACACCTCCCATGGACTCGGCTACAAGTATTCGACATAGATGCATGTTCAGAGTGTGAAGCTCGGTTATTTTCGTTGGATTCTTCTTAGTTCATTGTCTTTTCGTCTGAAAATGGATTCTCATATTCCGCGTATCCCGCTCATACCTCTAATGCGCAACATGGAGAACAATAAAGCATAGTCATCATATGAATGTCATACAGTGCCAAATTCAAGTCTTTTCAGAATATGTCAAACAAAATTGTTAAGTTTTGGAAATGATCTGATATGAGACTTGGTTCACATTTCATTATTTGATGCCAATGTCCCATGTATTACGCTCCACACAAAAGATTACGACTTTCCAGAACCAGGCTATTATCATCCTGCAGATTAGATGAAGAGCTAACATCAAACTACAGTTCGATTTTGTAGGTCCGACAAATCGGATTTTACATGCGATGGGAATTGCAGGGCAGAACATGTCATATGCAGTAACATCTAATTATTGATGCACTCTCGTTCTCTGATTTTACATTTCTCAGGCTATCAGAAGATATTCATGCCATAAATTCGACAGAATGTAAAATCAGGAAATTGTCGCATGTCCTATGATATCATAGCATTGACAGTTGCTCATTTTCTTTTGAACAAAGCCATGATCTAAGAAACATACAGAAGCTGAGAGAAAGTTTCTCTGTTTTCAGAGTTCTGACCAATCTCTGCATTCTGCAACTTCACGATTTCTTTACATTCAGATAGAGATTCCAACTTCTAATGCACTGTAAAACAAAGATGAAAATGTGTTTATCTGAACTATAACTTCTTCAACCAAACAATTTAGAAAAATATCAATTTTTGTAGTTCCATTCCGATTCCATTCCAAACTTTGTACCAAACTTATCTGAACTATAAGATACTTCAGAACATAGAAGATCAGCAAAAAGAAGAGACTACTGTTGTTTCAGATAACAAAGACTAAGTGGTTCATGAGTAGGACATTAGCAACAAAATTGTGTCACAAAAAGATGTAGAGTATTATACAAGTTGCACGACAAAATAATTCTAATCTAGCACCATATACCAACCCCTATAGTTTTAGCCACTGCAGTACCCCAGTGGCGTAGGATTAACTGGAAAGCTCATCAGTCTTAAGATACATTCATCATGCATGGAACTGGAAGTCGCTTTTTCAAAATATTATTTAAATTTAAAGATACATCATATTAACAGCGTGACGTATGCTAGACACGAAAAGCTAGATCAAGTTCCACCAAAATACATACATCACCATTATTCGTGACGAATACACATTGGCACTTTGTTTTAAGCCAAAAACATATAACATTTCTCAATGAAATTTAATACGGAGTACTTATATCTTGACACTTGGACATACTTTCAAGTTTACATTTAAGCCAAGTCTGGGTAACATAATTATGGCTACTAAAATTAATCTATGCGTGTCTAGGAGGGTCTATACTCCAATAATCATCATATGAGAACATAAATCAAATTAATAGAATAATTTCATTCCATGCTCCAATGTTCTGTTCGTTCAACATTGTGCAGCTTACAACCCTTATCTCTATTTTTATATCGCAATTGTTTACTCCATTATTCCACCAGCTCCTTATACGTGCTCAAATTAAATGAACAATACATGTAGTTCCAAATCGTTCAGTGATGGAAAATCATGTGCGTTTGACGCTAAGCACACGAAACTCCTTTCTCTTAACAACTTATCAACCAACAGAAACACTAAATTCATGTCTTCGCCACAAATAATGACGATAACAACAACCAAGTCTTGGTTTCAAAATGATTTGGGTCGGCTAACATAGATTGTCATTTGAAATCGTCATACACAAGCAATGAAGAGGTTGAAAGTAGAGACAACACGGTAGTGAAATGTTCTAAATCGATCACCAAATAAATCAGAACATCGGCAAATGAAATTTAACCAACACATGGTAAAAACATTTTTACCTCGGATTCAGGGTAATTCTCGACCACTTCAGAAAGACAGGGTCCTAGACTTCCCTGCAATGGAAACTAATATGTGTAATATGAAACTTGCAGGAACATCTGACAGTAAGAAAGCAGGAACATCTGCAATGGAAACTAATATGTGTACTATGTGTAATGTGTAAAGTTTGAACTACAAAAAAATAGATCTAGCATTCCCAAAATCATGGAGACAGTAAGCAAGCAGGAAAGATAATTAGTGCAAGATACTCACGGTAAATTATTTTATGTCTATTCGTAGTTCGTACACAGATGAAGACAAAGCTGCAAGAAAGTTGACTTGATGATTCCTGAACAAACAGAAAAATGATCCAATTCCAGACAGAAAGACTGAACAGGGAATGTCGGCTGCAATCCATCAGTACTTACTGTAATGGAATCGTTTTAACTACCAAGTA
This sequence comes from Spergularia marina, assembly GCA_963680865.1. Lineage (NCBI taxonomy): Eukaryota > Viridiplantae > Streptophyta > Magnoliopsida > Caryophyllales > Caryophyllaceae > Spergularia > Spergularia marina. Next base: position 3,179,050 of record OY804545.1, on the reverse strand, counting down.
TCAACTACGGCTTTCAAGTTTGAAGTCTCTAAACTTTTCCTGGATTCTGACATATAATAAGCATCTACACTTACTAATGCTATCGATTATTCATTGAAATCAGATTGAGTATATAGCTAGGCCGGAAAAACAACTTTGTTACGGTTTTGAAGTCCTCAAACTCTTCATAGATTCCGACAGATAATAAGCACCTAAATTTACTAATCGAATCTTTACAACAACAACAACAACAACAACATCTTTAACCCCAGTGTCTTAAAGGCTCCTGCCATAAGGCGGGATAAGGAGAGTCGGATGCACGCAAGCTTTACCCCTATTGAAACATAGAGAGGTTGCGCACAGATGACCCAAAATAAAAATTGCGTTAAGAATCGCACCGACTGACTGCTACTTCACAAAATAAGAAGCACAGACAGTTTTATGAGTCATTTTGCTTTATTTTATTTTATCCCAAATACCAAAGCACAGACAGTCTTTGGCTCCATTGGAAATGGAAATAAGAGGAAAAACAAACATAGGGCAGATTAACCATTCTGAGCTGAAATGGCCACCAGTATGATTCAATTATGATTCTATTAAGGAAAAATAAAAAAATTCAATTATGATTCTATTTGGCAAATAGGTATCACAGGTCTCAGATGTCTCATTCAACATCTTATTTCAACGTCTTTCTTATCCAGAAAATCATCCCATTCTTTTAACCAAACCTACGGCTGTCAGCTCATACCTACTTACTGTAAATTACTGTTTACCCATCATTTGAATTTCCTCCCCAAGTCCTTTGAGAAATGTTTGCTCCCTCCGTTGTTTTCATTTGTTACGTATAGTTTGAATATGTGATAGGAAATGAAATCATACGTTAACAAATGAAAGCAACGGAGGGAGTAATACTGAGAAGATGAAGGTTAACGCTCCTACTAAAATACCATGACATGATAGTTCTGATGTGGTATGACACAAGCAAAAAGAAAGAATGGTTATATGTGTTGGGTAAAATATCTGAAGCTCTTTCAAAACATGGGTTTGCATGTCTCTAATTCACCAAATATATAAATGAAATCAAATCTAACCTAAAAACATAGCTGTCGTCTGGTTTATTTTATGGGTGAATAGACTCATGGACACAAACCTCAAACTCTTGACTACTGAATGCATTATTGTGTCACGATACGCCCTTAAAAACAGACCGTGAGACATTTGTCTTGACGTCTTTAGTAGAACCTAATAGATCTTAAAAAGTTAATTCAAATTTTGAATGAACCACGAATGGCAACTTAATATGCAGGAACTGTAACATTGAAGCTGTCTAAGAATTTCTAATAAGGTTCTATGCAGAATCATCATGGAAATCGACAGTCATCCCTCATCAGAAATCTATGCAGAACATCAACTTCATGCTAGTTTCTCTGTTTTTCAGCATATGTTGCATTCAATGTATCACATCAGTCATTGAGACGTTCAAAAGGTCAAAACCTGAACTAACTAACCAAACATCTTAGAAAGATTAAGCTAATCAAACCACAGCCTACCAAAGCCTCCTAAGATTAAAGTTTCCATCATCAACTGTTACATAGAAAAAAAGAGAATCCACTTCATTTTTCCATTGTTTCAAATCCTTGTAGGATAGTTCAAGTTAGCGTAATTTTGACAGTTTCTGACCAAACTTTATAACAGCGTTAGTCATTACTCCGCAAATGAATTCATAAAAAAAATGAAGCAGACATATATGGACCCATAAGATTGGTCTAACCTCTAAAGTGATGTATGAGCCTAGCTAAGTTGGACTGACTTCAAAGTACATTATCGTATTGCTTACTTTCAGAATAGTATCTTGTGGGTCTGCTAATACTTTTCTTATTGCTGATTTCCCCTTTTTTACCACCCAAATAATATGCACTTTCCACGCATAAATACAACGACATTACCCACCAGTACCTCAAAACCTACCGCTTATGAACGGGGGTCGTATGTACGCAAGTTTTACCTCTGTCTTGAGAACATCGAAAGCTACTTAAGGAGCCCATAAATTGCACCTTTAAATACATGTCTAGTATGTACCTTCCCAGCCCACCCTCCTCCATTCTCTTTTCTCTCTAAAATGGGATTTCTTCCATGTCCTCTACCATGCCCTTCAGAGAATGAAAACCAATGTGATTCGAATCGCCTTCGATCAGGCCACTCGTCTTCTTTTTCATCCTCATCTTCACTTAATTCTCGACGAAGTCTTTCGTCCCTACCCTCTCTTTCACCATTCCAACAGCTTGACGAACTACACCCTAACACAACACAGCACCAATGCATTTCCACCCTCAAAGGCCACTCATCCTATGTCTTCTCCCTTACGCTCTCAAGCAAGCATCTTTACAGCGGATCATCCAACAATGAAATCCGGGTCTGGACTAGGGACCCGACTACTCACGATCAGTCTACTATACCTGAGCAAAATAACAGCAATATAGTTGCTAACATTACAAATGGTGCAGTCAAGTCCCTGGTAGTCTTAGGTGACAAATTATTCAGTGCACACCAAGATCACAAAATTCGGGTTTGGAAGATAGACGTTAACAAACGAAGAAGATACCAATGCATAGCTACACTTCCAACAATGAACGACCGATTCCAAAGGCTACTATCAGCTAAAAACTACGTAGAAGTACGTAGACACAAATCATGTACATGGGTTCACCATGTAGACACCGTGTCATCTCTTGCCTTATCAAAAGATGGTTCTCTCTTATACTCAGCATCATGGGATAGGACGTTCAAGGTGTGGCGAACATCGGATTTTTGGTGCCTAGAATCAGTAGCTAACGCTCATGATGATGCCATAAACGCGCTTGCCTTATCCAATGATGGTTATGTATACACCGGATCTGCTGATAAGACGATTAAGGTGTGGAAGAAAAAACAAGGCCAAGAAGTAAAGCATTCTCTGGTTACAACTCTGGAAAAGCACAGGTCTGCTGTCAATGCATTGGTTCTCAGCAGTGACGGGTCTGTGCTGTATTCCGGAGCTAGTGATCGATCTGTCGTAGTTTGGGAAAGGAAATTTGAAGGCATGGTGGTGGCTGGAGCACTCAGGGGACACAAGAGGGCCATTTTGTGCCTGGCCGTGGCGAATGATCTACTGTTCAGTGGTTCAGCAGATAAGACTATCAGGGTATGGAGGAAATCAGCTGTTGATTTGAGTTATACTTGTCTGGCAGTCTTAGAAGGACATATGAAACCAGTCAAGTGTCTGACTGCAACTGTGGAATCAAGGACTTCTGATTCTGGTACTTCTTATCTAGTGTACAGTGGTAGTTTAGATTGTGACATTAAGGTGTGGCGAATTTGAGTTCCTCTTGTCTGATCAGTTTTATAACATGTCATCATGTTCTATGATGTTTATGTTGTAAACAACAAAATGTATATGTAATAATGGTGAGATATTTATTTATTTATTTATTAAGACTTTATGTTCTTTGAAGATGACCTTTAGCAGAATCAGGATACAGCAACTACAGAAACATGCAGTAACCTTAAAATTACCAGTAAGTGCAGTCAGACTTGAGTGTCCTATGATATGTGCGTGATTCAGGTCTGACGATAACTAGTGTTTTTGCCTATCTGCTCATTCAAATCTATCCTGTTTGTCACTTTTTACTGTTGTCTTTGCATTTTTCGAGATAAAAATAGAAGTCAGGTTCTGGAAACGGTAAAGGGGGTAAAAAGTTCATCTAAATATTTTACTCATCATTTTTTATGTGGAACTATAATGGTATTTTGTCAACTTAGGAAAACAAGTGCAAAGGAGAAGTTAACAACACAATGGTGTGAATACGGAGTTGCTTATATAACTCTCTCTCGAATGTACACGATACATATTCTAGTCCTAGTAACTAGCAGGTAAGACATAACAAAATCCTTTGTGCAGGAAGTTACTTTAAATTAAAGAATCAAAATATAATACAGAAAAAGGTACATCTATTGTTTACTTAAGAAGAACACTTAGCGCAGAAGAGAAGCAGAGGAAAATAAAGCATCAAAATGACAATATCCAACTTACAGGGACCATAAACAAGTTATCTGACAAAGCATCAAGTTGGACTTACTACTCAGTCAGAATCAAATAACAGAATGGACAGCAGCAAGTAGCTCAGAGCTCTCAGTATGGGCAAATAAAAGGTTGATCACATTAGATAAACGTAAGTCACACAATAATGCAATATCATAAAAACAAATAAGGTGTGCATCAAAAGATATCAAATTCATGATCAAAATGATGTAATCTTGCCACCAAAAAAAAAAAAAAATCAGTGCAGACAGTCCTTGATCTCCATGATGCTAAAGGAAAATTTCAGCGAATCTGCTACTTATTTACAAGCAATATATGTGTGCTAAGCTATCCTATTATCTGCAAAACAAACTCTACAAGTAAAGTTGGCAACATGAATTTGGACAGAAAAAGTCAGATTAAAGTTCAAGTCCTTCTCCACTTTTGATCTACTTTCTACGCAGATTGTATCACATATCATTGCTAGTCAAGAGTATAGTTCAAATCCTTTTTCCGAAGCAGTACTAGTCAAGTTTCAACACCTAATATGACAAATTATACAGATTTACCAGTGCTATGCAGCACTGAAAAGAAGAAGCTAACCTACATATCTATTCAAAAAAACAGAACTAGCTACCAGTGTTATGCAGGGTAAAATTATACTCCATAACTACAGTTTCGTTACGAAAAGAAAGAGAGATGGTCATGGTAACAAATGAAGTTACACAATGAACGTTGATTATTATTACAGTAATAAGCTCATCCATTTAGTTTTAGCATGTTGAAGATTTAGTGTGAGATCATCACCTAAGAAAGGTGACAACTCTAGTTAAGTTTTAGTATATCTTGTGCTAGCACGACTCGACTCCTAAAGTCCTATTCCAAAGGCTAGAAAACAAAATCAACTTGAGATTTCGATATTATTGCTACATAATTATCAATCATTTCTCTTATAAATCATTCATCTCACGAATCTGAGGTGTTCTCGTATAAAATCCACAAGTGATGCATGCCTCTCATCATCATTGATTATGATGGAGTTGAGAGCAGCCACACAGCTAGACTACACATTAACTTCCTTAGAAAGATGCTTAGAGTCAAGGTCACATATGTGTAAACAGCGGCCATAACCATAAGCATCACAAGTCGCTGTCTATAAGACTTCTTTTTCAAAGTAATATAGTCCGATACTCCAACACATGAGCTACATGACATTGAAATCTTCTTCTACGGCATATTCTCTACATTCACCTAACATGAACTAAGATATTTTGAAACTTGAGAGTTTGAGACTGATACTGTAACATCTAAAGATAATGAAAAGGTTACTACCCCATAAGCCCATAAGGCCATAACCATGGAGTTGAGGTTCACGTTGGTCTCAGTCCTTCTAAACTAAGGTTACAAACGCAAGAAGCAACTTCTGGTCGTTGGCTTAACCTGGATCACAAATTGCGGGAATTATGGATACTGCATTTCATCAAACTACATATACAGTCCTATAATTATCATCGGCAACCAATGCAGTACCATATCTTCAACAGTTCAGACACTCTGCATCTAACAAGCTAGGAACGAAATGCATACCTTACAAAGACATCCGCTTCTCAGCACTTACATAGTCATTAGTCAGTAAGCTCTCTCCTAAGAAGCCTGCAAAACAGAACGAGCTGCTTACATGACATGTACAAAAACCACTTTAAAGTAATTAGAACCACAGGAAATCAACAGAATCATTATGGAAGGCACTCAAAAATCTACAAATTTAAAACCAAATATGAAAAGTCCAAAATCCATGTCATTATTTCAGAACCGCAGGCCACATCTATGAGCAGACATTTGTAACCATAGTACCAAACATCATTACACAATTACTTGCAAAAAGATGTATGAAGCACCTAAGATTTATGAAGAGCCAAAATGGTATTGACAAATATTATGTTCTGCTTACCAAAACTTGCATTTTGTATGTCAATGTGATTTTGCCATTGATTTGTTTGGGCTGATAACTGCTGCTCATAGTAGCATAGTCCAACAGATGAGCTAACTTCCTCTACTTTCACCTAACACAAAGTTAAGATTCTTTGAAATGTTAAGAGCTGTAATTTGTAAATAGGATGAAAGTCTTAGAAACACAGTTCCTCTAGTTGATGTTTTGGTTGTTTCAGTCCTTCTAAACTAAATGGTACAGACAAAAACAAGCACTCTCTGATAGTAAATACAACCAAGTAGAGTAAAAACAACACCAAACATCAAATTTTAGTAAGGTCCTCGTATTGAATGTCTAACCTAGATATCGATGCTGAATTTTCATCAGAGTAAAGGTACATCCATACAGACATTCTAAAAATCACAATTCTGAATCACAGACGTCTGACCTGACAGCAAGAGACATGTTGGAATGAGCATATGTGAACACTTGGTAACTAACGTAATCAACACTATATGCAATGTATCTACAACAGTTCAAATATTAAGCAACTACAAAGATAATAAATAAAAAGCATACCTCAAATCATACATCTGCTCCCCAGTATCTACATACAGTATGTACATTGTAAGTTTTTTGAAAAGGTCATTTCTTTGAGCCTCCAAAACAAGCAGGCTACTTAAACCACAAATCCGAAATATAGCTACTCAACCAGAATCATCATGGGAGCAGCCGAAAATATACACAAGCGATACCCAATTCACATGCCAGGAAAAAAAAAAAAAAGAGATGTCAAAACCCCATTCAGAACCACAGCTATGAGCAGGCATTTATACTTAACCATATCGTAAGGCAATTAACTCCAACAGAGTGTAGGATGCACTGTAAGATGTACAGTACAAATTGCTAAGAATTGATATTGACTATGATTATGTTCTGCTGGCTTGAACAACCCAGTAACATCTAACAACCATTATGAAAATTGCGTCGAGAATCGCACTGACTGACCATTACTTCACAAAATTAGAAGCACAGACAGTTTTATGAGCCATTTTGCTTTATTCCATTATGTCCCAAAAACCAAAGAATAAGTAGTCTTTAGCTCAATTGGAAATGGAAAGATCCTCTCCCTCTACTCACGTCCATTTAAAATCCCCTAATCCAAAGACGGGTTGTTAAGGTTCATTTCATGAGAAGTAGTAAATCAATGAAATTGTATTGGATGTTGAGCTCAATTTTAGTAAATTTGACCTAGTGGAAAAAAAGGTAATGAAGTGAAGACAACCTAATTTTTCACACAAATTTTTCGCTATTTCAAAATTTAAACCCTAGGCCTGATAGCTTAATTGGCACAATTAAAACCCGATTTACTACTTCTAATCTATGTTACTCTCCACATACCCGGACATTAAACATTTGGACATAGGTATGACACTCCAACCCTCGTTCTAGGTCAAAAACACGACTTTTTAAATAAAAATAGTGCACTCGTATCTCTAGCCGTGTCTTAGTAACATAGATTCCACTACTAATCTACGCAGTATGAAAGTGAGTTGCAGTTTCTTGACACATCTATAGTAGATTGTTCGTTACGAAACTACCAAATATCAATTTAATCCTTATTATTTAAGCTTAGCGTAATCAAAATTAACACATAAACCTAGAAATTAGGGATGAGTAAAACCGAATAAAATTGATACAATCCCAACACAAATGAACAACGTATGAATCATCAGACAGAAAAAAAAAAACGTAAGTCGCTTCTAAAATAAAATTTGTATAGTATAGAAAAATCAATTAATTAGGGACATAAGTTTACCTAAGATTTGGGGGGAAATCCGATCGGATATGAAGAAGATAAGTCGTCCGAGCCGAGAGAATGGTGAGAATGGCGGGAAAATGAAGTTATCTTGATTCGATATCGGAAAATTTAACGGTAATGATCTCAAATTTACCTAGTCTTCCGAAAATAAACTCACCTTCTATTATCGATTAAAATAATCTTGAGTTTCGGTTGGTTTTACGAAATAGGTCCCGTCTTCTTTGCCGAGTTACATTTTCTAAAAAGAAGAAAGTAATGATAAAAGCAATATAAAGTTTGGTTTTCCCGAAAAGTTACTAACCCATTTTTCTCTTATCAAAAGCACTAGACGGTTTCCCTAAAAAAGCACTAGAAGCGCAAAATCAACCTATATTCATCATCCATCTCCTCATTATATGATTTTATAGATTACTCATCGGAGTTACAAGTAATTCATCATTAGGCATCTGGAACGTAACACATTGTACATGCAAAGAATTGTTTTCGTTGAGATGTTTTTTCCACGGTTTGAAAAATGTGTGTACATGAAAATGGATCGTATTTTGACATTTACATACTACCCAACTACGATAACTGGGTAGCCGTATTAGTTACCAAACATTCACATACTAATTTCACTCCCTTTGGAAGATTACACACATGACCCATAAGCCCAAAACAGAGTAAGGTGGACTACTAAACAAGGGCCAAAGGCCCAACAAATTTTGTCAGTAAAACAGAGCTGACTTTACTTGTTAAGAAAATTTATTAGTCATTGGGCCTTAACCTTTGATAAAGGGGGTTGCTAAACGTAACCTAAATAATACTAGCGTAACCTATTTTTTCCATTTTTCTTCCAATCTTACCCTTAATGATATCCCCCTCCCTACAATTCTCACAGTTAACCTTAACCCTCTTTTCGAGGAAAAAAAAAAGTAAACGTACAACACAATAAACACACAACTTCAAGCAAGCAACCCTAAACACTCATAATATCAAACACTACATCACATTGCAAGTAAAGAAAAGGTTTCAATAATATCATGGAAATTTTGAACTCGACGGAATCGAGGCAAAATAACAATGAAATTGAGGTAAGTAATAGGTTACGGAGTATTACATATCGCGCAAAATTCTGCGTGGTTTTTTTTTTTTTTTTTTTTTTTTTTTATGATGCAACACTCTTTTTATTTCCTTGTTTGTTTTTTTCTTAACATGGTGAGGTAAGATGACTTGGAATCATATGTAGAGCTTTTTGAATTTTGATCAATTATTATGTGTATATAATAGTTGATTCGTTGTTTGCGTAATTGTCTGGGGTTCTATTGGCTTTCCAACTGCATAATACACGACATCAAAGATGGCTGCTGCAAGTTGGACTTCCCATAACTGATTATATAGCAAACCCTCCCTTGAGGGATTTCTCATTACCATCGCATAATATTATTTTCAGCTGCTTGTTTAACTTGTATGAACACTTAAATTACTTCTAAATTCATCTGAGATACTATCCTTAATCAATAAGTGCTCAACTCGGTAATGCTTAAATTTCGTGACCATAAGACAGCACCCAAACTTTCAGCACAGAAACAGAGTTGCCTCAGTGATACCCACAGTGTTGAACAGCCTATAACTTTTGAACCAGTTATTTTTTTGAAGCTCTAAATTATTTCATTGGATAGTTAGATTTTTGAACTTTAATTTGAGCACAAATTTAGCCCAATTCCATAATCTGTAGATGGATATATCATACCTCAAACTTCAGACCTGAAAACTGTCAATCTTTACTGCAGCCTCTCTGACAGCCTGCCTAAACATTAAACTGCAAGTTCTTGAGTGATCTTTTTGTCATAATTCCAAAACCAGGGTTTAGTTTGATCTCTTAGCTTTCCGAAAAGGTATGGCACATAAAAATTGAGCTCCGTTTGGACCTTCTAACAGGCTCTCAAAACTGAGTGCGCAAACCTGAAATTCTTGCACCTGGATTATTCTTTTATTTAGAACTTGACATTTGTAAGACCTTGATTCTGCATCACTACTTCTCAATTACACCAAATTCACCTTCATGCTAATTACAACTCCATGTTTTAGTTCCATGTTTAAGCTTTCCAAAAAGGTATAGAACTCCCGCAATGACCTTCATTTGCTTGTCCAAATAATCCTCACAAATCGATTGCGCAAAACTGAATTTTCAGGTTTCAGAATTTGTCTTCAATAAGATTTCTCCTCAAATCTTGGCTCTCAAATTTGAAGGGCTTATTTCTTCTTGCACCTGCATCAAAGACTTCCACCATCATCCTTCAAGCGAGCAATCGACTTAGTTCTGCCCTTGTCAGTGTATCTTTCACTCCTAAAACTCGAACCACGAATAGCAGGCTTCGATTTATGATCAACTTCATCGTCTTCCCGACACTCAAGACTCCAAATCCGGCTCTGCCATCAAATCCATCAAATTATTCCTGAACCCCAAATCCGAAATATTTTTGAGGAGAAATGAAGAAAGTTAGGGATATTTAGAATATTGCGTGTAGATGCATGAGTCCAAAGGTTTCGTACCTTTGTCGTGGATCTGGATTACACAATTGAAAAACTAAAAACTTAATCTTTAACTAATTACACAAGAAAATAATCCCAATACAAAAAAGAATCAATCTTTAACTGATTTCACAATTAAATCAATAGTTATAATCAAACCCAATACAAAAAAAAACTTAAGAATTGCACCCATAGAAACAAAAATTGAAACACAAAAATACCTGAGATTTATAAGAATTGGTCAAATAAAGCATCATACGAGCAGAACTTTCCTTCGAAAAAAAACCCCAATTCAATTTATGAAACCCCCAATTCGCATATAAACCCTAATCTTCACATAATCTAATACTAGTGATAATTACCTTTCCCTAAATTCTGAGTTTATAACTCAAGTCTATAACAACCCAATTACAAATAAGATACTAAAAAATCAAAAGTTAAACAATACTAATGTCAAATTAAACAATAATGATCTTCCCTTGACTGATGATCTACGCCATTGATGATGGATGATGGATGATAGATGATGGAGCAGCCTCCTTCCCTTCACTCTTATCGTCTACGCCATGGATGGATGGTGTACTGGTCTTCTATAGAAAAATTATCAACAACCAAAGCCATGGTAGAGAAGACGCTGTTAAAGATATTCTGTTTACTTGTTCAAGGTATTTGTGTTATTTTAGGAAAAATGGGGATATAATGGGAAATTTAACAGGTTACGTTAGTAAAAAAAAAGTTACGTTTAGCAACCATGTTGATAAAACCAAAGCCTAATGGCAGATAAAAAGCATCTTCCTAATTAAGCTTCTTTTTTTGGCTTTACTAAAAGAAGTTACGTTCTCAAAATTTCTTCTGGAATATTATCGAAATGATTAGTACACGATTTCAATCCATAAATCAAGAAAAAAAGGGAAGCCTTTAAATTGGAAGACCAATGCAACTTTTTCTCTTTGCAAAGTTTTAATTTTGGTCAAATTTAAAGCTAATTAAAGCTATGAGTAATTAAAATTCCTAGCTAACATGGTGGTAAGTGTTGGCCTTTTAGATGATTTGAGTTACACATGAACCGCAAAAAGTTTAATTATATGCATCGGTTTACTAAGTGGATCTTTGCATTTCCAATATATTGCCTTTTATATTGAGAGTAATCATATATGTTTATCTAAGGGTATTGTCTTCATTTTTGGTTCATTATTCAATTCGCGTCGAAACATATTCTTGAGAGATTTAATTAAGTATTACCGCTCAAAGACTCACACAAATTAATAAATCATGTTTATGGGTTGAGTATCGATTCAAGTTAAGATCGACCAGTAGGTCAAAAAATTGTGATCAGACCCCAATTTTAATGACCGCAAAACCAAGTGAAACTTGATTCGTTCCATTTTTTTTTTTTTTTTTTTTTGTCATTTGGGTATACCGAATTTTGCTCACACCCACACATTTTATGTTTACGTCTATTGAAGTACTTATGCTGTCAATGGTCAATTTTGAGATAAAATTTTACCCGCGACTCCTTGTCACGCTTGTTTTTTGTTCATCCCATTCCCAGCTAGGAATCACATGAGAGGTATAGCAAAACAAAAAGGGGATGAAATTGACAAATTAAAATTGGACATATTTGGCTGTCAATTAGTGATAAATTGTCACCTTTAAAATCGTTATCATCAACATTGTGTATGTTGATATATTTGAAAGCAAGATTTACAAAATTTCGTAAAGAGTCATGTTTTTTGCTTATTAGTTTGAAATTTCAATAATTAACAATAATTTTCCAAAGTTTAGAACTTTAATCTACTATTGAAAACGACATTCAAACAATGATCTTCTCGTTGGTTTGTAAGGTTGAATGTCGGGCACGAATGAAGTGGTGGACTCAAATGAGATTCTCTAACAATTGATTCGTTGTAAACGACAACGTAAATTTTCAAAATAACATTGTTACAAAATAGTAAAAAACATGATGGAGTGCTTCATGAAAAATCAATTAATGCAAAGATTTAGCTTATTCTTAGTGGATCGAGATTATTATTTTGTTTATGAGGTTCTAGAGTTTACTTGAAACAAAGTCAGGCATCCAATCGCTTCGATAACTACAGAAAATAATTTAATACGGTACCTTAATTATCCATTTTCAATGGACTAAGAACGATTCATATCAGCTTAGATAAATTTGATATACAAATCGCCGAGACTAATAAAATGCTATATGGTCAAAATGTATGTGTTCTAGGGTGGTAAAAACACCACTTTTTACCATCCATTCTTCCCTTCCACTGAAAGTTAAAGTCAAAATAGAAAAGAAAAGTTAGGAAGGATAGGTCAGAGTTATGTACCCTTAAGACGATGATTATGTCCATTTTCTCTCCCCCATGTAATCGAGAACTTCAACTCACACGACCCACCTTTTCTTCTTTTTCTCTCTCTCTATCTCTCCTCTCCTTTTTCTTATAGAAACTCATCTATATCTAGCTAGCTATTTAGCTAGGACTTTGGGAAAAAAAATCTCATATAAATTTCCTCTTTATTATTAATTTCTACTACTAACATTCAAACCCATAATAATCATCAAAAACAAATATAATCATCATCATCATAAACTTCCTGCACAAAAACAATCATCATGTCCTCAAATTCCTCCTTCATATCATCATTAAACCCTTCTCCTTCATTCTCTTACTTTTGTCAACGCTCCTCTTCTTTTTACTCCTTCAAAAAATCATTGCTGATAGTAATAATTAGTAGAGGAAACTTGAAGAGGAAGAAGAAGAGGAGGAAATTTCCATCAAGATGGTGAAGAAAGATTATTCAACAATATTATCATGTATTTCCTTCTCATTGAAGAACTTGAGGAAACCCTAGCTTCGCTTTTCACACTGCTTTTTAGCTCATATCAATATTATTATTATGAGACGATCTCATAAGTAAAATTTCGCTAACTTCATTCATAAGCAAGAAATGAAATGAATTGAAGTTGGTTTTTAAGGGTTCGGTAATTATGAGATTACTCAAGCTAAGCTGAGCGTATGGAAAAGGTGATGATGATGGTGACGAGGTTATTTTTTCTTCGCTCTTCTTTGAGATCTCATATGGGGAAAAATATGGAATGAAGCATCACGGTCCGATCTCGTAAATTTCTTTTTCAATTATATATGCTTTAAGTTATATCGTAGATCTAGTACTCCTTTATGTTCGATCATAAGATGTGACCAAGTTTTCAGATGAAGGTCACACATACACCTACTGCAACTCTCCCAAGTTTATTATGGCATTCAAAGAACAAATTATTGAACCATATTTCTTGGCGAGTTATTATTAGGGTATCTTGGTTTTGTACTAGTATATGTAATAGTGTAAGTTACTTATGGGTTTGCTATAGTTGTTATTTTCTTTAATTTAATCAATTTAATTTACACATATTATATACTGATATTACCTTGTTGTTTCAATTTGTTTGCTAGTAGGTCGTTATGAAGACTAATGGTGTAATAATAGTACGTTGTTGTTGGAGTACTAATGTTTGGGTGCAAGTTTGGGAAGCATGCAAAATTAAATGTTTGGGTTTCTATTTGTATGAAAATTTCTTGCAAAAAGGACAATAATAAATGAATTATTCTCCAAAACAGTGAAAGTCTGTTATTATGGAAATGAAGTTTCTATATTTGTGAAATCTGAAGGGACAGTGAGTATAATTTGTACTATTATTCTTATAGGACTGAGATCCCCTAGAGTTGAAAAATAACTTTACACGGTAGAGTTTATTTAAAATGGAAACTTAACTCTACCATGTAAATTTATCTCTTGTTTTCACAAATAAAATTTCAATTATATTTTCCGTTCATAGTAAACTTTACCAACTCTATGAAAAAATAACTCCAGGCGATCTGAATCCATTCTTATATTATATGATGTCATATTACTGCTTATAGTAATAAGTTAGTAACCCTGATAAATTTCAGGATCAGATTAATTTGTATGTAGTGTATATGTAGGAGCTGTCCATCTAGCTAGGGTTGCATTGCAAAGTTCTTATCATACTCCATATATTTGACTACTGTTTAGAGTCTTTAGACTGATTATGAAACATACAGAAATGTAATCTTGAAGCTTCATTAATTATAGTTAAAATGTCTCATATTTATGAGTTATGACCATCCATCATGTCATTACTAGATCTTAATTAATTATTCGAGTGAATATATTGTAGAAACATAATTACGGTTAGTCATCATTTCTGGTTTAGCCGTCAAGTCGTTGGAAGGAGTCTTTGAAGCGATGGAGTAGGATAATGTCGTTGCGACGTTGCTGTAATTAAGCTATCTTAACTTATACGGATTTACATTTTAGCTATTTCGTGATGAATAATTATTCTGTATATTGAACGATTGTAGATTATTGAGTAGCGCATATATGTGCTTCAAATTAATTGGATGCAAAATATAGTCATTATATTTCATGTCAGATTAACTATGAGTTATCGTCCATCATATTATTATCATTGCCATAGATAATGGTTTTATTATTATTTACTCCGTATGTGGCAATAGTGCGTGCAATACTATCTAGTGAACTGCTGGCTTGGATTCATCGTTTTTAGCATGTCAATTGGTTTTAAAACGGAATAATACTATGCCTAGCTATGGTATTACTAAATAAGCTTTTGAACACGATCGCATGTATTTGTGCGGAGTCTATATATGCGTACTTCTCTTACTCAAATTGAGTTAGGAATGGCAAAACGAGCCTAGCATTTCATCAATAAGAATATGCATGTGTGGTCAAATTGGCCAAATACTAATTCGATCAGTAAAACGCAAAAAAAATGTAACTTTAGTTTATGAAATTTACCATTGTGGATGGAGGCCTAGGCCGTATCTTAGTTTCCTTTTATAGGATTTTTCATGTCACTCAAACGTCGGCATCCAAATAAACAAGGAAACAACGACTTATTAAAAGAGCATCATCAAGAACTTTAATTTAGTGATATTGCCTTAACAAATCCCTCGCCAATCAGTTCATAATTATTTGTCATTGTCTGCCAAATGAAATAAAGGTCACATTTCACATGAGATTACACTATACTCCGTATATATATTCCCACATTTTGAATTGTGACCAGTTTAGTACACTCACATTAGCTAGCTAGCAACCTCATGCACTTTCTTTTTAATTACTTTTGAATTGAAGTTTATGTGATTACGCTTCCCCCCTAAAATTCTAAGTCAATATGTGTATTTATGTTGCCCTTCTAAATTCTCCTCATGTTATCCCAATTTCTACCCAAATCGGACAGTATATACCATTGTACCACGTTAACAAATACGGAGTACTTTTATATAGAGGTGATATACGTTATCGGTGAACCTCTATATAGGCTTTTTTTTTGGAAAAAACTTTATACTCATATAACTGCCGGACATTTTGAAAGCAAATTTCTTTCCACTTATCGATCTCCGATCCGTTGATCTGTTGAAGTTAGTTTCTTAAACTACGGGGTTTCTAAAGTGTGCCCATAGGACATGTGATAAAACTCAATTTCCTTCCTTGATTAAGTGATATTCTCACTTGAAAAAAACAAATTGTGGAATCTTATTGATTAATTCAGGAGAATATCACTTAACTATAGAAGGAAATGAATTGAAGTCTCATCATGTACCCTATAGGAACACGTTAGAAAAATCCATTAATCTATATCCTTACAAAAAGGTATTCACAATTTCCTTGTTATTTCTACTTTTATACTTTAATAAGCTAAGGTTATGTAAAAGAATATTCACCCAGTAAAGATCGATACTAGTACACCATAAATAAAAAATATTTTAAAAAACAATTCAAGGTATACATTTTCTTCCAATACATTGGATACCATGATTTTTGTGCATATAATTTGTATACATTTCAACTATACAACCACCGAGAAATGATTAAATTAAAAGACATAATGTCCTCTATAAAATGAGCGCCTGTAATGTTACGCTCCCTTCCAACTAATCCATGACCCTATACCTTATCAGGTGCGCGGTGCGCCCAATCTTAGTATGTTCCTCAAGTTCTAACCACTTGCCACAACTCGTATCTAATCTAATATCTATCTAATCTAATCTAATCTAATACTATATATTAAAACTTGAAATCAAGTCTTTTTGACATTTATTAATTGGATAGAACTAAGTAATTACATATTATGAAAATTATTAGCTAATTTATGGAAAATAATATAATTTATGGTGATTTTGGTGGTAAGCTAATTTATGGAAAATAATAGTGTTGCTAATAATATTATAACAAAGATAAACTGATAATTTCATAAAATGAGTATAACAATATAGATATACAGCCCGGGCGCGGGCCCGGCATACAAACTCGTATATATCTAATCTAATACTATATATTAAAACCTGAAACCAAGTCATTCCTAGAACGACACCTGGCGTTCATTAATTGGATAACACTAAGTAATTACATATTATGGAAATTATTAGTTCATTTATGGAAAATAATATGATTTATGGTGATTAAGGTGGTAGGCTCATTTCGGAAAATAATAGTGGTGCTACTAATACTATAACAAAGGTAAATTGACAATTTCATAAAATGAATATAATAATATAGATATACAGCCCGGGCGCGGGCCAGACATGCAAACTAGTACTATATATTAAAACCTGAAACCAAGTCTTTCCTAGAACGACACTTGGCATTTATTAATTGGATAGAACATAAAAATAGCATTAAATATAATTATCGGTTAAGATATGGTAACAAATTATCATAGAGTAGTATAATATAGCTAATTTATGGAAAATAATTATTAAAGTAATTTATTTGAATAAAGATAAGCTGTAGTATAGTATAACTAATTTATGGAATATAATCATTATGGTAATTTATTAGAATAAAGATAAGCCAACATTTTTCTTATAGAGTGAGTATAAACAATATAAATATATAGCCCGGGCGTGGCACGGGCATGCAAACTAGTATATATGTAATCCTGAACCCGCTCAATTCTCACGCTGACACGTGACTTATAATAATATTATTATATTGTAAATAATGTTTATCCAAAAAAGGATATGATAAATATATGGTAATATTATTTTAATAAAATAACATTATTACTTTTATGGAAAATAGTTATGTAATATAATAATTACTTGATTTATGGTAATTTGATCAAATATCCACGGGTGTTTCAAAATGGGACTTTGATTTTTGAAAGGTGATTTTTCCTCTAATTAAATTACAAATATCATACGGGTGTTCGAAATGAGATTTTAGATTTTTAAAGGTCTAATTACATTACAAATATCTCACGGGTGTTCGAAACATGACTTTAGGTTTTAAATGTGACTTTCCATCTAATTACATTACAAATATCCAACGGTTGTTTGAAATGAGATTTTAAGTTTCAGATAAAAAAATTCGTTTACATAATTTTAACATTTAAACATAAGTAGCCCGGGCGTTGCACGGGCTATCAAACTAGTGTTAATAAATCATCATAAAAACATACTGGTACAGAATGCCGTAATGTTGTGTCGATCATTCCTCCTCGCATCTATCCATCGATGTCAATTAAGATTTGAGTCCAAAGACGCGGCTACTCAGCCCAACACAACGAGTCAGCAAAAGTAGCCCAACTTCACCCACTTCGCTCTCTCGAACACACATCACTCCACTGTTTACCCCCAAAAAAAGTTACAACCCAGAAAAGAAAAAAAAAAGCCCTAATTGCAAAAATTCATCAATTTCTACTATAATCACTTCATTTCTCTGCTATCAATTGAAGATTTGATTATGAATTACTTGACCCAAATATCGGTATCTTCAATGACACTACTCAATCTGTAAAATTCGGTGCTGAGTAAAAAAAAAAAAAAAAAATTCGTGGGGAAATTGTTCGGAGCCGGGTATTTGAATCCGTAATGTCGGATAGTCGGAGGTCTCGGGTTACCGTCACACTCGGGCGCGGTGGTCGGGTAAAAATTTTCCCCCATTTCTCAAATTTTGTGAAATTAGGGTTTCATACCTTCAATTTTGATTTTTTTGATTTTATTTGCATTTTTTAGACTTTAAATTTTCTTGCTTTTATATTCTAGTATGTACATTTGTTAATTTTATGTACAATTGGGGTTTTAGTTTGTTAGTTGATAGGGGTAAGGTTGCGTACATTCGGACCGCCCTCGAAAACTAGGGTTAGTAAGGTTTTAGTAATGCTAGGTTAAGACTTAGAAATGTGTATTATGATGATGATGAATTGATGATTATATATGCTTGATTTCAGAAAGATTTGGTGTTGTTGGAGTTCAATTTCTTAGATTTTTGTAGAAATGACATACCTTTGGGTTTTGGGGTTGTGAGTTCGGGTTATTGAAGCGGGTTTGGGGACGTGAGTCGTGGGTTAGCTTGTTCTAGGTAGCTTAAATTGAATCAAAAGCCCGACTTTTAGAGTTTAGACTGCTACATTGTAATTGAACGAATCAAAATGTGGTGGGGGAAGGGAGGAGGGGCGGGGGTTGTGGGATTTGAGAGAAGGATTTGACAATAATTTGGGTGTATAATATCACATTCTTTAAGACTTGTGCGAACTCTGCACATGGCAGGGGGTGGTGGTGGGATTTGGGAGAAGGATTTGACAATAACTGGGGTGTATAAATCACACTCTTTAAGGCTTGTCGAACTCTGTACACGAAATAAACTAGGAAGAAAAAAAGGTGATGCGTACATTTGGACCTCCCCCGGACACTTGGGTTAGTAAGGTTTAGTAATGCTAGGTTAAACTTAGAAGTGAGTGTGTTGTCAGTACTTATCACTGCACAGATGTTGGTGTTGTGTGTGTTAAATTTCCTGGAAATTTGTAGAAATGACACCTATTTGAGTTTTGGGTAGTGAGTTCTAGTTATTGAAATGGGCTTGGGAACGTGATCCACAGGTTTGCTGGTTTAAAATGAACCAAATGGTATACTGATAGTGTACGACATTGCAATTCAACGGATCAAAATTTTGATGGGGGTGGAGTGTGGGGGTTGGTGGTGAGAGAAGAATTTGACAATAACTTGGGTAGTTGGGTGTATAATCTCACATTCTTCTAGACTTGTGCGAACTCTGTAGACAAAATGAACTAAGATAAACAAAAGGGCGTTGGAAATTGGAACTTAACTGTAACCTCTTGCTTTTCTTTTGAAGGTAGGAGAACTTGGGAAATGTGGATGTTGGTACTTGGTATTGCTTTCTGACTAAATTGGTGGTGAGTCAATGTAGGTGGTAAATAGGGCAGGGTTGTTGGATGAGGGGATCCCAATTGGCATGCCCGCTGCAGGAGGCAAGCGTTCCATCAGAGATAGACTTGGTGGTGATTCCGGAGATAGAAGCAAATCATATAAGCGGTGCGTATACATTTACTTGTGGTATTATATGTGATTGCCATCTTTGTCAATCAATCGCCCATGCTGTTTCATATGGCCAGAATTTAATCGGAGATTTCTGCTTCGTTTTGCTCAGTCTGATGGATTTTCATTTTTGTTTTTCAATTTTAATGCTAGTGGGTGGCAGTTTGCTTTTACAGAGATGATTTGGTGGTTTATTTTTACTGTAATCCTTTGATATTACTCGTGCTCATGAGTAATCATGATCTCTGGGACTTTTTTTGTTTGGTGGCTTTTGATATTCTATAATTCACAATGCAGGCAGCGTGGGGAGAGCTCAAGTACCTCAATTGGTAATGCCATGTAAAATTGTTATGCTTTTCTGTACTTTCTGATTTGTGAACATATACCCTTCCTACTAACCATGGTGCCTTTGAAAATTAAAGATATGTGTCTTGGTCAAGATGACCTTCGGTTCAAACTTCTGCAAAAAAACACGGGCCTGGACTCTGGTAACAGCGAGTCACTGCGCTGTGTTGATCTCCGAGAAAAACTGTCAAGTAGGCCTTCTCGACCTTCTGCTGATAGTATGACAATGCGGCCTCCAGAATCCGCTGCTAGTACACGGCATCCTGTGCGTGACCCTAGGGATTCTGGCATGACAAGGCATCCTGTACTTGGATCCAGGGATACTGGCACATTAGGTCGATTTCCTCCATTGAGAAACCCAAGTGAATTGTCTGTCATTGGTCCTCCTCGAAGTTATTCTTCCTGGAATTTGGAAAATTTGAGACGGAGATCTCCAGAGCCCTTGAGACACAGATCTCCAGTGGACTTGAGACAAAGATCTCCAGTGGGCTTGAGACGAAGATCCCCAGGGGCCTTGAGGCGAAGATCTCCAGTGGCCTTGATACGAAGATCTCCAGAGGACTTAAGACGAAGATCTCCTGGGTTTTTGAGACGAAGATCCCCAGATGTTATGAGACGAAGATCCCCAGAAGTTATGAGACGAAGATCTCCGGAAGTTATGAGACGTAGATCTCCAGAAGTTATGAGACGTAGATCTCCAGAGAGGCTTTTTCCCCCGCCTGCTGCTAGAGGACTCTCTCCCCCAAGAAGTAGAGAAGATATGCAGAGAAGACCATTAATCAGTCCGTATGATGAGGGAAGGTCAACTTCATATTTAAGGATCAGTCCAACTAGAGCTGTCCGGTCTTCTCCTTATCTTACTCAATCTTCTGTACCTGCACCTCCAATGAACTCTGTGGTACCAATCTCTCACTATTCTCAACCTGGTAGAATTGTGCAGAAGATCCCAACTGCGGTATGGTGTCTATCTACCCTCATATGTCCTTAGTTTATGTCACTGTTTTTTATGAGGACCTACTTTTATTGTCTAATGGCTTTTCTTGGAGCTTTTCTTTGTGTATACCTTCTAAAGTCATTATATGGCTCTCAAAAGTTAAGAGGTAACTTATATACTTGTTGTTTCCTATTGTTTATTTTTTTATTCTGGTAACATTTGTATTGGTTGTTGTTCGCCAGTACCTAAGCTGTAACTAGTCTTATCGTCAATATTTCAAGATAGAGGCAGTCTCATTATTTGAACTGAACTGCCTATTTGTATAGATATGTGAGGAGTCAGCAATTATTTATCTTTAGTGCATTTAATCACTTTTGTTTGGCTTTTCATGTGAGCGCTTTTGTTTTTTCCTTTGCAAATAGGTAGAAAGATAATTGCAACCAAAGCCTGTCAGTTGTCCTTGTTTTCCCTTCTTAATCTAGCGATGGCATTGCTGTGTGGTTGGAATAAGTTGTGATTTTAGGTGCATAGCATGTAGACAATTTGACTGAAGTATCATGCTGAATGAATGGGGCCATATTCCTAGTTTAATCAGGAGGATGCAGCTTCATTAAATTATCCTTAATTCCTGTGCATTTGTGTTAAAATTCGTGTATTAATTAACATAGGGGTTACTTTAAAGTATTTCGTATTACTTTGTTGTGTGTTATAAGGATTAGGTGTACTGAAATCGAAAGAAGTAACTCTGGTCTCCCACAATAATCTGTCTAAGTTGATACTGTCGTACTTGTATGCTTTTTATTTTTGTTCTTGACATTTCTGTATCTTTGCAGGTTGATGTGCCTCCCACTGTTGATAGTTTGCTGCAGTCTCTTGGCTTGGAAAAATATGCCATCTTTTTCAAAGCAGAGGAGGTGCGTCTTTCATGTTCCAGATGCTATTTGACTGTTTCTTAATGCCCTCTTACAAGTTACTTGAGAGTTTATGAACTTTTGGTGATTGAATTTGCTGGATACGTCATTCTAGAAACATAGCTGGAGTAGGGGAGTTTAGATATGAATAAGGAGGGGGGAGGGGGGGGGGCTTTCGTTAATGTGGTAGTATCTTTGTAGTAGCTCTGAATCGACAGTTTTCTGTTCTGGTACCTAAGACCAGGTTGAGCCAAATTATAGTGTCACAGTAGCTCTTTTGTAAATTGGATATTTGTCAGTTAGGCTGTGCAGTAATTCGTTTGTCCTGGAACCTGTGAATATATTGACAGGAGTTGGACTGATTTTTTTAATTACTGTCATGGGGTAAAGAAGTTTTGTATTACTCCATATTATAAGAGCCTGTAAAATTTTCCTGGACCTGCTAAATAAATGTATACGTTTTTGCCACGGCCTGAGTTTTTCCAACTCATGAGATCAAGTCACACTGTTGTGACACTACACATCATTGGTTGAGTTTTTTTTCTTTGTTTTTCTTTATGGGAAATTGTTCTGCATAAATGCTTCACGTAAGTTGCATATGTACTATTCTTGAATGGTTTACTGGCATACGGGTGTCCTGTGGGACCAGAGTTCAGTTACCTTAGTTTATCAATCTTTTACCCCTGTGGTTTCTTCACTTCAATGTGTCTATGACTTCTTGGCCTCTCCCAATGAAGAGCCTGTACCTTGAAAGGAAGTTTAGCCTTCCAAGTATCAATTAGGATTTATGATGTCCCTCAAACATAAACGAGGAATTGAGAATTAAAGGAATAACCTTTCTGTATGTTGTGTGTTGCACCTAAGGTTAGTATATAACGCTTGAGGATGACAAGATGTCCTGCTTTCAATTGCCATTAATTTAATAGGGTTGGATGAGTGGATCTTTAGTTTATGCTACTACACCCTCTCTCTTTCTTCGCCCTTTTGTAAAGGCTTCTTCTCTTCATGCTGATGAAATCTTTATTCCTGGAGCAGGTAGACATGAATGCACTGAGGCAGATGGGCGACAGTGATCTAAAGGACTTGGGCATACCTATGGTAAACATTAGATGTTCCTTCTATTTGATTTTCCCTTGACTTCTTTCTTGGTGTGTCTTTCTGTTCCTTAAGTTTTTGACTTATTGATGTTGGACGTAGTAATACTTCAGACTTTCTGTTTCAAAGCTGCTAGTGCTAGTCTTTCAATGCCGAGTACTTGTACAAAAGAATAAAAGAAAAATATTAGTTGAAAAAAGAAATATTTGAAGCTAGTCTTTCAATGCCGAGTACTAGTACAAAAGAATAAAAGAAAAATATTAGTTGAAAAAAGAAATATTTGAATGTCTCAGATTTCCACTCTGTAAGCCTTAAATTTGCTCTTCTCTGATAGAATGAAGGCACACAAAGATAAATTCGCTCTACTGTTCTTGATGTCAAAAAAAAAAAAAAAAAAATCTGCTGTTCTGCCTCGGCTTTCTCAGCCGAATGATACAATTTTGTTTGTGAAGGCTGGTATCTTGATATTCCTAGGCTGCATTACCTCTTTCCTGACTATAACAACTCTGTGTTTGCAAACTAAGGATTTATTGGGATCTATCTTCATAAGATGTCTAACTGATATACAAAACATCTGTTTTTTTTTTTTTGTTTGTTGACGTCACGGTTCTTGTTATTGAACCACTTTAAAGTTTAAAATCATTAACTACTTTATCCTTCACAATGTCTTCCCAAGTCATAATCTGCTAGAGACAATTCTAGATGCAGTTAATCTTTACTTTACTCATTGTTCTGGTGCTTGTTGCGAGACGCCCTTTTACAGGGTAGTACCCTCCATTTCTAATAACTAATTTTTGGATGTGATTGCTCTCTTGCAGGGCCCTCGGAAGAAAATTCTCCAAGCAGTCGCGCCTCGTGCTAGACGTCTGCTGTAAGAGAGCATATTCTAGAGCGGAGATCGCTGCTTTTTGGCATGTCCTTCTCGCTCCTCCACGTTGAATGCTGCTTGTAATAGTCACTGCTGGGTGCTAGAGGCCGAGCTTACTCTTCTCAATTACTACCCTTACACTAAAAACACAATTTTTTTTGGGGGAAGTCATGTATGTATGGTAAATGTAACATTTTGCCATGCTTTTGCGATTGAGCTTAAAACGTACTCAGCTGTGTGACTTGCATCAACACATTCTATCTTGAGCGAAAACTGTAGAAATTTTGAAAATTTCAGGAACAAGTTGTATGAAACACTTTGAATGTACAGGCACTCCGGTTATGCTGCATATGCTATAATTACCGATTGGTATCATTGACAGTTTAGTCCTTTTTCATTATTAACCACGCAGTAGTTGGTAGTTGATAAACTAACTACTGCGTGGTTGTCAATTTGGTGGCCACTCTTTCACATTACGCTACGAGCTGTGTACTCCGATCTCTCAAGGGTGGCCAATTCCAAAATCCGTAAATATAAACAACCCCCTTCTCCCTCCAGACCTATTAACGGTCAAATTTTTGGAACGCGGGAAATCTAATATATGCTCCCAAAGTGGCCGTTATTTCCTCCACCCCCGACAACCACCATGATTTCATCGTTGAAAGAACACAGCCTCGAAAACTCATCATTGTTTACAAACAACACTCATCAAGAACTCGGGTCATACTCTCTTCTTCTTTACGACATTGATGGGTTTTCTTGTTGTTTCCGGCGCTTATCTCCGACGGAATTATGGTCCAAAGTCTTGGTGTTTGCCGCTCTTTTCGCGTACTTGCTTGTGTTCTCTAACCCTTTTCAGAATGTACACTACGGTGGCCTTTATTCTTGAGAATGGGACGACGATGGTACTGGTGATGATGATGATGATGATAACAACGACGGCGACGACGATGATAATTTGGAAGGTTACTGGGATGATGATCAGGAGGTTGCAAGGTACTGGGATAAATCGGATCGTGAATGTGTTCGAGTGTTCGAGGCTTTTTTAGCAAGATACTCTTAATTCTTCGTTTCGAATTTTTATAATTGGATTCTATTTGTTTGATTGTTTTGGAATGATTCAGTTTCAGTAATAAAGTTGCAATTCATGTTTTTGAATTTCTGTTTAACAGTATAAGATCATGTTTATTTGCTGCAAGTTCATTCAATTTCAATTTTCAGCTTTTTTGTTTCTCATATGATTGATTCATAATTTACATGGTGTGTGTACTTGTGTTGCTGTCTCTTTTAGTTGCGTATACTTGACGTGAATTGAACAATATACGAATCAACGACATTTACTCCAATACGACTATACCTCAAATGATAGGTTTTAGTTAGGACTTAGGAGGGGGGCGGAGTGGGTGTAGGCAACCATGCTCCGATCCTATGTTGAGAGACGGTTTTTTTAAAAACTCATATACTCCGTACATGACATCCATTCAACAAACGTGTAAATTTTTCCAGTGGCCGAATTTCGTGCAGTTTCTGCTGAATTTAAACAAGTCTATACATATTACATACCATTATAATTTTCCCTTTTTTCCCTTCAAATTGTCACAATTTAGGTGAGGCGGGAAAACCTATATATAATTCAAAGTTACCGTTATTTCCTTCCAACTAACTTTCAAGAAAATTACAAACTTTCTCAAATTCTTTCTTTCGCAATTGAATAATTTCTCGTGGCTTTCAACTCTGTTCATCATCTCACATTCTTCATCTTCACGCTTCTCCTCACCACCACCACCTCCACCGCAACACCCGTCAACACCACCACCGTCCCACTCCAAATAACCACCATAATTTCCGCCGGAAACTTCGAAAATTGGGCCACCTTCATCTCCACCAACGCATCATTTCTCCCTCGCAACTTCACCCTCTTCATCCCCACCACCACCGCGAAAAACACCACAATTCCGCCATTCAAGGCCAACCCTTTTTCATACCACTACAAAACCTTCATCTCATACAATCAAGATTTCATCTTGTACGACACGCTTCAAACTTCCTCATTCTTCATCAACAAAACCCAAGAACTTCAATCATACTGGCGCCTTCTTTACCACATTGTCCCACACCGGTTCTCTTTCGACGAATTGGTTCGCCAAAACCCGGTTCACACGCGCCTCCCTACGCTCCTCCCCAGCAACACCCTCATCATCACCCCCAACACCAACGACTCTACTGTTTCTTGCCGTTTCTCCATTGATGGGTCTTGCGTTACTCACCCTGACCTTTACCAAGACGACGCCGTTTTCGCCCACGGCGTGGCGGTAGCCTTCGACTACACCACTTATGGCGACGTAAACAGTATGAGATTGTGGAAAGTTGTGTCCCTCTAGGGTTCCCAGTGTCTGTATATATACTGTAAGCGGATAAAGTGTTACAATTTACAATTGTACCCTTATACTCTATTACACCCCGTCAATCTGTACGGGAGAAGGGAGAACGGACAGATTGTCCCGAATATAAAGAAACTGCTTACTAGGCAAACCTTTAGTAAAAACATCAGCTAATTGAAACTGGGTGGAAACATATTCAACAACTAAATCCCCATGAGAGACATTCTCACGGACAAAATGATAATCGACCTTGACGTGCTTGGTACGATCATGCAAAACAGGATTAGCAGTCATATACTTGGCACTAATGTTGTCACACTTCAGTCGAACAGGTGGCCGAAGACAAATGCCAAGATCTAGTAGAATCTTCCGAACCCATATAGTTTCAGCAACAGTATAGGCCAACGCCCGATACTCAGCCTCAGTAGATGATTTGGAGACGGTGGGTTGCTTTTTAGATCGCCAGGAAATGAGGTTAGAACCTATAAACACCGTATTAGGAAAAGCATATATATTGTATATTTTGGTTTTATTATTGTTTTGGTAAATACATTGTTTAGGTAAGTCGGGTTCCTTGTTGCACAAGGCCTCACTCTTGTATATATACGGATTGTTTGATGTTAATAAGAAACACACGTAATTCCTCAAACACATGTGTTATAGAGAGTTGTGAGTATTCCTTTATGGTATCGAGCTAGGGTTTATGAGCATAGACGAGTTTACTGGAGAAGAATTACCAAGGCTATTTTCTGAAGACAGTGAGGATTCGTGTCGTCCAATTGAAGAAAAGAGAGATCGTGATAATTTTTTCTCCATGGCTGGCGAAATACTTACACCGTATACGATGGTCGGGAATGATATTCCCGGCACCCAGATTACGCACGTCGGATTCAAGGGAACAAATTATGAGGAATGGGAGCGCGCTATGAGTATTTCGCTGCTTGCCAAGAACAAACTTGGTTACGTTGATGGGACGCTGCCTCAACCCGCAGCCACATCAGAAGAGTACCCCCGTTGGCGGCAACAGAACGCCATGGTGGTTTCATAGATATTTGCTACTATTGACGGAGAATTACACAAATACATCACGTACAGGGAGCTAGCTAAGGATTTATGGGATGATTTGAAGAGCCAATATGCAGTTAGCAATGGTTCTCGCTTATATCAGATTAAATCTGATATTGTGGCATGTCGACAGTCTCCTACCGAGACTATTATGGCGTTCTATGGGCGAATTAAGAAGCTATGGGATGATTTCTATTCGATTTTTCAGTGGCCGGCGTGTACCTGTGGGAAGTGCACCTGTGATCTCGCCGGGAAATTGCGCACTCTTCGGGAGAATGAACGCGTCTTTGAGTTCCTGATGGGAGTTGATTCCCGTTTTTCCACCACTCGTTCCAATATTTTGGGCACTGATCCCCTGCCCACCTCACTTCAGGCCTACAATCGATTGATGTTGGATTAAGGCGTTCTGGTGACGGCATCGAAGGTCGAGGCACAGTCGATCAAGACCGATACGGTGGCCTTCGCTGCTCAATCGACTCCTCCAACTCGCTCCGATAAAGGAGGCAGGGGTGGCGGTCGTGGTGGTTCTAGTGGTTCTAACAATCGTGGTCGAAGCTCCTCCGGTGGTGGTGGTAACGGGGGTGCCAGTGGGGGAGAGCGAAGAAGGATTGAATGTTATAACTGTGGCCGTGAAGGTCACATTGCTTGGTTTTGTGACTTTGATGCGTCCAGGTGGAGACGCTGGGGCCGTGAGCAGGAGACCGGTACCGGACGCGGGCGTGGTGGTCGGAGCACAGGGGGTCGCGGCAGTGGTGGTTATTCGGGTGGCAGTGGTGCCTTTTCGGGTGTTGCTCGCACACAACCCCAATCCTCTGCTCCTGACCGTAGTGAGTTGGGTCATTTAAATGACCAAGAGTGGTCCGAGCTTCTCGAGTTATGGCACGAGCGTAAGTCTAGTTCTGATCGTTTGAGTGGTAAGTCGTTGATTAATTGTTGGATTATTGATACCGCTGCGTCTCGTCATATGACTAGTCGATTGTCTTGTTTGCGTAATTTAATTACTATCAATCCGACCCCAATTACGCTTCCGAATGGTGATCATACCGTAGCTCACAAACTTGGCGATGTTGTGCTTGGTGACCGAATGATATTGCGGGGAGTCCTTTATGCACCACAATTAAATTGTGATCTTATTTCGGTGTCTTGTCTTCTTTCCGACTCCCGCTTTACCATGCAATTTACTAATAATTTGTGCATTTTTCAGGACCGTATCTCGAGGACGGTGATTGGACTGGGTGAGAAACACAATGGACTATATTATCTACGAGTAACACAACCTATTCGAGCAAATAAAGTCGCAGTGGTTGATTCCGCTGAATTGTGGCATCGGCGTTTGGGTCATCCGTCATCGACCGTAGTTAGATTTCTTCCTTTTGTTTCTAGCAAAGATTATGTTCATTTAGACAGTCATATTTGTGATGTTTGTGCGCGAGCCAAGCAAACTCGTGCCACTTTTCCCTTGAGTATTAATAAAGCTTCGGCACGTTTTGAATTAATTCATTGTGATTTGTGGGGTACGTATTTTGTTAATGCTAGTTGTGGTTCTCGATATTTTTTGACAATTGTGGATGATTATTCGAGATGTGTGTGGGCATATTTGTTGAGATTTAAAGGAGATATTGCTCGTACTTTAAAGAATTTTTTTGCTATGGTTGAACGTCAATTTCAGACTCAAGTACGGCGTATACGTAGTGATAATGGGCGTGAGTTCACCTGTTTGAAATCCTTTCTTGATGAACATGGTTATTTGTTTGAGACATCTATGGTAGACACACCTCAACAAAATGCTCGTGTGGAACGTAAGCATCGTCATATTTTAAATGTTGCTAGAGCACTTATTTTTCAAGCTGGGTTACCTGTAAAATTTTGGGGGGAATCTGTGTCTGCTGCGGTACATTTGATTAATCGCACTCCAATGAAATTGTTTGGTTGGAAATCCCCTTACGAGGTTTTGTTTGATCGGTCTCCGGATTATTCTCTTTTGCGGGTGTTTGGTTGTTTGTGTTATGCTAAGACTCTCAATCGTGCTCGGGATAAGTTTGCGAGTAGGAGTCGTCGTTGTGTGTTCATGGGGTATCCTTACGGGAAGAAGGGTTGGCGTTTGTATGATTTGGATACTGATGTGTTCTTTGAATCTCGGGATGTTTTGTTTGATGAAACTGTTTTCCCATTTTTGCAATCCTCTTCCCCTCGCCCTTCTCTTTCCACGGGTGTGCCGGTGGAGGATGATGATGATTTCGTTGAGTCAGTGCAGCCCTCGGGCTCGGCCGAACCCGCTGGGTCTACGGGGGACTCAGCTTCTCCCTCCTCGGAGCCCCCTGCTACTGCTCTGGTGGACCCCAAGGCAGGGGGGGTGGCTGCTCCAGGAACAGCTGACTCGGGGGAGGGCCCCTCGGGTGATACCGTGGAGTCTGGTGTCTCGGGAGGTTCAGCTTCAGTTGGTACGAATGCCTCATATGATTCTTTGAATTTGGGTCGTGGGAAGCGGGTTAAGTATGGAAATGTTCGATTACGTGGTTTTGTTACTCCTACTGTCAAGTGTGCTTATAGTCCATTGCCACCCGCTCGTTCTTCACCATCCTCAGGTACGCGTTATCCTCTTGCACAATTTGTTAGTTATGATCGGTTTTCTCCTGCACACCGTTGTTTTTTAGCTGCTGTTATAGAGGGTGTTGAGCCTCGTACTTTTCGCGAGGCAATGTCAGATGCACGGTGGAGGAAAGCTATGGCAGATGAGGTGTCGGCACTCGAGCGTAATCAAACCTGGACAATTGCTGATCTTCCTCTGGGTAAGAAAGCTATTGACTGTAAGTGAATTTATCGTATCAAATATAACTCTGATGGTACAGTTGAGCGTTATAAGGCACGTTTGGTGATTCATGGTGACCGTCAGATTGAAGGGGTTGACTATGATGAGACTTTTGCCCCCACTGTTAAGATGGTTACCGTGCGTACATTGTTAGCGATTGCTGCTGTTCGTGGTTGGGAATTACATCAGATGGACGTCCATAATGCGTTCTTACATGGTGATTTACTGGAAGAGGTTTATATGCGTTTTCCTCCTGGATTTGACAAGGCGATATCAGGTAAGGTGTGTCGTTTACGCAAGTCATTGTACGGTCTTAAGCAGGCCCCTCGTTGTTGGTATGCTAAGCTTGCGTCGTCTTTGGTTCGTTATGGGTTTCAACAGTGCGTTTCTGATCACTCTTTGTTCTCCTTGGTTCGCGGGACTATACGCCTCCATGTTTTGGTTTATGTTGATGACTTGGTGATCGCCGGAAATGACAGTGCTGTTGTTTCGCGTTTTAAAGCATATTTGAGTTCGTGTTTTCATATGAAAGACTTGAGTATTTTGAAGTATTTTTTGGGTATTGAGGTTGCTCGTAGTAAGGAGGGCATATTCTTGTCTCAACGCAAGTATGCTCTTGATATTCTTGAGGAGACTGGTTTACTGGGTGCACGACCTGCTGGTGTTCCTATTGAGCCCAATCATCGTTTGGGCACGGATTCAGGCGATCCTCTTTCGGATCCGTCGTCTTATCGTCGTTTGGTAGGTCGGCTTGTTTATCTTGGCACGACTCGCCCTGAGCTTTCGTATTCGATCAATATCTTGACGCAATTTATGCATGAACCTAAAAAGGTTCACTGGGAGGCGGCTTTACGAGTAGTTCGGTTTCTCAAGGGCGATCCTGGCCGGGGTATTCTGCTGCGTTCGGATGCTAAGTTGTCATTGGACGCTTACTGTGATGCAGATTGGGCGGCTTGTCCTGTGAGTCGTCGTTCCCTTACGGCTTACGTCATTTTCCTTGGTTCTAGTCCCATTTCTTGGAAGACGAAGAAGCAAGTTACGGTTTCTCATTCTTCGGCTGAGGTCGAGTATCGGTCCATGTCTGTTACCACTCGTGAGCTCACGTGGTTACGTCATATTCTTGGTACTTTAGGTGTATCTTTCACTGCTCCGGTACCGCTGCACTGTGATAGTCAGGCCGCTATACATATTGCTAAGAATCCTGTTTTTCACGAACGCACAAAACACATTGAGGTTGATTGTCATTCCGTTCGTGATGCTTTTCGTGATGGTCTTATTGCTCCCTCTTATGTTTCTACTACTGATCAGATTGCGGATATTCTTACTAAAGCCCTTAACAAGGCTGCTTTTGATCGTTTGGTATCCAAGTTGGGCATTTCTTCATTCATGCTCCAACTTGAGGGGGAGTATTAGGGAAAGCATATATATTGTATATTTTGGTTTTATTATTGTTTTGGTAAATACATTGTTTAGGTAAGTCGGGTTCCTTGTTGCACAAGGCCTCACTCTTGTATATATACGGATTGTTTGATGTTAATAAGACACACACGTAATTACTCAAACACATGTGTTATAGAGAGTTGTGAGTATTCCTTTACACCGCATACCCAGTGGTAGATCACGAACTATCTGGACAACCCGCCCAATCAGCATCCGAGTAAGCAACAACAACCTTCGGAGCCGCAGAGGATCCCGCACGTAACATCAAACCAAAGTCAGAAGTGCCCGGTAAGTATCTGAAAACACGCTTCACAGCCAACATATGAGTAGTACGGGGAGCATGCATGAATTGGGAAACTACATGCACAGCATAGGCAATATCAGGACGAGTCATAGTCAAATACTGCAATGCACCTACCATACTTCTGTACTCAGTAGCGTCTGCAAGGAGTTCACCATCAGTGAGAGATAAGGTGGTCCTAGAAACAATGGGAGTACGCACAGGCAGATAAAGTGTTACAATTTACAATTGTACTCTTATACTCTATTAAACAGTACTAGTAGCAACACTACTATTAGTACTGGTAGTACTAGCGTGAAGAAGAAGAAGAAGTGGTTGTGGTGGGGGGAATTATGGCTACTGATATTCTTGTGAAAATTGGGTTAATTAGTTAGTCCTTGATTTTTAATTTCGATTTTCTTGCGAAAATTGGAGTTAAAAGTTGTTGTTGGTGAAGAATAGTGCTTCTGTTGTAGTGGTGTCTGATGAATTGTAGAAGACAGTATAATGGTTCTTTGAGGAAACTTTGGTGTACAGTTCAATCTTTGGGTTCTGCAGACAGTTCAATTGTTGTTTCCAGGCCAAAGCTGTCTGCCTGTATTTTCTGCAATGCTTCTGTATGTTCTCTGATGATTGAGGAAGATAATGATGGCAGATTGGTGTTTGTTGAGCTGAAGTAGTAGATTGTGTGTGGCAGTGGGCAGTGGACAGTTCAAATGTCGTGTCGAGGCAAGACTGTCTGCTGTACTGTTTCAGTGTTTCCTGCTGATCATGATGGGAGGAACAAAGCAAGCAATCATGAAAACTGTCTGCATTTCCTGCTGTTTGTTATCTTTTCTTTATTTGTCGTTTCGCTTGTAAAGGTACTACATTAGTTCTGTTGTAAAATAGAATCCTTAGGCCTGAAATTAGGTATTTCAGTTTTGAATACAATGCATTATACTTTGAATATATGATCTTTGTAGTGTTACATCTTTACTATAGCTGGTTTACATTGATGTTTTCTTCCTTCGAGCATGATTGCTAATCTGCATTGTGCATTATTTGTTTCGCGTGCATTCTGTATTTTGCACGCGAAACAACTCATGGTTTCTTTCTGTCTTTGGCCTGCAGAGTGCAGATCATTGAGTTGTATTGGTTTTTTCAGTATATAGTATACATGCTTACAACTTATTACTGTAGCTGTCCGTAATGGTCTATTTGAATCTGTTTTGTTCGGAATGAATGTTTTCAACTTCTTTCAGTACCTATTAATCTGACAGTCCTATCTGTGCTGCAAATTTGATCTGTTAATTCTCATTTGCCACTGCTGTAATGTGATCATCTCTGGTGTCTTTCCTTGCTCAGACGCGAACTCTAGGGATTTTTGTAGCAGTATGCTGATGTAGCAAATTCTACAACTCTTTGTATCTTCCTAGCATCTTGACTAGCAATTGTGACCGAATCCGGAGTATATATATCCTGAACTATTTAGTTGCATAAAATAAAGTTTGATATATGGGGGTGAATATGTGATGCATACTAACCAATAGCACGACAACTGATTTACTCAATCCACTTCATATGAGGCTTCCTAAGTACACCTCTATACCAAACTGATCAATTACTCTTAAAAAAGACATGTCTGGCTCTCAGTAGTCAGGAGCATATGTTGCTGTGCAGGGGAATTTGATGACAGATTAATAATGAAGAAAAAAGGGGTCCAAACCGTATTCTTTTTCTTAGTTTGATTTAACTTACAATAATGATTTTCAGGCAACTTTAATCTCCATTTGCACAAACAAAATATTAGAGATTGCAAAAGAAATGTTCCTTTATGAAATTCTTTGTCCTATCAAATGATATTTTGATGTCCAATGTAGACTAGACATGAAGTGGAGGAACATCAATCTTTAGAATGCATCTTAATGCTTAAGGAAGACCAATAATTCAGATTAACTGTTGCGCAAATAAACCATATTATTAGATCACCTGATAGTATCTTAGTGTTGGACTACAGAATGTCAACCTTTTCTAAATACCCGTTTTCTTAGATTGTTAGCGTTTTAGTTTAAATTCCTCTCTCATATTCAAAACAAAAAATTTCAACAATCCAAAAGGAAAGGAGAATCATTTCTTTGTTTTCAATTTTTCGGAGAATCAATGTACGGGGAAATTATGCCAAAGTGGATCATGCATAAGCTTGTCAAGAAAGATACTGCTAGTTGCAGTTGTGCAAACAGGTTTTTTGAGGTAATGGTAGTGGAACAAACCCTGTGCCTGCTATTTGTTAAGCCTAATAATTCTCATTGGATTCATATGAATATAAATCTTTGGTATAAGATCTTGTCTTTGTGCGCGATTATATGAATACATGGCGATGGTCCACATTTCCTAGCAAATTTTAGGTCAGGTAGCTAGATTAATCAAACGCTAAAATGCACTGAACATTATACTGATCTGTCTAATCATACTCTATGGTTTTGATACATCATAACATCCATGAATTCTATTTCATTGGCTATGGAGTGTATACCAAAGAAAATTCGTTTACTAACATGATTTCGCGCAACCTGTAACAATCTCCTGTATGTGCCTGAGATGCCACCCTGCAACTGTAGATTTCGCTTTTAACTCAGCTATATATTAGTATTTCTGCAATGGATAGAGATGAAGTTGATTACAGGATAAATTCGAATGCAACCCTACCAACAACAAATACAACATTACGTAAGTGTTTCAAAAGCTCCCGCCATAGGAAATATCGCTTTATACACTCATCACGTACAGTAGTAAAGATTTGAACTTTGGAGCGTCTACAGAGGAAGAGGGCACACAATACACAAGTATGATGTCGTATAAATGCATGACTCATATAAATCAGAACAATGCGCATCCACTTTTTCATTCTGATGACAACAGTAATAGTAACAGAAGTGCCCTTTTGTTTCACTAAACCATACATATGTCACTACTAATTGCATGATACGGAGTACTATCTTAACGTAAGGCGGAAGGTTTCCTGCAGAATAATATAATATCATTGAAATAAACACGTAGTTAAGTTCTTGAGGCGTGGCTTCTTGAGATATCAACCAACTTTATCTTAGATTTGTTGCTATCATTTCATATGGCTTGTGCAACAGTGTATTGGACTTTTTATCTTCAATGGTGTCTTGAAACAGCACTCTGCACTCCCCTGAGCCGATCACATCATATAGGTAAAGTTGCGTACATTTAAGAGTGCTACATTAGGTAGCTCATCTAGAGAATCCGAAAGCTTATGGTTAAGACCCGAATTGCACAAACGGTTTTATACCTTTAACACTATGCAAACATATATATATATATATATATATATATATATATATATATATATATATATATATATATATATATATATATATATATATGAAATGCTACATATATAACCTTGCCGAAACAAGAATCTCTATTTTGGATTTGCTCCATGTTTCGGTTTATTTAGTCGCGCATTTGAACCAAAATTTCTCCCGTAAGTTTTAACATTGTTGTACTCTCAAACAACTTGACATTAATATCGTAGTTTGGTACAATAGTATATGTTCAGGTTTTCCTTGCATTTGGTCGATCCAAATTGTTTGACTCATACCAAATCAGAGACCCATATATGAAAAGTACATACAACAACAATGTGTTTATAATCCGAAAACATATGAGAAAACAATTAAATGCTGTACTTAAATTCAAGGGACAGTAGAACTATATTTTCAGCCACTTTTCTTCATGAACAGATTTTCAGTCAATAGTTTCTGCTGTAAATTGTACTACAAGTCTACAAAATTTGTTTGGATTTGCACCTGATTAGATAAGCTTTATCCAATTATATTAACTTAACCCTGATTATATTTGCCTGAGAATCAAGACCAAATCATGGTTTTTTTTCATTGGTGATTTCCTTATTTTTTGTCGGCTACATTTGTATTATTTTTTTACTAATTTGTTATTGACATTCATGTCCATATATGCATGCCCTTCAAATCTACTTTCAATTTCCTTTGTTAGACGTTACGTGGCATTCGCATAATGGATCATATGCTAAAGTTTGTTTTATTTATTTATTCCTGCATCCAACCAACAACAAGATGTACACTAGTTTTGTACATGAAGACAGTGAGAAACTGAGAATATGTCAATTTTACAAGTGACTTTGTTGCTTCATTGTCCCAAGTCTTCTCCAAACAAATAATAAAGGACCAATCAGAAATCACGAAATTGATAGTCCTTGAAGATTTTGGTGTGCATAAATTAAAGTTGTCCATGTGTCTTACTAGCTAGCTCAATTTGTAAGAATATTAGAAATTTCATCTAAAATGAAAATCTTAAACTTACGTCGTTTTTATAAACTACTTGAATAAGTATATACTAGTATCTCTTTGCGTTATCTTTCCCTTATGTTTCCACCTTTAATGAGTGTATTCTTGAATATGTTTATAGTGCACGACGACGTCGACCTAACAATTCTAAATACATGTAAATATTGTATAATTTAAATATTTTTTCTTTTATTAAAAAATTGTAAATAATATTTAAAAATCTATTGTATGATCTAGATTTGTCCCTGTTTTGAGATAAATTAGCAAGTATAATAAGTGACAAAGATAACATGGTACGAAATTTCCAAGCTTCTTGTTTAAAGAGGAGTTGCTTTATTTCGATAATGACTACTACTAAACAATAGAATGTCATTAAATATCAAGTACATAAATGACAAATGCAATGACACTAAACTATCACATGAATTAAATTAATTATATTGATGCTTGGAAATTCATATTAGTTTTGCTGGTCAATTATGGTACACAATTTTTTGACAAGAAATGTCCAGAGGAAAGGTATTCAGACTATTCACTATTAAGTACTCGAATGGATGAAATTGGAAAATTGAGGTGGCTTATAATAGTGGGGTCATCTTAGGAATTTATAGCTAATAATAAGAATTTTTGAAATGAAATGGAGATTAGTCATAGATTAAGATCAATCAACCAACCCACCCACTAATTAGCCACCATAATCCAATCCTCACTAGAAAAACCTTCATATTCTTCCACATGTCAACATTATGAAATTTGCTTAATTAACAAAAACACTTAATCTATTTGGAAATCTTATGATAGGTTTGAATATAATTGAAAAAAGAAATGATATGAAGATAGAAAGAAGAAAATTAAAAGAATACAAAAGTTATGCAATAATTTTATTAATTAATTTAGAAGGGGAAAAAGAGTGGGAGTTGATGAGTATGGGAAACCTATGGGTGGACTCCTTCCACCAATAAGAAAACAAAAGTTTAAATCAAGAGACTAATTCAGTGGAATAAATTAAACAACATGATAATCAAATATTGTTTACTCATGTCCTAAAAGTTAACAAGACATTCAGCCAAAGAAAAAAAAAAAGGGGGTTAACAAGCTAAGACATGGGGTCCAATTATAACAACTGTCCAACACAACTGCTTTGCTAATTACTTCAATAATACTAGTTGTGACTTGATTCACCTATAAACATATGCTTTAATTTGTTTAAGAGGGTAATTAATTAATTTAATATGGGTTTTGCCTGCTCTAAGAAGATATGCTAAGATCTTAATGAAGACTTCCTAAAATGATAATTAAAGTATATATATGCTTGCATCATTGCCCACTTCTTAATATTCCTTGGTTTAGCAACTACTCACCCAAATTTGGTCAAGATTAGCCATTTATTTTAAGTGATTTTACTTTACAATTTCAATAAGATAACCAACGAGCACTTGATTGTGCCTGCCCAAATACTCATGGGGAGAGTTATGTCGCTCTAATAGTCATACTTTGGGTTAATTCAGACTAGCTAGGTTGGATGATGTAGAATGTAGATCCAAATAAAACAATTCCAACAAGATGTAGCCTTATAGTGATTAATTATTGATGAATGCAAAGAAGCTTCATCTAGTGCTGAATAATCATACTCTCTACAGAAGTAGGAGATTATAATATTCCTATCATTTGGGGGTGATTAGTTTAGTGGATGGGACTTGACAACAAAGTGGGGTGTTTAATTTAACTTGTATTTATTAACCAATTAATCAAGATTAATAAACTATTTAAGATAAGCTTTTTGGTAGATGACATTATATGACTCCACTACCATGTTAGTTGGTCAAGCAAAAAATATAAATTTAATGTGCAGTTTGCAAAGTACAGTGTTAGATTTGTTACAGACCAGGAACCTTTGCTTAGGGTGATTAGATCTTCATCTTACTTTGACTTCTGTCATTATAAGATTTAATTAATGGCATTCTCACATCTTTAAACATGGAATATTAGTGTATTATTATATTCTTGATTTGCCCCTATAATTGCTCAATTAATTATCTATTCCTTCATAATGCTCTTTAGCCATAAATCTTGTCCTGTTATTTAATTAGACTGAATCCTCTTTGATAGAGAGAGTTTGAGGTGTATCTAGTATTTTATGTGAAAGCTTTAAACAATTCTAAAGAGATTAAAAAACTATCTTTCTTTTTTCTCAAACCACTGTCACGACTCTTGAGTACGATACTATTCCTCTTAAGTCGTAAGTCATAATCTTGTTACTAGCTAATCCAACTAAAATCAACCAATTATAAATATTTACGGTATGACAAATACAACCGAATTCAATATATCGCACCCAATGACGACCTTACTTTCACTAAAATTAGAGAGGACATTAGAGTAAAAAAAAAAAAACACCATTTTGCATGAGCTAGCTAGCTTCCTTTATCTGACTTTAATTTTCATTTTTTTTTTCTTTCCACCAGATACCTTATTTAATTAAAATTGACCCTTGCTGATCATGATATAATAAAACTATATAAGTTGCTTGAGATGCAACGCATCACCATAATATAATCTATTAAGTTGCACTATATAAAGAGGAGTACAATACAAGCCATATCTACAACCAACTGAAACCAAGTAGGTCATCTCAACAACATAAAAATTTCAAGCTTTGCATTATTTCTTCAAACTATCATACATATATACTCCAAAACTTTGGTTAATTAAATCTTGCTGTTATATTATTAGCAAGAATGAAAATGGTGAGAGATGCATCATCTAGTCTTCTCTATGGAGATAGCAACACCACTACTAATAGTACGTTTGAAAAGAAGCTCAAACTATTCGGGTTTGAGATAAGTGAGACGATACAACAACAACAACAAAGCCTTAGTCCGACAATGATTTGTGACGAGACGATAAATCACGAAAAAATGTTGTTGAATGATGGTGAAGAAAGCACAAATTCATCCAACACGGTTTCATCAGGAGGCAGAGATCATCATCATAATAACCACAAAAATGACGGGACATCCTCTGTTATTAGTAACATTGAAGTAGAGGGTGATCAAAAGCGATATGAGTGTCAATATTGTTTTAAAGAATTCGCGAATTCTCAAGCTTTAGGAGGTCACCAAAACGCACACAAGAAAGAGAGGCTCAAGAAAAAGAGGCTTCAGCTACAAGCTAAGAAAGCCAGCATCAATTTCTACCTACATCAACAACCATACTACAGTCATTATCAAAATTGTCATAACATTCTTAACAGTAAGTCTGCATCAGGTACACAACAGTGGTACTTTGATCGTTCATATAACAACAACAATAATAATCATACAGTCGTACCATTAGATGATCATCATCAGTATGCATCAATCTATGAAGAATCCCAGATCAGTTTCGGCCCCTTCGATCAAGATCAGGATCGTCATCATCAGACGCCTGCAGCAGCATTTCATCAGCAACAGTTCACGTTGACACATACAAATACGAGTAATAGTAATGCTGCTAGCAGGTGTACTTCAGAAGATACTCCTAGTAGGCATGTTGTTATTAAGCCTTCACCTTTACCTGTTTCAAAGCAAAGTTGTAAATCTTTAGATCTTCAGTTAGGACTTTGCTAGTTTGCTTAGATTCTAATATATATTAAAAGCTCTCCTAGAGCTAATGAGAATTTAAATTTTTATTTAATGGAGCTCGAACGACAATATTGATATAAACAGGTTTCGGACCCTAGCTTGTACACATAGAAAAATTATTGTTAGTCCCTTAGTGCTGAAATTCGTGGTTTGATTAGCTCGATGGAGTAGACATATTCTATTATTCACATGGCTTGATTACTAGTTCTGCTCCGTTCTAATTTAAATTTTTTTTTTTTTTTTTATCCTTTCTTGAACCATTATGATGAAATATTCTACGGTATTAACATGTCAATTCAATTAGAGGAAAACTCATTCTTGAGGTTCCAATATACCAATGATATGTTGTCTATATATTCATGCATGTCGTATCGTATCAAAACAATATTATTGAGCCATTACCATTGTATATATATATCTATACCCTTACCGTCTATCTTATTTTGACGTCTTTTTATTCTAACATTTTTTCAACTTCATAACTTTTAATCGAACAGAAATAAAGGGATAAACTAGGTGAGGTAGCGCTTATGTTCAATTATATTATTCAAATGGTATGATGTATGCTATATGTATACAAAATAATGTATGCTAATGATCATGTTATAATAGATCTTTCAAATTTCAATAATCCAAAATACATACTGTAGTGGCCTCGTCTAGAAGAACAATAATAAATACGTACAGATGTACTGGACCGTCCAATTACTATCGATCATTGACGATCATTGGTAGTGCCCTCCTGGGTTGGTGCATGCAAGATAAGATATGTACCCTAGCACAATTATATTGCTTCAACAAAGTTTGTTTATCTACTAATTGGAAAACTAGTATAATATATGGTCCTACGATAATGAATACAAGAAAAGTATATGTGTTAGTTGTCAATACTTGCTAAATAAATCTAATAACAATAATATGTCCTAGCTCTAACTTGATGAAGAATATAAGTATATAGTATGAGTTTGTATCACGTAAACAAACATACATCTTCGTTTTTATAACATTTCCTAAGCTTAATTAGCTTGTAGATAGATGCATAAAATAATCGATATGAGCAATGAGAACGGAGTTATCTTCCCGATCGAATAACTAGTCTTCTCATTTGACGCATAACGACAACGTCAATACACTACTCTAAATTCTAATACATGCATATAAGATATATATTTATGTGGAAGAACTCTTCAACGTCGTGTATGGATTATTTATTTATTAATAAACATATGAATATGTGATGATCACACAAATTGATCAACTTAGTAAAGAAAAAATCATTAATGGACCAATTTTGAAGTGTCGTATAGTGTAGTAGTAGAATTTTATTAAGCTAGATGATGAGAGTTTTGTATTCTAGAAAGAATGACCCTTGACTAGTTCAATTCCATGCTTCGACTTCATGGTGAATTGGTGACAATAGCAAATATATCGTTCACTTGTTAGAAGAAGATTTCTATCACAATGATATTGTATAATAATACTGTTTCTTAATTTTGCTTGTGACTATTACAAGTAATAAACTTATAACATAAGATACAAAATAATGTTTTATTAATTAACTTGTCAACAAAAACTTAAGTAAGTTGATTATTCTTTTTTTGTTTTATTATTATTATTTTGGAACGAAGACAAAATAGTTTTTAATATAATTCAAGTGGATTGAAATGAATATATATACACACTAATTAGTACTCCGTACAAAAACAGAAAAAAAAAATATCTCTCTCTTTACCTTTTCCTCAGGGGTTGATAAATAAGTTATTGATTTGATACGGTTAAATTACCCTTTGTAATTTGTAGAATTATGTCACTTATGTGATTGTTTGTAAGTCGTATGCGCATGAATTCAGTGATGATTGATGTATGATAATCGCGATGAGCATCAAAAGTGGTAGCTCAACCAGTTAAATTAGTAAACTACCACATATTACTCACACTGTTACTGCCATTTGATTTCACATAATGTCCACCATCTTTACTCTCTCTATTTGTTTGAGTATGTCCGACACATCCCTAAATGTACAAAACACTATCACACAAAAGTAAACTTCTCCTCATCACTTAATAAACGAGCTCCGATTTTGCCTTCATGCTCGCTCACTTGACTCAATGACGAGAAGAAACAAAACTTGTTCGCGAGCTAGTATCAACTAATAGGGGCGGCTTTTAGCCCAGGCGAGCTGGGGCCCCGCCCAGGGCCCCCAAATTTTTGGCCCAATTGCTGTTAAGTTAGTTTTATATATTAGCACATGTAAATGAAAACATATAGTTTCCGTTGGTGGTAATTGTGTAAGAATTGTATCTTTTTGGTCCTTTTTCGGATCCTATTAGCTACAAGTTTGGGTTTTCTTTTTAACTCTTTTAGTTATTTTCTTTCATTTTATTCTTCTCTCTCTTTATAGTTTTCTCCCGAGAGTAAGAGCTTTTTTAAATGAGTGAAGCCTACATTTCCATGGTTTTTTCTTCGTGTTTTTTTTTTTTTGTGCCTATGTGAGAATAGAACAATTAGAACATTTGAGTTTTGACTATATGACACAAAAAAAAAATACACTTTGATAAAATGCAAAAGATTTTAGTAGTTAGGACCCCGATTAAAGTTTCGACCAGGACTGTTTAGGGGCCCCATTAAAGTTTGGATCAGGGCTATTTAGGACACCGATTGAAGTTTCGCCCAAGGCCCCCGAAAATTCCTAGACGCCCCTATCGACCAACGAGTATCCCGTGTCTAGCTAGTAACACCACAAGCTGCACAAATTATCGAGCATAAACCAAACTTGTTCATTACATTACATTAGACGGGCTAACTAGTATGATAACATCAGGTCGAGCCCAAGAACAATAAAACTTGTGTTGTGTTTGTGTTCTTCATTCTGAAACAAAACATTTTTCTCTCTCCTCTAAAACACTACGACGAAGACCAGTTCAATTTCCCACAAGAAACCAACTTTCTTCGGTATGATCTCGCACTAATAAATCTATCTCATTTCCAATCTAAATCGCATTTTTCACTTCTAATTATTTCATTTGCACATTTTTCTTTGATGGGCACTTTTGATTTCTTCTAATTATATGCCTTTTTTTGTTATATGGGTCGTTTTAGTATATTGGGAACTTTAATTTTTGATGTTCGATTTGATTATATTTACTTGAATTGTCGTAATTGTATCGATATCTGAGTATAGGGGTTATGATTTATCAAATTTAATTGGTTTTGCTGGGAATTTGCAGACATTGTATGTGGTTTTTAAGATTTTGACTGAAGTATAAGGTTATATGATTGTTGAATGAAGTGGGATTTTATTTAGGTTGAATATTGATTGTGTTTGAAAAAGAAACAAGGTTGATCTTTAGCAAAATCTGAAAAAGATGCTATCTTTCTAAATTGGATGATAGTAGAGTAATAGACACACTATTGTACAGTATTAGAAATTCTCAGTTTGCCATCCGAGTTAGTACATTGTAGATGGAACTGGTAGTTTACGAGTTAGGAGTTACGACAATGCTTGACAACCGCGTTTTTCTTGTGAAACTATCGAAATTGTTTGCATAATTTGTGGTGACTTTTCTATCAGGTCACAGAATAGTTTGGTTTAGCTGAGGGAAGTTGAGGTATTGAGTGGTTGGAGTAGGATAAACAAACCAAGAACGACAATTCGTTATTTTGAGACGGCCCAAGTGAGTCGTGTACCTTTTGAGGTGTTACCATTAATCGAGAAGAGGCAAGAGCTATAGGTTGGTGATTATATTCAATGATACTTCTACAGTCTCAGTCAAAGTATCTACTGCAGCTCCTTACAAATCGCCT
This sequence comes from Spergularia marina, assembly GCA_963680865.1. Taxonomy (NCBI): domain Eukaryota; kingdom Viridiplantae; phylum Streptophyta; class Magnoliopsida; order Caryophyllales; family Caryophyllaceae; genus Spergularia; species Spergularia marina. Next base: position 3,135,466 of record OY804545.1, on the reverse strand, counting down.
TCACAAGTGAGAACTTATCCTTCCTACATTTTCATTTTTTATGCTATATATATGCATGTAACACTTGTTCTTGTGCCATGCTTGTGATTATGGGAAACATCGCATTGTTTGACGAATGACTACTATGTTTCTGAATTCTGATAAAGGTAGCAAAAATTTCATAAAGCTATGTTTTTGAATTACAATAAAGGTAGTAAATATTTCATAAAGCCATATCCATAATTCCATATTGTTGCTTGTGTGAGTTAATTTTACTGAAGCCTAATAAAACGCTGTTGATCTAGATCAAGGGTCATGTAGCTATCCAAGTGATATTGTATCATGAATACCTATGTGGAATTCATGTTTTCACACGGGTCTGGATCCTGTCAGGCATTGTGTTATTCAGCAGAGTACACAAAACGTGACTATTGCATAGTGGATTTGGAGGTGACTGATATGAGATGTTTATGCAATGCTCCAGAGAATTTCTTTGATTTTTTTATTTTATTTTTTCGAGGTAGAAATTATTTGATATATTGGGCTTTACTTCCGTTGTAAAGCACTGATATTTTGCCCTGTACTACTTTTATATCAAAATATATACAATATTTTGCCCGCGGACCTGTTCCTTTACGTGTGTGAAATCCCAGTGCCCCGACTATGCTGTCGTCATTGCACTCATGAGTCATGACTCATACCGCATTATTGAACTGTGGAAGTTGTTATTCCTCTGTTTGGAGTATGTTTATAGAAGAATGATTGTATTGGTTGTTAGGTTAAGCTTATATGCCTTGTTCCTACATTGTTGAAACCAAAATTGTGATCTAGCTGGGGGTTCGTACTCAAGGTGATCGTTCGTTGAGCTTTTCGTCTATCCAAGCATGTAATGTCTTATTAGCATCACGGTGCCTGTCTTTATCTCATTCCTGATAGCTATTTTTTTCTAAACCTCAATAATTAGTACACAAGATGACACCTGTTTGACTATCATTTTCATCAAAATGAAGAATTGAACTAAGAAAAGTTAAGAAACTGATTTGAGCTTTGTTACCAGGACTCTGGATCTCATTTTTTTTTAGAAGTACTCTGTTGGGTAAGTTTTATCGTACGGCAATCAGGTCGGCATTGTTATACGGCACGGAATGTTGGGCCGTGAAACAGTGTCACGTTCATAAGATGAGTGTGACGGAGATGCGCATGCTACGGTGGATGTGTGGACATACAAGACATGATCGGTTAAGAAATGAAGTTATTAGGGAGAAAGTAGGGGTTGCGCCCATTGCAGACAAGATGATGGAGAACCGATTGAGGTGGTATGGTCATGTGAGGATGAGGCCTAGTGACGCGCCGGTTAGAAGAGTAGAAGGGTGGGGAAGTGATAATATTAGTAGGGGTCGGGGAAGACCCAAGATGACTTGGATGAGGGTGATTAGAAGTGATATGAGCTTCCTAGGGCTTGAAGAGAGTATGGTGTTGGATAGGGCGGCGTGGAGAGACGCTATCCATGTGGAGGACTAAATGACTATTTTTAGTTTCTTTGTTTGGTTTTCCTAAATTGTTCCAAAACTTTTCCTTACTTGGTGTTCAAAGTTATATATTTTTCGCTCATTTTCAAACTTTTTACTTATTTTGAGGACTTTCTAAAACTCTTTCCGAAAGTGTTTCAATGTTTCAAAATGGTTCACAACGTCTTTGAAATTTTATGCCGCGCATAAGACGGTTCTTAGACGACGATTCATGTTAGCCAACCCCGAATCATTTTGGGAATAAGGCTTGGATGTTGTTGTTGTTGTTGTACTCAGTTGGGTACATATTTGGGACTTGAATGTGGTCTAGCGCCTTGGCACCTTCAGACTTCAATTTAATGAAAAAACATGTTCTAATTATCCAGCGGAAGCCCCCCGCTAACACAGCATCAGTGGAACCTATGAGGCTATGCCCAATGGTCATCTGTGTGTCAGGTTGACTCGGTATTGCACTATTCCAGTGACTGGCTTAGCACGTCAATTAGAAAGGAAACACAAAGTGAAAGTATTTCCTTGTATTGCCATTGTGTTTCATAAGAATGACGCATAAATTTTCTTTATAGCTCTTATTCTATATATTGAGGAACTAACCTCCTCATCTGTCATCAAACCTCCTTTGTTGTATTTGTAGTCTTGACAAAGGAATTGAGCAGGACTGCCAGTGGATCGAGTTTGATGATGTGCGGTTCAATGTCCAGGTGATTTGTTTGTCCATTATAATTGCCTGATGTTTAATGCTTCAAATATGCCAATTGTGAAGGGAAGCATGGATTATTTAGTGGCCAGCATGTAGGTTTCTGTAAAAAAATCCTGCCTGACTATATTTCTAATGATCTGTAGGCTTCTGTGAAAAATCCTCATATCTTGCTGCTGTCGTTATCATTACCATCACCACCTCCAGGAGCCATGTTTGTTGGAGGACTACCTTCTGGGGCTATAGAGGCTGTAAAAGCTGCTTACGGAAAAGTGGTGCATATTCTCGATCCTCCAAAAGATGGTTTTAACCTCACCATGAGGATCAATTTCACAAAGCTTTCTCCAGATGAAGGTCTTACGAGTTCTTCTTTCTAAGGTCATTATGATCTTGCTGTGGCTAGCTAAATCATACACATGTCATTCAGTCATTATCCTATATGCATTTCTAACTTTTAATTCTTTATCCTATTCTGTAGTCTTTATCAACTGCAAGTCAGTGTCTCATGTCTTTAGAATTACGTTATATATTTTTTATGGCCTTGTTAGATTTCCTGCGGAAGCGCATGGTGTACATGATGTCTTTTTTTTTTTTTTTTGGTTGGATCTTAGTTTTTACAATTTGGCTGCTTTGACTTGTTTTCTTCATGTATGTCTGCTTTTAACATTCTCTGCGTTAGTTAACCTCGAAAGAATTAAAAAAAGTTCTTTGCGTTAAAAAGTATTGATCTCTGTATGTTAATGTCTTGGTCGTTCAAGCTTTCTAGAACTATATGTCCATATTCACCCAGACTGATTTATATTCTGAACTCAATTAGGTGTCTCGTCAACAAATGATGGGTTTGATGTACCCTAATCTAAATGCTTACCCAGTTTATGGTGTAATGTGCATTGTTTCAGAGACAATTGAGAATTCTTTCAATTCACATTGCAGCTTGATAGTAATGCTTGACATGTTTCATCTAACCTCCGGTTATTTTTTTTTTCCATCTATATTATTTTTCTACAGCCATTTTTATGCCCTCTTGTGACATTTAAGTGCTTATGATTTACAGAAACTAGACAGGCGCTTCTGGAGAAAATTGCATCTGTGAGGGAAGTGGTGCTAGGTGCACCTTTAAGAGTGATTTTAAAACATCTTGCTTCCAGGTCGCTTGCTCCTGATATGGACCGATTAGTTTCTTTAGTCCATCGGCCTAATGAGTCATTCTTTCTCATTCCGCAGGTTCGAGTTTAAATTTAGGCAATATGGCCGCTGTTTTGCACTGTCCATTTAATTGGTAATTATGTTTCTCTAGATGCCTTTTGACCGAGTAAAAGATAACACTATAGCATCTTTTATCTTTTGTGGTGCCAGGCTGAAAAGGTGACAGTTATATTTCCTATGAGATTCAAGGATTCCACAGACACAGTTCTTGCTACTTCTTTTCTGCAGGTATGCATGTAATATGTCATTGTAACGGAATCCTAAACTCTGACGACCAAATGTGGAACCCCCCCCCCCCTGTTTTTTTGTTTGTTTTGGCTGTCATGGAAGAACTTCAAAATTGCCCTTTTTTCACTAGTTAAGGTGTTACTTTGTGATCAGTAGGTCACGGGTTCAAGTCCTGGGAGCAGCCTCTTGTCCATAAAATGACAAGGGAAGGCTTACCCCCTATACACCCTTGTGGTGGGACCCTTCCCCGGACCCTAGCTTTGCGGGTAGGCCAATGTGCAGCAGACTGCTCTTTTGGTGCATTTTCTCTTATGTTTCTATTCCGTTCTAATGATTTCATAATGATAATGTCATGCCTGGCTTTTAATATGGTATGTGTGCCAGGAATTTGTGGAAGCACGACGTAGCACTGCACTAAATACTGCTCCATCTTGTCAGTGGTCACCTACACCACCTCAAGAACTAGAGGGAGTTTCTGAAGAATCGTTATCAGCAAATGCAGGCTTTGTTGCCTTTGGTGATGTTCATACTAGCTGCATACCATGTGTTTCTACTATTCGTGTAATAATATCTAATTATGGTCTTGTAAATCCTCAGTCATCCTCCCGCGGCATGTTGAAGGCAAGAAGCTAGAGAGAACTGTTTGGAATGTGTCAACGTTCCATGCGTATGTGAGTTATCACGTCAAGGTAACCTTTCTGATGATTGTCTCTCCTTTGCTTCCTGCTTTAGACCTCTTTGTTTTGTCATTTGGGTGATGGTTATGGCCAGCATTAGTTTCGTCATGCAATTGTGATATTTTTTAACACCAAGATTTCATCTGGAGAGTTTAGTGAAGCAGTGTAACCAAGAACCCTATAATTACTTGGCGGTTGTACAAAGATAAGCTGTTTTGCTTGAAGTAGACTTTATATTTCGTGTAAGTTGGAAATTGGTACAAATGTACTGTAACTTCGTGTAGTGGTGCAATTTTATGTCCCTTGTTACCTGTTCATCATCTTCGTCTGTTTAGGGATTCCAGCCCGTATAATGTCCTCTAGTTCTTTATAGATGACATTCCAACATGATTTTTTGGGCGGTATGTGTACAGTCTTCTTGTATTTGAAGCTTCATGTCTGTTGATTAAGTAGATATCACAGTGGTGCCAAAGATAAGATTTTTTTTGTATCGTCTAGTGTATTCATCTCTTCTATAAGACATAATTGTACTTGTTTTGAAACTTGCCCGTGCTTATGACCAGTGCTCAGAGGGATTCATGCATACTCGAATGAGACGTCGCGTGGAATCTTTGATTGAGGTATTCTTTCACACCTGCTGCTTATCCTTTCTGTTTCAAATTTTCTGTCTGTGAGCTTTCTTGGATGAAAATTTGGCTTCCCATCTCAGCAGTGATACAGTTTTCTCCGTCTGCCTATTTGATATATCTTAAAGGTTCTTTTGACTTATTTTTTGAATAGTTTAATCCAGATCAAGCCTTCCTAATCCCACAGCTTTCACTACTACATGGATTTAAAAACTTACTCATTGATAGGCTAAAATTTGTATGTGAGATAGTTTCATGAATTCAAGAATGAAGGGTTTATATTGTAACCGGTAAAAAAACAGATGCTATTCTCCAATCATCTTTGATAGCTAGTGGAAGGTCTGAGAAATAATCCATGTCAAGAATAGAAGAAGGGAAAAAAAAAAAAAAAGGAAACGACCAGTTTCACCTCCCACCATGGTCCTCGACCACCACTTCCGTAACTTGTCAGTTCTAAGTTCTAACTAATTGAATTCTTTATTCCCAGGCACTGGATCGCGCTAAATCAGATCAGGAAAAGACGAAGAAAGCTGGCACCAAAACATCCTTTAAAAGACTGGTTAGTGAGCAAAGTTTTTTGGCCAATAAAAAGTTGATTCTAAGTTTTATTTGACATCCCTTGACCATCCTGTGTCTATAATGTACTAGATCCTCAATGAGTCTCGGAGCAATTCAAATTCGAAGGCTTCCTGGAGATGATTAGTGTCATTGCTAATGGATAATTTGAAGGTAATCCTGATTCTTTTAAGACTGTAGCATCTGCATCTAACAATACTGCAGACATCATTTTATTATCTAAGCAATTGTATCTGATTATTTTTGGAACTGGGTTTTGTGTACTGAAGTTCCAGGACGGTGCAATTATAGGATTTCGACCCAATCAACTCTGCACAGCGCTTGAGTCGGCGTGTTCTTGTATGACTTGAATGTTCAAGCTCTACGAAGAAGCCGGCTCAGGGGGAGCCTGTGCGTAGCTCTACTCTAGAGATGGTGGGTCTTGTCCATTTGCCGCGGGGTGGTGGTTGTTAGGAGTAGTTAGCAAAAATGAGATTCTGTAGGCAACCTGTTGGCCGTGACATCTATTCAAATAGCGTAGTGATATTTATTTCATGTGTCTGATCACTGATGACATTGACATTGAAAGCCCTTCATTGTAAAATTAATCAAATTCTTGGGTCTCAGATGCCACATTTTTGTTCCGTGAATGGTAAACGTTGGGATCTAGTGGTTCTTCGTCGGGTCACTCGGGTGAGATAAGTACATTTCTAACTTGGAGGTTGGAGGTTCGAACCTTCGCTGATTACTTGGTTGACGAAGTTTATTTCTTCTTATCACCATCGTCTATATTAATCCGAAATGACTTTATGGTTATATATCTAGACCAGGTCAACTTTGATTAAAAAAAAAGGGTTATGTATGTTGAGCTCTCGTTGAATATTTTTTGATATGCTTTGTTATTTATCTCGGATAGTGACACTCGATCTACAATAGCGACGTTTAAATGATTTATATACGAAAGAACGAAGGCGGTGTGAATTAGTATATACTGAGTATTATGATTCAAAAATCACTTGAGGTAGGAGTAATATAGTGACACTTTGCTCGTCATTTGTATTATTGAATTGGTGTTGTTTATTTATATTTGTTTTTTGTTTATTTGTTTACTTAAAAGACAAAATTTCCATATATCTAAATAGTGGGTTAGTTATCTTGTCAGCCTCATGCTATGTCAGACCTTTTCAAGTAAAACTTACCTTGCAGCCCCTGCTACACCCTACACTGAACATCGACTCGTTAATGAGGAGGCAAAACATGAAGAACTATGGATGAAATGGAGTAGTAGGTTTTTCGAGAGATTTGGAAGGAAAACGGCAAATAATTTAACCAAAAAATTATAGTAGATAGAGGACTAAATTTCTGGTAATATTAGTGTCACAAAAATTTGGCAAGAATGATACGAAAATAACAAAAGAGATTGACCATCATAATTTCTCTCGAGAAATGAGACAGTCGATATCAAAACTTCTACATTCAATAGTAGCTTACAATCATTAAATGTGAGATTATATGGTATGTGGGGTGAATAAGAGACTGTTTTTTTTTTTTTTTTTTGAATTAAGGTTGTGGAATTTTTTTTTTTATTTTTTTCTAGATGAACTTTTCATGTGCATTGTTTCGTATAAAATCCCAAACAATGATTGCCATGTGCCAGGATTAATTGATTGGTCATAACTCCAGTGGATAAAACACAAACATTAACTCCAACATGGCAGCAAACCACAGTAAGAAGGTACAGTAAAAACATCATCATCCCGCAATTAAAAGTGATCATCATAAATAATTAAGCAAATCAAATACAGTAGATCTTTAAGAATTAAAATCTAAGTTTCCTGATTAGCTCCTGTCCCACTGAATTGATTGGTGATTTAATATCTTACCTTTTTTGAACAGATTATAGTTGTTGTTGCGCATGATGCGACTTTAATCTAATATTCGAAACAAAGAAAATTTTGGATCCAACTATACGCATACAGTCCGAAGTTCCACGTTTACGTATGTCCAAACCTCCAATTCTTTAAAGACGGAGAACTTATACTATGACACTTGAGATTCGAGTAAATTTCACTTGTAGGTTGCAATAGACTTATACAATTGGACTAATTGATTATTACTTTATTGACCTAACTAAATGCTAAAGCACTCTAATAGTTTTAAAGTATAATGTTGCTCAAATTTCACTTAAGCTGCCGACGAATTGATAAGTAATAGAGCAGCAACCACCAATTAAAAGTACTTAAAATATGCCGCTATAATTAATTCACACAAAACAAGAACTCGTATTGAGAATAACACATTAACATAATATTCACCGATTATACCAGATAAGTTATGCCCTCAAAATCCTCGGTTTAAGAACACAAGACTCTAACTTCCACCTCCAAATTAAAGTGGTTAAGCAAAGTGGTGAATTTTTTTCAAGGCAATCTCCAACGGAGCAAAGACATTTATAGGACTATATGTAGGAGTCCATATTCATCTTACGCTTAAATTCACCTTGCTAGCATCAACATTTCTCATGTTACCATATTTACAAATTTTTATATCTTATCGAAGGATGTTAATACCAAAAAGCTACAGCCTATAGCTGAGTAATTGTCACACTTAACAGCCAATAATTCTCAAAATTAGACCCCTACACACCTTTAAACACACACATAGAAGGTCTTATCCAAAAATCAACATAAGTAAGTATAATCTTACTCGACTCAAAATCGAACTAAACGAGATATATTAGTTAGAGTTACTAAACAAACGGGCTCTTTTGTCGTGACTTCTGTAATGTTCAAAAATTTGAAAGTTAATAGTAGTAGGTGCTAATTTGGCAATAAAAAATGTCACCTGATTTTGCACTACTTACTACTTACTAGTACTAGTATTTCCCTCTCTACTCCTCTTTCTCTCTCTAATCCAACTTCCAGCTTGGATACATACCATGAACTTTGTCCATTTTCTTTTTTTCCTATTAATTTAAATTAATTATTTTTTTTTATTTATATCATTTTCGTTTTCAAAATCTTCATATGGTAAAAAACTTTGAAAATTAAATTTCGTTGATTTTATCATATGATTTGTTTCCGCTCCAAAATTTAATTGATTATTATTATTATTATTATTATTATTATTATTATCAGATTAATTAGTAGTAATAATAATAATGATGATGTTGGTGTGAATTTGGGGAAGAGTTGAGATTTCTAGGGTTTGTTGTTGGAGGAGAGAGAGAGAGAGGAAGACAGAGATTTTTGTCCGAGATGCCGGCGACGCAGAAACCGAGGCCGGAGAGAGTTAACTCCGTCAAAGAACAGACGGAGCTCCGGCGAGACCCGTACGAAGTTCTCGGCGTTTCTCTTAACTCCACCGATCAAGAAATTAAATCCGCTTACCGGAAATTAGCTCTCAAGTATGCTGTTCTTCCCTCTTTTTAATTATTTTTTAATAAATTAATTTGTGTTTTTTCGTGTTTAAATTAAGTTTGTTAATCAAATTGCTGTTATTATTACTTTATAATTGTAGCTTAATTGTTTTTTGGTGATAATTTTTTTTTTTTTTTTTTTTTTGGCGGATTTTAGTTTAGTTTAGGGGGTATTAATTTGATGTAGGTAGGAAATTTAGCGTTGGTAGCGTATTGAGTAAGATTGATTTCGAGTTTTGGTTGTTGAGTGAATGGTAAGGGTGCGGTTGTCATGGCGAAGTTTTGGTAGAATGTAAGTTGTTAAGTGGAGGTATTTTCGTCTGAAGACGAGATTTCGAGTTGAAAAGAGAGGATGAGATGGACTGGAAGATGGAAAACGAGTGTGCTTCTTTGTGAAGTTTGTTAGACAGCACTGGAAGATGAGTAATGATGACAATATTAGGATGCAAGATGAATCGTTCCATTGACACGATTTTACTAGGTGCGAATGCATGTAGTGAAAGAATCGCTCTACTCTCATCTAGCTAGTGTAATACTGTTTTTGAGGACCTTATCAAATGAGTAGAATGGAGGTGGTTGGAGTTTGGGAATCGACTATATTGCACTTGTAGACAAATCGATTCATGTAGGAATGAAACAAAGAGCAGTCGGTCTGCTAATTTAAGCTCTGAGGTTATTATTCCTTGTAGCTTACTGCATAAGTGGTTGCGGATGTTAGGTTAGTTGAATGGAAGAGGAATACTGGCAGTTAGTTCCGACTTTCATAGTTCCATTGGATTGGGAGGTCCAAATGCAGTTGATGGAAAGACCGTACTGTCTTGTGGCTAGTTTTTAATCTTGCAGAGATACTTGCTGAATACTCTATAGACGATTTCTTTAGGAAACTGTATGAAAACTACTGTTTTTGAACAATCACTACGAATAGTCTCCTCCATGGGCCAGAATCCCAAGGAACCCCAAGACTTGCAAATTGCTGATAAAGTTTGGATTTAGCTTGAGTCAATATCAGGCTCCACCACCTAGCCGCCCTTTCCTCATCCTCATTACATACATGCAGCTTCCTTACTGGAATTTGGCAGTAGACCCAATTTTTTCATCAAAGACTTTTCGTCCATTTTTATTGTCCATGCCATCTCTTTGGCTCTCGCTTCATCTCCATGGATATTTCTTTATTAATTTCTTCATTGTGTACACCTGACCCCCCCCCCCCCCTTCTTACCTTGCCATATACGGTAGCCTGTTGTTTTAAGAATTTGTGACCTTACATTTCCTAAATTTGATTCCATTTTGCTTTCCCCTTTTTCTTTTAGAGGTTTATGTTAATGCCCATTTCAATTAGCTCAAAAGTTGAATACAACTCTATTCCTATGGGTATACATTTTGTTCCGAGTTCTGAGCCTTTTCGTATAGCAACGGGTTGTTTTAGAAAGGGATTTTTAGAAGCTTCAACCTCTTTTGGTTACTAGTTTTCTTTTTCATGGGAGGGGAGGGGGGAAAATAGGGGAGGAACGCCAATATAGTGGACAGGACATTTGATCTGGGTCTGATGTTTAACTTTCTAAAGGTAAATGGGCCATAATAATCACCGGACCGCAAGTCTGACTCTGATCACTGGGTTCTGATTATACTATGTCACAAGGAGGGCACTGGTTCTTTCTACTGAAAGAGTTTATTTGACGTTGGTCGTTATTAAGAGCTTTTTTTTCGGGTGCTATATGCAAGTCAATGGTGGACCTACCGGAGTCAGTACCAGACACCAACCTAAACCCTGATTTTCAGAGATCATTCTTTTATGAGATAAGGCTTGGTTGTTGTTGTTGTATTCTTTCATGAGATAAAATCAAACGAGCAGACCTCTAACATTCCCACCAGATGACAGCTTGTTTTAAATAACCCACTAAAAAAACATTTGTTTTGGTAAGATACACGGGTAGGATTTTCACATGCATTCAAGATGTACTTGCTTTAAGCATGACGTGGATTTATTAAATGAGTTATAATTTGAACCTTTTATGCATTAATCACATTTGAGGAATCAAGGTAAAGGAGAAGGACAAAAAGAAAAAGGGCAGCCTGGTACACATTGGCGTCCCCGCAAAGCGAGGGTCCGGGGAAGGGTCCCACCACAAGGGTGTATAGAGGGCAAGCCTTCCCTTGTCACTTTTGGACAAGAGGTTGCTCCCAAGACTTGAACCCGTGACCTATCGATCACACGGCAACACTGTAAGAATATAGAGAGGGATTGCATTCAAGAATACTGACTTGCTTAATAACTTAGGGGAAGTCCCCTTTATATAGGTTACATGATAATGTGAACATATCATAATATTCTACCCTAAATGATATCTCACATATATTATTCCAACTAATAATATATTGCGATCTTATCTCATATACTCTCATATTATATCCTCCAATAAACACCTTTACCGGTGCGCCTAGGTTCCCCTTCAGAAGGACAAAAAGAAAAAGAAAAAAAAACATTAAGAACTCTTGTGCATGCAATACGTTTCGTCACCTTTGTGCTGCAGGACAGGGTGTAGATTTTAGTCATAGTTCCTGTCGTTACATGGTATTAAAGATTGAATTTGAATACTGTTCCACTTTCCAGGTACCATCCTGACAAAAATGCAAATGATCCTAAGGCGGCCGATATGTTCAAAGAGGTCACATTTTCCTACAACATACTATCAGACCCTGAAAAAAGGCGCCAGTATGATGCAGCTGGTTTTGAGGTGAGATATTGGAGGCATATTAGTGGATAAAGTAAATGCATATTGGACATGTATTGAATCTTTATCACCTGATATTTGTATTTTTATGGTGCTGAAAGGTTGTTGAATAAGTTTGCCTTTCCCTTTTTCAATCACGTCTCTTGTATGAGTTGGGCTCATATTTTATTATTGTTCCTTAGGCTGTCGACTCCGAAGGTCAAGAGCTTGAGCTAGATCTTTCAAGTCTGGGAACTGTAAATACTGTATTTGCAGCACTATTTAGGTTAGCTGCTTTTGCTTATGTGTTTTGAGTTTATGTCATCCTGCTCACTTATTTTGTGTCTGCTGGAGATAAATATATGACAAACTCTAACCTTGTATTACTACTTGTTCTTTACTTTCATCGTGTAACAGCAAACTTGGTGTACCAATCAAGACCACAGTCTCCGCGACAGTGTTGGAAGAGGCATTAAATGGTAGGGTAACTGTATCACCTCTTCCACTTGGTCAGCCATTGTTAAGAAAAGTAAGTTTCGATATATGTCTGTCAGCCTTCTGCACAGGTTAATGTAATGCTCTATTGAAACCCTCCATGTTTTACAGGTTGAAAAGCAATCTGCCCATTTTTATTCTGTTACAGTAACTGAAGAAGTTGCCCGAAGTGGACTTGTTTGTCGTGTGAAATCATCAGATAAGAGCAAATTTAAGGTTTGTACAACATCTAGATGTATGATCAATCATTTATTGTGTTCTACCCTGCTTTCAAATCACTGGTCTGGAGGGGACGACTGTTATACTTGCATAGTCTCTCAGACCTTGAATTTTGCCTTATCTACTCCCTCCATCCCAGCTCAAACGCCCCATTTTCCATTTTGGGACGTCCCACCTCAAACACCCCATCTATTTTGGGACATTTCTCTCTCCTACTTTTATTAAATTATTACATCCTCTCTCACATTACCTCTCCTACTTTTATTAATCCTCACATCCTCTCCTCCTTTTTCCTAATATTACCCCACTCAACTTACTATATCAATTCTTCTTATTCCACTCCCCATGGGGCGTTTGAGCTGGGACGGAGGGAGTAGTTTCGTATGATTATTGGATATTTGGATGCTCGAAATAACAAATTTGTTTACTCTGTGTGAGGTGATGTGTGGTGAATTGCTTGATTATCTTGGCCCTGCAACTAGAGTCATAACCCTTCAAATCTTTGCAACAATGGACATATTTAGCTGATAAAGGAGGGCGGAAGAAGGATCCCTTGTATTCCTCCCTCCCCCCTCCAGTTCCAAGTTTTTATCCGAAATTGTTGTGTTCAATATATATGATTGGTAGAGGGGTTTCTGGTAAATTAAATTGAGCTTACTGGACAAGGTTGACGCTAGCTTTCTTATCAGTTTATTGTACTCTTATCCCGTGCTTTTCTTTTATATATTGTTCTTCTTTCAAACAACACTGTTATTCACTAGCTCTTGCATTCTAAGGTTTCTTCATAAGGCACATTCTTATCAGCAGATACTGTGCATTATACCTGTCTACTTGCAATTTGTGTGTACTGGTTAAATTCTGAGATTCTGATTCCTGTAGCTCTCGTTTGCTTACTGAAATCTGCTTACCTATGTAGCTGCTGTATTTGGAACCAGAAGACAATGGTGGTCTAAGTCTTGCTTTACAGGTGCTTACCACCCTTTCACCTTGATGGATTAATGCTATCATTACATATCATGTTCATCAAATATAAGAATATCTGGAGCATCTCATAAAGTCATCTTCTTCTTCATTCATAGCACGGTATTATTAATAGAGACATTTCTGGTCCTTCAAGTTACGTGAGCCTTGACTTCTGTTATAATAGGAAGACAGCACTAAGACTGGGAAGTTCACGTCTGCTGGAATGTATTTTCTTGGTTTCCCTGTTTATCGCTTGGATCGCACAGTTAATTCAGTAAGCTCCCAAACATCTACATTTTCAGTCTATTTAATTAATTCTAAGTTAGTATTAGTATATCATAAACCCATTCCTATTCTATGTTCAATGTAGTCAGCAGCTGCCAAGGATCCAGATACGGCATTCTTCAAAAAGCTGGATGGGTTTCAGCCATGTGAAGTAACTGAACTAAAAGCTGGAACTCATGTCTTTGCAGTTTATGGTTGGTAAAATCTTTACTGTATTCGATTGAATTTGGTGTCCTACTTTTCCACTGATTAGCTGTTGGTGAAGCTTTCCCTAACCATATTGATCCATATTGTATCTTCTTTGGGACATAATATTAGGTGACAATTTCTTCAAAAGCGTGAGTTACACCATTGAAGCTCTCTGTGCTGCGCCATACACGAAGGAGAAGGAAAACCTTAGAGATGTGGAAGCACAATTGTTGACTAAAAGGGCAGAACTCTCGAAGTTTGAAAGTGAATATAGAGAAGTACGAGCTTGCACTTCACAGATACTTCTGAGTTTTTTTTTTTTTTTTTTTCTTTTTTTTCTTTTTTCTTTTTTAACTGACATATGACATCTGTAGGTTCTTGCTCAATTCACGGAGATGACAAGTAGATATGCACTAGAAATGCAAGCAGTAAGTTTGGTTTGCAAACACAAAAATAGTTGGCTTTCATGTTGTTGCTCTCTTCATTTGGTTCCTGGTCCTGCAGATTGATGATCTCTTAAAACGGAGAAACGAAATCCATGCGTCATACACAGTTGCGGCACAGATGAAGCGTAGTTCGAGTAAAAGCAAAAGGAATGTTGCGAAGGAGCCCAAAGAAGAGGGTCACTCGAAAGAGAAAAAGCCTGCAAGGGAGAGGTTTAAGAAGAAAAAATGGTTTAACATCCACCTAAAGGTTGATAAAAGGAAGTCATGCTGAGATGATTTTGTGATTATGTTAGAATAGTACACTTCCTGGTGTCTGGCATGCGGAAGGCCATGGTGAGATCAATCCAGCCGTTTGGATTAGTGGATATATCATGTTCGAAACCACAGTTTTGGAAAAGATGCAGTGTTCGAGGTAGTATAAGAACACTTGGATACATCAGGTGTTTCTTGCTTGATGGAATAGCCACCTCGATCTGCTATGGTTTGGCAACTTGTAAATGGTGGTAGGTCATTCATCATTATCATTACCCGAGTGCCTATAAAAGAGCTCGTGGGATAAAGCCCTAAGGGAGTGGTAAGTCGTTGAAAAAACGCTTTCATGTAGTTTTTTTGCTTGTTGGCTCTTCTATCGTAAGATTCCCATCTAGCCAAAAGTGTATGAACTCGATTGTATAATGCCATCATTTATTCATTAATTGTGTCACTGCTGTATCTGTGACTTGTGGCTCAAGAGCATTCTGGTATATGTATTTTGGACTTCTTGAGCTTGTAATGTACGGGTTCTTGTTGAGCAAAAGTCGGAATGATTTGCAGATGAATTATGGTACCTTCGGGTAATTCGGTACCTCGTGAGTCGTGAGACTTCTGGCTTTTCACACGGACTTTGGTGGGTGTTGAACGGCAGTGGTTTCTTTGCCGTGACATCCTCTTATCCTTCTTCTTGAAGTGAGCTCTCATCAAACTGATACTTTCGCAATTCATCTCGAAAATTATTGGGCTTGTAGGAGGGTAGGCCGAAATGTGAGCCTTGTGGGATAAAGATTGTTTGGGTCAGGATGTAAATAATGTAGTGGATTAGGAAAAATTTCTAACTCCTACCTTTTAAATACCAAAACTTTTAAAATCCTACCTTATTTTTAAAAAGTTTATAACTCCTACCTTGTAAAACTTTTTTTTATCAAACTCCTACCAAAACTTCTACTCCGGCGGGTTTGACTCTATTTTCCGGCATTGACCTTCGACTTGACGCGATTCCCTCCAATTTTTCCCTCCAATTTCACCTTCTCTCTTCTATTTCTCACATTATATCACATTGCACTCCAATTTGATCTTCTCTCTCCTATTTCTCACATCTTGCGATCAAATTGAAGTGCAATGTGATATAATGTGGGAAATAGGAGAGAAAAGGTGAAATTGGAGGGAGAAATTGGAGGGAAAACGAAACAAATCGAAGGAAGAAGTTTTGGTAGAAGTTTGATAAAAACATGTTTGATAAGGTAGGAGTTGGAAACTTTTTAAGGCTATGTGTGGTATGCACAATAAGCTAGCTTATTTGGCCAAAGTAGCTTATTTGACTAGTTTTTTAAGCTCTTTGACCAAATAAGTTGGTTTGATAACACCACTAGCTTAAATAATAAGCTAGCTTATTTAATAAGTTACCCCATGTAACTTATTTAAAATAAGCTAGCTTATCATAATTTTATTCCTAATTTACCCTCAATTAGTTGCTAAAATAAAATGAGATTAAAAATAAATAATGCATTTTTATGTAATTTTATATATATCAGCTCATATATCAGCTAATTTTGCCAAACACTCCTAATACTATCAGCTAAAAACTTTCGGCTATTATTTCAGCTTTCAGCTACTATTTCAGCATTCAGCTACTATTTCAGCATTCAGCTACAATTTCAGCTAGTTTTACCAAACATAGCCTAAAAATAAGGTAGGATTTTTGAAGTTTTGGTATATAAAATGTAGGAGTTAGAAATGTATTCAGTGAATTATTACTGGATCCTTCATACAATTACGAGTTTTTTTTTTTTTTTTTTTAAGGTGATACAATTACGAGTTTACAACTCTGTCATATCCTTACAATTTTTACGTTTCTCTACGAAAACTTATACGATCACTAGAGTATAAAATAAAGGTACGGCGTGATTGAGAATTTCGATCATTCGATCCACAAGAATTGATAGTACGTCTCTTTTCTAGTTTTACTACGGTGATATGTGTTCCACACAATTTTATATCGACCCGTTGAATACTTGAATTGCTACGGTACAACACTAATGGTTAATCGTCTAACCAATGCCACGGATAGCAACATATTTGAGTGCCCTTAAGCAAAAGAATAGACAACATATATACTTGAATTAATTTTAGTTACAAAGATCAGACGAATTACACGAGTACAAGTAATCAAATATATAGATGCGACGAAATTAATAAATTGAACGAATCAACGTCTTGAATTAACTAAAAATGAAACATCTTCCACTTCTTTTGTATGTTTAGCATGCATACATATATACTCATCTCAAATTTTTCGAAGGAAAAAAAGTACATTTCTTCTACTTTTAATTAATCAATTTGTAATTTTCTTCACTCTAATAAACAAACAATAATATATACTTAATTATTAATCAAATTTGCATCCTTAATGTTGTTAAACTGGTCACACCTGTGCCTAACCTCGCCATCTTTATCAGTCTTAATTTGGAACATGCTGACCTTCTCCATTGCCTTAGCAAAGTCATCAAAGAAAGCCGTCTCATTCTTTGCGTAAAGATCGACAATAGGCTTGGTTCTAGGGTCCTCAGCCATGGCTTGGTCCGTAGCTAACAACCCTAACCCGTTCTGCAAGTTTCGGTAGTACATGTTGTCGAACTTGCCTGGTGTCATGACATCGTTGAAGGCGGCCATGGTGGAGTCCTTGGTGTAATTGGCACACAATTTACGTAGCCCCTCGGCGTATTTTGGGTTCATCTTAGGGTCGATGGGCTGACTCTTGCTGTGGTGGAAGATCCGGTTGCTAAATTCTTTGCAATGGGAGAAACCAATTGTGTGTGCGCCTACTAGTGCTACCATCTCTTGCACTGTGAAACCCTTGCTCTTGAATTGGTCTATTATTTGAGTTATGGTCATGTTTGGTAGAGCCAAGTTGCCTTCCACCCTTGAAGCCTAGCATAAAGGAAAAAAAGAATCTTGTATCACACGACTTTAAAATAATTATCAAACAAGCTTAAAATTCGGCTGTAATTGAGATTTTCAGACAAGTGTCAAGTGTGTATAGTAATAAATCAATCACATCTGGATTGAGACTTTATAGTATGTCATCTCATCATAAACTACGCGTGCAGTGTAGTGAGATGTTTAAAAAGCAATTAACTTGACATTTTTATGAAACGGAAAAAAAGAATTGGGCGCAAATGTGCAATCACTATGCACTAGCATGTTGTGCGTGCAACGTACAACATCTAACATACTCGGATTAATGTCATCAATTAATAAGTCAAAATTTGTCAGCGATTTTTAGGCAATTAATGACATGAAGTTTAAACGATAACAAGTTTTTCAAAATCGTTGTTATGCTCATAGTCGTTGCACGTACAATTGTACAAAAATATGCATGGGTAAGTAGGTCGATGAAGAGAGATCAAACCTGGGAGACAAGCCCATCCTTACGACCAAGGCGGATCTCGTAGAACGGACCACCGGTCATCTTAACAAGGTTACGTGTCGCCGTCGCAAGAATGTCGGTACACGAGACAATGCCGGGGCACTCGAGTTCGAGGGCGGTCTTAATGCGTGTTACAAGGTCAAAAGCGTCACCGGGAAGCGCCAAATTAATATCGGCATCTCTTTCAGCCTTGGGGTTGAACGAATTCGACGCTACGAGGGTTGAACCGTCGCAACCATCTACCATGCAATCATGGAAGAAGACACGTACGACAGCCGCGGCTGTCGTAGGTGTCTCTTGTTGCTTAAGGGTCACTTGTTGATTTACGACGTCGTCGAAACGCGGGCATGTTTTGTTGTAGTAATCTTTGGTAAGCGTCGCTTCATGATCATGATGATGCTTTGCATAGACTACGAAAATTTGGAGAAGAATTACGAGAAGAAGTGGAGATGCTTTGCCAATGTTTTGTGGTAATCCCGCCATTGTAGAAAAATGGCGTGTTGATCAATCTTTTTATTTGTGTTATTAGTTTTTTTTTTTCTTACAATTTTTTCAAGCTAAAAATGTATTATTTTTTTGGACATGGAAATTAGATTTGTGAAATGTAGGAGAAAGTTTAGGTTAGGGGAAATTTTTTTAGGGGAGTAGTTCTTGTTACATATGAAAGGAAATAAAAGGTTTGTGGAAGGGAGAAATTAAAGGAGAAATGGTGGATATTTTTAGATTGTTTTCAGGTAAACGTGAGTTGTAAGTTTGTTTACATTTGCACGGTTTTTTGAAGGTTGTGTAATACAACCTCAAATTTGGAAGGACAATATTTAGGATTTCTTCAATAATTTTCAACGATGTTGACCAATTCAACGACATTTTCCGTGAATTTTTTGTATAAATTGTCATGAACTTTAGGTCTTTAAAGAGTTTAATTATCCTCCAATATATAATAGGATTAGAATTTATTTAGATGTCTACTCCGACATCGGACACTAAACATCATGGAAATTACAATATCTAAGATATATGTACATAAGAATCATAACATGTAGCTTAGGCGTGTGTCAGACACGCAAAGTAGTAGTACCTCAAAAGCTTGTCAAGTACAGAGTGTACCTCCATAACATATGATCGATTACAATTTTTAGATCGATGACCAATCTCAAATTTAACAAGGTACATATATATGGAGCATAACACACAATTATAAGATAAAAAAAAAAGAAAAGAATTATTTGATAACAATTAGATCGAATAAATTAAAGAACCATACTGATCACAATCACGTGCATAGTTCTTGAGAAACAAATTAAACAACAACAACAAACTCTTGGGTCACTCCCAAGTCCAAACCATTGAGTAAAATTAGTGAAAATGGTCTCGAGTTCAAATCTTGTCACAACGCACTTCTCATAAGCAGTATGCGATCACATCGTGAATGTGAAAGCGAATGCAACGAGTCCGACGATGAAGGCAGGGAAGGAAGTCAGAGAAGTGGAAGCACTATCCTTTGGTGGAGATGCAACTGGGCTGTGTCCCATAAGGTCGTGATCTACACCATTGTGAGCAGATGCAAGCATTGCCATGGCAATCAAGCAAGCAACAAAAACGTAGGCCTTCATTTGAGATTTCGCCGCCATTGTCGAAAATTGAACAGGATTAAATCAGGAATTTGAGCAAGATTTTTGATGATGGGAATTTTTTGCTTAAGCTTTTCTTAAATTAGTGGTGATTATACTCTACAATAGCTAGGGTTTATATATTGAAGCAAAACGTATTACGTCAACTTTATGACTTGTATTATTGAAATCAAGGAATTATGCTCGTTACAGGGTCAAACATGATTATTATTTTCTCTAAATGCTGGACATATACCATATATATGATATGTACTGTAAAATGTACTTCATGTTTCATAGCAAGGCATGAATCATGCATCATTTGTACTTTTTGTACTTGAATAAAAGTACATTTTATTGACTTTTTGTATGAAGAAGTACGTGATTACCCGATTACGTTTTAAGAATGATAGATATACGATTATACGGAGTAAAAAATTAGCTTGGCATGTTAATTAGTGCAATGAACTTACGTACACCTAGCTAGTTATTCAATGGTACTGTTATACCATAGTACCATACTTCGAGAGACAAGAAGCGCGAGCATGGTGGTCCTTCTCACAATAAAATATTAAGGACCACCAAATTATTAAAAATTTATCTAATTGTGGTACCTAATCCTTTATTGTAAGAATGATCATCATGCTTTTTGTGCTCCCAAGAGCATGGTATAATTTACCCTAGTTATTAACTCATTCATGTGTTAGAAGATGGGTTCACTTATAAGTTTAATATAGACGAAAGTAGTAAAGGAACCCCATACGTTTGCTTTTATGTGAAATTAACCCTCACATGTTTCAATTGTAGCAATTGACCCCCATAAGTTTGTCAAAATGTGAAATTGAATCCTTCACCAATTTCTCTTCAATTTCTCACCAAATTCACTCACAGTTACCACTTAAATATAAATTGTACATTATATCATTGAATGGATACCGTATCACTATTAAACCCTTCCCAAACCATTTCACTATTAAACCATATCAACAGAAGAAAAGAAAAAAACCAAATTTCATTTTGATGGGCACTCACTTAACATTCATCCTTCCCAAACCATTTCACTACTAAATCTGATTTTCTAAAAATGGTCCATTGATCTTTACCCCAATATAAATATATAATCAAAATTGCAATTTGTTTTTATAAGATAACTTATTCTAAGAACAATTTCATGACTCGTGAATGAAACCAACCCAAAACATGTGATGAATCTGATGATCACAAAATTCGAAGAATGGATAAATTATCTTTAAGTTAATGTCTACAAGTGTAACCCACAAAAAGCTAAGCCCAAATTTATCACGTTAAGTATTTGTACTTTAATGTATTTTGCTCTTTTTTTTTCTTTCGTGAATGGTATAATGTACTCCCTCCGTCCCAGATTAAACTTCTCGCTCCCTTTTGAGCACTTCCAAAGAAAAACTAATAAATAATTCTTAATAATTCAGTTAGCAAATAAATTTAAAAGATAACTATCACCAAGATCTTTATCTAGCATCCTTAATTATTCACTCGACAAAAAACGTAACATTTTAGAAATGGGGAAAACAAAGTCGAAACCCTAAAAAAGAGGATGGGAAGTTTAATCTGGATCGGAGGGAGTACAATTTATTTTGAAATGATATATATGGGTGATGAGAAATTGGTGAGAAATTGAAGAATGACTCAATTTCACATTATGACAAACTTATGGGGGTCAATTGCTACAATTAAAACATGTGGGGGTTGATTTCACATAAGAGCAAACGTATGGGGGTCATTTACTACTTTCGCCGTTTAATATATCATATTTCAAAAGTCAACTAGTTTGACCTGGTATACCGTGTATATATATATCCAATAATGCATTACTCGTGTCATAACCGATTGTTATCATTATCAATGTCATTGTGACTCCATTCACAAATTTCACACCAAGAAAAATATCAGCCTATGTTACTCCTTAGCTTGTTTAGTACGGAATATGCCTTCTTTCTCTGAACGAAAACATCGTTTACCCTCAGTTTAAAAGGTATAATAAAACCATCCGTCTGACTCCCAAGTTTCCCAACCATCAACTCAAACTTTTACTGACTCGAAAAGGTAAAAGTCAAACCCGAACATGAAAATGCCCCAAACTACTCAAGCCCGACCCGGATCAATCTCAAATCTTTAAGCCCAACAGCCCAACCTTATTACACACGTTTTGAAATGGGCTTGAACCTTGTAGAGCCCAAATACATTTGACCCATACCAAATATAAATCCAAGCCCAAAAGCCCAATCCAAACAAAACTTCTCTCTCTCTCCCCTCAGTTCAGCTGTGTGCGGCGGTCTATCCTTCTCTCTTCTCTCTTCTCCTTCACTTCACCACTGCAACCACTTTCAAAACTTCACAAAGAAGCCACCAAAAATGTCCAATTAAATTCCGGCGTAATAATAATTTCATTTAAAAAAAAAAAACAATAAAATTAACTAATTAATTATGTCGTCAGCTTCCACATCATCAACTTCGTCGTCGTCGTCGTCTACATTTTCTCTCTCCTCACACCCCCGCCTCCCGTTTCGAGGCGGCGGAAACCACCAATCTTTCCGGCGAAGCTTGCCGTTTCCTTCCCCCGGAGTAGGCAGGAGGTTTAATTTCGCCGCCGTAAGAGCCGCCGCGGGATCCTCCGGTCGAAGCCGGAGAATTTACCGGGAGTCGCAGGTTCAGAATCCGCTACCAATTGGACAAGTTAAGGAGTTCGCGTCTTCCGTTGCGCCCGCCGGAGTTTTCCTCGTCGTCTCTTTTGGTGATTTTTCATCTCTTTTTTTTTTTTATTATTGAATTGAGATTGCGGTAATTTTTTTAGCTGAATTGAGTTTTTGGTAGTGTCACTGGATTATGTTGCTGTTCCCTTGTGTCGTAAAGAAGACGCTTGCATTGGATTCGGTATCGTTTTCGAGTAATAAGAATGGAAATGTGGTTGTGGAATGAAGGTTTTGGCCGTATTCGATTTTGTGGTCGACCTTTTTTAGGGTGGACGATTTGATATGTTGTTATTTAGGTGGAATAAGTAGGGCATGACTCTAGTATAGTTTTCGGTGTATGTTTATGCAACAAAGTTGTGAACTTTGTATTGTCTAGTGGCCGAGGTTGAGTTGGTAGCTCTTTCGTTTGATGAAAAAACGAGACTTGAGGGTTCGACTTTTGAGTTTGGTGTTTGGGATTTGTGTATAACGGTGATTAGAGTCGGGCATACTTAGGAGTTGGGAGGGAGCATTTCGGTATGTGATTTGTAAGTCTAATTTCAGCATGTGTATAGTGTGTTTTAATTGGAAAAATAGGGAAATTGTTTGGTGACGGTTTGGGGAGGGGAGGTATTAAGGTACGTGGCCTTGTCCCGGATCTCGGGACCTCTCTTGTAGGAAGGGAGGTGGATCCCTTTCAGTTGTATGCAGGTTATGCTTTAACTTGTTACAACTAGAAGCTCTTTTGTTTGGTTTGGTTGGGGAGTTTAGGGTATTGATTCTTAGAGTTTGACTATGTCTTTAGGGTACTCGTTGAGGATCAAATACTTAGGATGATAAGTTGTATGAAATTCGGTGAAAGAGAGCTAATTTTGCAGACGCAGCCGATATCTTTGGAGTGCATTAAGGACCTGAGAAGTGTTGCAATTACTACTTCAAGATGAATTTTTGGTTGGCAACTCTGCAGTATTTGTAGGTTGCAAATTCAATGGCCATTGGTTGACTTGTGTTATGCAGTTGAAATCTATTTGCTTCAATACTGTGGTACACCGTACACACCAATGATGACAACGAAATTTAATTGCTGGGTGTAATGTAATTTTACTAATTGTGAGCTCCGACTTAGCTTGTAGATAAAAGATTGATGTTATATATGATACAAAATTGGGTTCGTTGAGGTCAAGTGGTGTAGTTGAGGATAGGTGGGAAATTGGAAAGCAGTACTCTAGGCTGATCTCTGAACAAGGTAGTGTTTGGGGCTAGTTTTTTGTTGCATGAGAAACTAATTATGGTCTTCTTAGCTTTGAGACTTGCCGTTAGATTGAGGTTTGTTTTTTAACATATTCATCTTTGAAGGTAATCAAGTCATTAGGCACTGTGTACATTCCACTGTTGCTTGCTAGATAAACTGCTGGGCGTTGGTTTATATGCAGTACCCTCTTTATAACAGTTAGCAGTAGGGGACATAACATGGTACTTTCAACAATCCGTGAATTAGAGGGCTTAAAAGGGTTTTCTCTAAGGTAATGCTCGAGATGAAGCTGTTACAGTTGGTTGCTATTAGGGAGTTCTATCTTATCAAGACATGGGCAGCTGAAGAACTTACTTGGCTTTGTCAGTTCTGATTAGAGTTTTTTGGTTCCTAATCCCTCTGTAATCCACAACACTTGTAGGAAAAGAAAAGAAGAGTAGCTAAGTCGCTCCACAGCTTTATCCTTTTTTTTTTTTTTAAGTTATGTGCTGTGATTTTCCATGGGTACTAGCTTTAAGAAATTCCTGAGGATTTGTTTTTTTTTTTTTTTTTATAAGTGTTTGGTATTTCATTGCATACGGGTAATATCCTCCCAAGTCCCAATCATGTAGCCGCAATTATTATTAATGGCAACTCCTATAAAAAAAGAATAACAATTTCTCTAGTAAACACTGGTGGATCATTATGCTGTGGAGGGCAAGACTAGTGAACTAGGCTTTGGATATGCTCGTTGGAGAAATTATTTTTGTCGTAGCTCTAATACGCGTGAATGCATGATCATTAGGTTTTTATCACCGTAGTTAACAACCTCAAAATGAGTTCACTAATTTCTTCTTTCAGCTTGCAGTTCTGTGGAAGTTGGTTGGTAAAGTCCTCTTGCCGCAGTCCCAGAAGGCTACTACTGCAGAAAATAAACCTGCTTCATCCGATGTGAAGTGGTCATTTGCACCTGGCAGTAACTTGTTCAAAAATCTAAGTCAGAAGATTGAGAGAGATTCGAAGTTGAAGCTTGATGACTTTGCTAAAGAACTGAGGTCATTCAGCATAGTGGATATGTCAGGTGATTCAGTCATGATTAATGAGTGCTTTTCTCTTGCAGATTTTAGGATTTTGTTTTCAGTATTATTTATTTGGTTTGCTAGTAGATTTGCTACCTTCCTCTCTAGTATTGTACCTTAGGTGAAATTTGAAAACTGTTCGTTGAGATCTTGGACAGATTAATTAATATGTTGGTGCTAAAGACTTTTCTTAAAAATTAAAACCCCAAGCATTTATTAAACATCTTCGTTTGTGCAGGCCGTAACTTTGGGGATGATGGTATTTTTTTTCTAGCGGAGAGCTTGGCATACAATAAGGTCAGGCTTAGATCTAAAAAGTATATGTAATCTTCTCTATTTATGATTTTGGTATGTCCGTTTAACTGTCTTAGATCTCCTTCGTTACCATTTAAGCACCTGATGGTATCTTTATATTGTGATGTAGGTCGTAGAAGAAGTGGATTTTTCTGCTAATGGAATCACATCAGCTGGACTGAAAGCCTTTGATGGCATTCTTCAATCAAATTTCTTCTTGAAGACGTTGAATCTTTCTGGAAATACTATTGGAGATGAAGGAGTGAAGGTTAGCCAGTTAGCCTTCTACAGTTACAATGATGCAAAGATGAAATATGGAAAAGAGCAAAGCTTAAAAGATATAATACATTAAGACCAACATCGAGTGAGGTAAAAGTCAAGGTCTTCAAAGAGACAATCTAGAATTCCATGTGCGACATTTCATGATTGAATCATACGGAGCTCTAAGATTTACATATACAATTACACTGATGCAAAGATAAAATATGGACAAGAGCAAAGCTTAAAATATATAGGAATACATTAAGACCAACATTGAGTGAGGTAAAAGTCAAGGTCTCAAAGAGACGATCTTAGTGTTTGTATATATGAAAATTCCATGTGTGACTATTCATCATTAGATCATATGAAGCTCAAAGATTTACACGGGTGGTACTGGTAACATTCTTTTGATCAAGGAATATTTTGTCTTTGATTTTAGTATGTGGAGCTTCCTGTGACACTTAGGGTACTTCAGAGCAAGAAAGAGCACCTTGAAATGAGATCCTGTTACTTACCAAGGAAAAAAAAAAAAGAACTTTGACAACCTTCAGAAATCTGTCATCCTTTATGCTTTGTCTTTTATTGTTTTTGCTACTAAACTTCTAGCCGCTGTGCTTTATTGTGTAAAGCTTGCTAGCTCCAAGGTCTAGTGATAGGAGGAAAGATCTGAATATCTTCTGTTTATGGTATTGATTTTAAGGATGCACACAGTATGTCCGTATGTGTCACATGTGAGCTATTGTGTACTGTGTAGTTTGGTCTCCTTAATCCCTCATCTTTTATTTTAGCCATTATTGGCAGATATGACTAGTGATGGTGCATAAAAGTTATCTTATGCAAACTACATGGCCCTTCCTGCGGATCAAAACATCAAAAGTGCTGAATTTTGTTAGTGCTTGACTGGGTTTAGATCATATGGCTGCAAGAATGGAGTTGCCATCCTTGCCACCTCTGTACGATGTTGGTCTTTTCCCTTTCTCTCGTTAGGAGTGTGCATATGTTGGCAGTGTCATGTTTGTGGTTCTGCAATCTGCATGTGTAATTAAGCAAATATATCTACCCAATAATCAACAATTTTTATTATAATTGACAACCTGTGTAATCCTATAGACTCTTTCTCCTTTCAATGCAGTGCTTGTGCGAGATACTTGTTAGTAATACTGGCATCCAGAAGCTGCAATTGAATAGTACTGGAATGGGTGATGAGGTTAGTTTGCTTCTGAAGTGCTGAGTTTGCACTTATCTTATTTGCTTTACTTACCTTTGTGGAGGGTTTTTATACGAATTATTCCATCGTGATGTTTTCAAGGATGTAATAAGGCCTGGGAGTCAGAACCCAAAATTAAGGGTCTAAGATGACGTTTGCTCTCACATTTCTAACTTGGCTCTTTTCAGCCTCTTGGAGATTTGTCCAAAACCTAAACTAATACTCCTTTCTTCGCTTCTGGATATATGTCATTGTGTGTAGGCACTTGGGATTTTAGCCTATCTTTGCTCCTTGCTTCCTGCAGTCGTTTATTTGTGTCTTTCAAGAGGTGATCTTTGTCATGCAGGGTGCAAAAGCTATTGCAGAGATGTTGAAGAAAAATTCAAATTTGACTATCATTGAGATGAACAACAACACAATTGACTACTCTGTATGCCTACTATCTATCATTCATGTTAAAATCTTGATTATGTATCAATATGAACCTGAAGTTTGAGAAATTGTTCTGTGTCTTCTGTTTCTGAAACTGGAGATAGGGTTTTGCAAGTATTGCAGGTGCGCTATCTGAGAACAGCACAATCCGGGCTTTACATCTCAGGTGAGTTCAAGCAAACCAATTCTCCTGCTGTAAGGAGTAGCTATCTGTTACTTGTAACCAATACGCGAATATTTGCATTCCCCTTGCCTCCCCTAAAAAACATGAGTGAATAGAGGATATGTCAAACAAAAAAAAAAAAAAATCTTAGGCTTGTTTGGTATTCCGTTTGGTTTTCAGTTTTTATCAAACAAAAAATCAAGATTCTTCTGAGTTCCCTGTGTAGTCTCATTTTTCATTACTATTGAATCCACCAATTTTAAGTAATTTTTCAGCTTATTCAACGAAGTTTTGGGCAAAAAGCTAGAACTGCAAACTCCAAACAGGCAGTAATACTGAACAGTCCTAGCTACTTGATTTTGTTTAATAATTGTATGCATTAATTTCACTTTGTTGATGGCGTAGTGGGAATTATGGTGGTGCTTTGGGAGTTGCTGCTTTGGCTAAAGGGCTCGAGGGGAACAAGTCCTTAAGTGTATGTTTTCTCCTCAAACTTTATATACTGATTCTCGACATGGTAGTTATGTCAATCGTCTATGTCATTTATTTATTTAATGAACATACAACTTGATGCATCTCTGATATCCTGTCATGGCAACTCTCTGTTTAAGTCTAAGATTATTATGTGTATCAGGAACTTCACTTGCATGGAAACTCAATGGGCAATGAAGGAGTCCGTGCTTTGATGTCTGGATTATCAATACGCAAAGGTTACACATGAAATATCAACTCAACTCTCTCTCCCTCTCTCTCTTCTTTTCCTTTCTTTTTTTTTTCGTTTTTGTTTTTTTGGAGTCTAGAACTAGATTATATCCCCCTCCCCCCAATACCACCGCCACCATACGTAGAAGTAGATTCAGGTCCAATGTAATGGGTGCCACAAACAATGGGATATTCATAATATCCTTTTGAGTATCGGTGTCTGAAACATGACACTTCAACATGGGTGTGTGACTATTTGTAAAGTTCATCTACATGAAAACATGAGGAAAGCAATGTCTAGATTTTATTTATAAAACTAAAGGGCAACACTCTGACATATTAGTATCAGACACTTCTATTTGAGTCAGTAACATAAATTGCACTCATACTGTGTCTTTATTGCCGCCGAGGACTCTAGTTTAAGCTACGCCTTTAAACAACCGTTTTGATTTTATAACTTCTTAAGGAGGATCACAAAGTAAATTAGCTTTTAATGTTGAATCTATTTGACTTGCTGGTAGGAAGAATGACGCTGTTGGATATCAGCAACAATGAAATTGGCTCTAGAGGAGCCTTCCACATTGCAGAATATGTGAAGAAGACGAAGAGCTTGTTATGGCTGAATGTTTACATGAACGACATAGGAGATGAGGTAAAATGTTCTCAATTTGACCTTTTGGCAGCTATCTTGGTTGATCATTCGCATAGCAATAGTTTAAGATGGTTGAGTGCTGTGAGAATTTGGTTGTCTAGTTAATGCCCATAACTTTCCTCTACGTACTTTTCAACAATAGATTGGATTTAGTCTTCAACTGCTCTAGCCTTCCGTTTACGTATTAGCTGCTATTGTCTTTTTGCCATTTTGAGCTCAAGTTAAGGTGTGGGCAAAAAGCAGTTGTTATTGTTGTTCTGGCCCTGGATCCACATCATCAATTCTCTATGCTCTTGGGAACCTGGCTTTTAACTATAATGGATGGGAAAAAGCAAATCTTTATATTTTTGGCTTTTCATGAACCTTGGGTTTATAATAGGTGTTCAGTGATTTGGCTTCAGTCAAATTAGCTCCCTTTGAAAACTTAGTCTGAATTCACTTCATTAACTCCTTGGAAGCATGGTTATTCTTTCTCCTAGTTTGGTGATCTGCGCCGTTTTGTGGAGTTAATTCTTTTTTTCTCGTTGAAAACTGGTTTTCTTCATTTACATGTACTACCAAACGAAGAAAGCTCTGTGCCTCATTGCTTGAATTCATTTTTGACTAATTACTTTTTGTGGATGAGCTGTTTGAATCTTTGTTATTATAAGTTGCTACTCATGTAATGTCACATGTTAGTGTCCCACGTTGGCAAAAGAGGAGAGAATTTTATCATTTTCTAAACCTAGAAGCTACTCCGCCCGTTGCAAATTGTAACTAAAATGCGACTTCCCTGGGTTCATAAAGTGGACTCTCTTTCCTATTGAAGGTGTAGCTCAGGCGCATTTTATGGAGTTTAACACTTCTTTTGCGTTTGTGCCAGGGAGCGGAAAAAATTGCTGATGCGCTCAAGCAAAACCGCTCTATTACTACAATAGACTTGGTAAGAAATCAACGCTTCTGTTTGGGCACAAGTATAGTTGGTTCCGAATAATTACTTCTGTCCTGATTTAAAACTTGCAGATTATATGTTGTGATGTTCAAGTTCTCATATATGATCTTAAATAAGTGAAGCTTTGAATATACACAACTTGATAGTTGTTAGATAGGTTGGATGACACAAATATAAAGGGTACTATTGTGTCGTACTAGATACTTTATCTTAATGGTTTGTAAATTAGTGAACTTTTTTCTTGAACTATTTATTATTTTATCACAATCTTTTAAGTCACGGACAATGAGTAATGACAAAATGTATTAAATTTTTGAAAATTAGGGTGGGAATAACATACATGCTGAAGGTATCAGTCGCATTGCCGAGATCCTGAAAGATAACAATGTCATCACAACAGTAAGTCCCATTACCTGCTTTCGTTCACTGGAAAGCACTTTAAAGTACTCGAATGTTTATTGACGTTTTACCTTTCAGTTGGAGGTTGCTTATAATCCCATTGGACTTGATGGAGCGAAGGCTATATCTGAAGTTCTCAAGTTTCATGGAAATGTTAAAACACTTAAACTGGGGTGGTGTCAGGTAGTCTCAATGAGCTAATGATATTTATAGACTTTGGGTGTTGAAATGTTTACTAAGCTTGTGTTGAATTTCTATCTTACAGATTGGGAAAAAAGGTGCAGAGTGCATTGCCGATATGATCAAATATAATACCACCATATCTACACTCGACTTGCGAGCAAATGGTTTGATGGATGATGTATGCTGATTAAATATTTGCTATGAACTTTTACAATTCGCTGCAATAAACAGGCCCTAAATATGTGGTATCTGTTTCTCATCTGCTGTGTTCCCTTTATCTTATGGCTGCAGGGTGCAGTCTGTCTAGCTCAGAGCTTGAAAGTGGTCAATGAGGTCCTGACTTCGGTGGATCTGGGCTTTAACGAAATAAGAGTATGCCTCAAGCTCCTCATTTTTTTAGGAATAGGGTAATATTCTTTTCACTGTCTTAATATAAAACTTCTTGTCAGGACACTGGTGCGTTTGCAATAGCACAAGCGCTAAAGGCTAATGAGGATGTTGCCCTTACGTCTATAAACCTTTCCAGCAACTTCATCACCAAACTCGGACAGGTAACGTACTGTAAATAAGAGTTTCATACTATCCTCTACCACACTTCGCACAATGCAACTTATCGAGAATGTGATTCTTTGCAGAGTGCACTTACAGATGCAAGTGACCATGTAATGGAAATGAACGGAAAGGAAGTAAGCGTATTTTTCTAGGTTTTTGACAAGAGGGGAGACTTTTAGATCATAGGACGCTACATAGTCAGCTTGTAGAAGGTTAGTGATTCCGATACATGAGATTTTAACCCCTCTTTTTCGGGGATAGAAATTTTGACAGAGAGCAAATGCAAACGTTTCTAGCCATTATAGGTACTGTAATTAACATCATCGAAATCTTCAAGACTCTTACGAGTGTGATTATATCCCTTTTTAGTACGAGCAGTCAAGAATTCTGTCCTTTCGACGTTCTTTACGCTAGTGTCTTCTATTCATTGGTTGCATTGTAGATCATATTATCAAATAAAACAAGCTGAGGAACTTGAGCTTGAGTTTGATCGTATCGCTTACGCTTTCCTCGGCATTATATTCCAAGTAGATGATGGTTTCGAGAGGGTCGACCTTGGCCGCCCTACGGACAAACCTCCCATTCAACGACATCATTCTCCTACAACCCAACAACACCCGATTCATGATCGTCCCACTGTTATTATAATTCATCTTAATTTTAGCAAGAGTATTGTATAGAAGAAGCAAGCTGATATTCGAGTAATTCTAGAATAAGGCATCACGACTTCACGAGTCTTTATATATAGATAGAGAGACTAATTATAGGAAACTGTACATCTTTTGGTAAGTGTGGTGTATATATTGATTTTTACATTCATCTTCGAAAGAGTTCTAAAATAATAGTTGCTCACTAAACGCAGCACAATTGATGAATTAACAATTCGAGAGTACTATATTCATTAAAACATTACAATTCGCTAATTAAGCTACGGTAAGATACTTCAAGAATACAATTAATTACTCACATACAAATAAAAATTACTCTCCGATCAATCCGTACCCTATACATTCATTTCTCCGGTGGAGCGGCCGCTTTTCGATCCAAGTTATCGCAATACAATGCAGTAGAGAAGCCAACAAAATACAGAAGGAATGCATAAAGAACGATGAGCCGTCGAAAGTTGGCATTTGCAGCGCACTTTTCACATTTCATGGCGACTACGACAAGCCCCAAAAGTACTATCCCACCGATGATCAGAATTACCGCACAAGCTATACTACCTCTCCTCATCGGTGTGGTGGCGGGTTCATCTACAGCAGCTTCTGATTCAAGCTGCTGATTATTGCAACAACAACAACAACCCCCACAATAGTTAATAATTTGTTCGAGAAAATACAACATGTTGCAAGTGAGTATGATTTACGGTCACCCCCGGTATGAGTATGCCAAATATAGAAGCTTCTGCCATACAATAGAGTGAGTTGGTTGCGATACGAAAGAGTTAGGGAAAGACAGGAGGAACTTCAACTTCATTTTCAGCTCTATTTGATTCAGAAAATAATTAATAATGCACGACAACCATGAAAAATCGAACCTAAAAATACATAAAGCCACAGCCACAAGTAGAAGAAGTTGAGCCTCAGCTCAATCGTCTCGCGTACGCTTTCCTCCTGTTTATATTCGAGGATAGTTGGACCTGCGACTATAAGTATCGCAAGTAAGATAATGACGTCGGGAGCTTCGACCTCGGCTACCTTAGAGACAAACCACTCATTCGCAGCCATTATTTTCCTACCACCCGACAACACCCGATTCATGATCGTCATTGTCCTACTATAGTTCATCTCACTTTAGCAAGAGTAGTGTATTGAAGAAGCAAGCTTAATTAGTATTCTGATAGGAGAAGGTCACCAGTCTTTATATATGGACATACTATATAAGGAAAGTTTCCAACTTAGAAATAATTAGGAAGAAGGAAAGAGAAATAGTTCTATCAGGAACATCGATTTTGGAAAGAAGTCGATTTTTGTTATATATATTGATTTTTACTATAGTCTTTGAAAGGAAATAGTTAACTTTTTTAGGTCAAATCATATGTAAATCTTACACCTAAAGTTTTACTCGTTAGGGAGATTACTCTGCCTGAAGTTAAGAAAGTGATTTAAATAGTCGACGCATCATCGGAGAATATTTATTAATTGTCAAGTAGTGATTATCCTTTCACAATTGATTGAATATTTTGTTATAAATTAAGTTGAATCAAGTAGTTGGTCTCATTTGCATCGGTATTGTGCTTAATCAATGTCGTTATTGTCAATTGAGAGAAGTATTATTGTCAACGTCATAACTCATAAGTCACTTGAGTCGAGTTTACGTGACATTGTAAAGTTGTATCGAGCAATATGTCATTTTTATAATTCGTAGAGTAAAATTGTGATTCGGATTCGGTTTTTCATGTCGAGGAATTATTTTGCCTCTCTTAATTTGACGTAAAAATGTGTTTATTGATGGTTTATTTCTCCATTACTTAAAGTAGGATCGAAAAAACAAATGAAGAAAAATAAAAACGAGGACAAAAAAAAAAAAAAAAAAAAAAAAAAAAAAAACAAGATAATACGTACCGGGTTTCTACCCGGTTTGTGGCAAAATTGAGGGGAAAACGTGGGTCCAACTAGTATGGGCGTAATAAATGACAGATCACGGTGATGACATCAGGGACATTACGTCAGCAGAAATGAAAGGATGGCGTAGACATAAGACAATGGCAGAGATCGTGTTCTTTCATGTCGATCGGCAAACCGATGAATTAAATTAATGTTTTGTTCTTGTTTAAAGTCGGTGCATGCTGGCAAACGTTTACTTTTAAGCCAATCCATGAGTTTGCGTCTCTTATGTCTCCATATCATACGCCATTCTTCTAAATATAAATGTAATACGTAATTACATGCACAGAGGATAGTCTAATACTAGTAGTTAGTAGATTAACCTCTGAAAAATGTCTCGAATTTAAATATTCAATTTTTCACATCGTCACCGCCCCGACAACATTAGCTGCTCCGATGTACTAAAAATACAATTATTATGAAATTGGAAAATCCACATGCAATAAAAAAAAAAAATTACGGAAATTATTGGTATTGTTCACTTATTGATGGACCACGTTCCTCCCTACTCCCCCGCCATTGACTCCCAACTACAGTTCAACCCCATTTAATTTTGCCATTAGCAATCTCTTATTTTGTCAAAAAAAAAAAAATTCTACACATACATCTCCTAATTAAGTTTAGTAGTAATTTGGAAAAAATCAGCTCCCTATCTAATAATAATTAATATCCACTATGCATGAAAGGGAAATGAATGTGTGCTCATAGATGACAAATTAAATATAGAACTAGGTAAGATATTTGAGAATAATATCAACAAATCAAACGTGTGATCTTCACATGCACCTCATTGCTTCAAAATGCATGAACAATGTGATTTTTTTATTATATGTGATCAAAAGCTTGTTTTTGAAGCAAGTTCCATCTTCTCTTAAATTGTCTATATATACAAATAGATGAACATCATCATAATATACTAAAATCTTCAATCATCATACATACCATTCATATATACTTCATTTTCAACAATCTAAAAAATAGTTCATAACCCAAACAAAAAAAAAAAAAAAAAGTGAAAATGCATGGTCATGAAGAAACAAACGTCGCAAAGAAGCCTCATGTTGTAGTCATACCATACCCAAGTCAAGGTCACATAAACCCACTTCTACAATTTGCAAAGCGTTTAGCATCTAAAGGTGTTAAAGCCACTTTAGCCACCACAAAAAACACGCTTTCCTCCATCTCCACCAACATTAATGTCTCCGTTGAGTCCATTTCCGACGGTTTCGACGAAACCGGCTTCGCGGAAGCCGGTTCCGAGGAGGTCTTCCTGACCTCCTTCCAGACAAACGGGTCCAAGTCCCTTGCTAGAATCATTGACGCACACAAAAACACATCGTTTCCCGTGACTTGTGTAGTCTACGACGCGTTTTTGCCGTGGGCTTTGGACGTGGCTAAGGAATATGGCTTGTTTGGCGCGGCTTTTTTCACCAACTCGGCTACGGTTTGCTCGATTTTCGCTTGTGTGAGCCGCGGCTTGATCGGCTTGCCGCTTGATAAGCCGGAAGATGTGGTCAAGGCGTTGCCTAAGATGCCCGAGTTTAAGCCTAAAGATTTGCCTAGCTTTCTTAAGAAGCCAGAGAGTTATCCGGCTTACTTGTCTATGAAGCTGAGTCAATTCTCTAATTTGGGCTTGGCTGATTGGGCTTTTTGCAATACTTTTGAGGATTTGGAGTCTGAGGTAATTTTACTTTCTTGGAATCTTTATTTTTTAATTCTTATTGTTATACAAACAGATGATGCTAGAAGTCTAATGTATAATGCATACTAGTACACTACTAAAACAATACTAGTATGTCATAGTATGCGTTATATTATTTTCAGGCACGAGAAAAGGCTTAAAGGTAAGTATTTTTCGCAACAGTTAGTTGTTTATAAGTTTATCGTGACTGACTCGACTTGTTATCACCCCTACACACGGGATTGTCGGAGGTGATAGCGATTATGAATAATCATCATAGGTCAAGTGGAGACACAAAATTTCGAAGTATATATCTTTTATATCAGGCAAG
The DNA here is from genome assembly GCA_963680865.1 of Spergularia marina. Taxonomy (NCBI): domain Eukaryota; kingdom Viridiplantae; phylum Streptophyta; class Magnoliopsida; order Caryophyllales; family Caryophyllaceae; genus Spergularia; species Spergularia marina. The sequence continues at coordinate 3,100,542 of OY804545.1, read as the reverse complement.
TCTTAGGAAGTACTAGTACTAAATGCCTAACACATTTTAAAAAAAGGTAGGGAATTAAATGAGTAACAAATGTCATTGTAAGTATCAAGCTTGTTTTGGAAGAGAATCAAGCTTGTTTTGGAAGACAATCAAGGGAATTAAATGAATCAGGTACGGTTGCATTGAATGTCTTTTTTTGGAAAAGGTAATGTTACTTGTAATCTTCTATAAATAGCAAGTAAAAATCAAACGTTGTTGAAGGTACAGAATCAACCTTGTTTGAAAAGTACGAGGCTACAAGTACAGAGAATCAGGGGAATTAAACAGAGAATATCATCAATAAATGTGTTAAAGAAAAAAAATTAAATGTGTTAAAGAAAGAAGCAAATTGCTAGAGGTCTACCGTGTAGACACAATTAATTTGTCTACAATGTAAAATTGAGTTAGTAGTAGTAAAATTAAGATTGGAGTGGTAAAATTAATTGTAATGAAAAATTCAGGTAGTAAAATTAATTGTGTGAGTAGTAAAATTTTGATAGTATAGTAAAAATATTGTTGATTGTAGACACTTTTAGGTGTCTGCATTGTAGACCTCTATCATTGTCAAAAGAAGAATGGATGGATACGATGATGTTTTCAAGATCGTAGAATGAAACATTAATACTTTTTGTGGTAAATGTAAATTCTTGTTAAAGAGTATAGTCATACGACATCTATACTTAACATTTTGAAAATATGCACGAAACTTGTAAGTAACGGGTGATAAATATGTTTGTTGTTGGCACAGGTAATAGAAGGAATAGCGGACAAATGGCCAGCAAAATTGATAGGACCAATGGTGCCATCAAGCTACTTAGATGGGAGAATAGAAGGTGACATTGGCTATGGAGCCAGTCTATGGAAACCTCTAAGCGAGAGATGCAAAGAGTGGCTTCAAACTAAGCCGAAAAATTCAGTAATTTACGTCTCCTTTGGTAGCATGGTTTCACTAACAGAGGAGCAAACTGAGGAAATTGCATGGGGATTGACACAAAGCAATTACCATTTCCTATGGGTGATTAGGGAATCTCAACATGGGAAATTGCCTAAGGGATTCCATGAGGAAATTGCGAAAACCAACAAAGGGATGGTCGTTACATGGTGCAATCAACTCGCGATATTAGCCCATGAGGCTACCGCGTGTTTTGTTACTCATTGTGGGTGGAACTCGACACTGGAAGGGCTTAGCCTTGGGGTTCCGATGGTAGGAATCCCTCAATGGAGTGATCAATTACCCGACGCCAAGTTTATTGAGGAAGTATGGGGTGTCGGAGTTAGGGCAAATGAGGATGATAAGGGAGTGGTGAGAAGACGAGAATTTCAAAGATGCTTGAACCAAGTGATGGAAGGGAAAACAAGTTTAGAGGTAAGAGAGAAAGCAAAAAAATGGAGGAATTTGGCTATGAAAGCAGTTAGCAATGGCGGGAGCTCTGACAAGCATATTCAAAGTTTTGTTGAGTACTTAGAACATGCTAATACTATGGCAATTGCAAAGGGGTTTGTTAAACCACGATCGGGTCTGGGCCGCACCCGCACAGAGGAGAGATAGTCCACATCATAAGCCCAAAAAGGTTCCATCCTAAAACCAATTGGCAATAGGTGGAGTAACTCCTTAGTTTATAAACATATCAACTCTCTCCTCTTTTTCCAATGTGGGACACTCACGGGTGGAGCTCACTCTAACAGGGTTTGATGGTAATAAGCGCACATTGCAACTGAATTAGGGCAATAATAGGTTCTATCAAGGACAGTGATTTTTGTCACCCCATACATTCTTCAAGAACATATGAACTCTTCTACATAAGATGGGTTGCAAGTGGATTGAAGTTTTGGAAGCATTTGGTGGAGTGTCGATAATCTGCCTTATATTCTTTCCATCAAATTGATGAATTTTATGCTTTTTAGTTTTGAAATTTACTATATACTCTAAAAACATTTCTATTGTTGTTTGTCCCTATCATCACTAAAGAAGACTGTCTCAGTTGTAATGATAGTTAAAGATAATGAGTTTACCAGTGATTATTACCACCAACAACAAGTAAAACCCCGAAATCATGCAGATTTTGGAACAAAATCTCGTGGATTTAATGTAATAGGACACACTAACAAAACATATGAACCGAATGACAAAACAAAATAAAAATAAAAAATAGATGGATTGGATATTTGGATCTATAGAACCACATCTAAATCTAACAAAGACAACATAAGAGGTGACTTTATTACGAATTTACGAGATTATCTTATACGAGTAAAAAAATTCGTGGAGCAATCTAATACTATATATTAAAACCTGAAACCAAGTCTTTCCTAGGTTGACACTTGACATACATTAATTGGATAGAGCATAAAAATAGTATTAAAATACAATTATTGATTAAAATATGGTAATAAATTATCATATTAGCTAATTTATGGAAATAATAAATATGGTAATTTAGTTTGTAACATGAGATATAAGAGATAGTATTATGGTGGTTGGCTAATTTATGGTAATAAATTAATTGGATAGAGCATACATTAATTGGATAGAGCATAAAAATAGTATTAAAATACAATTATTGATTAACATATGATAATAAATTATCATATTAGCTAACTTATGGAAATAATAAATATGGTAATTTAGTTTATAACATGAGATATAAGAGATAATATTATGGTGGTTGGCTAATTTATGGTAATAAATTTGAATATGATGTGATATAACGGGTGACGAAATAATTGTAGAATGACATAATGTAACATGTGACGAGATAATGAGATTGAAACTGTAAAATGGGTGACATAAAAGTGGAAATATGATAATACGATGAGTGATAAAAATATATAATAATAAAATATGACGGGGGACAAAAGTTGATTATAGTACCCTACTACCCTTCATTGTAAAATTAGAACAACGATAAAACATGTTGTCTTTTTTACAAAACGAGTATAAACATTATAAATAGACAAGTCCGGGCGTGACACGGGCATGCAAACTATTCCCATTGAAAAAGCAAATCAACAGGTTTATTTATAAAAAGTTGTTAAGGGCTTCTCACACTAGGTCCATCTTGTACTCACACCGTGGACCATGTAACGAGCCGGGCCCATAAGCTTGCTGTAACATTCTAGCTCGTGAGTTGCAATCTCGTGGTCAAAGTCATAAGATCATGAGTTGTTTGGTTGCCATAAAGTGTAGGAATTGAAAATTCTTAGCCATTTTCAATTCTTTCAAAGTGTAGGAATTTAATTACCTTTGAGGGGATAGGTAAGTAGAAATTCCAACGGGAATTGAATTCCCTTGTTCATTCAAACAAATTTCTCCAGTTCCCATACTTTCTTAATTCTTAGGATTTACAAGTTCATGGGAATTCCGACTTTCCGAGTGTATCCAAACGACACCTGAGTGTTAGTTTTTTCCAGACTTGTAAAGTTGTAAGGGAAACAATGGACTTACACTCGAGTGCTTGGTGATATTGGAGCTATTTGGTATGATGATGCAGAACAACTCCGAACTTGAGATCGTCGTCACCGATGATAATACACCTGCGCTTAAATAGGTGCAAAGGCTTCACCGGCCAGCATAAGCTTTATCTGCGTATACTTGCCCATAGAAGGAATCAGGAAGCAAGCTAAGCGAGGTTCGGAGCAAATTAAAATGAAAACTCGTTAACTTGTCCCACATCGGCAGACGGGCTAGTCCCAACCACAAATGCTAATATAAATAACATTTGAAATGCATCAATCTTCTTCACGCAGCCATGCAGTGAGCACAAAGCGAACTATTCTTTCGCCTTTTACTAAAGAATACCGTGTGCTCGCTGTATTTAAGTGGCATACGTTAATTTTTGGAGGAAGTACCTAAAAGGTGCTCCCAACAATCCAGTTTAAGTTTTAATTATGAGTATAAGATTTTCACACATTGCATTCTTCGCACCGACTTGAATCCCTATGTAACACCAGAAATTGCTTCTGGTAAAGTTGTAAGTAATTACCTTTTCCTTGAAGATTGTCCAAAACTAGTTGTAGAATATGAGATAGGATGGCTTCGGATAGAAGAATGATTTTTTTGGCTCTGAATTTAGGTTGTTGTATACGGAAAAACAGTAAAGACGTGGACGGCAGGATTCGAACCTGCGCGGGCAAAGCCCACATGATTTCTAGTCATGCCCGATAACCACTCCGGCACGTCCACGGTCATGCTTTCATTTTACGCTTATTGATGGTAAACAAAAAAGAATATTAAGGCACGTATCCTTGCTTTTCAGGAGTTCCAATTTCTGACGTACCGTCGATTGTGTTGAAATTTGAGTGGGAAACATTACAAACACAAACATGTTACGCCACCTGAATCAATTGATACACGAATGCGCATAAAGCCATAAACGCATACTTCGTACATTTTAGTTTTATTATAAATACTCGTAGATTACCTAAAATATGGTGTCGCCTCAAAGTGAAGATATATAATGGAACCCATTGCTCTTGTAACTAGTATATTTGATGTATAAAATTTCTTCATTCATTAGATGTACGTGTAGTCGTGTAGACTTTCTTCAACTGAACGCTAACCACACTCGTGTTATGAATTTATGGTCGTAATAATGTCAAAGTGAGGTGGCGTGGACTAGTGCCTGGTGGTGTGGGTCTGTGGGAGGTATTGATGTATTAACATCCCACATCGGTGGTGAACAAGGGGGCCTAATAAAAATCAGAGTATAAGTTTAAAATTTGTAAGTTGTATTGGTCACTTACCTGGGCGGGGTCAATGGACGATCAAGAAGGTCCATGGCTTAGGTTGGTGGCCTCCATTGCACATTGCGGAGGAGCGCCTACTTAACACTGTCCCCAAGCTGGGAGAGTGTACGTCATAATTTGTGGCCGTGGGGGCCTGCGTTCGCGCGGCCCCTTCCAAATTCCTGTTCAAGTTATGCATGTCTGTTTCAGGAAGAAGTTAGTCCTCAGATAGTTGGCTGCTGAATGCTGAGTGTAGACTGTAGACAATGCTCTCCAAATCGATTCTCGACAGTAGATGCAGGAAACAGGTTAAGATTTTAATCAGATGCAGGACGGGGTTCGAGTATAGGATGGTGGTTTGAGATTCAGGCCTCTGACTTGGGTAATACCGGGTGACTGGGATTTAAGATTGTAAAGAATTTCTGTTGTCAAAATCGGAACTCGTCATCATACAGTGGCCCTTAGCCCCCTTGATTTTTAAGAAAAACACTCCAAAGTTTGATTTCACAGGAGAGCATTCGACTTCAGGCAGCTTGATTTTTAAGAAAAACTCTGGCAACCCTTTATGGCATTATGCTGCTTACTGCTTAGGATTCTCTAAGTAGGCTTGCATTTGAAATATCGCTGCTCGGCTGCTGCTCTTACTCTATAAGTTATTAAGTTCTGTGTTTTCTGCTGTTTTAGCATTTTGTCCTCAGTTTCTTGCTGTCCGGGCTGTTTCTAGTGCATAGTTTCTAAGGCTGCAAAGCTGGTCTTACTCTATAAGTTAATGAGCACATTTGTTCTTTGTCCCACATCGGCAAGCAAACCTGCTCCAAGGCAGAAATGAGAATATAAAAATGACCAACTTCTTTTGTTCAAATCACGCAGCCATGCAGTGAGCACAATGCGAACAATTCTTTCGCCTTTTACTAAAGAATACCGTGTGCTCGCTGTATTTAAGTGGCATATGTTATTTTTTGGAGGAAGTACCTAAAAGGTGCTTCCCAACAATCCAGTTTAAGTATTAATTACATAAAAGTATCATAAATTCATTACTAGCTCAGATTAGATAGGTAACAGATTCTCACTTTATCCGGTAATAATACTGGCATGAAATTTGGGTAGTACCTCAGATCGATTGGGATTATCATTATATCACAGGTGCTAAAATGAACAAAGAATGGCGTGTTCATGCATGATCAGGATTCAGGAACACAAGCTGAAAAAGAGAACAGTTGACAATAAGGATTCGACCTGATCCATTGCAGTAATTATTATTTTCAAAACATCTTAGTCTTCCCTTAAACGTTTCAATTTTATCAGGGATAACCATAGATTATGATAGACTAAATAAAGCCGTTAACATTTCACCAATTGCCGATGTGGGACAAAGTTGCAACTTCTACTTAATGGGAGTCTATGAAACTGATGGCTCCTAAATCCTTGAACTTCAGCTTATCACTACTAATTCTTGGACAGCAACCGCTATGAACTAAATCTCCTACTTTCCTTACGAAGGTACCTACGCTTCAATTTGTCTCAGGGCAATGCAAGGTCTTTTTTATTTCAAGTGTCGGATCAGTGGCGGATAGTTACTTCATGGAGAATGCTAGTTTGAGACTGGTTATCTGTAGAATTCTTGGCTCAGATGAAGGTTATACTGCACGTTTTATGGTCAAAAATGGCACAGAGAAAAGAAGTGCTCAGATTCATCCAATAGTTCGGTAGTGTCATATAATGAGGTTTCCCAAAGATTGAAGGGTAAAAACAAATTCTATGTACCCAAATCAACACAATTACATAGTACGACTAGCGGATAAAGTGTACTGAAATGAGTTGAAAAACTCTTCAAACGAGGGAAACGACAATCAATTCCATTATAGGAATTCAAAACACGAGAAAAATTTTCACAACATTCGACTACTTTTAGAAAAACTGATTAAAATTGTCCAAAACTGAAAGTTATAATGCACGTTTTTTGGTAAAAAACAAAAAAACCCCGAGAAAAAAAAGTGCTCTAACTCCTTCAATAGTTCCGTAGTGTCATATAAAGAGGTTTCCCAAAGATTGAGAAGTAAAAACTAGTTCTAAGTACCTAGTTTAGAAAAAAAAATTATATGATAGCATTGGAGTAGTTTCGGAAAACTAGTCAAAATTGCCCAAAACTGAAGGTTATATAATGCACCTTTTTTTGTCAAAATTGGCCCCGAGAAAAAAAGTTCTCAGATTTATGCAATAGTTCCGTAGTGTAATATAATGAGGTTTTCCAAAGATTGAGGGGTAAAAACCAATTCTAGGTATCTAATCCAGATAAATTTATATATATGGTAATCTTGGGGTATAAAGTGCACCGATATGGGTTGAAAAACACTTCGAACGAGTGAAACAAAACTCATTTCCATTGTAGGAATTCAAAACACGTACACAAGTAAACTTTTGAGAACACTCGACTATTTTTTGAAAAGAGAGGTGTTATTCGTCGCCCATCATATTACTACTATCGCCCGCCATATTCCCATAATACCCTTGTTATAGTATCATTCTCCAACCCTATCTCTCTAATCCCATTGCTCCCTGAATTCTCACTCCCAATTTTGTAGAAATCTCAACTCTCCACTGCCTACATTCATATATCATATTCCTCCAAGAAAAAAAGTCATTGGTACATCATTCTCGAGACCACCATAGTCCATACATAGAAGTCCATAACCAACTTTCGTCAACTAGAGCTAGCTCCTACTCTTGCACGACCATTCACCATATGACCATAGCCAACTATACCATGCTGACTAGTGACGACCATAGCTTACATACACCGGACAACCTCGCAACGCCAATGACCCAAAAATGCCGACCACCTCACCTAATTGATCGTTAGAATATATCTATTGAAAACCCGAAAGATTCTCTCCATCCATTATAAGGATTGTTATGACTACGATGGTGAATTCACATGGTGGTGGTGGTGGCGGTGGTGGTGATGTGGTGGTGCCTTGGAAGTGGGGATGAGGAATCATGATTTGGAAATTATATTGAAAACAGAAAGGAAGGAAATAATGATATTTCTAGATTATAGAAATAAGGGTATAACTGGAAATGATCGTAATAAGTTGGGCGATAATAGTAAAATATGGGCGACGAATCGCTCTTCACTTTTGAAAAGTGGTCAAAATTGCGTAAACCTGAAGGTTATAATGTACGTTTTTTTGGTGAAAAATGGCCCTGAAAAAAATAGTGCTCAAACTCTTTCAATAGTACCATAGTGTCATGTAATGAACTTTTCCAAAGATTGAGAGGTAAAAACCAATTCTATGTAGCGAAATCAACGAAATTTATATGGTACGATTGGCGGATAAAGTGTACCGAAATGTGTTGAAAAACTCTTCAAACGAGGGAAACGACAATGACTTCCATCTCCAAAACACGTACACGAGTAAAAATTTGAAAACATTAGACTACTTTCGGAAAATTGGTCAAAATTGTCCAAAACTAAAGGTTATAAATGCACAATTTTTGGACAAAAATGGCTACGAGAAAAAAAAAGTGCTCAGACTCTTCCAATAGTTCCATAGTGTCATATAATGAGCTTTTCCTAAGATTGAGGGGGTAAAAACCAGTTCTAGGTACCTAATTCAGCAAAAATTATATGATAGCCTTGGCGTATAAAGTGTACCGAAATGGGTTGAAAAACTCATTGAACGAGAGAAACGACACCCATTTCCATTGTTGGAATTCAAAACACGTACACAAAAAAAAAATTGAGAACATTCGACAACTTTCTGAAAACTAGTTAAAATTGCCCAAATCTGAAGTTTATAATGCACCTTTTTTGGTCAAAATTGGCCCCGAGAAAAAAAGTGCTCAGATTTATCCAATAGTTCCGTAGTGTCATATAATGAGGTATTCATAAGATTGAGGGGTAAAAACAATTCTTGGTACATAATTCAGATAAATTTATATGGTAGACTTGGACTCTTGGGGTATAAAGTGCACCGATATGGGTTTAAATACTCTTCAAACGAGAGAAACGACACTCATTTCTATTATAGGAATTCAAAACACTTACAAGAGTAATTTTTTGAGAACATTCGACTACTTTTGGAAAACTGGTCAAAATTCCCCAACATTGAAGTTTATAATACACGTTTATTGGTAAAAAATGGCTCCGACAAAAAAAGTGCTCAAACTCTTACAATAGCTCCGTAGTGTCATATAATGAGGTTTCCCAAAGATTGAGAGGTAAAAACCAGCCCTAGGTACCGAATTTAGCAAAATTAATATGATAGCATTGGAGTATAAATTATACTAAAATGGGTTGAAAAACTCTTTGTACGAGAGAAACGACACTTACTTCCATGATAGGAATTCAAAACACGTAGACGAGTTAAATTTGAGAACATTCGACTAGTTTCGGAAAACTAGTCAAAATTGCCCAAAACTGAAGGTTATATAATGCATGTGTTTTGGTCAAAATTGGCCCCGAGAAAAAAAGTTCTCAGATTTATGCAATAGTTCCGTAGTGTAATATAATGAGGTTTTCCAAAGATTGAAGGGTAAAAACCAATTCTAGGTATCTAATTCAGATAAATTTATATGGTAGTCTTGGGGTATAAAGTGCACCGATATGGGTTGAAAAACGCTCTGAACGAGAGAAATAAAACTCAGTTCCATTGTAGCAATTCAAAACACGTACACGAGTAAACTTTTAAGAACACTCGACTACTTCCTGAAAAATGGTCAAAATTGCGTAAAACTGAAGGTTATAATGTACGTTTTTTTGGTGAAAAATGGCCCCGGAAAAAATAGTGCTCAAACTCTTTCAATAGTACCATAGTGTCATGTAATGAAGTTTTCCAAAGATTGAGGGGTAAAAACCAATTCTATGTAGCGAAATCAACGTAATTTATATGGTATGATTGGAGGATAAAGTGTACCGAAATGTATTGAAAAACTCTTCAAACGAGGGAAACGAAAATGACTACCATTATAATTTTAAAACACGTACACGAGTTAAAATTTTAAAACATTGGACTACTTTCGAAAAATTGGTCAAAATTGTGCAAAACTAAAGGTTATAATGCACGATTTTTGGACAAAAATGGCTCCGAGAAAAAAAAAGTGCTCAGACTCTTCCAATAGTTCCATAGTGTCATATAATGAGCTTTTCCTAAGATTAAGGGGTAAAAACCAGTTCTAGGTACCTAATTCAGCAAATATTATTCAATAGCCTTCGCGAATTAAGCGTACCGAAATGGGTTGAAAAACTCATTGAACGAGAGAAACGACACTCATTTCCATTGTTGGAATTCAAAACACGTACATAAGTAAAATTTTGAGAACATTCGACAACTTTCGGGAAACTGGTCAAAATTGCCCAAAACTGATGGTTATAATGCACCTTTTTTGGTCATAATTGGTCCCGAGAAAAAAAGTGCCCAGACTCTTTCAATAAAATGAGGTTTCCCAAAGATTGAGAGGTAAAAACTAGTTCTAGGTACCTAATGTAGCAAAAATAATATGATAGTATTGGAGTATAAAGTGTACCGAAATGGGTTGAAAAACTCTTCGAACAAGAGAAACGACACTCACTTCCCTGATAGGAACTCCAAACACGTAGACGAGTAAAATTTTGACAACATTCGACTACTTTCGGAAAACTTGTCAAAATTGCCCAAAACTGAAGGTTATAAATGGCACCTTTTTTGGTCAAAATTGGTCCCGAGAAAAAAAGTGCCCAATTTTATCCAATAGTTACATATTGTTATAATGAGGTTTTCCAAAGATTCAGGGTTAAAAACCAATTTTAGGTACCTAATTCAGATAAATTTATATGGTAGTCTTGGGATATAAAGTGCATCGATATGGGTTGAAAAACTCTTCGAACGAGAGAAACGAAACTCATTTCTATTATAGAAATTCAAAACACGTAGAAGTGTAAAATTTTGTGGACAATCGACTACTTTCGGAAAATTGGTCCAAATTGCCCAAAATTGAAGGTTAATACACGTTTTTTTGGTCAAAAATGGCCCCGAGAAAAAAAAGTGCCCAAACTCTTCCAATAGTTCCGTAGTGTCAGAAAATGAGATTTTCCAAAGATTGTCAGGTAAAAACTAGTTCTAGGTACCTAATTTAGCAAAAATAATATGATAGCATTAAGTATAAAGTGTACCGAAATGGGTTGAAAAACTTTTTGAATGACAAAAACGACACTCACTTCCGTGATAGGAATTCAAAACACGTAGACGAGTAAAATTTTGAGAACATTCGACTAATTTCGGAAAACTGGTTAAAATTGCCCAAAACTGAAGTTATAATGCACCTTTTTTGGTCAAAATTGGCCCCGAGAAAAAAAGTGCTCAGATTTATCAAATAGTTCCGTAGTGTCATATAATGAGGTTTTCATAAGATTGAGGGGTAAAAACAATTCTTGGTACCTTATTCAGATAAATTTATATGGTAGTCTTGGACTCTTGGGGTATAAAGTGCACCGATATGAGTTAAAATACTCTTGAACGAGATAAGCAAAACTCATTTCCATTGTAGGAATTCAAAACACGTACACGAGTAAATTTTTGAAAACACTCGACTACTTTCGGAAAAGTGGTTAAAATTGCTTAAAACTGAAGGTTATAATGCACGTTTTTTGGCGAAAAATGGCCCCGACAAAAAAAGTGCTCAAACTCTTCCAATTGTACCGTAGTGTTATATAATGAGGTTTCCCAAAGATTGAGAGGTAAAAACAAATTCTAGGTACCGAATTTAGCAAAAATAATATGATAGCATTGGAGTATAAACTGTACTAAAATGGTTGAAAAACTCTTTGTACGAGAAAAACAACACTCACTTCCATGATAGGAACTCAAAACACGTAGACGAGTAAAATTTGAGAACATTCGACTACTTTCGGAAAAACTGGTGAAAAATGCCCAAAACTGAAGGTTATAAATGCACCTTTTTTGGTCAAAATTGGTCCCGAGAAAAAAAGTGCCCAGATTTATCCAATAGTTACATAGTGTCATACAATGAGGTTTTCCAAAGATTGAGGGTTAAAAACCAATTCTAGGTACCTAATTCAGATAAATTTATATGGTAGTCTTGGGATATAAAGTGCATCGATATGGGTTGAAAAACTCTTCGAACGAGAGAAACGAAACTCATTTCTATTATATAAATTCAAAACATGTAGACAAGTAAAATTTTGTGGACATTCGACTACTTTGGAAAAACTGGTCCAAATTGCCCAAAATTGAAGGTTATAATACACGTTTTTTTGGTCAAAAATGGCCTTGAGAAAAAAAAGTGTCAAAACTCTTCCAATAGTTCCGTAGTGTCATAAAATGAGGTTTACCAAAGATTGTGAGGTAAAAACTAGTTCAAGGTACCTAATTTAGAAAAAAAAATATGATAGCATTTAGTATAAAGTGTACCGAAATGGGTTGAAAAACTTTTTGAACGAGAAAAACGGCACTTACTTCCATGATATGAATTCAAAACACGTAGACGAGTAAAATTTTGAGAACATTCGACTAATTTCAGAAAACTGGTTAAAATTGCCCAAACCTGAAGTTAAAATGCACCTTTTTTGGTCAAAATTGGCCCCGAGAAAAAAAGTGCTCAGATTTATCCAATAGTTCCGTAGTGTCATATAATGAGGTATTCATAAGATTGAGGGGTAAAAAAAAATTCATGGAACCTAATTCAGATAAATTTATATGGTCACTACGTCAAAAACAGGCTTCGAGAATCCCCCTAAGAGAACGTATTTAAATGAAACCGTTCTCTTAAAACATAAGAGAACGGTTCCACTAAAAACAGATCTTAATGTATTTTTTGGAAAAAAAAGATAAAAAAAAATTAGACATAAGAGAACGGTTCTCTCTAAAACCGTTCTCTTGTGTCCGGTGAAACTAAGAACCAACAATAAGAGAACGGTTCTCTCTAAAACCGTTCTCTTAGGTCACCCTACGAAGACTGTTTCTCTTTAAAACCGTTCTAAAAATGGTCTTTTAGAAAAAAAAAATAAAGAAAAAAAAAATCCCTTACCCACCTCGTCATTTCCGCCACTGTCTCTTTTTTTATAACCTAAAAAAAAATTAAAAATAAAACCCCCCACCCACCTCGTCATTTCCGCCCCATTTTATCACTTAACTCTGATCTTATCATAACTTCTCTAAAAAAAAAACTCTCCTCATTCTCTATCTCTAATCCCTCCATTTTTTTCTATCTGCTCACCGTCATCAATCCTATCCTTTCTCCGTCGACCGACTGCTTCTTATCGCTGTCAATCTACTCCTGCTGGTGCCGCTTTCATCCCATCTGGCGCCTTTCCGACGGCAGAAATACGGCTACAACTCCGCCGTCCTAGCCTCGCTTTGGTATTATAATCTGATCTTTTTTGTTTTTTAATTTCTTAAAATCTTTATGTATTGTGAATTTCTATTGGATAAGTGTTTCATTTGGTATGTCATGTTTGAGGTTTTCAGATCTACTTTTTATCTAATTTTTTATTTCTTTTTCAGATTCGAATTAGAGTTTTGGATTGGGAATTGTTGATGAGGGTAGCCGTGTTTCTCAGGTGGTTTTTTTTTCCGTCAATATTATAAATTGCATCGGTTATTTTTGTTTTCCTTCTATTGTATTTGTTTCTAATCATGGTTTAATCTGTGTGTGTTTTTTTCTTGTGTTCAGAACAATGATAAAAAAAACACGGAGCTAAAGAAGATTGATGAACATAAACCAGATATAAAGTAAGGAAACAAGACAATGGGGATGAGATGTACAAGAAAATTAGTGTTAGGTTTATATGTTGGTTAGTGCTTTTTTTTTTCTACTGATTTGGAAGATTTTGTTGTGTAAATTTTTATTATAATGATTTTGTATCAACAAGACCTCATATTATTTGATGGGAGTTATAGGACATAACTTGATTTTGTTTGTTTAGTGGGTGTTTGTGGTTGTTTTTTTAGGGGGGGTGTTTGTGGTTGTTGTACTTGTAGTAATTCGAGTTTTCGGTTGACGGTCGTGAGTTGGGGTTGGGAAATGACCAAATAATAATTTTTTTTTGAAAAATATGGGTACCTTTAAGAATGGTTATCATAAGAACCGTTCTCTTATCTAGATAATATAGTAAAACGATTTCTTTGAAAACCGTTCTCTTATATCTAAGAGAACGGTTTTGAGTGGAACCGTTCTGAAAGGTTATAAGAACGGTTCAAACCGTTCTCTTAACCTTTAAGTACCGTCGTCTAGAGAACGGTTCCACAACCGTTCTGCTTAGCTTTAGAGGAACCGTCCTCTTAGCCTATTTTTGACGTAGTGGGTAGTCTTGGACTCTTGGGGTATAAAGTGCACCGATATGGGTTTAAATACTCTTCAAACGTGAGAAACGACACTCATTTCTATTATAGGAATTCAAAACACTTACAGGCGTAAATTTTTGAGAACACTAGACTACTTTTGAAAAACTGGTCAAAATTCCCTAACATTGAAGTTTATAATACACGTTTATTGGTAAAAAATGGCTCCGACAAAAAAAGTGTTCAAACTCTTACAATAGTTCCGTATGTAGTTTCATATAATGAGGTTTCCCAAAGTCCTAGGTACCGAATTTAGCAAAAATAATATGAAAGCATTGGAGTATAAATTGTACTAAAATGGGTTGAAAAACTCTTTGTACGAGAGAAACGACACTCACTTCCATGATAGGAATTCAAAACACGTAGACGAGTTAAATTTGAGAACATTCGACTAGTTTCGGAAAACTTGTCAAAATTGCCCAAAACGGAAGGTTATATAATGCACCTTTTTTGGTCAAAATTGGCCCTGAGAAAAAAAGTTCTAAGATTTATGCAATAGTTTTGTAGTGTAATATAATGAGGTTTTCTAAAGATTGAGGGGTAAAAACCAATTCTAGATATCTAATTCGGATAAATTTATATGGTAGTCTTGGGGTATAAAGTGCACCGATATGGGTTGAAAAACTCTTCGAACGAGAGAAACAAAACTCATTTCCATTGTACGAATTCAAAACATGTACACGAGTAAACTTTTGAGAACACTCGACTACTTCCTGAAAAATGGTCAAAATTGCCCAAAAGAGAAGGTTATAATGCACGTTTATTGGTGAAAAATGACCCTGAGAAAAATAGTGCTCAAACTCTTCCAATAGTACCGTAGTGTCATGTAATGAAGTTTCCAAAAGATTGAGGGGTAAAAAAAAATTCTATGTAGCGAAATCAACGAAATTTATATGTTACGATTGGCGGATAAAGTGTACCGAAATGTGTTGAAAAACTCTTCAAACGAGGGAAACGACAATGACTACCATTATAGGAATCCAAAACACGTACACGAGTTAAAATTTTACAACAATGGACTACTTTCGAAAAATTGGTCAAAATTGTCCAAAACTAAAAATTATAATGCACGATTTTTGGACAAAAATGGCTCTGAGAAAAAAAAAGTGCTTAGACTCTTCCAATAGTTCCATAGTGTCATATAATGAGCTCTTCCTACGATTTAGGGGTAAAAACCAGTTTTAGGTACCTAATTCAACAAAAACTATATGATAGCCTTGACGTATAAAGCGTACCGAAATGGGTTGAAAAACTCATTGAACGAGAGAAACGACACCCATTTCCATTGTTGGAATTCAAAACACGTACACAAGTAAAAATTTGAGAACATTCGACAACTTTCAGGAAACTGATCAAAATTGCCCAACACTGAAGGTTATAATGCACCTTTTTTGGTCAAAATTGGTCCCGAGAAAAAAAGTGCCCAGACTCTTCCAATAGTTCCGTAGTGTCATAAAATGAGGTTTCCCAAAGATTGAGAGGTAAAAACTAGTTCTAGGTACCTAATTTAGCAAAAATAATATGACACCATTGGAGTATAAAGTGTACCGAAATGGATTGAAACACTATTTGAACAAGAGAAACGACACTCACTTCCATGATAGGAACTCAAAACACGTAGACGAGTAAAATTTTGACAACATTCGACTACTTTCGGAAAGTTGGTCAAAATTGCCCAATACTAAAGGTTATAAATGCACCTTTTTTGGTCAAAATTGGTCCCGAGAAAAAAAGTGCCCAGATTCATCCAATAGTTACATAGTGTCATATAATAAGGTTTTCCAAAGATTGAGGGTTAAAAACCAATTCTGCGTACCTAATACAGATAAATTTATATGGTAGTCTTAGGATATAAAGTGCATCGATATGGGTTGAAAAACTCTTCAAACTAGAGAAACGAAACTCATTTCTATTATAGAAATTCAAAACACGTAGACATGTAAAAAATTTCGGACATTCGACTACTTTCGGAAAACTAGTCAAAATTGCCCAAAATTGAAGGTTATAAATATAAGTTTTTTTGGTCAATAATGGCCCCGAGAAAAAAAAAGTGCCCAAACTCTTCCAATAGTTCTGTAGTGTCATAAAATGAGGTTTCCCAAAGATTGTGAGGTAAAAACTAGTTCAAGGTACCTAATTTAGCTAAAATAATATGATAGCATTGAGTACAAAGTGTACCGAAATGGGTTGAAAAACTTTTTGAACGAAAAAAAGACACTCACTTCTATGATAGGAATTTAGAACACGTAGACGAGTAAAATTTTGAGAACATTCGACTAATTTCGGAAAACTGGTTAAAATTGCCCGAAACTGAAGCTATAATGCACATTTTTTGGTCAAACTTGGCCCCGAGAAAAAAAGTGCTCAGATTTATCCAATAGTTCCGTAGTGTCATATAATGAGGTTTTCATAAGATTGAGGGGTAAAAAAATTCTTGGTACCTTATTCAGATAAATTTATATGGTAGTCTTGGACTCTTGGGGTATAAAGTGCACCGATATGAGTTAAAATATTCTTCGAACGAGAGAAGCAAAACTCATTTCCATTGTAGGAATTCAAAATACATACAGGAGTAAATTTTTGAGAACACTCGACTACTTTCGGAAAAGTGGTTAAAATTGCCTAAAACCGAAGGTTATATAATGCACGTTTTTTGGCGAAAAATGGCCCCGACAAAAAAAGTGCTCAAACTCTTCTAATAGAACCGTATTGTCATGTAATGAAGTTTCCCAAATATTTAGGGGTAAAAACCAATTCTATGTAGCGAAATCAACGAAATTTATATTGTACGATTGGCGGATAAACTGTACCGAAATGTGTTGAAAAACTCTTCAAATGAGGGAAGCGACAATGACTTCCATTATAGGAATCTAAAACACGTACACGAGTAAAATTTTGAAAACATTGGACTACTTTCGAAAATTTGGTCAAAATTGTCCAAAACTGAAGGTTATAATGCTCGATTTTTGGACAAAAATGGCTCCGAGAAAAAAAGTGCTCAGACTCTTCCAATAGGTCCATAGTGTCATATAATGAGCTTTTCCTAAGATTAAGGTGTAAAAACCAGTTCTAGGTACCTAATTCAGCAAAAATTATATGATAGCCTTGGCGTATAAAGCGTACCGAAACGGGTTGAAAAACTCATTGAACTAGAGAAACGACACCCATTTCCATTGTTGGAATTCAAAACACGTACACCAAGTAAAATTTTGAGAACATTCGACAACTTTCTGAAAACTGGTCAATATTGGCCAAAATTGAAGGTTACAATCCACGTTTTCTTAAACAAAAATGGCTCCGAAAAAAAAAGTGCTCAGATTCTTCCAATAGTTCATAAAATGAAGTTTCCCAAAGATTGAGAGGTAAAAGCCAGTTCTAAGTACCTAATTTAGAAAAAATTATATGATAGCATTGGAGTATAAAGTGTACCGAAATGGGTTGAAAAACTCTTTGAATAAGAGAAACGACACTCACTTCCATGATAGGAATTCAAAATACGTAGAGGAGTAAAATTTTGAGAACATTCGACTACTTTCGGAAAACTGGTTAATATTGCCCAAAATTGAAGGTTATAATGCACCGTTTTTGGTCAAAATTGGTCCCCAAAAAAAAGTGCTCAAATTCATCCAATAGTTTTGGAGTGTCATATAATGAGGTTTCCCAAAGATTAAGGGGTAAAAACCAGTTCTAGGTACCTAATTTAGATATATTTATATGGTAGTCTTGGGGTATAAACTACAAAGTGGCCCTATATGGGTTGAAAACACTTCGAACGATAGAAACGACACTCACTTCCATGATAAGAATCCAAAACACGTACACGAGTAAAAGTTTGAGAACATTCGACTATTTTCAGAAAAACTGATCAAAATTGCCCAAAACTGAAGGTTATAATGCACGTTTTTTGGTCAAAACTGGTCTCGAGAAAAAAAAAAGTGCTCAAACTCTTCCAATAGTTCCTTAGTGTCATATAATGAGGTTTCCCAAAGATTGAGGGGTAAAAACAAGTTCTACGTACCTAATTCAACAAAAATTATATGATAGCCTCAGCGAATAAAGTGTACCGGAAGGGGTTGAAAAACTCTTCAAATGAGGGAAACGACAATCAATTCCATTATAGGAATTCAAAACATGTACACGATAATTGTTTTGAGAACATTCGACTACTTTTAAAAAAACTGATCAAAATAGCCTAAAACTGAAGGTTATAATGCACATTTTTTGGTCAAAACTGGTCTCGAGAAAAGAAAAAAATGGCTCAAACTCTTCCAATAGTTCTGTAGTGTCATATAATGAGGATTCCCAAATATTGAGGGGTAAAAATCAGTTCTCGGTACCTAATTCAGCAAAAATTATATGATAGCCTTGGCGTATAAAGTGTAACGAAATATGTTTAAAAACTCTTTGAACGATAGAAAAGACACTAACTTCCATTATAGGAATTCAAAATAAGTGGACGAGTAAAATATTGAGAACATTCGAGTACTTTCGGAAAACTCGTCAAAATTGTCCAAAACTGAAGGTTATAAATTATAATGCACGTTTTTGAACAAAATTAGCCCCGAAAAAAAAATGTTGAGATTCATTCAATAGTTCCGTAGTGTGATATATTGAGATTTTAGAAAGATTGAGGGGTAAAAACCTATTCTAGCCTTCTAGGTACCTAATTCCGCAAAATTTATATGGTAGTCTTTGGGTATAAAGTGCACCGATATGGGTGAAAAACTCTTCGAACGAGAGAAAATACACTCATTTTCATTATAGGAATTCAAAATACGTACACGAGAAAAATTTTAAGAGCATTCGACTACTTTCTGAAAACTGGTCAAAATTGTCAAAAGTTGAAGGTTATAATGCACGTTTTTTGGTCAAAAATGGTCCCGAGAAAAAAAAGGTGCTAAAACTCTTCTAATAGTTCCGTAGTGCCTTGTAATGAGGCTTCCTGTTGGAATATACCAAAGATTAGGAAAATATAGTGTATTAGGAATGTCAGTGTTTGGAATATGTTAGTTATGGTAAGAGTATAATCGTGTTATAGATCTAGGGTTAGTGTGATGTCTTAACGTCCAAGTCATCTATTTGTATAAATAGGGGATTCACCCCCAAGTCATTCAATCATCAATATATCGAATATCATCCAATGTCTTATTCTCCTCTATATTTTATCACTTCCCAAAGATTGAAGGGATAAAAACTAATTCTATGTACCGAAATCAAAGAAATTTAGATGGTACAATTGGCGGATAAAGTGAAATGAAATGTGTTGAAAAACTCTTCAAATGAGGGAAACGACAATGACTTCCATTAAGGAAATTCAAAATTAGTACACGAGTAATTTTTTGAGAGCATTCGACTACTTCCAGAAAATTTTGTTCCAATTGCCCAAAACTAAAGGTTCATGCAGCTTGATTTTAAGATAAAAACTCATTGTTCGATTATACTCCTAGTATCAACTTCATCGAATCATCGTCACTAGATAAATTCATAAATCTCTTGCCAACTTCCAGCATATGATTGTAGGCCGACATAAATTTTACCTCCCTGAAAACTAGTCTTAGTGGATTTGAATTCAATCCAAAATTCACATAGATTAGTGTATACTTTATGTGAATTCAAACTGGTGCGTATTGCTTATTAACATTCTTCAATAGCTTGTATTCGAAGTTCTGTTTTTTTTTTTTCTTTTGTGTGTGTGGCTATTTTAGTCGATGATTCTATGGTCATTACCGCTAGTGGTAATCACCATAAAAATATATTATTTTAGTAAGGGTAAATATTTCAGTGTAATATTTTAATTACATTGAAATCTTTTGTTTAGAATTAAAAATATATTTTTCTATTCTTTTTTTTTTAGGCTTAGTTTGGGATTATTTAGGAGTTAACTATACGAATGGGGTATAATGTTTTCAACTTTTTATCAAATGGGCATCGAACGTTATTTTTTTATCAATTGGGGATTGAAAACTAACACCGTTAGTTTACGCTGAGGCGGCAGTTAAAGTCACGTACCATTGCTTTCTCTAGAAAGAAATTCCCAGAAATCTTTCCATGCTCTCTCTAACAAAATAAAAATAAAAAAGCCCAAAGAAATTTCTCCCTGCACACCTGCTCATCGTCTTTCTCACCTTAATGATTTTTCCCAAATTTTTGATAAAATCAGACTCAAATTCAATCCAAAACCCTTGCATGTAAATATTCAGCAAATTAAAATTCCCAACGTTTTAGATAGAAATTGGACTCCAGTTTCACCGGTCCAATCTTCCTGACCACCGCCGTCTCTTCCGCACTTCGCTCACCGTTTCGACTACCGCCGCTGCCGCCGTTTTTCAAGTCGAATCTTGGTCCACCCGCAACAAGCCCCTTCAATCACAACAATCTCATTTAACAAATGACCATGGTTTTTTGCTTGGGGGTTATTTTGAAGGAGATTATTGATAAGTTAGTCGAAATTTGTTCATATTTTGCTCGTGGAGTGATGATTTCATAAAAAAAAATAGGGAAATTGATTTTGAAGGGGCGAATTCATTCTGATTAATCCTCCTGTCGTAGATGCGAATTCGTTAATAGTACTGGCCGGCTATCAAAAATCTTGAGAATGAAGTAAGAGAGAAAGAGGAGGGAGAGTTTTTTTTTTTTTTTTTTTTTTTTTTTCTGTGGTCTTGATGATGAATGAAGATGAAGATAGAAAGAGGAGAGAGAGAAATGAGAGGGGGCCTAGATGTTGGACTAACGTCCGTTACAACATTCCCCAAACGATAAAAGAAAAGAACCCATTCCCCATTTGATAAAAAGTTGTAAACATTATACCCCATTTGTACGCTTAACTCGATTATTAACGTGTATATATTAACGTGTTGTACCGACTACATTCTTCATCTATTTCATTTTTTTTTGTGACGTATACATTGCGCTTTAACCATGGAAAACATTGAGGACATTGTTACGGCTATTGCTGATGAGAAATTTGACCTTGATATGGCTATTGCTGATGAAAAACGGGAGGACAATACCAAACATGGATTAAGTTTTACAATTTTTTATAATATAAATAGAAGATATTTTTATTTTTATAATAGTATAAGAAGATAACAAATCTTAATAAAATAATAGATTGTATTTTAAATTAATATTAGAAGATATCAAATCTAACTAAAATAATATATTTTTATGGTGATTACCACTAGTGGTAATGACCATAGAATTATCGTTTTTGTTTTGATTAATCTTTTCCAAAACTCTATCTCAAGATTTTTTGATATTATCACAAAGATTATCTTTTTTCAAAACTATGAGAAATTTCTATTTCTCAACGATGTGCTGTGGTAATTCCTCTCATTTCTCGACGCGTCGTATGCTTTTGTAAAATGCCATATATATAGATAGATAGATATGATATAGATAGATTGATTGATTATATTATATTATTAATTGTACATACAAATTTGGAATTCAAAATTTCTTATATTTCCAAACAAGGAATTTGGATTTCAAATTCTAAAATTCAAAATTTGAGTTTTGCCAAACATTGGATTCATATTTGAAATCCAAATTCTCAAATGATGGAATTGGAATGATTACCAATTTTTACATTCTTATTCCCAAACGCTAACTAATAACATTTATTAATATTATATGCTACGTTTAGGTGATTTTTTTTGATGCATTTAGCGTCTTCAAAAAGAAAAAAAGAAAAAAAGACGGCTCTAGTAAACTCAGCAGCAAACCAACAGTAGTAAAAAAAAAAAAAAAAAAAAGAAATTGGAGGGAAAATGGAGATTCTGAAACTCTCAAAATTCAAACTCCAGCTTCGAGCCCTAATTTCCGAAATTCGCGATCTCCGCGTAATCCACCTTCATCTCTCCTTCTCATTTATCTTTTTACTAATTATCGCTCCTCTAATTTCCAATTTTTTCGGTTATTTTAGGAAAGGGAACGATCATCTTCGGAAGAACTCCGTCTCTCAATTCAGGTAAATTTTACCGAAGATCGAATTTTACTTTGTTTTTTTACTAGTTACTGTTATCTAATCGCTCTTAATTAGTTCATAAGTACGAGATTATGGATGTGTTTTAGCTTGATTAAAGGATATGGAGTTAAAATTGTAGGTTTGGTTATGATGTTGTCAGAAGCAGAAACAATCGGAGGAGGAATTCGGGAGAAAGTTGAAGGAATTGGCGTCGGATTTAGCTTCGTCGATCGAGTCGCGGCGAAAACTCGAGAGGAAGGTGAGATTCTGAGATTGCAGATTAACTGTTTGATGAAATTCCTGTGAGAATTTGTCGAATTTGTTTCATTTTATGGAAGAAATGAGTAGAAGTTTATAACAGTATAATTTGATTGATACGTTTTTTGGTATGTTTGCGAAACGAGTAATTCGAGTAATGGAATAGGCGAAGAAGGTAGCGAAATGTGGCAGTGTAGTAGTAAGTAGTGTGTATTGCAAGCTAATGTATTTTGAATTTGGATGATTTATTGCGGTGGAGAAATGACGAGATGAGTAGTCGAATTAGTCGAAAATGGGTGAAGAAATAAGTCGAGTTGATCATGTCGTATCATTGTCTTGCATGTTTCTATGTGTTCGTGTCAGTTATTACATAGGAATTCGACAGATGATGATTTTCTTTTCGTAATTTGATGTTGTGATGTGCGTTAGTGCTTATGTGTGGTAGTAATTTGTTATGATTGGTGAGATGAATTTGATGTGAAGATAGGTGGTTATGGCAGGTTAGTTATCTGCAGAATGATAATGCACTTCTCGAGAACAAGCAAAAAGAGTTGAATGGCACTATACAGGGCCTTCTTCAATCCAAAGAGCAATTTTTCAATGCTTATCAGGTTCGTTGTTCGCTTGCTTGAAATGTTGGTTGCTTATTCTGTTGTTCTGCTTAGTAGGGCTTGTATGTATTGGGGGAAATGAGTTAAGGGATTTTGAGGACTAAGACATAGCGGAATTGAAGTGGATTTTAGGAGGTGGTTTTTGTTGTCGAGAAGTGAGGAGGTAGGAATTGTATCCTACTGAGGTTCTCGCCACTTAACCCGCCTCTTAATCTCTTTGGGTAAAAGTATAATAGAATACCCCAATATGAGGGCCATTCATTTACCACCTGACTTTCCTCCAACAACCACCTCCACTGCCCATGTACCATCTTCATATACTTGTGTAGTTGTGTCGTTGCCCTGAATCCAAGCATGCAGCACCTGAAACATTGCTGTTACTGAGACTTGTGTCTCTTGTTTTTCCTGTCTATGTGGAAAGAAAAGGTGGAGGTATCCTGGGTCTAGATGGACCTGCATTGCTGGGGTTCTAACCATGTCGGTGAAGTCCAAGTTTTACTGTTATGATGCCTGGCCTTTGGGTTGTGGCTGGTGTAAATATCGTTTGAGTCACCCCAGATCCCATCCTAGTCATCTATGCTTTTAACTTGAACTATCATTGTACTCCAACTGGACTTGTGCTTTTGAGTCACTCCTCCAGGACAGTGCATTAAGCTATTGCTTTTTGATTTGGTGTTTAGGAATCAACATACGAAATGAGACGTTCAATTGAAACAAGAGACCGGAAGCTTAGAATCTTATCAGAGAAGCTGAAGTCTCACCTGTTATTGTTTGACTCTATACAGAAGGAGGCATTGTCTGTGAAGCAAGCACTTGACAACGTACAGCATATTGTTACTGAAAAGGAGGAAGTAGGCATGTTGATACCATTTCTTATTATCTTTTTTTTAGACGCATTTCTCATCATCTTTCCGCTTTCTATTGGACAATTAATGGAAATAAGTTGCTGAGACCTGACTGTTTCCTTCCCCCTTGTACATTCATGGTTGTGATACTAACTTTGGGTTTTCCATGCAGTATCTCGCTTAAAAAGAAAATTCGATAGAGTTTCCGAGGTTGATCAACTATTTATAGGTGACTAGTATTCTCTAATTTTCAGGTTTTTCTTTTTATTAATCAGGCCGACTATAGCTGTGTTCATGTCATTGCAGAAAAAGTAAGTGAGATGGAGATCAGGCTAGCAAAATACAAGGATGAACTCCAGAAGAAAGACATAATAATTTTGGAGCTTGAAGTAAAGCTTGAGGCAGAGAGGAATAGTAAAAGAAATCAACTACAGATAGAAGAAATATCCTTTGCTACAGATTCGTTCATCTTTTAGAGGATGTAACAAATGTTTTATGCTACACTCTCCAATTTATCTCTAGTATGTTATGCTTTGACCACTCTCACCTTCAGAAATCACTATCAAAGAAAGAAGCTGTCATACGAAATCTAATATTAGAGAAGCAGGTCCTGGACTTGTATTCGTTCTTTCTTTTCCCTTATTTTCACACTTATTGTCTCGTAATACTTTTCTGAAGTTGAATATTTCCCGGTGCTGGAATGCAGGCATTAGATTCAGAAGTTAAGAGTTTAGGAGCCATTCTGGAGAAACTCCAGCATGCATTCAGAGATATGAATAAGGTTCACATTTTTGTTTTTAAATCGTTACCCCTACATGAAACTAGAAGATGCTGCGATCATTGTTGCTTCTTTGTCTCAATTGGATCATCAAGTTAAATTCTAACTCACAGAACCAGTTAAACTTAGTAAAGAATTGCTGTCTGATAACTGAAGCTGTCTTTTATCTATTCCATGAGTGATATCAAAAGTGATATTGATGTTTCACTTCACACATTTTGTACATCATCTCTCCTGATTGATTTTTTGTTCTTTTGTATTTTGGCATTCACTTGCGAATATGCAACTCTGCTTCAATTTACAGGACAAAAAAGCGTTCGTATCAATTGTTGAAAGCCATGAAAGTTTCATGCCTCCAAGAGAGAAATGTTCTACGACTCCAGAAGAGCAAATGAATAGATTGACCACAGACTTTCCAAGTAATCATCGATTCTGGAACATTGAACTGCAGTTTCTGTTTCTGTTTCAAAATTGTTGTATGTTTTAAATATTATATTCTGTGTAGAGAACTGAATTAGACCAAGGTGTCACTCATCCTCGTGACTTCATCTCCCATAAGCATGGTCTAGAGTAGTTTAGACAATAAGTTCTTATGATTAGTCTCTTTTCAGAGTGCAGCTTTTAAACAGAAGTTTGTTATTATTCTAGGTGGGGTACTGGGCGCTACTACAGCTAATTAGAAATTCATTAATCTTTATGGAGTTGATTGATTTTGCTTTTCTGGATGGAAGGTTAATGACCTTCCTCTGCCAAGCTCTGGCATACTCGGATAGATATAGAACAGTGAAGAAAAAATATACTGGGTTTCTGGGTTAATAACTTCATGCCGAAAACCTGAGTCCATCCGGTTCCATCACTCACTATTCTCCTTAAAACACATTATTTTGTTGCTTCACTATCTGTGAGAATAAAGAGTATGCTTGTTTATTAGTAAATCTACTTCTGGACATTGAGTTTCCCAGGAGGCCAGGATCAATAGGTTCTAAGGCTGATACTATTAAGGAAGCTCTGCTGTATCATGCACAGGCGTTGCCTTTTTTGGTGTCAGCTCTTGTCCCTTTTTGGTTAGATCTGTCCAATTTATAGTGTCTTTATAAGGATTTTACTTGATTATGGATTAGTCAACTGTAAATAGCGTGTTTCTCATTTATATTTACTCTTTTTGTTGATAGAGAACATAAGCTTTACACTTCTATAAGTTAAAAGATCATCCACATTAAAGAATCAATTTGGTGGAAACTATGTGAAACTTAACCAGACTGTAAACTAGAAAAGCTTTTCTTGGGATGTTTTCTTTTGTAGCCTCGTTGGTGATAATAGTTGTTTTGTTTTTGTTTGACACAGATAGGTGATACAGTATGTGTGACATTGAACATATCAACGCAATAAAGAGCGTTTCTGGAATTACTGTAATGGTGTCTCACAGTTTCAGTTTGTTTATTTCGATATTATCATAACCATTTTGATACATACACTGTGGTAGGTATGACGGAGAAGAATAATATCCTGGTCTTACGTGCTGAAGACAAAAGTAAATCTCCTGCATTTGGGACGAAGGTCAGACCTATACCTCCTTGTGCGTGTGCATGTGGTTATAAACTGATAGTATATGTAACTTGAGCTGTTTCATGGTATGACTGCAGACTGCTTGCTCCACGACACAATCAGCTTGCTCAGGACCTGAATCAACTAATGATGCTCAACCCATACCTACTAGCAAAGCAGAGGTACGGCATAATTGCCAACATGTGTAGGAGTATTTTCTGGGGCTGACATGTTCTGATGTTCAAGAGTGTGGTATTTTCTCATGATGATGTTTAGACACTTGGTCATATATCATAATTCATTCGGGATGATCTGAGAGATATCCAGATAAGCTGCATTTGGTCTAACTGTTTCACTTATTTAGTTGGTGTCTTCTGCCTTCTGGTGTTATAACCTGTAAGGCTGTCAAAATAATCTATTTCATCATTACTCGGGTGGTTATTCCGACTCTTTTTTAGGTGTAGATTGCTCTTTTTTTTATGTTTGCAATTTCGTTGTGGCATTTGTCGAAGCATTGTTCTGAACTGAAGTTAGCCGATTCTTCATTTCTAACTCTCGCGCATCTTTTTGTTCTGGATAGAGTATAAGTGCAATCACGGCATGCCATTTGGAATCAGAGAGCTCAACGACTCCAGCAAATACTTCAGAAAACCCTGACTAAGCTCTGAAATACAAGTATGCTTCTCTCCCCACTGTTGCAAATGTACAGTACTTTACAATTTCCATATCATTCGAGAAAACACTTTCACCTAGAGGCGTTTGTTGCTTGTTTCGTTCTTGTATGTCGTTTCAAATGAGTGTTTTTAGTTCATATTCACTTGCATTTTAACTTTCGCATTCATTTGATATAATAATGTAACATAAAACCGTACCCGAAATTTCTGGCTACGGCACTGCCTGCAAATATGCAATGGTCATTTTGGATTGGACTACTGTCAATCCAGCTCGATAGATTTCGACATTTCTTTTAATATGTTTGTCGAAATAAATTACTTGTGATTACATGTCTCAATCTAATCTGAGCTTTTTGGCCACTGCACTTGAATGTGTCTTCACTATCACAATTACTAATTTGCCGGGCTACCAAAGATGCCATACATTGATTTCTATTGTACCAGCATTGAAGTTATTATCACCTCTTTTCTTATACTGTTCTTGTCTTCTCTTTTACTCAGGATACCCTCAACTGCCGTGGAGTTGCTGTTTCAACTCTCAACCATCAATCTCTATAATCATGACATTCATTCAGGTGCGCTTTTAGTACTGTTTGGTTGGAGTAATTTCCATTACATTATAACGGGGATGTAATAGATAGCAGACGAATATCGCGACAAATTGAATAGAGAGCGATGGGTCACAAGATGTAATAGTGGTAATGACCATAGAATTATCGTATTTTAGTGGGTTGTTTTCTGTTTTTTGCCATCCTGGCTGTTTCTCATATTTTGTTTGGCTAAAAGTTTAAATCAGTTGAAGATGTCGTCAAATGAGCACATTTCTAACTAGTCCCACATCGGTGAAGAAAAGAGATCGAAATGAAAACCAGTGATATAAATAGATGCCGAGCTCCTTGACGTTAACTTACGCAGCCATGCAGTGAGCACAAAGCGAACTATTCTTTCGCCTTTTACTAAAGAATACCGTGTGCTCGTTGTATTTAAGTGGCATATGTTAATTTTTGGAGGAAGTACCTAAAAGGTGCTTCCCAACAATCCAGTTTAAGTCTTGAGTACATGTAAACGATGGCGTACAGTTTATCAATGTCATGTGCAATATTAGCCAACCAGATCTACTCATTCAAGAGGGACCATTGCAATATCTCACTGCGATGCAAAGCTATGAAATCATGAATGTTACTTACCTGAACAAAAGGAAAATAAGACAAACGTGGACGTGAAGATTGGACCTGACCGATAAGTCGATAACCCCTCCAGAATATTTTTTCTTTGCACATAGTTAAAAAGTATTAACACTGCAGCTTTTGGGAAGGAAACAGATTGGGATTGACAAGGAGTTGCAGCACAGGACTGTGACTATTCACAGGGGTACCTGCAACGGAGGGGAGAAACGGGCTGAAGCCGGTGACTGTATCAGAATGATATGGCAATTTGCAATTCATCATTATTCTTTTTGTAGAAGAGCATGCTATATTGCAGTTTATGACTTCATTTGAAGATAAACAATCATCAATTCATCAGAGATTTGATAAGTGTCAGCCTTAACGCTTACCTACTGTTTAGCATGGATTAGTTTACCTACTTGTTTTAAAAAGATACTCATAACTTGGACAAGCAAATACTGTTGGACTATGAATTGGTGGGGTGCACCAAGCCCGTGCTATAGTGCAACGCATGGGCGACGCTCAGATGCCCCAGCAGCAAGCTACTCTGGTGGGCTTCCCCCCTTAAAAAATAAATTTAATATCGTGTGGACACGTGGTTCACATATCTGATATTAAACTGATAAGAACAGATACTACACTTGATCTTAGCCAAAAGGCCGAGAAAGGTATGAATTTCTTTACATCACAATAGGTGGTCTTATACCTTCTTTAGTTCGTATATTAATTTCCTTCTCCCGTGTGGGATGGGTCCAAATAGACGATTTTTCTTAGGTTTAATGCCATTGGCAGCAATCACTTGCTTGAAATTTGAATGATAAGATAAAACTCGAACTACCCTGCAAATCTGCAATGTTTATGATCACATATTAGTATCTGCATAATATAAACAGCCAAAATAACAAAGCTAGTAAATCCTCTATTTGCATGTTATAAGCTTCACAAACAAGCCAATATCAAAGTCCTTTAGACCGACTACTAATACTTACTGTAAAAAAAAAAAAAAAAAAAGAGCAGTAAGCCTAATATTTTTTGTCTGTATTAATCATCCAAGTCAATAGAGTTTTTCTACAGTGCGGCGACTTTTGTCTGACAGAGCAGTTGCCACTTCCACAATTTTACTTCTTCGAAGAAAGGTAACACTTCTACAATTTTACAGTTCATTTTCAAGCTCGTCTAAGAAATTAAATAAAAAAACTGCCTCGCTCATTCTTTCTTAGAGCAGCGGATGAACTAGAGGGGAATTACCCACTTTAAAGTTAGCTGTAAAATGCTAGCTAGTTACAACTTACAAAGATAAGCAACACTCAAACACTCTGTGCGCGTTCTTTTAGAATCTTTATCCGATGATTTCTCAATTTGTGCTCGCTCTTCCTAGTGAAATGTCATATTGTATGATGTTCTGTGTGGTTTCAGTTTTTCAACAACTATAGGCCTAGCTTGTCAATATGTGGATAAAGTACAGAACACACACATAACCGCGTCATGTATGAAATACAGTTTGCATTAACATACTCAATGATTTGGCAATGTCGAATTGATTACCTTAATGTTTTCACTGAAGGATTAGTGGAGTGCGTCAATGACATTTGACGATTTGTGATATCTTGATCGAGTGAAATTATCACTAGCATTACATTAGCCAAACATGTCTTATTGAGCAACAAGACTGCAATCACTTTGTCCAAAAAAAAAAAAAAAAAAAAAAAAAAGGTGAGAAAATAAGGTAGCCAGGCAAACTTTTGGCAAAATAATTTGGACCATTTCTCGATTTAAGCGTGTCATCCTTGCGCAAGGGCCATGTTAATCTTCTCTGTATCGTTCCAATTTTATCAGATGTCCCCGAAGGGACAACCATGACTTGGATGTTGTATATCATAAAGCTATAAACTTTTCCTTAAAAGACCGATGTGGGACAAAGTTGCAACTTACACTTGGGAGTCTATGAAGCTGATGGCTCCTAAATCCTTGTATTTCAGCTTATGTAATGAACAAGAATCATCAGCTGTCATTCCTTGTACTTCAACTTACCACTCCTAATTCTTGGATACAAACGCAATTGTTTCATATCTGAGAATAGTAGATAATGCAAAGCCATGTTCACCAGATCCTACAGCAACTGCTATAAACTAAATCTCCTACTTTCTTTACGAAGGTACCTACGCTTCAATTTGTCTCGGGGCAGGGTCTTTTCAATTTCCAATATCGGATCAGTGACGGAGAGTTCCTTCGTGGAGTATCCGAGTATGTTAGTTTGAGAATGGTTATCCATAGAGTTATTGGTTCTGGACGAAGATCAATGGAACTATATACCCTTGCGTAGTGGCCATACTATTCTTCTTTATATCGTTCCAACTTTAATAATGTCTTCAAAGGAAACAACACTAGCGATATGAATTAATGATGTGCACTCCCCGGGTGCGACTGTCCATGGTCACGGCCGATATTTTAACCATGGTCTACACGAAGAACTTCACGGTTCAAACGTGTGCTGATTGCTAACGAATTTATCAGATTAAGGTGAGTTTTAACCAGAATGTTACAATATTATAGGTTAGATTTTAATTGCGAAATACTAATCACAGTTTTAGAATTCAAGAAATTTGAACTATGAATTGGTGGGGTGCGCCAAGCCCGTGCAATAGTGCAACGCATGGGCGACGCTCGGAAGCCCCAGCAGCAAGCTACTGTGGTGGGCTTCCCCCCTTAAAAAATAAATTTAATATCGTGTGGACACGTGGTCCACATATCAGATATTAAACTGATAAGAACAGATACTACACTTGATCTTAGCCAAAAGGCCGAGAAAGGTATGAGTTAAAACATACCAGAGATTCGTTTTTATATCTTGTTGTCTCTCCAGAAGCTTTTGCCCTTCCGATGTGGGACTTGTGGTATACCATTTAATCAGCTCCTCAGTTCTGGTGTATAAGAGTAACACTGCTCCTGCTAGAAGTAAGACTGTGACGAGCTAATGCTGCCGGAGGAAAGATGCCTTTGCTACTGTCTAGATGCACTCCGACGCGCGGGGAGAGCTCCTTGAGTGATACTACTGTGAATTTGTAAGTCATAAACATATTAGTTCAATCTCAAAGAGTACGTATATCACACTTCCAATTTAGATGATCGGCTCTTTACCAACAGGCGTAACGGCAACTCACCAAGTATGATTATGGCAGACCGCAGACTAGCAGCTTCACCATCACGCCAGACTTGATCGCTATGGCGGTCAGACCCAAGTAGCAATGGGCCAATGGCTATGGACTTAATCAACAACACGAAGTAGTGTATGCCTTAGAATGTACACTCTTACACTTATCCCCTGACCCTCGTTATGGATGGAAAAATCAGCAGGGCAGGGGCAAGACTGCAGGAGGGGAGGGGAGGGTAAGGGAAGGATACGACACCCTGTGTTCGAGTAGCAATCAAATGAGTCTGACAAGAGAATACGCGGTAGCTAGTGTCCAGATGGTTAAAACGTTTAAACATCAAGGAAGATGAGCATATCCTGTGTATGTTTCTGCGATTAGTAACAACAAACAAGGTCCAGCCGTGCAGGCCACATTACATGAACCACGAAATTACTATGGTAAGTTCCTTTGCAGTAAATCAAGTGTATTTCTCATAAAAGGTAGTATATGTACACATTTTCGGTTATTACATGAAGCCAAGAAAACTTAAAACCCACTTATATAGGAGATAGAAGTGTAGCATCAAGAAAGTTTCGAGAGTTCAAGCTTCAGTACCACACAAGAAGTACAAGCTAGCCAGTATTCGCGCAACATCATAGCAAACCGAAAGCCCTTATTCATCGCAGTTCTTACTTGCAAGCTAGCCAGTTCTCATAGAAAGCCCTTTTGTCGATAGAGCTATAGAGGCAGTATGTGCAGAGTTGCAAAACTGAAAGGAATACAGCTGAAAAGACACCGATGAACAGGAATAGTGTTTACATAATCCCAGCGACGGGTGCTGCTTCCTTAGCCTTGGCCAAACCTGAACAAAAGAAATATTGAAAGTTTTAGCTGAAAGTGGTATGCAATACTTTGGCCAGAATAGAAGGGCATAACTGCCAAACATATGGTTTGCTTGACTTACAGTAGTGGCAACTTAATTGCAATGTCAACTAAAATCTGAGCAAACAAGCATCTTACAATGGCATTATAACTCAATCTATTTGCTAGACTTACAGTGACACATGCTTCTTTATGCATAAAAAGAGATTTAACACTTGTCGTACGAGTACTTTATAATGCCAAGCATTTCTGCCTACAGAAGATCTTGAAATTCACCTCTCTTTTTAATCTTATTCCGAAATCCTCTCTTCCTGCTAAATGCAGTCTCCTGCAATAAATGAAAGAAAAATATTTGAGAAGTAGATAAGACTACGCCGCTCAAATTTCAAAATTGGTACACAATGCAGGCATGGCG
This sequence comes from Spergularia marina, assembly GCA_963680865.1. Lineage (NCBI taxonomy): Eukaryota > Viridiplantae > Streptophyta > Magnoliopsida > Caryophyllales > Caryophyllaceae > Spergularia > Spergularia marina. The sequence continues at coordinate 3,068,190 of OY804545.1, read as the reverse complement.
CTGGGGACTCGTATAGAAGAAGAGAGAAAAACTCACTCATCTCGCAACAAGATTACAGAAATTACTGGTTTCAGCATATAAGAGAAAGAAAGTAAATTAGTAGAATGCAAAATGTGGCCTAACTAGCTGCTGGGAACACTGTTTTTATTTAACCTGCGCCTCTTACACACTTAAATTTCTAGGCAAGTCCAAATGGGTCCCCAACTCCGTAGTAGCCCTATTATCCCAAGGCACCACTATCAGTTAATAGTCTATGGGACATGAAGCTGAACCCAATTTCATGTTCAGCAACAGAAGAAGACGTAATAACATGTGCCTCCAATCTTTGATATGTCATACCTACACCTTCTTCCTCTAAATTTAGTTGCCACATCCTCTTGTCATGTCTGTATATTTTTTCTCAACTGGAGGTAGCAATGATGTAGGCAAAACTTACCACAGGCTTTCCACGCTTTTCAGCCTCGCGAACTGCAGCAACCAAGTCAGTGTTCTGATCCGTATAAAAGTTTGTGACAAGACCAGGTTGACCTGCTCGGGCTGTACGGCCAACTCTATGCAAAAAATCTACAGCAGACGAAGCAAATTCTGCCTGGAAACAGAAAAAAGACCGAAGCAATCAGTTTTGAGCCAGATAAAGAGCCACATAATTCAATTTTTTAACCTTTTTTAAACTTTCCTTATCATGCACTGGGCATTGAGATTTCCAGTAAAAGAAGATTGTTCTTCAGAAGGATTAAGACATGAAAATTTAATTGCTTTATTGTAGGCAGAAAGCTTCAGAAATACAGAAAAAAAGCAAAACGTGGAGACCTTGGCACAACAGACAACAATGACGTGGGTGGGGTGTGGATCTTAATGGTGCAACACTGTTTTCAAGAGTTATATGGCTTTGCTGAAACAAAGTCACTGTAACTGGTGGCTAGGGTACACTGGTACAGCCCTACAGGTAGCGTTAAAAGGGGTCCCTTGAACAGTTCCAAGGTTGCTAAACAAATAACTAATTTTTCAAAGCTCGAAGATGAAGTACCCCTTTTGTTAAGTATCCTTTTTATTTCCATGGTCAAGGTCATCTGGCCTTGGTAACAGTTAAGCATTGCATATATTCTTCAGTGAAGTACCTGAATAACGTGTGATATCTCCGGAATATCAAGACCACGAGCAGCAGCATCAGTGCACACTAGGACACCACCTTTCTCTCTGAAGTCGACTAAGTTCTTCGCAGACTCTTCCAAAGAGCTATTCCTGTGATAGCAGAAACATGGAATTCCAGAAGTCTCCAGTATCTTAGCCACTGATTCTACTGCTTCAACAGTATTGGCAAACACCATTGTCCTAGTTATAGCAGCACCTGAAGCATCTGAATCCAATTTAATGCCTTGTGTTACCGCATGTATAAGGGCATCCACCTGAGTTTCTATAGAAACCTCAATCCATCTTTGTTTCAATCTGAAAAACTCAATTCAACCAAACTATCACACTTCACATTCTCATAGCTTCAGCTTTCATACATCATACTAACGCGATGAAAATTGTTCAAGAGTGTAAAAGTCATCAAACCAGGAAAGAAAGAAACAATGAACAATTCTCAACTCTGACCCCCACAAATTTGCACACTCACATTAAACTACACGAACATGCTGTACAGTGTACATTGCATGATACATTCTTGGACCTTAACAGATGGCACGGGAAGACAATGTTAGCATTGACTACAGGAAGACAATATCGATACTATCATATAGTAAGAAGCATAATATTTACTAGAAGGCAAGTACCAAACAAAGTATACTGACCAGGCACAGAAATGGAAATAATAGATAATTTAGTCAAAACATTGAGAAGAATAATTAACTAGTAGGCATGTGGCAACCAAAGTTTACTGACCAGAGAAGAATATGGAAATAGAAACTTTAGACAAGAGATTAAGTACTACCTAGGGTTGTGACAGTGGAGATAATTTCCACTAACCCAACTAGCTTCTGGAAACATTCTCTTCAAGACCCCACCTGCTGTCCTTTTTCCATTTTCAGGAAGCGTTGCAGCTACGAAAATATATTGCTTACTACGATTGTAATATTCACGAACCCTTCTCCAGCCTTTCTTCTTTTCAGAGTCAGGAAGCTGCTCTACCTGATTTTCAGGTGTCTCTCGGTCAACATCAGGCTCTCCCTCTACTGTAGACATATCCTCACGTTCAAAATTTTCTTCAAAATTTTCATCTTCGCAGTCAAATGATAATTGTATGTCCGACTCATTCGTTTCCTCAGATGGAGCAGCACTTGAACGTGACAACAGTTTCTCATCAAAGCGAAGCATGTTGATGAGACGGATTACTTGATTCTGGAAGCTTCCACATAGTAACAGGTCTGCTTCATCAAACACCTGCCATTATTGCACCAAAGCAGGAAAGATTGGTGACATATAACTATATGAGGCCTTTTTAACAAACTTAAAGACATCAAGAACATAACGATGACGCAATGAACTTACCACATGTTTGACACCCCGCACAAAGTTGTATTGACGATTTCTTTCCCGATCAACAGCATAGAGATAATTTAAGAGAGCAACAGGGGTGGAGACAATAATGTTTGGATTCTTATGTGGCCATCCCTGCAAAAGAAGTCCACACATGTAAGAAAAATCAATTAAAATCTTCAAAAATACTGCAAAACAACCGCATTATTTCTCCTCAACCATAAATAAATACAATTAAACAGAGAACTATTCTTTCAAGATCCACAGTATGCCATGCCCATTCCCAGCTCCCAACAATTAAAGTGCTCCCCAAATCTCAAGCATAAACACATTTTCGAGTTTCAGAAATAGCAGAATCCTTTACCAGACGGAGTACACTGAAACTATCTGGGGTTTGCGCACACAGCAGAAAACCACAAAAACAGCAAAGATGGAACAAGACAGACAAGTTCTCTAAAAGTTGTTTAAGACTGAGGGATTAATGATATGTTGTTGATATTATTCTAAACTGATACGCATGAGGCCAAAAGGAAAACTAATTTATGTCAAATAGGGAGATGCATACATGACGTTAAAATTCAGATCATTGACAGATGAGAATCCGTGATCATGCTCTTAATGTTTGAGGGATCATATGCAATTTTTTCACGTATAAGCTGAAACCAGGAAAATGTTCTCCATCTCTCTCTCACTCCTTTTCTTCCAACAAAAAGCAGAGAATCAATGAGACCAGAGAAAAAGACACAGAAAATAGTCAGATCAATGCAGAGTAAGAAAGGTACATTGTAATTAACTCCTCAGCATCAAGAACCTCACAGAGAGCAGTTTTATTAGCTTATGGCCCTAAAACATGGAATAGGTTACTCCAAAGATCAAAGATGTAATGGAGATCATCACTGAGAACAAACAAATGAGCTTCACGTCAAATCATCTCACTTACAGGGAACGTCATAAATCTTTTTAGCAACAACAACATCTTTAACCCCAGTGCCTTAAAGGCTCCCGCCATAAGGCGGGGTAAGGGGGGGTCGGATGCACGCAAGCCTTACCCCTATTGAAACATAGAGAGGCTGCGCACGGATGACCCAAAATGAAAATTGCTTCGAGAAATCGCACCGACTGACTGCTACTTCACAAAATAAGAAGCACAGACAGTTTTATGAGCCATTTTGCTTTATTCCATTATATCCCAAAAACCAAAGAATAAGTAGTATTTGGCTCCATTGGAAATCTTTTTAGCAGCCGGCCAATAAATCAGGTAGGATGATGTGCCCACCTACTTTTAACGTAAATGGTCAGCCATTTTTGTGGTGGCTTGCATAATGATTTGCATTGCTTAACTGGGGCAAGCCTACTGTGAAAATAAAGTGAAAGAGACCAAAGTTTCATAACTAAATTGTGCTTTGCTGCTATAGTATTCTAATAGGGCAAGCCCCTCATTAATTTGTCAGTGGACGACAACTGTCACAGACCTAATCTGAAAGCTTGCTCTATTCCAGATCAGAGGCTTGCTAACTTTGACAGTAAAATTATAGAGCTTTGGCTATCCATGATTACTCCTTAAGATATTTGATCTTTTTTTGGAGTGGCACTGAATATTTGTTGCTAGCTTAATCAAGTGATAAGATGTCATGGCAAATCATTTTGCTAAAAGGTGATCAAGTAGGTAACTTAACTTGCGCATGTTATATCTTTGGCTGTGCATCTAGGTCCTATGTTTCTCTTGAAACACTATGCAAACAAACATGCAGCCAACTTTTTATTTATTTATCTCCCCTTCTCCACATTGAAAAGAAAATAATAGAAAGAAAAGGGTGTTTTCACATCGTTACCTGTTTCCCACACAGAGCCGCTGCTGTAAGGAGAGGTTCACCATTGTCCCCACAGACACAGTTAGCCATGCGAACCACCTGATCACATAGCATGACATTGGGGCACAAAACGAGAGATAGCTGAGAGGAATAACTTTTTCTTCGGCTGGGAGCTTCGTTCACAGTTTCACTGAGTGCAAGAAGCTTCTCAAGTAATGGGACAAGATAGCCATGTGTTTTTCCACTGCCAGTCTCTGCAGCAACAATGGTGTCATTTCCTGAAAGGATGGATGGTATGCAAGCAGCCTGAATGACAAGGTAATTCATACTATATTAATTATTTCATAGTAACAATAGCAAACTCCACAATTGCAGCCAAAAGACACTTCTACCCATAGTTAGAGTAGAGTGAGATGCATAAAAATATATACAATCAAATAACTGTAAGAAAAAAATTCAGCTCAGCATATCAGGCTATCAGAAAGCTAACAAATTTCTCACTGGGAGGATGACAAGCATATACAGTCAGACGATTTGTACTGCTAAAGTATTCAGAGAAGAATTAAAATGTGAAAATCCCATAACTACCTTTTCTATTCCTCCATACGTGGTTGGAAAGTTAAAAAAAAAAGGTTATGGGCAGCTGTATTTTCTAATGCCGAAGCTCATAAGTTATCAAGCAGTGCATTTTATTCTAGCCCATAACATCAAACAAATGCATAAGATGAGTTGAGAATAACTAGCTAAATTGATATATACACAACTCTGAACTTTGTTTCACCATATTCCTCAAGAGTAAGAACTTCCCAGTATCTTAGCTGGTGATATAGATGAGATCATACCTGCTAGGACTTAGGAAAGGATCACACAAAGCAAAAAGATGGAATTTGAATGATCTCACTAGTCACTTTCCATTTCATAACCCACTCACTCAGCAGATGCAACTTTGAAATGCATCCACCCGAAAGGCTTGCAAATTTAATGAATAAGCCTTTTCAGTTTTTACCACTCTATTACCAAAAAGCTTATCAACTTTCAAAGTCTCGGACTGCAGACACACATTACGAGTTACGACTCTATGTCAGGAAGACAATTTAAATTATTCTCATCTTAGCTCAATTAGTAGCTACACAAACTCAAGTCCATTCCGCACCACATTTTACAACATTGACAACAACCACTACAAAATATAACCCTTAACACTTAAAAGTACTATGAAGTATGCCTGTGGTACTATTAAGTTTCGATATTTAAGCACACGCTGCAAGAATTTCAATTTCCTAATCTAGGTTTTGAATTTGCCCTATCAAATCTATTCACACCTTCATACAAGGTGAACTACAAGACAATGATAGATTGCATGTGACGATAAGATTCTGTATCCTTCCACAATAAATACACATCATATGCATCCATCTCATAGTAAGCAATAACAAATCCCACAATTGCAGCCAACATATATACCTTCAGATTACTGTAAGACAAAAAAAAAAAAAAAAAAAAAAAAATCTCACAGGGAGGATGACAAGCATCATACAGTCTGATAATCTATGCTGCTCAAGTAACCAAGTTCAAAATGTGAAAAATCTATTCTTAACTTCTGTATTCCGTCATAACTCACAAGTGATTGAGAAACTCAAAAAAAAAAAAAAAAAGACAACTTATGAGTAGCTATATTCTATAGCCAGAGCTCATAATTTATTAACATATATGTTTTATTCTAGCCCATAACATCTAGCACATGCGTAAGCTAGGAACCAGTTCAGTTGGAAATATATAATTTGAACTTTCTTTCAACATATTCCTCGTGAGTAACTTTCAGTATCCTAGCAGGTGACAATGCCGAAATCAAGCTCATTTGCAAAGGAGCAACCAGAGCAAAAAGATGGAATTATGAATCGTTTCACTAGTCACTTTCCAGTCATAACCAAATCTCTCAAGAAATGAAACTTTGAAATGCATCCACCCGAAAGGCTTGCAAATTTAGTAAATAAGCCTTTTCAGTTTTCACCACTCTATTAGCAATAAGCTTATCAACTTTTAAAGTCTTGAACTGCATACGCACACTTACTAGTTACGAATCTATGTTAGGAACCCAATCTAGAATCCAGTCTCATTTGAACTCAACTATCTATACAAATTGAAGTACATTCCGAACCACATTAGAATTGACAAGTTGACAACCACTACAAAATACAACCCCAAACAATTAAAAAGCATTATGAACAACGCCTGTTGTCCTATAAAGTTTCGATATTTAACCACACGCCGCAAGAGTTTCAACTCCCTAATCTAGGTTGTAAATTTTGACAATCACCTCCATTTTGATTCATTTCCACCTTCATACAAACGTGAGCTACAAGAGTTTGATAACTTGCATATGAAAGCGTATCTTACACAATAAAGGTCCAAACTTTATACAACCAACCTAAATATCATTCAATTTTCACATCAAACTCAAAAAAACACATTCACCCACATCATCCAAACTCTTGTAAATTCATCATATTAGATACAAACACAGAATAAAACATCATATAATACGAAAATAAAGTCAAATTGAGTGGACAACCTGAATTAAGGAGGGTTTAACAAACCCAGCATTAGAGAGAGACCGAGAAAGCTTGTCAGATACGCCAAGAGAAGACCATGAAACCGCATCCTTGGCAAAGAAAGTGTCACCGTCACTGTCACTGTTTCTGCCATTTCTGCTACTGGAAGCGTCACTCACAAGCTCAGCAGTTGAAGTTGAATAAGATTTGGTGGGTTTAATAACACAGATTTTGTGGTTCTGATTGATAATAACAGTGGATTTTAAGGTGAAAGAAGAGATTGAAGAGGGTGATGATGATAGAAATAAAGAGGGTAGAAATAAGGGTTGTCTGTAGAATTTGCAGACATGCTGCATTTTTTTTTTTTTTTATTGATTTTGGAGGTGAAATGAAATTCTGGTAAATTAGGTTTGAGTGATGAGGGTGACGATGTTAATCAAGGGTTTTAGGGAGGGATAAGAGTGGAGTATATGTTACGCTTAAACCCTCACTTTGCCGGGTTGCTTCCAATATGGAACTAAGGAGCATTTGTCAAATACTATTATAAGTAGCATTTCCCATACAAAGTAGTATTTTTGATTTTCTAATTTTCTGATATATATTATTTTAATAACTCAACAGCTACTGATCGTGCCAAACACATAATTGTTAACAGCTACTTTTCAGCCAACAGCTAAAAGCTACCTGCTAACAGCTAACAGGTAGTCAAACTGCTAACAGCTACCTCAACAGCTAAATGCTACCTGAACAGCTATGACTACCAAACACACCCTAAGTTTGGGTTGATTATAAGGGGGGAATTCCGATGAAATTAAACAATCGAAAGCAGTGGAGGGGTAACATCAAGTCATGGAGTCTGTTACTCAAATTTTCTACATTTAAAATCTTTCATTATTTGGTTTACGTCAATTCCATAACACGATAATGAATAATCCAATCAATGTCAATTTTCCGTCAAAAACAAGGGTTCTACCTAGAGATCCGACCTAGGATTTATAACTCAGACCGATTTCGAAAATCGGAATAGTTAACCCCAACCAAAGGGGAAGCCAACTCCCCACCCCACTGGATCGACCCCAATCTTCTTTACCTCTACTTTCACGGTTTAATCCTGCCAAAAAAAAACTGTAACTTCTCTCGTACACTACTACAGTAGCAGTTAAGACTTACTTTCAGGTCAGACTTTATCTGCCGAATTCCGTTGATTAGAAATGGCGCCAAAGTTAAAAACACCCAACAAGAAGAACACTAAGAAGACAACATCTTGTTCAGAAGATGGCATGTTTTCCGGCATGTTTGTTTTCTTGATTGAATCTGCTGTCCAACCTCGCAGATTACAGGTTTCAACATATTTTCCCCCCCAAAAAAAAAAAAAAAATTAGAACCCAATTTCAATTTGATGAAAAAGATGGAACTTTGATTAAATTTATGTTTGTTTTTGTAATTAATTTTGTGGGATTTTGTTTTGGTTGTGGGTTACAGATTTGGAAGCAAAGGTTGGAACAAATGGGGGCAAAAATTGAAGGGTACTTATCAAAGAGGGTGACCCATATATTTGCTATGAATTGGGATGCCCTTCAAAACAAAATCGATTCTCAGCGCTTGTCAACTTTCAAAGGAGTGAGCTTCCTTTCTTTTTCTAATTATTGCTGTTGAGTAAAGATTGTTTCTTTTTGTTTGTTGGTAGATATATACTAGTTTCAGTTGGTTGACTGTATGTTTAGGATCTTTGATTTGGTAGCACTAGTCGAAACTTGAGTGTCTCGTGCTCGTTTCATATATGTTGACATTTCGGGGTATGTACTGTTCTGAGATTGTCTTCTTTGAGAAGTTTGTGTGTTGGGAATTTTACAGTATGTATGGACGGAAAGTATAATGTTCTTTTGGCTTTGGGATATGATGGGCGAAATCAAAATGGCTTGTGTTACCCTATATTTGTGTAGACACCCCCCCCCCCCCCCCGCCCTTATCTCAGTTAGAGCAGGAGCCTATTTATAGACACTGGAGATTCTAAATCGGTAGCTTTGTGTTTCCTGTGCAATGATCTGTTCTGGTTTATTGGCTGGATGTAATTTCTCTCTTGTTGATAATTTTGGGAATTTTGTTGTTTGAGAACCTATTGGAGCAGAAACATCACAGTGGTAGGAGTTCATGGATATGGCTTGAAGCAGTTGATTGTCAATTTGCTTGAACAATTGTGATGCAATCTCCTAAGTTCATGTAGAAATCAGTTGCCATCCTTGTGGAAATAGTTTGGCTCTTCTTGCCAAGGAAAAGCCTTGAAAGCAAACAGCACTATGTCCATATGATCGTTCGGTTAAATTAGGAAGTACTAATAATTTAGGATGAAGAGATATATCCCTTTCATGAAGTTAAGGATTTCTGTTTAGTCATATTCTGCTTTTTTATTAGGCATTTCTTTGACTTAAAGTGGCAAGCTGTTGGGAATTGGAATCCAGGAAAGAAATGATGTTACCAAATTATGTGACATGATGTAACCTATACCCTTTGTCATTGGCTGTAGCTATCTTGTGTGTTCATCATTTTTTATTTCATACCCTGCTTAGTGTAGGATTGGTTATTGGTTGGATCCAACAACTTAAGGAGTCACGGTGTGTTTGATCTCTTTTTCATCTAATCTTGATTGTCTAAAACTCATAAATTCTGTGTGGTAACTGTAGTCTGTTACTACAAGTAATGGGTTCTAACAGGAGCTGCTTAGGTCTTAATACTTTTTTAGTCTGAATGGCATAGTTTGCTTGTATTTGCAGAATATTCTACAATACCAGTGGCTAGAAGATAGTCTAAGATCGGGAGAGAAGGTAGCTGAGGGTTTCTACCTTCTGAAAGAGGAGCCTGGTGGTGGAGAAGACTCCCATCAGGCTTCAGGAGTGGGACCTCATGATGCAATAGGAAACACTTCCGGCGACACAGAAGCTCAACTTAACAAAAAGCTGAAATCTTCTCCCCAAATCTCCAGAGACTCGACCAGGTCTTTCTCTGAAGGTTCCAGGGATTCAGGGGCTGAGAGCAGGGGTACAGCGACAAGTGACGAACATCTTGAAGAATCTATTACATCAAGGGGCTATGATGGATTGTCTAGTGGATTGAATCAAAATGCCACGAATCACAATGGTGCTGATGCTTCTCATAAAATTGTAAGCTTTTGATCTTGTTTGTCTGAAGTTAAACCAATGTTCTGCTGGGATAATTTAATCTAAATGTAGCCGATGTTTTAAGCGCCCTATAGCTTATGTGCAGTCACATGACCACTTGACCAGTAATAAGGCCCTTGATGGTGGCTTATTGGTTCACATGAAATTTGTCTTATATGATTTCCTGTTTTCTGTTCAGGTTAGTGACTTACCGTACAATCCTCCTGATTTGAATAAGAATGTCACAGATATCTTCAAGAAGCTCATTGATATCTATAGAGGTAAGGTCAAGTGGACATGTACCATCCTCTTACACAATCATTTTTCCGTCCCTTTTCTGATTTGCAAGTGTTTTCTTGCTGCAATCTAAAAGCACTTGGTGATGATCGACGGTCGTTTAGCTATTACAAGGCCATACCTGTGATAGAGAAGTTGCCTTTTAGAATTGAAAGTCCTGATCAAGTCAAGCATTTACCTGCAATCGGAAAGTCACTGCGTGATCATGTAAGTTGGCACAGAAATATTGAAGTTGTAGTTTACAGTGATACTGGTTACTGGACTAGTCAAGAGTGTCATATCATGGCTTTCATTTGCTGACTGTTAGTGGAGGTCCTCATACCCTGCAATATAATCTCATGGTCTTGTAACTTCATACTTCTGCATATTCATATTTCAACAAATTGCTGGTTAGTTTTTTCCGCATAATAGAGCTGAATAGCCTGTATGTTTCAGCTGCAATGAAGAGAGAATGTGTGCAATGGTAGGGTGAGAACTGACAGCTTGTCTGAATAACAAGCCATTTCGTATTTTCTGGTGATGCTCGGCAAGCACTAATGTTTTATATCTTTTTTTTTTTTTATTTGAGATTTAGAAAATTAACCAAAGAGAGGCAGTTAATCAAAATATTCAATTCTTTGGCAACACAAAAAACCAGACTTCGGTTGATTTTTAATTCATTTATTTGATGAACCAGACTTTCTGATTAGTTGCTTGCAATATTAAAATTCTGACTTCCCCTATATAGCCCTGTTCTGCACCTTTCTTGAAGATAATCTTACCATTATTTACAATCTGCCACATTCCTCACCTCAACTGATAATTTGGGGATCTCTGTGAGTAATGCTTGTCACTTGTCAGTGCCCCAGTGGGCGCGTTGCTGCATAGGTGCTTAGATGAGACTGTTAAATACGTGATGTAACGTTTACGGATATTTTTCTATCAATAGTTTTGCTGTTGTATATAATTATATATCATGCAACCATGTTTAATTTTGTCAGATACACGAGATCGTGTCAACTGGGAAATTGTCCAAGTTGGAGCACTTCGAGAATGATGAGAAGGTCTCTTTTTATTTTCAAACTTTTTGAGATGATTCCTTTTTTATGTATGAGGTTTCTGGAATCTATATGCTTCTCACCTGAATAAGCTGTTGATCTCTAGTAGTAAATATGCTATTTAAACAAGAAGTGGGTGTCAGAATTATCTTAAGGACCATTGTCTGGGTGCTGATAGTATTAGGTATTAGAATGATTAATCAATCCTTTATGAAGATGTTATCGAATGCAACACCCCCACTGGTCCAACAATGTTTTCTCGAGTAATTTACACATTGCTCACAGCCTCACGTGTAAAGTCTGAGGATATGGGTTAAAGTAAGGTCATTGGTCATCCCTTCAGACCCCTTTTGATGGACATCACTTTATCATATCTGCTTTGACCATACCTGGTGAATCTCTGCAGGTGAAGACTATCTCTTTGTTCGGGGATGTTTGGGGAGTGGGTTCTGCCACTGCTCTGAAATTATATGAAAAAGGACATCGTACTCTGGAAGATTTGGAAAATGAGCCATCACTGACCAGAGCTCAGAAGTTGGGAATACAGTATTTTGATGATATCAAGACCAGAATTCCACGACATGAGGTTTGCTTTTGTACTCATTCATGTGCTCAGAAGAGTTTCTGACATTTTCCTACTAATCTATTATTCTATTTCATGAGGAATTGAGGATATGATGCTTCTTTAAAATGAGCAGGTTGCAGAGATGATTAAATTACTGCAGGATGTTGGAGAAGATATATTGCCTGGAGTAAGTATGTTGACCATTTTTTTAACCGTAATACAAGATCTATGAGCTGGTTGCAGAAAATGAGACAATCATAGGCAACCTCAAGTTTCAAAATTTACCCCAACAAATTTTCAGTCAATCCTAATTCCTAAGCCCAATTTCCGAAGAATTGCTTTTGAAACTTAGGGAGGGCAATTTCTGATTGTCCCATTTTTATGAAAGCGTATCCTGCAAGACCAGCCGTCTTCCCTAAGTTTTACTTACTGTCTGCTTTGTTTGGTTTAATGGCATTGTCTGGGTCCTTTGTGCCTCAACTGTTCATACAAAACGTCTCTCTTTCGTTGTCCTGTATTACATTGCTTTAACCACGGAGCTTCCATTGTAATTTCTATGTTTTACTTTGGTATCAAACATCAGTGAGAACTCCAAGAGCAACCAGTGGGGGCGGATGGGACTGGTGGGGTGGAAGGGGCGACCACACACCTGCTTAGTTTGGAATAATTATAAATCATTTAGTACCTATGCAGCTATGCTATGCAGCTTGGCGGTGAAGGGGGCGAATTCTTAGAGGTCTGGCGTTCAACGCATGATAAATGCAAACGTGGTTTTTGTATTGTTGCTCATGTAGTATTTTTGGCTTTTCGCCGTCTCAGTTTCCTGGGTCCACCACTGAACAAACATAATGAGGATGCATGCTTCCTATTGATAGGAATGTCATCGCATCAAATGGTGACGTAAGTCTGTGATGGGTTGTTTTGAGTCAACCAGTTCTGAATTTTGATGATATGTCAGATTAATTGAAATTACTTGGTTTTTCTATGTTTTAAGCTTAATTTTTGAGTCTGTTTGCCTTCTGCCTTACCCTATCAATCGCATCTAATCTGTGCAAGGTGGAGATTGTGTGTGGTGGATCCTATAGACGGGGAAAATCATCATGCGGGGATATGGACATCGTAGTTACCCATCCTGATGGACAGAGGTAATCTGTGCTTTGGTTGATACAGCATCATTGGTTTGGTCAATCTTGGTCAATTTTGGTCTTTTCCATCACCCCATTGTACCTCATTCGAGCACTAGTCCCTTCCTAATCTAAGTTCTCCTTCTTGAACTCATTCAGCTAGCTATTTATGCTAATATAGTAATACCAAAGGGAACAAATATTGTGTGACTGTTTTATTATTACAGTGATATTGGATTAGGTCCGAAAACTTGAAATTAAAACTCATGCATGAAAAAACAGGGATAATATGTAGTGAGTCTTTTGCTTATCCATCTGAATATAGTATTCTCCACATAAAATTGATGGTAAGTTTATCCCCATTATGTGGTGCTGCTGCTCAATGGGGATTCTTATTCTTACCAAGATAGCAATTGCTGCCGTAAACTGATGTTAAAGAACCAGCCATGAGAGGTGGAGATGGATGGTATGACTAAGTATGGTATTTTTGATAGAGAAAGACCACACATTTTACGAAAGAAAGCAACTGGCTGAGTCTAAATGGTGTAACAAAAATTATTTGCGAAATACGTCAGTCTTAAAAGAAAAAGAAAGTCAGAAATCACTAGAATTATTTTGACAGAAAAGCAGTCTTTGTACCGAGTTGAGAATGATATTGTTTAGGGAAATCTTGAACACGAGACAAACATGCATGATTGCTCTCCCTCTCCCCTCAGCCCCTTAAAAGAAACAATGAAAAAGCAAAACACAAATAAATGGCGAGAAAGAGCTACTTTATGGATAGACGTCCATAACTCATAAGATTGTGAACAAATCATCAGAAACTGTGCAAATCATCTTTGAGAACCTTTTCCTTCACCACTCCTAATTTGATGAATGCTGTATCTTTGCTTTATTTTCAGCCACAAAGGTTTCCTAGCAAAGTTCGTCAAGCATTTGAAGGATATAAATTTTCTTCGGGAAGATTTGGTCTTCAGTACTCATAGTGAGGAGGTAGATCCTTTTATTCTGTCTCTTCGTGATCTTATAGCTTAACGATGAAACTGGAACCTGAAATTGTCTTTGCCTTTATGCATTCTGATATTTAAGGCTCAACTGAACTACTGAAGTATTTACGTGGTGAGAAGACTTACCTGTCAAAAAGTTACTGTTCATAGGTTGCCAGTGGGTAATATTGACGTTTTCTCATTTAATATTTATCTAGGGTACTGATTCTGGGGTGGACACATATTTTGGTCTGTGCACATATCCTGGTCGAGAGCTACGCCACCGCATAGATTTTAAGGTACATAAACTGTTAAAAACGTCATGAATTCGTTGTTTGAGAGATCATGATCTATCTCATTGAGAATGTCATACAGTAGTATGTAAATAAGCAGCTCCGTTTCTGCATTGTGCCTAAATTCGCCAATCATGGACAATGCTTAATATTTATCAAGCACGGAAGTATCATACTAGAGTTTTCACTCTTTGCTCTTTCCATTAGAGCTTACAGCAAACACAGGGTTGTCGTAAGTTCATGAGGTAAAGAACGAACAGACCAAGTTTGCTTTTCTGAACTCGATGTAATGAGTAAAGTGGTGCCTCCTTAAGAGTAAAGTATGTCAAATGGACTTTCCATATAGTTTTTGCCCCTTCTTTTTAAACTTGGAATGAAAAAAACCCTAGCATGGTCAATTTTATTTGTGCTAATACTTGTAGTCCTATTTGCATTGCTCAGGTGTATCCAAAAGATATACACGCATTTGGACTGATACACTGGACAGGGAACGATACACTTAATAGAAGGTATGTGACATGTTCAGACACGTAAAAGTGTGTGTTTATAGATTCCTTTACTTCCTTTGCTTCTCTCAAATTTCAACTATGTAGTTTGTATGTCAAGAATAAAAATGAAAGGGGTAATGTTTCTTGTATGAAAACTTAAGTTTTTCTCACAACGTCAAGCTCGTGAAACTCTTGGCTCTTTGTGTTTCCAGATACTATTTGGTATTGGTTCAGTTATGGGCCTTATGGCTAATTGGTTACCATGATGGATGGAAAACTTAAATATATTATATGTGGAGCAGGCAAGCAATCAAGCAATATTGTATATGTGTAGATGATATACGAGTATGAATATATTTGGTGATGAACCCATGTTGAATGATACTATAAATATCTAGTTAGCTATAAAGAGCATGCCAATTATTTATAGAGAAGGCATTTTGTAATCAAGATCACATTTTGTAATTTATAGAGAAGACATTTTGTTATCAAGCAACATCATGGCAAGTCTTTCTCAAAAGCCTCTAATAGCACGGCAGCCCACATAACTCAAGCATGTGTGACATCTTCTGTGTAGGTTGAGAATATTAGCAGCTTCAAAAGGGTTTCGACTTGATGATAATGGCTTGTTTCCTGCCACGCCGGGGTCAGGCAGTAAGCGAGTAAGGTTTTCTGAAATTGCTGTTTTCTCATGTGTTGTTGAGGATTCTCAGTGACTAGTATTTGATTATGGACAATGTCTAATTATTCTTATTCCAGGGCCTGGCAAGTTTGCACTTCAACACAGAAAGAGAGGTGTTTGAATTCCTCGGGTTTCCGTGGCTGGAGCCACATGAGAGAAATCTCTGATTTTGTCCACAGCTGTAAATGTGCAAGTTTAAGGTAATTATCCTGCTGTAATCTGCCTTCCAATATCCACCTGAACTTCAGTTTTATGGCTTTACTGTGTTTTCATTTCAGGGTTGTACATAGTATCTTAGTTCAGATTTGATATCTGAATGTAAATTAAGTGAATACGGAGTAATCTAGTTTCTGGAATAAACGGTTTTTTTTGGTCCCAAAAGAGTGCAATCCGAGGCAAAAACTCATCGAAGTGGTATATACAGATAGTTATAGATACACAGACCCTCCCCCCTCCCCCAAAAAAAAACACAACCATAGCAAAAGGTGATTAGAGTCGGCCGTGAAAGAGAAAAAGAGATGGAAGGAAGAGTGGTGTGAGTGTGTAGTGCGTGCAGTGAGTTGGGAAGACTGAAGAGAAGACGGCTAAGGGAGGCGATGTTGCTCTCCTCCTATGTTGACTTGTATGGGGCGAGGTTGTGTGTTTACTACTGATGATCGTGATACAAATAAGAAGTCGTCGTACATTATCTGCGGTTTGCATGATAAACACAGAGACTTGACTCATCTTGCCTCAATGCCTTCTGTCCAGATGATGATTCATGGGAATGTCTCCACTATTTTTATGATTTAGACGACAGGAAAAAGATTGGGGTTAGATGGACCTCATTCACTTTCCAAGCTAGTAAGGAGCGCACTGCCAATTCTTCTTGATTTCGAGTTCAATGCCTTACACCCTCTTGGCGACGGCCACTTCTTGTTTTCTACTTGGTCCCCTGGGCCTATTGGTTCTAAGTTCGCTCATTTGTTTTTCCTCGAGGTCGAGGTGCGAGGTCATTCACACCTCTGACCCCGCCTTAGCCTTACATTGAGATCAGGAGGCTAATTTAGTAGTCGTCGTGGTAATTTTATCTCGATTTCTTGTGAATTAATGTCGTATAACTTAGGAGTATGTACTCCCGGAATACACTTCTCATTGTATCAGTCGCGGAATTGTGAGATATGTTTACATTTTCAGAATAGCAGCTACCATAATTCCAGTCGTCTGTGATTCTCAGAAAATAACCATTGCTCCCTCATTTTTTTTTTTTTAATGCGCGAAAAAAGATAACCACACACAAGGAGGACAGCTTTGGAAGCTCCGATCTTTTACTAGAGCGTTGTTGATTTGGATACCAATTATATATTTTTATTTGGTCAAACCCGCTTTTTAAAAATGGTTGTCCAATTAGTAAATAGTGTCACCTTAAACCCGAATAAATAATTACTCATACAATTCTTCGTGAAAATAGCAATTTAACCTCACATGTAACTCAAATTCTAAGGCGACAGGTACAGTAAAGTGACATTCGTTTTTTACCTGTTACCTGTAATAACAGCAAAATCCCAGAGGTTTATCAACTTCAAACTGTACTTCAACTGGACAAGATAAGGTGAGAAAGAGGAAAAAAAAATGGGATGGAGTGTGGCAAGTCCTGCTATGTCTGCGGTTTCACTAGATAAAAACTCACTCTTCACTGTTTCTTCTTCTCTTAGTCCAACAAATTCTTCACAATATCATCACACAAATTCTAATAATCTTCAATCTTACGCCTTAAACTCAAAGCAGCAGCCATGTTACCTGTTTCCCTCCCACAAAATTTCTCATTCTTTCTTCTCAAAGAATATCATTTGCAGGGCAGCTGAGTACCAATTCCCTGACCCTATTCCTGAATTTGCTGATTCTGTGAGTTTCCCTTCTTTTATCTTTACTATATGTTTCTTTTTGTCTGCTCATTTCAGAATGACAATTCATGTTAGTCGACCCCGAATCATTTTGGGATTAAGGCTTGATGGTCGTTATTGGTTCTTGTCAGTGTAATTTTAGTTTGTTGAATTGAGAATTCCTTTTTTTTTTTTTTGTGTGTGTCTGTGCAGGAAACGGAGAAGTTCAAGGCGCATCTTCTGAAGAAGCTATCAAAGAAAGATCTTTATGGAGATGAATTGGATGAGGTGGTGGGCACCTGCACTGAGGTATCCCAGATTGATTCTATTGCAATTTTACAATTGATATATTTGGTTTGTTTTCAGCTTGATGATGATGCTAGGCTAGTATTCTCTATTATGTGGAGAAAATCTTGGTTTTGTAACGAGGGATTTGAACATGGGACCTAATGTACCGAGTAGGCGAGTAGCGAGTACCTCTATCTTAACCACGAGCCACTAGGGTAGAGCTTATAGGTCTGTTACAGAAAGCTGCAATTTCATTATTCGTGTAGAGGTTAGACTTTGTGTGTCATTCACCACAAATTCTGAACATTTGAATTTACTGCAATGATGTCTACTGGCAAAATGTGGCCTGAGAATGAGATCAGCTTTTATCTCTCAACTATCTGAACTGTTGATGTTTTCTTAGTTATGTCGGCGTTTTTCTGGGTCCACTGGTAGCTTAGTAGACATGAATGAATTTAGCGTAGGCAGCTTCCAATTTGGACCAGATGAGCTAAACTATTATCCATGATTTGGGTTTCACTACATGGATTTTGTTGTTTTATGTGAGCTTTTATTGTGTCTTATTGTAGCAGGAAAATCAAATTCAGTAGTTGGTTTTTGTGGATGGTCTGGGTAACTTTTGTGTAAATGTGAAGATTGTAGATTTCCTTCCTTGACACTGAAGGATTGAGGTTGCTGGAAAATTTAGCTAAACTCTTCATTAGGTTTTCTTGCCTGTCAGTCTGTCACCTGATGTGAAATTTCTTAAGCATTTGCTTTTTTTTTTTTTGGAGGGGGGGGGGGGGGGGAGGGGGGCAAATGCACTAGGTATGTGCTCTTTTTGCTTTGTAGAAGTAACATGACATGCGGAGACATCTTCTTCTTAAGAAAACGGAACCTTGATTAATCACGATCATCTTTAGCTAACTTGAATCTCCACTATAGGCGGGGGCGTTTGGGGCACCCACCACAACGGTAATATTGTCACGTAGGACAAACATAACAAGTCTTAGGTGCCAGTTCTTACAGACATAACAAGCCTTAGGTGTCAGCCACGACGGTAATGTAAGTTACAGTGAACAATTTCAGACCAGTAATTAACATATGCTTTTTCCACCTGAAGGATTCACTTTGTCCCCACAGAAAGTTGGGGTGTGAAAGCAACTCAAACCAGTAGCAATGTAGCAGACCACCACCAAAAAAAAAGAAGGGAAAAATAGTCCTATGCATCTGCCACTGATAAGGTGATCTTCAAGAAGATATTTCACACATCACAGGTTCTGACAACTCATCCTAAGCGAACTTTAGAAGCTAGGCATACAGGCTTAAATTGTAATAGCTTCAGACAGAGCTAACAGTGTGTATGGAAAGGTATAGGCTAAGCAGAAAATAGTAGCTGCCAACCATGGTTACTGCTCTCTGGGTCGAGTAGAGCTACAGATGCATTGATCCTCACAAGTAGGACAAAAGTCCCCCTCCCTTCGCCCACTTAGTTGGGTGCTTGCGTGCTCTCCTACTGTCCACGGCTGTTAGGCACAATGCATTTGGCACCTTATTTAACCTGTCTCTGCACACTGCAGTCCATTGATATGCTGGCTTCTGCGTTTGTCCTGCTTCGATGCAATATTCGAAAGAACAGACTCTCAATGCATTTACACATTATAATCTTTCCGAAGTTGTGCATATAGACAGTTGAGATGCATCCTACTACTGATGAGCTCCATAGGCTTTTACATCTGAAGTTGGTTAGATGATGTTTCATAGAACCCACACTGATCAGTGGACAGCGGTTCCAACAACTGAGCTGAATCTAACCTGGTGATTCTAGTTAGGCGTAAAGTTTTGTAGAAGGTGGCCTCTGCAAAAAGGGAAAGGGAAGGAAACAATTAAAAAGAAAAACAACAATGGCAACAATCACCTTTTACTGATTTACCTGACTCTTCTGTATATCGTTTTAGTAGAAACAACTGCTTATAATTTGTGAATTCTATGTTCTAGATCAACTGTAGCTGTAAAGTCGTTGGGGGGAATTTTCGCTTGATTGGGGTGCTCAACCCTGTAGCCCGTCTTACAATTGCCAATTGGCGATTAGGCTATAGGAAGAAGATATGAACAGCTGAGGGGTTCGGACATTGGACGTAACCTTATTGTTCAGTCTAGAGAAAGTCATCTTCAATTTTCCGTATAGAGGTCATCAAAACGTTGTGTCCTTGGAATTCAAGTCTATATGATTTGTTCATGTTCTATCTTAGCCTTTAGGAGTTCACCTTATTGTTCTGTCTAGAGAAATTTAGTCCATATGACTTGTTCATGACTTCAAGTTCTATTACTGCTTGCAGATCTTAAGTACCTTTCTGCACGCGGAGTATGGAGGACCTGGGACGTTGCTAGTACTTCCTTTCATCGACATGGCTGATACTCTAAACGAGCGTGGGTTGCCTGGAGGACCTCAAGCTGCACGAGCTGCAGTCAAGTGGGCTCAAGAAAACGTCGATAAGGATTGGAAGGAATGGACAAACGGTGTTAACAACTAGAATTACAACGATGAGAATTTTACCAGAAATTGCGTAATTTTTGTGGTACATTTTGCAAAAGTTTCATAGGATCATTCGAGAAAAACAAGGTACTTTACAAGAACCAGAGCTATGTACACCAGACTATTCTTAAGAAAACTATAGATCTGATTGGCGCCGCTTTAATAGCTCTTCCCTGTCAATAAACCGTTCAAGAATTTCAGGCTCTTGCAAAACAAGGCATTCTTCCCTCTTGCCAAACCAATTATAGCGTCGTTTAGCAATGTAATCATAGGCAGCATCCCTCGCTGGAGTCGGAATTATCAAGAGAGAGCTCAGAGCTGAGTAGGGAAACGGCAAGTACGAAACCACTTTTAGTGCAGCTGCAAAATGTCCACACCCAAACGTTAAGATAAAAGAACCAATGAAATGTATATCCAGATATGAACTAGAAGTGCTATAGAATATACGAGTCGAGGATGTGTCGAAAAAAGAAGCTAGAAATACAGGCCAAAGAACTTTAATAGGGCAGAATATCAATAAAAGGGAAAGGCCGGAGCAATGGTACGATTCAATAGCCACCACAGGCAACTCCTATAAAAACGCGCCTCTCCTCTGAATTTCAAATCAATGTCAGGTAACTATGGGCATAAACATACCCACTACACGGTGTGAAGGTGATTTTTTTTTTTTCTGCATAACATCCAAATTAGTAATTTACTTTTCGAAATTCCAACAAAAGCAGAAATCCGTTGATACAACTTAGTCACTTTTGTAGCCTTTCACATCACAACACACAACAGCAAGAACAACACATACATATATATTAATATGAGTTACCCAAACTCAACACTACAAAAACGTCAGATTTTGCACTATGGAAGGCAAGAAAGAGGCCAGTAAATACAAGTACACAGCCATTGATTTTGGCAAAGAATAGGAGACACTGACAGATACAGATACCAGTTCAGGGAATAAGGTTCTAACCTGTAGAAGCTTGATGATACTGGCCTAGACCTTCAACAAATATAAAGCGGCGAAGCACATCTTCCCTATTGACGCCACAAAGCTTCATATAAGGTTCAGCAGTCTCAGACTGAAGGCAACAAAACTTGATCTTCCTATGCTTGTCAGCTCTAATAATCAATTTCACACCTGCAAACAAAATAGGCACATAAGAAGATGAGTTAAACTGTGTGAAGTACAATTATTCTCCAAATTCCTAGTACAAAAAAAAAAAAAAAAAAAAACTTATATTTTTTCAGAAAGCAACTGCTACTACTTTGCCATCTATAGTTCTTAGGAAACCCTTACACAATAGATGGTCACAACAAGCAGAAAGGCAAAGAAAAGGAGTGACAATTCCAGTTTCAAAACTGTTACACACTAGACAGAATATTTTTTCAGAAAGCAACTGCTACTACTTTGCCATCTCTCTCCGCTCTGTTCCTCAGACGCTACAAAATTTTGAATTCCTGTAAATCAATTTACACCAAATCTCAATCTTGTTTTCATGTGAGTGCTTAAAATCAGTAGTTTCCAATTGATGGAACAAAATGAAGTATGACCAATTTTGTTTCAGTATATTATCATTGTAGCTCAACAAGTGGATTTGACTATGGTATTTGATCAAGACCCACAGAAACATTGAGATAAATTGACTACAATACAGAGAAAACCTCGTGAATTCAATTGCACAGCACATGCAGCTATATTTGCTACTATTGAAGAGCATATAATTATGGATGTGGTACTGATATGAATTCTCAATACTATTGGTAACCAAGAGAGCTTTGGTGAGCACTGATATTCATTTTGACGAGCAAACAGGTGACTGGTCGACTATAACTTCTCTGTTCATGAGCTTTCTTATCAGACTGCTTGTATGAAGCACCACAGCTAAGAAGGGGGTTGACGAATTGCAAAAATTTACAGCTTCCTGGTCAGCGAAAACATGTAACCATATGGCACAGGCTTTAACTGACTCGAAAAGTAGACAGTAGACGGGATGCTTGCTAGACTCATAAGCCAGAGAGTGAGGAGGGGAGGCCTTGCACAGTCTGGTCAGCCCATCCGTCTTAGATAGTTAGATGGGGTATGGGAAGTTTCCAGTTCATCCTAGATTCATATTGGCTCGACTTATTGGCTCTTCGCTCCTAATTTTGACTTCTGTGACTCTTTATTTGGAGAAAGATGTTTCAACACCACATTTCCATATACATTTCAATCTTTTCCCAATTCCCTCGCAATGTTTTGATCAAAACCCTAAAATCCACCATATCTATTCGATCAAATACAATGATCTCCAACAACGATAACTCGACCCATCTAGGCTTCTAGCAACACAATATACCACCCTTTGATTTAATTTCTTTCATTTTTCTTCCTTTTGTAATATATTTTCTTCATTACTCATTCATCAACAACAATTGAGCTCAAAAAGACATAACCAATTTTTCGAATTCGAAATCTCGTAAATAATCTACCAATTAACATGATTCATAATCTCCAATCAATAACAACATCATTCATTCATTCATTCATTCATTCATTCATAATCTCCAAACACAATTGCACACCAAAACCACATGCTAATTAAATAATTAATTTTACTAATACCAATTAAAACTTAAGTATGAACTTCAATTCACAATTAAAAAAAAAAAAAAAAACCTAAATAATGATTTGCACAATTGCACATTTTCCTCAATTTCAAAATTACTGCACAACTAAATAATTACTCTTTAAACAGAAACATGACATTTTCCGGCGACGAAAGAAGAGGAGAGAGAGGGGGGGAGATACCGGAGTGGCAGAGAGGACAGACGCCGTCAAAAATGACGACACGTGGCTGAAGGAGAGGGGACATGGACATCGCAGCTGATTTTATCGGCGCCGTACCAAAGATTTCGACATCTCCGACGAAATCAGCAACCGGTGCGGTGGTGGACGCGGCGGCGGCAGGCGACGGTTTTGCGGATGAAAGTGACGAGAAGAGCGCCGGTGGTTGTTTGAGAATCGTGTGCAGAACGTTTCGCATTTGGAGAAGTCGTACACTTTTCATTTTTTTTTTTAATTATTTTTGGAGGGAGAGAATATATTTTTTTTTTTTTTTTTGTGGGAGGTTTTATGATCTTTGCTGGAGCTCCAAGAAGAGAATAGTTCTGTCCGAGACCTGACTTTTGAATTGCTTCACTTATAAGCTTTGGCAGTTGAGTTTGGCTCAAAACAAATGGGTGTCCTGGGTTCGGGTCCGTTATTTCGGGTCTTGATGTCCTGCTTAAGTCGGATTTGGGAATTGTTGATCCAATAACTTTAGATCGATTCAAAATTGTGAATCGGTCTTAATTATGTGTTTGGTCAGACACTCAGACTCAACAATGTGACAAGATCGAGTTACAGAGTAATTCTTGTCACAAAAAAAAAAAAAAAATGCTCACGCAATAGTGACGTTGTCTGCAGTCAGATTTGAGAGTTTGTAGGCTTGTAGCCCTGGCCTGTAGCTACTATGGTATAGGAAGTGTGACGAATGCAGTAAAAATGACTGTCCATTAGAAAAATAGGACGATATTCCGTGATTCTCCAAAAAATGATATACAGATGGGATGAACGATTACAGAAACAACAAGAACTATTCCTAGTATTAAACTTGTAGTTTCCCCCTACAAATAACGCGTCAGAGGGAAAGCTTCTTCTACCTCGCTAGCAAAGAGTCCTTAGCCAAACATCATTACATCAGCCTCAAGGTTGAAGACATACCACTTTCCGATTGTGGATAACAGAAGCCTAAGAATGTGCAAAATCGTCTGCATGGTGCTAATAAGCTGAAGGTGTGAATATCTCTAAGCCTTGTTCTCCCGTACTTCTCCATCTGTCAAAGCAGTGAAATGGTCAGAGAGAGCTTACAAAGAATTTGTAGCAACAACCAACAACCAAGCCTTATTTCCAAAAGAATTTGTCGAAGGCATAGAAAAGTAGAGATAACTCACTAGCAAGACTAACTCCCAGGTTTGCCTCTGCATCAGCATCCATGTTTAGTTCCTGCATGATGCCACAAGATAAGTCCAAACAAAGCGGAATGGCTTGTATGAGTTGCATCGAATAGAAGTAACTGAATCAGGTGAATTTGTGGTCTGATTCATGTCGTAAGTTGTTGCAGCAGATTGGTAGCCTAATGACTTAGACAGACTACCCACTAACAAAGAGGAAACAAAAGTAGTTGATAAAAAATGAGTGGTCTTGTTCCCCCAAAAAAAAAAAAAAAAAGGTGTAATCAGTCTCTTATCTCCTAATGAAACATTTTTATTTTTAAGTAGCCAGCAAATAACTACTTGTCACTGTTTATGTCAAACCATTATTGGCCTTGGATTTTGTTTAAAATCAGAACATAGATGCCTTTAGAAAAAAAAATAGAAAAAAGAAAAGAAAAGAATATAGCTAGCTTAGTTCGAGTTTCCATTTACCCAGCCAAAAGTCCCAAAACTATATCGTACACATACACAGTACCACATCTATCATATAATTGGGCATGATAAGAAAAAAAAAAAATCAAAAAGATTTAATCCATGATGGACACTAATACTTCTAGATACCACTTAGCACTATAGTGAATATTGTGGCATTCTGCAGCAATTGCGCACCCACACACCTTCCCATCTGCGCCTAGGTGGGAGGAAAGAAGACTCATATGGCTTTAAGAATATCTGAATCAGTAAACAGCCTGGACAGTCCTGAGTTCCTAACTCCTAAGCTAATTGTTTGCCCTTATACAGCACTAACAAGTCTCTGAAAAGGACCTCTACAAGAGTATCGCCCTCAACAAACAAAACGGTGTAGCAAAGTACTTTATTTATATGACCAAGGACCACCGGCTAATAAGATAGATCACTGTATTATACGAAAGAAGCAAAAACAGATAAGATACATAACAGTAGGTACACACCCTCAACACGTGGCTGATCTGGAAAGAAGTGAACTTCTTCTTCAGTTTCGTTGCCTCGGCATGCAAGTCAGCCATGTTCTGATTCTTGACTTTCCATAAACCCTGAAGCTGTATTCCCAAGATTATGTCATCAGTTTCTCACCTGATAAAAAGGTTTAGAGTACAAATAACTTCCAAATTACACACAAAAAGTCTGGCATTTGCAAGAACTATCACAGACTCTTCGTAGTTAAAAACCCAAGCTTGCAGCTAAGACTGTAGGCTCAATTGTAGTCAAGATTGCTCGAGTATTTCCACTTTCCAGTATGTACACAGATAACAGATGTAACCATGTTCTTAAAGCAGAGTTAATCACCCGAGTAGGGTTATTGACATCAGTGATACAGGCTCTCTTAGCTTTGCCACAATAGAACAACGAGATCTGGAAATGTAGCATAAATTTGACAGGTTCACTGTCCACAGGTATCGCTTCATACTTAAAAAAAAAAAAAGAGCTAAAATTTGAAGAGACTAATGTCATCTTAAAGAGCAACGACAGACTAAGAAGTTTGAAGAATATAACGGCAGGCAGATATAGGCATCTCTTTTGCTGTAATCGATTAACATCTATATTAAAGGCCAGTTACTCTCAATTATCAGTCATTAGACCCCAGTCAATGACTCATGAGCTAAAATTTAGAGCTTGTTTGGAGAGGGTTATATATGGATCCATTTTCCAACCCTCCTTAATTGACCCAATCTCACCATTGTTGGAAAGATTTGGAAGGAAAAATAGAAACATCACTCTTTCCTTCCCCACCCGCTCAACTCCCTATGTATAATTTGTGTATCAAGCAATCTTTTTATGGTCTCAATCATGAAAATGGTCTTGTTTATTTGGAAAAGAAAGTACATGTCAGTTGGCCTCAAGAATTAGCAAAAGGAATTTAGAGACATTGGATAACTTAGTTTGAAGCTAAGGATCATGAATATGTGAATTCAAATGGAAAGGAAAAACACATTAATTTAGAGAAAGGAAAGGGCCAAAAGTGAACCTGCATGCAGACAAGTTTGCTGTCACCTTTTGCTCGAATACTTGTATAACCCATTTCAAGAGCTCTCTTTAGCCCCAAAATGACAGATCGATATTCAGCAACATTGTTGGTAGCTATTCCCAAGCCTTGATGTATTTTACAAATCTACATGACCATCTTTCATGAGAAATATAATAGTAACCAAACAACCATACAAAAATGGGTCATTAGAGACACGCAATGTAATTATAGGAATCAGCTTCATACCACGGTCCCACTAAGAGTTCGAAGCACAGCTCCAGCACCAGCTGGTCCGGGATTTCCTTTTGAAGCACCATCAAACTCAAGAACACAAGTTTGCTGCATATCAAAAATAGGTCAAAGGATTAAGATCTCTTAACTGAATTTAAAACAGTTAGTCACAGAACACAATTGCTCATGAAACACCAAAACATTACCCCATAGGCTCCCAACTGAGGCGAGGTCAAGGGAAGCCAGATAGATGATTGCTAATTAAAAAACAATAAATAAATAAAAAAAGGAAAAATAAAATTCTTTTATTTCTTGATGAAAAACACAAGTATCCTTGTTCTCGGCATTCATGTTTGACAACTTATCGACCTATCATACATGAAGAAGCCAGAAAGGAACAAAGTAAAAACGTATTGGAGACAGCACCAAGTCATGGAATCAACTTACACTATCACACGACATGTTATCTAACTTCTGAAGCTTATTTGACAGACCAGTGGGGATTAATGAGAAGCCATCAGCATCCTGCACAGTAGCCAGAACAAGTATGAGAAAACAGGGTAACTGCGATTGATAGAAGCCTGAGCAAATCAATATTTTAGAAAACCTGGCTAACATTGGAGTATTACAACACAGCATAATGACATCATAGTATCATACAATAGCCCTTCATTTTTCCTTGAAAATAATACTCGGAAGCAAAGAACTCAACATAGAACAGCACACTTCTTCAGCCCATTGTCAATGAGACAACGTAACAATCCCAGGCTGCATGACCTCACCAAAATGGCATTATAGGTACGAGATATTACTAAAAACCTTCCAGAGCTCACACAGAAAACAGCAAACGATCACATTAACATGTGGTGGCTGGAAAATCAGAACTCTCGAAACATTCTTCTCTGGGTAAACGACACATTTGTATACTCTATAAGACAATATGTAAGAGGGTTTAATTGGTCCTTGAGCCAAAATCAAGTAACATATGTGGCGTTGGAATCATGACAGAGGTCATGGGGATCCAAGACATGCAACAGGTAGCCAAAATCTTACACACATTTGCAAGATGAGAATAGCTACAATTTCTGCACCAACAAAAACATGATGAAATGCATCATATTCTTATGGCGCGTGTGGAAAACATTATATATTGAACTACTGTATTTTTAATGAAATATCACAAGTGGATGTACAGTAATGAGGCTCTACCACCAAACAAGTGGTTTTCTTCATAAACTGTGAACACCGCCCTCATTGATGTTAAATTGCTAATAGCAGTTAAATAAAATAAACCTTTTATTGATAAACCTTACGAATAAAAGGTAGGAGCATTGCCATGGGTATTCAAGAGGAGCATCTCAACTAAAGAGACATTACCATTCCTCCATTTTATTACCTCGTGCCAAACCAAGCTGTTAAAGTAATCAGACATTCATTCTCAACCTATCACTATGTCTAGTTCTCTACATATCACTTCTCACCTTTAGCATCTCATCCATTTTATCTCTAGTAGATAGAACATCTGCTGATGATCAAGTAAGAAAAGCCGACAAGTCCTATGGAGACTAGGAGAATTTAAATAAGAGCCAATAAAAAGACATAATGATGAAAAGTTAGTCAAATATCCCAATTACAAGTTTATAACTCTGGAGATTAAGGTGACAAAAGATATTGAAGCGACGTGGGCCATGGTAAACTGGACAAGATGATTGCAGTTCTGATATAGTAAACTAACCAAGTTTCCTGAACCAAGCATATCGTGTGGCCTCTTTTGTGTTAAATCCAGGGTGGATGTTTCACCTGTGGTAGTTGCTGGCTCCTGAAATGGATATTAAGAAAACCCTGTTATTACACTTTGAGAGTAACAGTACCGGATGGATACACGAATGAAGCATATTAAATTGGTGTACATGCATCCCAAAAATTAAATAATATAAATTTAATTAGAAAATAACATATGAAAAATAAACGAGAAATTATGAGGGAAGATAGAAAACTCAACTAAGTTTACCTGGAAAGGGCATGGAGCAAGTGCGCCAAAAAGATCATCGTTCAGATCAGAAGCTTTGATGGTATAGAGTGCATTCTGAAGGCCACGGGAAACAAGATGTTCTTCGGTCTCTTTAGGTAATGAATACCCTTTATATACACCCACGGGAGGATCACATATCTGCACAAATGGAAGATTAGGTACTGAAAAAATCACAAAACTAAATTCTGGAACAAATAAAGTTTAACATGACGACCAACAGAATTGGCATGGTTTATACACCTCAAACAAAGAAAAGGAAATTAAGCATGAAAGGGATACGGAGTATGTTATCTGAGTTTAATATGCTACATTTTAAGAGAGGGTGGCATTTGTTTTCAATACAAGGCGTCCAAGCAAACCAGATAGGCATGTTGTTGCCAGAATCTACCAAGTACTCGTCAAGTCATCAAAGACCCTTATATCTATAGTATAGTTAAACGATCAGTTACGATGTTGCTACACATCGGTACCTCCTTAATTTGTATCCTTAAAGAGGGGGGGATTTATCGGATTCATCATTAATTGCATTCTCGGAACTACTCTGTTTGTTTGGACCTAGCATGATAACAAGGCATCAAACCCCACTTCTTTTACGCTAACAAACACTAGCCAGGAGCAGCTTCCAAAGTGCAATGTAACTAACACGGAGGCTCAATGATTAAGTACTTCTTCGTGTACACTGATTGAGCAGCCAGACGCCCACTGATTGAGTACTTCTTCGTGTACACAGTATTTTGCCAACCTCTTAAATCAATTTCCTTTTCTTAGGGCAAAAGCATAGACTCCAAGTTTCAAAAGCCAATATATGCACTAAACACATATATTTTCTAACAGCTCAAAACTACGAACTACTCGACTCAAAGCTCAGCAAATGCAATCTATCGAACGAACCTGAGAACGAGAAAGTCGACAGTAATGTGCTTGTCTTAGAGCCAAAATGCTAGCACAACAGTCAGACCACTTCTAAAGTTTCAACCACAACTTCCCATTTCGCCATTTTCGTAGAACTTCATGTAAATTAACACAGTCAAATTACTCAAATTTGGTTCTCATGATCTCACATACATTCTACATAACCAATTTCAACCAAAGAACAAACCCACTTTCAAAGTTTCAATCTTTTCCATTTTGATCAAATATCACATACCAACAATGTAAGTACTTTCGGACCGTCTTACATACTCTAGAATACTCTACACATTTCAATAGCGAAACTTCACAATTGATCATGTAAACAAACAAACACATGAACAACAAAATTAACAAATCCACTTCTACATAATCAACAATTATATTGAAATAATACTGAAATAAGAAGAGTAATGAAGAATTAATCACCGAAGAGCCAACTTGAGCTTGACAATCACTCAAACTCTTATAAACACCAACAATATCACCCTTCCTAACCACAAAATACGCCTCCTTCTCGTCCTCCATCACTGGTTCAGCTTTCGATTTACGCTTTCGGGTTGTTCCCTTCTTTGTAGAATAATAACAACACTGCGTAATCCCAAACCTAGACAATGCAGATGATCCCAACACACTAGACTTAATTCTAACAGGGTAATATTTAACTACGCTCGTTTTCCAAGATAAATTCGAGCATTTGCCGTAAAAAGACGAAGTACCCACTATTGAACGAGCTGATTTGAGTAAGATTGACGCTGAATAAGATGAAATTTGGGAGAACAAAGTGTTCATCACAGTTTATAACGAAATTGGGTGATTTTTTTTGGGGGAAAAAATTGGGAATTTTTAATTGGATAAAATTTGTTAAGTATATAGTATTGATTATTACGATTGTGGTGGAGAAATGATTAGGGAAGTTGGGATTAGAGAAGGGTTTTGCATGATTTGAGCGGAGAGAGAGGATTTGATTGGAGTAAAAATTAGGGTTTTTGGATTTTTGGGGAAGAATTCTGGTTTGATATGAATGGAGAGGATTTGGGGTTTTAGATTTGGTTGAGGGTTTAAGGAGAGAACCCGCGATAAGTTTGAGGCACGGCTGTTCAAGGTTGCGGGAGAACGAAATAACGTCACTTTTTGCACACAGATTAAATAATTATGAAACGTTTGAATTAGAAAAATGATTTGTGAAGTCGGGATTAGGGATGAGAATGAGTTGGGCCGGTTAGTAAGCAATTTGAGATCAGCATGTATACCATACTGTCGAGACTATGTATTCCCGAATTTGCTTTTATGTACTTTAGCGGATTTTTAACAATGCTTATACCATGCTCCGGGAGCACAAGGAGCATGATGATCCCTCTCACAATGGAGGGTTAGAGAGCACAGTTAAAATAATTTAAAATCTAT
Source organism: Spergularia marina (assembly GCA_963680865.1). Taxonomy (NCBI): domain Eukaryota; kingdom Viridiplantae; phylum Streptophyta; class Magnoliopsida; order Caryophyllales; family Caryophyllaceae; genus Spergularia; species Spergularia marina. The sequence continues at coordinate 3,037,525 of OY804545.1, read as the reverse complement.
TTAAGTGTGGTCCCTACTCCTCTATTGTTAGAAGGACCACCATGCTCCGTGTGTTCCCGAGAGCATGGTATAATTTGCCGATTTTTAATGTACTTTTTGCAAGTTTTTCATGTACTTTAATGGATATTTTATGTATCTTTGTGAATTCATATAGTTTTAGTCATTTGCAACCAAGATAGATTAATAAAACTTTGCATTGATATTTTAATGTTCTAACCTATTTACGTAAGCATTTTTCACCCATTAAGAGACTCTAATGAATTGATAATCGATATTTTCATCTTTGTACTTCAAGATCGTGTACATCTTTGTATTATTCTACATACTTATACTTCCAAATATTATAAATATTAGCAAAACTATACGAAAATGGTTTGATAAGTAAATTTACACCGTTTTAACAAAAAATACACAAAATTGTACTTAAAGTACATTAAATTAGGGTAAAAGTACATCAATTTCTATGTTAAAGTACACAACACGAGAAGCGAGAGTACGTACTCTCGAGTGTACACAATAAATTACCATTTGAGATTGATCTCGTTTTAATACTCGATAGAAGCTTCACTTGAGTAGTGATATGCTGACTTGCTTAGGTTCAAGCTTTAAAACTTTGACGAGTTAGGTTGAGCAATTATTCAACTCTAATTAACGAATAGCGATAATTGACTCTCGATTTGAATTATGAGCCGAGGAGTAATCTTTTTGGTTAGAAATACCGTTCATGATAAGAGGCTAGGATAACAAAAATTGAGCAAACGAATTGTGATGAATGACGATAGAGATGAAGATGGATAAATGGTATAATTGATGGACCGGACTGATGAATGATATGGGCTATTTTGAATGAGACAAGAACTATAGATTATGGACTATGATCTTTGCACATCTATAAATGTTTGGACTATGATCATGATCAGTATCAATGTTGACTTAATAGTTTGAAAACTAATAAGCCCAAGTTGTGCTGTGTTGAATCCTCATATCTCTACTCCCGTAGCATTAGTTGGTTCAATATACCTAAAAAAACAAATGTGTAGCATCGCAAGTAGCACAAAATGCCTATTTTCTCTAATTTTTAGGCGATAAAATCAACTTTATTCAATTCGATTTATACTCCCCTATTCAGACATAAAAGTCAGAATTAGTTACATCTAGGATCACAGAGATCACTCGGATCTCCTACATGTACAAGAAGAATGCTATAGTACGCATTTCATTGTAGGTGATGAGACGACTTTAAAAAAAAATGTGTAGCTCAAGGAACTATACATGTTCTCCTAGTAGAGATAAGGACCAAAGTGAAGACAAAGATGATCACATGGAATCGCAATTCGCAAAGTATTTAGGTCTTTTATACGTTCCGAAAGGTTAAATCACATGCCCACATTTAATCCAACCAAAAGTTAGAGGGAGAGATTGCGTCTAGATGAAATATATATTGCACAAGTTTGGTCTTTATATGACTTGGCCAACGGCCATAAATTCTAATTCCTTCTTTTGCATTGGTTGGGAATTGGAAAAAAGAGGTGGTGGTGTACTGGCCTGGTGTATAAAACATGGTCATGACCAAGTCACGTTACTAGCTAAGCATCCAATGCAAGATGCAAGAATTAGGTTGTACTGTGTTTTGCGATTTAGATTGTACTTGAATATAATCGCAATGTTAAAAAGAGTCATATTATTGTCTTTAATTTAATTACGAATGAATTACACGCGCCAAGCTTATACTTGAACATCAATTAGGCATAACATCTCGTTTGTTTCAAGCACCAGGCAATTGTGTGGAGGTGCATATACAACGCTGCACCTTTAGCACCGCTATATATAAGCAGGTCTATTATCTTCATAAACTAACTCAATATTAACGACCGTCCGTCGTTTCTCTTAGAAAAAGGTCGTATATGAACAACTACTAATTAATCTAAAGGGTACTCTACTTAAGACCTATGGTCGATCTTCGGATCAAAATTAAGTCCAATTTTTTTTGATGAGGACAAAATAAATACAAGTTGAAGATATGGAATGAGATATCATAGGAAGACAAGATGAGAAAATGTAGGAGGGGCCATGGAGTTGATAAAACATGGATGAAATTAAATGGTCCGAGAAATTGCGCAGCTTTAATTATATATAAGCGCGCGGGGAAAGGGTAAGAGGAGCGTCCCGCGTTTGGCTCTTGCGCCAAAAGCCAAGGTCTAGTGAAATCAGCCAACCTATTTTAGCGGAAAATTAAAGTTGGCTTTCACTGCTTATTCTTTGCACTTTAGTGTGCAACCAAACACGACGCTACAAAAAGCTAACAATGAAATTGAAAGAATTCATTATTTCACCTTGCTTTTTCAGTTAAAAAAAAGTCGCGGTAATTTTTGGTCGAGTAAAAATTTCAGGATAGTAAAAATCAATCACTTAGGTGTCGTTTGGATACCTTCAAAATCTATAGGAATTTTTATTTTCCTAGGAATTGTATAATTATGAGTTGTTTGGTTACCATAAAGTGTAGGAACTGGAAATTTCCAGGCATTTTCAATTACTCAAAAGTGTAGGAATTTAATTACCTTGGGGGGGCTAGGTAAGTGGTCGTTTGGTTCATGTTGGAATTTAATTCATGTAGGAAGTAACATATCCCATGAATTGAGTTCCTGTATAGAATTCATGTGAAATAGTTTAAAGTTGTTTGGTTGACATCAAAGAATTTGAATTTTCCATGAATTAAATTCCAACATCTCGTTTGGTTGCACCCATCCAATTCCCTTATTTCTAATTCGTAATTACTATTATATCCCTTATAAAAACAAATTTTCTATTTCGTGGGGGACAATTTTGTAATTTTCATTTAAAGATGGTGGGGAAATTCAGAATTACCAAGGGGGGAGTTGGTAAGCAACTTCCACCATTGTGTGGGAATTTCATTTTCCCATGGAATTTCCAATTCCCCCATTTTTTAAAATTATGGGCAACCAAACAACACGGAGAATATGTAATTCATGGGATTTTGGAATTCCTGTGTTTTAAAAGGGCAACTAAACGACCACTAAGTAAAAATTTCCGTGGGAATTGAATTCCCTTGTTCATCCAAACAAATTTCTTCAGTTCCCATACTTTCTTAATTCCTTAGATTTTCAAGTTCATGAGAATTTCGACTTCCCGAGTGTATCCAAAAGACACCTTAGAGTGCCGAGAAAAGAAGAGGACAATGCTAAGCACTTCGTCAGGGGTTGCTTCTTAAGCTCTCAAGTGAGAGTATTATAGTGTTGCTTAAGTTTTACTACATTCCTAGAATCCTAGATAGGAGTTCTGTAATTTTTGTCTCTCCAGTAAGTTTTACGCACAAAACTAAATTATCATGCACCACAAAATTGATACATAATTATAACACAAAGTGCCGCAAAACTCCAAGTAATGAGTCTTTGACCTTTACATATGCAATTAATCCGAGTGATTGAGTGTAAATGATGAGCTGAACTGATTTATTAGATCTCTTGATGACTTCGAAAATCATGCCTAATTGGATAGATAATAGCTTGCTAGTGCATAGTGATTTGTGCAATTATTAACTCAATCCTTCTATACTATTAAAGGAGGCTTTTTTAGAAGCCTCACAATGACCGAAGCTTTTTTAGAAGCCTCACAATGACCGAAGGTTTTTAGAGAGTTCGAGTAATTTTATATTATTAAAAGGTAATTCTGCGTTCGTACAAACACTTTATTGTTGTTATAGTATCAATCTAAGATACAATAAGACTCTTAGTAGTAGTAGTAGTAGGTAATAGTAGTACGGGTTATTTTCTTTGACCACAAATTTTATCAATTTAAGTCGCATATGTTAGATAGTTATAGCTTAAAAAAATATTATGCTTGATTGGTTTAACAACGTTTATATGTTTTTCACTCATTTTCAAACTTTTTACTTATTTTGAGGACTTTCTAAAACTCTTTCGGAAAGTGTTTCAACGTTTCAAATGGTTCACAACGTTTTTGAAATTTTATGGCTCGCATAAGACGGTTTTTAGACGACGATTCATGTTAGCCGACCCCAAATCATTTTGGGAATAAGGCTTGGATGTTGTTGTTGTTGTTGTTGTTGTTGTATTGGTTTAACAACGTAATTGTTGGACCATTAACGATTTCTTCGTTTTAACCTCCTCCTCCTTTTATTTGAATATATTAGCCTTACTTCTTCCAATGTCATCATACCTCGATATGCCCAATTTCTTTCATTTTTTTCTTAATCACTATCTCTCTCTCGCCCGACTTCTTTTATCGCAAATATAATATCATGAGAAAATCTACACTTACACATATGACAAATGGGTTCAGAGTTAAAAAATGCATAGGTAAATTAAAATTACAAATCTTTTTAATTAATAAGTTGGTCAAATTTACAAAATTTTTTGGTCAAATTATTGAATTTTGGTTACCTTTTGTTTAGATAAAATCCAGGAAACTTACTACTTATTAGTAAAATGAATTATTTATTGAAAATAAAATCATTGAGATATATCCCGTCAAAGATTAAGAGGCTTGGAGTAAATATGATAATTGGTAGGGGGGTGGTAAAATGGTTTTTTTTTTTTTTTTTTTGTCGGACAACAATGACGCCATAAAGAGAAGTCAAACGGAAAGCTGAAACATTTTCGGCCAAAATCCCGTCATTTGCAGGGTCTCATAAACAAATGGAAAAGCAAGGCAGTAATCCAGGAAAATAAATATACAGACATATATAGACATAGTATTTTGTTTTGTTACGTCTAATAAAGATATTTAATAAGTGACTTCAATTAAAAGTCACATTACGACTTGCATATAGCAAATCGTGTTTCGAACGTGTGCCCATTGGGCACATTAAAAAAACCAATTCCTGAGGCCAGAGTACTAAGGTTAAAGGAATAAAAATGATTTGAATCCCCAAAACCGTTATCTAATAGTACTACGAAATCTAATTAGTCAGATATCTAATTTTGCTATCCAACGTGAACATAGGAGTTCGTATTTATCCCCATTAATCAAAGAAATGATAATTAAGAAAACCGTGCAATGCACGGGCTTCCATCCTAGTTTATATTATGTCCGAACAAAAGATATTTCAATTAGGTATTCGTACTATAAAAAGTAGCCGTTCTAATCTTCGATATCATCCGGTTCAATGTTATGGACCAAGCCGTGCCCTTTGCTTCAAAACAAGCCCAATCTAATATATATCGGTCAGGCCCTTGGGACTAAATGTTTTGAGCTTTCGACTCGGTTTTGTTCCAACATTGAACCCTAAATTTCTAGCTTTCGACTCTGCTAGTCAGGATTGAATTATTGTTACTCTATCTTCACGATTACTTAGAGCCGCCACGCGAATTGGCAGCTCTATTACGAACCAAAAATCGAGCCCCATTTTGTTGAACATATTATTTTTCGAACTCATTTGATTAAAGTTCCTGTTTCTAAATAACATTATTTCGAAAAAAAGAAATCTAAATTTACAAAGAAACAACTTTACAATCTCTAGAAATTAAATGATATATTAGTGGCTATAGGGGAAAGCATGGCAATACATGTGAAACAAAGTTAAGGACGATCTGGGGTTCTTTACCAGACAGAGGATCAGAGGACAATTATGGTCCGAAAAAGAAAGGGGGAGAGTAGGAAGTAGGAACAAACAACTGTCAAATTGTACCAATTTTACACTAATTTGCTAGGACTCTTCTAAATTTCAATTATATAGCATGTACCAATTTCATACATGTAATGATAAATTAACAGCAAATGTTACCAACTAATCTCAGATGTGTTTTAGCATAATTACACTTTATGGTACCGTCTTTGGTGACAATCTTGCCCATATTGGTAATGCCTTATTAAATTTGTACACTAACACACATTGATTTCAGCGTGGAGCCGCCCACATTGTTATAGGTAGAGTTGGTAAATCCGATCCCTAAAATCAACCCCGAAACAAGGCCAAATGTTACTGATTCGACTAAATCCGAAGATTGTCAATAATCAATACGATTAAGTTAAGATTAGGTTCCGTTGTAACTTAACTAGGATCGACTGTGTCTGAGTCTTCCAACCCTTACTCGAATTCGATCGACGGACTTATTTCAGTCTAGCTTTATAGCTAATCACTTACTAGTAAACATGCCCATGTGAAATTGCTTTTAGAAGTTACTTGTAGATCTAAGATGCCATATATGTTTCTTTTCATCCTTCACATTACACTAGTGGAGCATTAATATGAGAGCCATAGAGACTAGTAGAGACATGCATCCATAATCCATGTATATCGATCAACTTTGGCGCAGACTGCGTTTGGCTGAAACTAATCTAATATCAAAGATGACACTAAAGCACGTATTGTATATCTATATTGTCCTAGTGAGAGATTATTATGAATCTCGAAATGACTTTCATTTAACAAAAACACCCTTTTACATTTATCAAAAACATACACAAAGTTGCAATGTACTTGATGACTTGTAATATTTTTTGAAACAAATGAAAGAGTATGTATGTACTATTGTACTTCATATCCAAGTGGGTGCTAAGTCTAGTGGCAATTAAGGACTTAATTTTGTGAGTCTTAATTTCTAAGTACTTGAGATGCCATCTTAGTTGGACTTTGGATTCTGCTCGTCAGTCGACATCTATGTGTATCACCTTCTCGCTCACAATAAGAGGGGGAGATCTTCATATCACTAAGGATTGATAGTCTACATATGGATCCAAAAAAAATGTATTATCCACAAAGAAAAGAGTAGCCCTCTATCATTTTTAAAAAATAATAATACAACAATTTTGAAAATGTCGTACGTAAATAAATCAATACTCAGTACATGTTTTACGATCAGACTTCTTATGACCATTAAATTAAGTCGGTTAAATTCATAAGGATAAAACAAATATTACCACTTACACAATTCTAATCACCTGTCCAAAATGGTGTCCCATTTAATTAGAAAATTACACGTCGCATTTTTAAATAATAAAAAAAAAGCTTTCCATTTTTTAAATTGAAAATATGATGTGTTATCTTTTAGTCAAATGCAACATCGAGTAGGAGATCATTTTTGCCACTTATTAATTACGGGTAAGGTTTTCTTTAAACAAACTACATAAACAAATCTAATGATCGAACTTAATCCATCTCATTACAAAAGAGGGAGAAGTGTAATATTGTGCCGTGTTTTACTTAAAACTCACATAAACCTCCAAAGAAGTTCTTTTTAGCCACCAAAGTGAGAAGGGTGGGATCTAAAAAACACCAAAGTCGTATTTGGGATTTATGAAACACTAAAGTTAAAAACCTTGTTTTTATAACACACTTCAAACTATTTGGGTTTTTATTAAACACCAAAACAAATAAAAAAATGTTAATTGTTATTTTACCTCTTAAATTATTTTTCTACTTAAAAAAATACTCATCTTCTTCTCCTCCAATATTGATTTTCTCTACGAAGGCATGACGCAAGCTTAAGTCATATCCAAAAAACTTCACAATTAGAACCTAGGATTATGGGAAATCTAAACAAGTTTTTATACTACATTTTGAACTTTGTTGTACCGTTCGATCATGTTCGTAAATTTTTTTTTTTTTGACGTTTGTTGAATTATGTGATCTTTTTTTTTTTTTTTTTTTTTAAGATCAATGAAGTGGATTTACTCCATATCTTTACTTATTGTGAAACGAGCCTAGTATTTCTTAATTTAAGTAAGTAAGAACATAATTTCATTTTATTTTTTAATGTTTTATTTGTTTTGGTGTTTAATAAATACCCAAATAGCTTAAAATGTGTTTTAAAAACAAGTTTTTCAACTTTAGTGTTTTATAAATACCAAATACAACTTTGCTGTTTTTTAGATACCACCCTAATCACTTTGGTGGCTAAAAAATACTTCTTTGCATAAACCTCGCTATACAATAACGATAATACAGAATGTATCACCTAACATCCGTGTCATAGCGGGAACGAAATATCCAGACCAATATTCACTTTCTTTATAAGAAACCACTGTAGATAGGGAAAAGAAAAAACAATATATTATTGTCAATCTCACATATATATATATACACACACTCACAAAGTCGCAAAAATGCGCAAAATCTTCTTCTTCACTCTTCCTCCTTCACAACTTCCTCACTCCCAAATCCTCAACCACCCACCCGAAATCCCCAATCCGAATCATGGAATCCTATGCGCGATAAAATCAAATCGACGACGACGGCGATAATTATTTATTTAATTAATTAATTAAACATGTCTCTATCTTTCTCCGACCGTTTTCCCGACCTCCTCTGCTCTGAAGAATCTAACGACGTTTTAATCGCCGGAGATTCGCCGGAAATATCATCGGACATCAAATCTCCGGCGAGTCTTATCGATGACGACGAGATTTCGATTGCTGGATTCATCGAAGACGAGCGGAGCTCCGCCTCTTCTCGCCACTCTTCCTCTCCCTCCTCCTCCTGCTCCGCCGCCTCCGCCGCCGTTACTGACCGTTCTCACTCTGTTTCATGGATTCTCAAGGTAAAAAAATTGAGAATTACTGATTTTTTTTTACCGAAACTTACGGATTACGAAACATTATTACCGTTAGTTGTTGATGGATCGTTACGTTATGCTTGATTTGATTCGGTGAGTAAAAGCGGATTTTTTTGATGATGTAAAAAGTGGTTACGCTAACTTGAGCCGTGCGTGTTAATTAAGAATTATAATTTTTGAACGTAATTATCACGCTGAGAAAAGTGGCGGCGCGCCTTCGTGCTCGACTTTTCACTTTCTTTTAGCCTTCACTTTTTATTTTGTCTAATGTTGATGTGAATTTTTACGTTATCTGTCTCACATTTACGACGATAATAAAGTTAGATTAGTCGGTAAAGTTGATCTACCGACAGTAAAATTGAGTTACGGTAGTAAGATTAATTGCTCCGATAATAAAACTACTTGTATAGTAAAATTGAGCTATGACAGTATAAATCAATATTTTCGTTGATGTTAAGATCTGAGTTTTGATTTTTTTTTTTTTTAAAATGTTTAATTACCACTTTACCACCGACAATTAATATTTGGCGGCAAACCTAAAAATTACGCGGGAATTTAACAGAAAATTTCGCGGGAATATAACATAAAATTTCGCGGGAATTTAACAAATTCTACCTAGATCGCGTATTGTATACTGTCCTGTAAAGAGATTTGATTATACCCCTTAAATCAAGGTTAGTGTCAAAATCGCAATTATTTTAATATTATTGTTGTTATTATGCTTATTGACTAATCGAGAATTTTGCGATGATTTTTTTGTTTTTGTTTTGTTAATGTAACCATTGACCAAGACTCCAAGTCAAACTTAAAAATGTACAAATTAACATATTCCTAACTCCAAGGCGAAATTTACAACTCAGAAAACAGGAACATATTAACGAATACTCCATATATAGTAAAATACAAAAGTCGGAAAATAGATAAACCCTGCTTTAATTTCAGGTCATAACTTAAAAAATTATGTCGAGTTGGTAATACAACCGGTAAAATAATAACGCCTTAGCGGCTTAGCTTAGTTGATAAGATCGTTAGATTTGTTTCGAAATCTCTATATATTATATTTGTCAATCGATACAATGGATTTAGGTACTCATGATTAATATGTACAGGTGCGAGCATTCTATGGTTTTGAGGCAGTGACAGCGTACCTCGCTGTCAACTATTATGATCGCTTTCTAAGCTCCCACCATTTACCAGTAAGTTACATATACTTTACATTATACACTGATATTTATAAGTGTTATTCATGATTCAAGTTGAGTAAAATTATTTGATTGTACATGTTTGAAGCTAAGAAAAAAAAATACATGTGTATTTGGATGTTTATGTAAAAATGGGTAGTTCCCCCTGAAATCAAGGGACCTAGCTAAAGCTCATAATTGAGCTTCTCTTTCACTCTTTATAGTTTATAGTGTATAGTCTCTTCTTCATGAATTAAATTAGGCCCCTGATGAGTATGATCTGTCAAACTTATTAACGTCTTTTCTAGTGGAAGAGTGTTTTATTTGATCATGATCATGTAAGAAACAAGCTAAGAAAGGCTAGCTCCTCACCCACCCCCCTTAATAATATTTTTCAGGCCCTTTTTGGCCTACATACCCTTGTCAATCTGATCAATTATGACATTGTGGACTGTGGGTTGTAGTAATTAAACCCACTATTATAGTAGTATATTCTACTCCTAGATCATTATGATTATGATCAAATCTAGAAATATCACTACCCATATGTGTTGCTTGAATCATAAGACTTAATTGATGGTTGGGAAATGTACATTATTATGGTTATTCTTTTTCTAATTTGCTCCTTCACGCGAATGCCCTAATTCTTTTTTTTTTTTTTAAGAACGGTAGCATATCATAGAAAAAGAAAGCAAACTTATACAAGATTAGTTAGACTAGAGTGGCAGGAGCACTATCAAATCTTGATATGCGGATTATCCCCTCCCCCCCATCTCCCCATCGCGTTGAAATACAGGCTTCCACGATTTGAGTTAGAGACCTCTTAGTTTATTCAGTTCCGAGTCAATGAGAAAGTGTCTTAGTTCACTAAGGTTGACATCGTCTTAGAATATAATGCACGCACCACTAAGGTCTGATTGGAATGTCCATACCTCATTGTTGTCTTTAAACATGTCCCTCTCGAGTGAGCGTAAGAGTGTTATTAGAAGTTAATTATCTTCTTACCTAATGTTAGACCTAGTCGCCATTTACTGAGTACTAGTGTGGTGACTAAGTGCCAAGATATGGGGTCATTGTATCAGTAGAAAAACATGGCTCCTCTGATGGAAATGTTTATACGCTCCATCTCACTTTGCAGGATCAAATGATTCATTTAGCAGAGTCTATATATATGGTAGACCAGCACTGATTCACTAGAAGCAAACTCTAGGAATAGTATGCTAAATTTCATACCTTTGTAGCCTAACTTTTCACTTTTGACTTAGATTAAAAAAGTTGTTTTTTGATTTCTCAATAGGGATCTACTACTCCATATTAAAGTTCACATTTATGTGCATTTTAATATGACTTGTGTAAAAATTAAGGTATCTAAAAGTTTCATGAGCTTCTCAAGATCGATGATCTGTTTATCCTTAAAGTATACTCCTTGGCCAAAGCTGTATATATTAAAAGGTAGAAAATATGTACTCTTTAGAATAAGCTAATCGAGAGGTAAGCATTCATTATTAGATAAGCGTGCATTATTGGCGCTAATCGTGGGTTTGTTTGTTGATTAGCGTTACGTGGTTGGTGTTTAAGGAAATGGATTTCCAAGCTGTTCATCAAAGAATATTTTTGATGAGAAAGTGTCTATATATATCCAGAGATAACTTAAGCTATTAGTCTTTCTACATAGTAAACGTTAACACAAATGAAACGAGACCCAAAGTAGTGGTAATGCTAAGTTGCCAATAAAGCAAAACTTTAAGTAAAGAAGTGAGTAGTACTTTCATACCACTATTACTAGGACCATCACATTGTATACTACTTGTCTTGTGTTTCTCACTAGATCAGTCTGAATGTGAGTGCATGTGAAACGCTCCACTTCACACATAAGACATTAAGACGTATCCTAAATATTCTTAAAAAGTTTCTCGTATCAGACGCTTTGATCATAACAGTGGTAAGACTTAGACGGTCTCACTTATACAAGAAGGATGATGATTATAACAAGTCTGCTTAAACGCGCACATTATGTTTAAGGATACAGTAACTTCCCGATTATTAAGATAATAATTTGTGTTAATTAAGTAAGCAATTGTAATGACGGTATCATGGCTGCTTTTTGCTCGATCTACAGCAAACAGGTGGGTGGCCATTACAACTTTTATCAGTCGCTTGCTTGTCACTAGCTGCCAAGATGGAGGAACCTCTTGTTCCTTCTCTATTGGATCTTCAGGTCACCATCACATTACCTCTCTCCTTTTCTTCTTTACTGAATGCCAAATTATCATGTCACTTTGTAGTTTATATTATCATCATCATGAACTGTAAACTTGTGAAGTGCAACTAGCCTAATACATTGGACTAATCATCATTACAGTTAGTTAATTACCATTAAACTAACTAAGTGTTTGGTTTGATGATAATTATTAGGTGGAAGGTGCTAAATTCATATTCGAGCCAAAGACAATCCAAAGGATGGAACTTCTTGTTCTCGGTGTTCTCGATTGGAGATTACGTTTGGTTACACCCTTCACGTACACGAGTTTCTTCTCATACAAACTTGATGTATCAGGAACTAATGCAGGACTCTTAATGGCACGCTCCACGGATATTATTCTCTCTAATATACAAGGTAATTATTTGCATTAGGCAATAGTACCTCAAAATTACATAATCACTTAAAACCATCATGCCTAGACCATTGAAGTTGGGTTGGTTGTCCCTGAGATGAGGCTGGCCTAGTAGAATCTAATGCACGATTAATTAATCGACATCTTAGCTTATGTTTTAAGCATCTAAAGCCTGATTAAGGTGTATTAATTAAGTTGCCTCATGGATGTGGCAGAGGCCAGCTATCTGGAGTATAGGCCATCAAGCATTGCTGCAGCAGCCATACTTTGTGCAGCAAGTGAATTGCCTAGTTTGTCCTTTGCCACTCCTGAGCATGCAGAATCATGGTGTGATGGGCTGTGCAAAGTAAGCACACATACCCTGCAATCATTTTGTATTGTGTTATATTTTACTTATACCATTTCATATAATCAGGTTGCTCCATCATCTCCTCTGTACTATATCTTCATTTCTTCACTAATTTTGTCTATCTTATAGAATCATAATAACAGAATTTTGTACCCTTAAATCGTACAGGATACGGTCCGGGATTGCTACGTATTAATGCAACAATCTGTGGCGGATCATAGCAGAAGGAAGTCCATCAAAGTTATACCACAATTCAGAGTCACTGCACAAATCAACAGAGTCAGGGCCTACAACGACTCGCCATCATCGCCATCGTCGTCGTCTTCCACCTCCTCACCATATTATAAGAGGAGGAAACTAAACAACCATTTGTGGGTGGATGATGACTTTTAATGGTGGGAGTTTTAGTTGAAGAAAAAAAGGACAGGTATCTAGAATCCTCAATGCCCTTTTTTTTTCCTAGGAGGGTTTTTTAGATGATTGGTCTATATATATATATATAGGAGGATATTTATACATTTTCTTTCCTTCGTCACTCTGCATCATTGCCAATTTATCGATAGGAGATGGGGCAAATGGCATTTTTGCAGATTTTCAAGGGTATGGACTTAGTACAAAGTACTGTCATACTATGTATACTCTGATTTGGTTTGACAAAGGAGTAATAGTATAGGGGACGGGCAGAGGCGGAACTTGACAAATAAGTTTAGGAGGGTGCTGAATTGCCGATGATTGAACCTTAGACCTTTAAGTTATCGTAATAAATCTAGGGGGGACGCACCTGTGTCCGACCCTTCTAAGATCTTCCTCTCGTAGTGTATGGAAAGAAAGGATAAACAAGTGGTTGTCGTGATATTATGGAATAATATTATTGCGAAAATTCGAGGGTTGCATATATACTTGCATTGATGGTTGATGAAAGGGAGGGGAGATTTTGGTAAAGGGGGGTCCATTTGATTGTGTATAAGTGAGGAAAAATCAAGGGTGTGCTTGGGCAACAAAATTCAAGGTTGTTGACGTATTTCATGGAGAATAATAAGCCAAGTTTTCGGGGTCTCTCTCCATCTTTCTGTCTAGCTTTGTCATCATTGCATTTGAGGCTTCTCATTCACTCATGGTAGATCAAGGAGAGGATTTGAAAGCAAAGGAGATATGTAAAAGCATGAATAAGGTAGCTCTCTAATAAATGGGATTATGGGAGTGTTACATTAAAAAAAAAAAAAAAATTGCACTATATGAGACTTTGAGTTTATATGCGTCGCACGTACTATTGGCGTCACGTTGCACGTGTGTGTGTGTTGTGCTTTTTTGGCGGGAAATATATTGCCTCAATTGTTTTTGTTCTCCCTTTATGATTGTACTGTAATTCGATCGTTTGATACCTAGTATGTGGGATGTATAATGTATTTTACCTTACGAACCATAAAATAAGTGGCCAACTATATACAATAGTGTAGAAGTCCCAGATTGGACGACAGAGTCGTTTTATGTAATATGTTTGTATCTTGGATTCATTAATATGACGTATATACTCTGATTATCTCTCGTTTTCCCTTGAAATTTCTTCATACCTAAGGTGTACAGCTTACTTCATTTATTATATTTCTATGTATACCTGAATTTCTAGGTAACATTTGTGTTGATATAGATTATGCCTTCAAAAAGGTGATGAGTAATGAGTATTAGTACCTCAAATTATAGGTAAAATTTGTCGGTGCTCTTACAACATTTGTATCTGAACGATTATGTGACCTTTGATTTAACAACTCTTTGGACCCTCGGGCCTCGAGCATAAGTTAGTAAATATTGTTCGAGAGAATAGAGTTTACTCTTGTGAATAAGCAGTGCCGACCCATGCAACGTCAGATCATGTTGTTTTACCCTCAAATGTAAGACACAAGCTATTGCTTCCTCAACGCCGACTAATTTCTGGCAAGAATGCAACAAGTAACGAACAAACATTCATGTCATATGAGAGTAGTAATATCAGTTATGGCACATGAGAGTAGGCCATGTGATTTACAACTCTAACAGTGTATATGCTATGCCCCAAAATAATATGAGGGGTTGCTCGGAGACAGCACAATAATGTACTCTTCTCGATATAAATCGTCTCACGATAACTTGTCGTGAATTAATGTAGTTGAATTAATAATCAAGATTCGGGTTCCTTTTAATTGAAAGATATAATAACAAATAGAGAATTCATGCTAATAATTCTAGGACATCAAGAGTGTACAGTCAGCAAAAGCTGTTAAAAGGTTGTTACTCTGTTCTTACTTTCCACAATACTCTGTTCCTAGGGCGCGCTTGTTCGCCGGCCATTTTCTTGAGATTCCTTCTGATTGAAGATTTTTGCTGATACATTCCCATTCAGTTAAAATTCACTACAAATTCCGCTAAAGATTCTCGTCGGATCAATCTACAACTAGTTCTTCGATTAAAACATCACGAATAAAATCGAGTGAATGCACTATAGTCTAATTTCACCACTTCTAGGATTTAGAAGCGATTTCTCAATTTACGTCTACGTTCAGATAGATACAACAAATTTTATTACGTAAAATTTTAACCTTTTATATAGTATTATATTTGGTCTGAATTGGAAAGGGTACGTGTCAACGCGTCTTTAAATAAGCTACAAAGGGATCATGCAATGAAGGGTCTATAGAGAGGGGGCAGAATCTAGTTCTTTATACATATGATATTGCTTTTCTTTAATGACAAAATTTCAGCTTTTGAAGTTGGCCATGACAAAGATAGGGAATTAGGAGAGCATCACAATGATAAAAATTACAACTTTTAAAGCTGAATTTTATGGTTGCAATACCAACTGCCATTTTTTTTTTTAAGGTAAAGCTTAATATAGGCCCATCTGAGTTGAAAGAGTTCAAAAGTTGGAATGATTTTTTTGGCAAAAATAAAATAGTTTGATATGATCTATTGATAAAATTTTGTGCTTGAATGCAAGACAGCACCACAACACAGTGCTTACTGAAACACTTTGTGTCCCCATGGCATGATATATCATGCATCTCTCTGCCTTAGCACAAATAAAATTAACCTAAAAAGAACGTATCTACTGTATATATTCCGACTTCTAAAGTTCTTAATGTGTATGCATGCAGATCATCATATATACTTGCACATTGTTTTATCCCATATCTGTCTCGGCCGAATGTAAAGGTGTTTTGGGTGTACGGGTTACCCGTATTTTTTATAAGCTTAATTATATGAATTGATAATTGTGTTTGATGATATCGGACTACCAAAGTATAATTGTCTTTTGCAACAATGTTTCAATCAAGGGAAACCAAGGAAAAGAATGGAAAGAATAACTATATATGATATACGGAGTACTTGTTTACACCCTTAGTGGCCAAACATAATATATAAGAACTAGTAAACATGATAAGGTTAATTACTTGATGATTATTGAGAGCTTTCATTAGTAAATTTCGGTTTTCTATATACGTTGTTAGTAGATCTATTATGAATACTCAATCGGTAAAGTTATCGGAGGTGACATTATGTTCGAGAAAAAAAAAAGCAAAGAGAATGTAGGGTATAGTAGAAGTAATGACTAATGAGGACAAGAAGAGGAAGAGATATTGGGGGAGCGTGGTGAAGAAGGAGGAGGAGCCGAGGAGGAGCGGATGTTGCATAGTTCTTTAAAGCGTTTGTCATACGTTGTGTTGTTAGTGCATGCCCCGCTCCTACTGGACCATTCTATTCCATTTCCCAAAGAGTGGTGCCAAAAAGAGTCTATTCCTTCAATCATCAACTACAAAATCTTCTTCACCTTCTACATCTTTTTGGGATTCATACATGTCATGACTAATTGACTATGGCCTACGGCTAGCTAGAGGTGTACGGAGTTTGCTAATGTCAAAACAACGTAATTATTGGCCGATTTTGGTAAGAAATTGAAGCGGCTGATTGAATCCACAATAATTGTGACGATAAATAACACAGTTGAGTCCAATTATTGTATGGGGTATAATTAGGGGGAGGAGGAACTGCGCCTAAATTCCGCCACCGTGCGTAGTCATATCGCTACCGTGACACAATTTTTGCATAAAAAATGTTCTTTTTTTTTTCAATAATTACCCAAAAAAATATTTGTGTTTTTTTTTTGTTTTTTTGGCAATACAAACAAATTTACAGAGGTAACCCATTGTCAAAAGTTCCTACGAAAGTTGGACTTAAGGTACAGATGAAGCCTTTCGATAATCAAATGGGCCAATAGATCGAGCTACACTTCTTCGAGTCTGGTGTGATCGTCTTTCGTTATGGGCCACCTTGCGGCTATTTGGGGGCCCAAAACAACGCAAGTTTGTAAGCAACTAACCATATAAACAACCCGATTACTTGATTAATGTTGTGCACTGGTTGTGCATAGCCGGTCATAGGCTGGTTCACCCCAAGCTTGAACCCGAATATCGGAAGTTCGGAACTAAAACGCTAGTGGACTTGGTCGGACTGGGTTAGAGTTAGCCTAGCCAGATTCTGAATTAATGGGTCAGCTTTTGCATCCGACCCATTTATAAACCGGGCATATGTCATGATGGTCTGCCGTTCAATATAGTTGGTCTCATGATAAATTATCGTGAGACGATTGTTGTGACACGAGACTTTGTCGTCAAAGCAAAATGACATTTACAATTAAATTTGCCGAAGAGACCCTACATTAATTACACACTTACATTTATCTCATTTTGGCCTTTAAAATGTTAAAAGGACCGTTTGAATCCAATTCTCTTAGGCACTTTTTTTTTTTTTTTAAAAAAAAAAAGAAAAAAGAAAAGAACTGACCAACAAACGTGTAGCAACAGTTTAATTTCAGCTACTTTCATGGAACTTATTTCCCGTTATCCTAAATTAATTTCGGCAATTCACATTCATGATTTTGAAAATTTGATAATTGGAGCATTGTCGTTACCATGTTTACAATACTTACCTAAATATATTATCACAATCTAAAAGTTAAATTTATTGTTAACTCCCAAAATCTTACCAACCCTTTTCATCCCTCTTCATTATTTCACAAGCACCACAGCAACAATTGACGAACCAAAAACGACGACATGAGTAGTAGTAGAGTGTTCAAGAAGCTCTTTAAACGTTGCCAAAAAATGTTTTCTACGACTAAGTTTCATGGCTTCGCTAGTACTACTATAGATACTCATGCACACGTTGTTCGTGGCGATGTGACTCCTTTGCGCTCATCGTTGAAGGATCATTTTGCAGCCGCTAAAATCCAATCTGCTTATCGACGACATTTGGTTAGTTCAATCAACTACCCCCACCCCCTCCATTTTGTTAATTAATCACGATATCCACAAACGAGAGTCAGATATACGCAAGTGACACAACTTTGGTATTATATAGTCAATATATAAGTATTTTCTAACGACTCATTATAAAAATCATGTTAAGATCGAAAGATGTTGATTATTAGGGAGTTACACTGTTACTTCATAATATAGAAAGTCGTAAATAAAAACACCTCTGGATTATCATCATTGATGGTTTTGATCATGATGTATGCTTGCTTAAATTCCATGAATTTTACTTAATCGTCATTATTAATAACCTTGGTGATTCTACCAGAATTTTCGCAGCGTAGAGTGTAGCTTACGCCAGACTTATCCTAGCCGTGTGACAATGGATTGCAACAAAAGCGAAGTATTGGTGGAAATAACTGCGACATCTTTTGTTAAGGTGGCGACTACCGCTTCATCGAGTTCATCGGAAAATTCCATGGAGATTCAGCCAGATTACGTCCATTTGGTAAGATAATCTTGACATATTTGCCTAGGGAACTTTTATTTCAAATATTAGTAATCAATGTATTGATAGATGTACGTCTTTGAAATGTTTGAGTAGTGATTTTCGGGAATGTGAAATTCAAAGTCTCATCTCGTATAGTGACAACTAACAACATATATAAACGGACGAGTTTTAAGTACTAGGTAACAACATTGGAATATAATGTTAATTGTTTTACAGGCAAAAAATGCGACAAATTTACAGAGTTCTGTAAAATGGTTGCTCAAATTTCACTCTCGTTTGCTCCGATGGTTGCAATCAACGGTCCGAGTAAAGCACCCAAAAAATGATGGGCTCAAAGTTGGATCTCCAAAGAAAAAAGCCCGACATTCTGATCACGAACACGAGAAGTCTACTAACTTGAACTTGAAGCTTCATTTGGAACCTAAGTCGAGGAAAAAGACACTGCAACGATATCTACAACATTTTTCGATTTTCGATTGTTATAATGACCGTTTCTCATCAACACCTCATTCTTCACCAAGGTAATTTTTTCTATTGTCTACATATACTAGACTCCTAGGATCATCTTTTTGTTATTTTTCTCGACTTTTCGACATTGTTTTGTGTAGGAGGAGATCAGGAGTTGATGTTCCTAGTGGTCTGATGCCGGTTTACCTTAATATCTACGACATCACACCCGTAAGTAGTTGCTTATACTGGTTAGGGATCGGACTTCACCACTCAGGCGTCCAAGGTAATTTATCGAACATGTTTTATCATCGACTTCAGCTAACTCAGGAATTAGGGTAGGTATAAATGATAAATCCACGCCAGAATCAACTGATACACGCTCTTTTTGTGCCATGCAAGTCTTATCATTACCCAGGAATTATTGAGCAACTCATTGATATGTCGATCTTCTTCTGATCATTGTAGTTAATGGAGTAGAATACGCATTTGGAACCGACGAGTATGGAACAGCCGGGATTTTTAGGACGAAACCTAAAGAATGCGAGGAGTTTACGTTCAGGAAGACAATCCTGATAGGATGGACAAAATTGCGATCAGGGGAGATCAGGAAAGTCATTGATGAGATCGCTTCTCGGTACAAGCTGGATGATTACAGTCTGATCACCAGGAATTGCAATCATTTTAGTACAGAAGCTTGTCTTAGACTCACTGGGAATACAATCCCACTTTGGGTCAATCGTCTTGCTCGATTTGGTAACGTGCACACTTACATTGGGCCTGTTTGGTATCGTTTTCTGTTTTCAGTTTTTTCTTTTTTTTTTTAAAACCAAAGTTCTCTTTTTGAAAACCAGAAAAAGTTGTTTTTAGTTTCCTGTTGTCAGTTTTCATTTTCAGTATGACCATTATATAAACAAACAATTTAGACTTATTTTGTTACTCATTTAACTAAATTTTTTACGGAAAAAAACCAAAAACTGAAAACGACAGTGATACCGATCAATACATTGGTTACTGATATCAGTAGCATTGGGTGTAATCGTTGTATACAAATTTCAAAATCGAACCTAGCTAGATGTCAAATGTGGTGTTGTATTGAGCTGAACAAACAACTTTTTAATTTGTGTGTCTGTTGTGATGCAGGGTCTCTATTAGTACAGAAGCTTGTCTTAGACTCACTGGGAATACAATCCCACTTTGGGTCAATCGTCTTGCTCGATTTGGTAACGTGCACACTTACATTGGGCCTGTTTGGTATCGTTTTCTGTTTTCAGTTTTTTCTTTTTTTTTTTAAAACCAAAGTTCTCTTTTTGAAAACCAGAAAAAGTTGTTTTTAGTTTCCTGTTGTCAGTTTTCATTTTCAGTATGACCATTATATAAACAAACAATTTAGACTTATTTTGTTACTCATTTAACTAAATTTTTTACGGAAAAAAACCAAAAACTGAAAACGACAGTGATACCGATCAATACATTGGTTACTGATATCAGTAGCATTGGGTGTAATCGTTGTATACAAATTTCAAAATCGAACCTAGCTAGATGTCAAATGTGGTGTTGTATTGAGCTGAACAAACAACTTTTTAATTTGTGTGTCTGTTGTGATGCAGGGTCTCTATTTGTAATGCGAGGCAGTAATTTGAGGAGAAAGAGAATATGTCGTTGCAATTCATCAGCTTCATCTTCATCATTCTGTTCCGAAACTAGTTCTGAAGTTAGAGTCACTGGTAAGAGTAGCCGTTGGAAGAAATCAGTCACACTGACACCCTCTTTATCCTTAGATTGGGTACTTTAACTAGCACAATATTTCTCAAAGACGTCTGCTTCAAGATACGTACAAGAATAGGTTGTCTGCGCAGATTGCAAAATTATAATCTTGATGATGCTGGTGTATGTGACTGATATCACCATATATCTTACAAAGCTTAAGCTGCAAGAGCTCGTTCGCAGGCGCATTATGAGGGCATTGCTTGAATTGGCAGGAGATGCAGACTCTTGTGTAGAAGTTCTTATAGTTTTACTGTCACTAGTGTAATGGTTTTTTTTATGCCATGGCGATTTTAGGTATGGAGTTTAAAGATGAATACTCTTAAATAGAAAATTAGGAAGTTTATAGTCGAACGGAGGGAGTATACAGTAACTTGTAACGATCACACGACAATTAAACTATGCGTGTATGTATATATGTCATTTTCGTCAAGTCGATATATTAGCAGTGCACATTCTATACCCCCAAAATTGGAACAATGATCAATTTATCCTTTTCTTTATTAATTAATACTCCATGATTAGTACTAGGCTATGTTTGGTATGCACAATAAGCTAGCTTATTTAGTCAAAATAATTTATTTGACTAGTTTTTTAAGCTTTTTGAGCAAATAAGTTAGTTTGGTAACACCACTAGCTTAAATAATAAGCTAGTTTATTTAATAAGTTACCCCATGTAACTTATTTAAAATAAGCTAGCTTATTATAATTTTATTCCTAATTTACCCTCAAATATTTACTAAAATAAAATGAAATTAAAAATAAATAATGCATTATTATGTAATTTTAAATATATCAGCTCCTATATCAGCTAATTTTGCCAAACAGTCTTAATACTTTTAGCTAAAAACTTTCAGCTATTATTGCAGCTATTATTTCAGCTTTTAACTACTATTTCAGCATTCAGCTACTATTTCAGCGTTCAACTATTATTTCAGCTAGTTTTACCAAACATAGCCCTAATGTTCATACACACGCAGATTCAGCCACTGAGTACAAACGTATTATCAATTTGTCATCGAAGAACCCCAAATTATGTAGGACACTAAACCTTGTTCATAACTGAGGTGAAAACTCAACCGCCGCAATACAGAATACAGATGGCTCTCCTTACTCTCCCTAAACTTCCCCTTCACTCTACCATTCCCGCCAATATTCCAACGGTCAAATTTCTTATCGTGCGCACACCTTCCCTTACCCTGCGCACCCCTGGCCATTCAACCCAGTTTCTCTCCTCCTCCTACTCCTCAATCTCTAGCATCAGAGCAAACCCACCTCAGAAACACGTGTATCCCGATCCAATTCCGGCATTCGCCGACGCCGTAAGCTCATAACTCCCACAATCATTGTTCTCAATTAATTTTTCAGCTTGTGATACAAGTTTCTTTCTTGTTGGCATTGCAGGAAACCCAGAAATTCAAGAATGAGCTTAAGAAGACGCTATCGAAAGACGACAGTGAATTTGGGGATGAACTTGGAGAGGTTGTCAATGTCTGTGCCAAGGTAATTAAAATTTGTGCCCACAAGGTGTTCGATGAAATGCCTGACTGGGTAATTTAATTTGAGAAGCAATTTGCTGGGTTATTTTGAAGTGGGTTTTGTTGTCTATAACATGTCTGCTGTTGATATGCTTATTTTTCGGTTTGTTGGTTAGTTAGTTAGTTAGTTAGTTATGGTTAGTTGACAGTTGGGTTAGTTAGTTGGCGGGTGGGTTTATGAGTTTGTTAACAAATGGCGGGGAATTCTGTTACCTTTAGCTTACATTATAAGTACTACCATCTTGGATAGGTGAACATCAAAATACTCTTGTTTCATTAATCGAACTTTTAATACATTCCTTTTTTGCTATATCTGAAATACTAGTACCCAATTCTCGAGTTTTGTCGATCCTCGGTAGTTTGAGTTAGTTCAGTACTACCATCTTGGATAGGTGAACATCAAAATAAGTTTTTTTTTTTTTTTTTTTGGTTTCATTGTCTAGCTACTCCCTCCGTTTCCTTGAATTGTTAACATTTGGTTTGAAATCCTCTCGCATCATGTATTTTAGATGTTAACAATCTCAAAGAATGAGGGAGTATGAATCAAAGGAACCGGAAGGAAAAGTAAGAAACTTTTATTGTTAGCTTTCCATATGCATATGTTGCTCAAATAATTTGGGAGAACAAGAAAATGAGACTTTAGCTCGGAGAGCTTTTCGGTCATCCCCTATCCAATCTTCCCATATTCACAATAGTTCCTCAAAGTAGACATGTGAATGTGACAATTCAGTCTATTACTTTTCCATTCTACCCTGCCAAAACAAGTTCCAGTAATGAAACCCTTGATTTGGCTGGTTGCATTGAGAACTCGAAGCTAGCGCTACCTATTATCCCAAGTAATCAATTGTTCTTCATAAGGGCTTGAATGTACCTGTTGTTCTGTCTCTACACTATAGCTTTTGTTATCAGGAGGCAAACTTCCTAGGATAACTTTTTAATCTTGATGAGTTGTCGAGTACCAAATCGAGTTCAATCTTACAACTTACAAGCACCTATTGATAATGGAGAAAGAAGCAAAGATTGTTGATAGAGACCTATTTTTCTGGTTTTTAGTAATGACCAAGTACAGTGGGTGCAACTCCTCAGAGTCTGAAACGTGTTATAGGGGATGTAGATGAGACTTCAGCACGCGTTGCTCAGGATGAAGTGATGAGCCATCACTCAGAAAGACAATTAAGGTAACACTGGTGGAAAAAAATATTTCTAAAGGTCCATTTTTTATTTAGTTTTGCTTGATGGGGGAGGAAGGCTATTATTAGCTAGCTTCCATTCAGGTCTTATTTTTCTTAAGATCTGCAGGTAAGATATATACCTCAGGCTCTCACTGTCTTTCCAGTTCTTTGGTTGATCTAGTAATAACCAGAAGCGTTGAGTTGGCACTTAGCGAGACCAAGTGTAGGCCGATTTTTCCAAGTCTGCACATATCTATGCTTTGATGTACATTTGCATCTTCTTGCTTTGCTTTTTTTCTTTGGGATGTGTGGGAGATATACATTTGCATCATCTTCCTAGACCAGATGTGCTTTATACCATCTACGCCACCCAAAATTGGATGCCGTAGCCAAAGAATGTCTCGAACCGTATTCTACAGTATTCACCACTGTATACATTATTATTGGTCAAGCAATTGGTTGCTCACGTTAGCAAAGAATCTGGCTCATTTAAAGCCCAGCATCTCAGCTTGCAACCAACAAGTAGTTTACTGGTCTACTACTTTAGGCTGCTATTATTAGTCCAACGAATTGTTCGTTTATTAGACTGAGCTCATTAAGGTTAAACTCATGGAAATTATGGTCAATTATAGTTTCGGCCGGCATGTAATGATTGAGACCAAATAGGGTCCATCTTAACCATGTACCCTTCACATGGTATCATCTAGGATTGACTTCTGGCAGAAGCCTTAATTGCAAAATCTGTGGAGAAATTTCTTGGATTTGCCTATGCGAATGCAACTAATTCCTTGAGAAACTTAAATGTAATGAATTGACTTAAAACATCTTCACTGGACACCCTCTTGTTGCCTATAGACTTTTCCTTATCAGTTTGTAGACAGGTGGTGATATGACAATCTGATATAGTTTCCGCGTCTATTTATTAGGATAGGACGATAGGTGCTTCCATGAGAGGGAGTCCACCTCATCCTTGTCCATATGACTGGGCTTAAGGAGTTAAGCTAGGCGCACACTTTGATTTTATGTTCTTTGACACAGTCTAAAGGTACGAGCGTTTTTTCTTGATGTAATAGTTTTGATATGGGGCCGAGATTTGGAGATCAGTAAGGAAGGGGAGTAGATATGGAGGAGACTGATTCCCACTTTTTGATGACCATATTGAATTGGGGAAGAGAATGAAAGAGAAATGGAGGGATCTATTCTTTTCCGCCTTCAAAAAAACGAATCCTTCAATGTTTAATTTGGAAGTTTATTAAGGAAAATACACTTTTAGCTCTTCCTTTACTTCTCCTTCCTCCTGATGCTACAAACACCAGTGTTATCTTATCTTTCCGAATATTTTGAACAGGACACTCGTGTTGGTACATGATTATGTTGATTCAAAAGTAGAATAAGGTGTTAACTTTGTCTTATTAAGGACTAAGGTCATCCTTGATTCCATTCCTACAGCCTTAACCTACATATTATATTTTTAATTATACAATTTGGGTTGCTTTCTTAGAAAGAAGGACTTATCCTAAGTGCAACCCCCCCACGCCAATGCCGGTTTGCTATAAAGTCGTCTTAGGCTCTTATCTAGAATAATAATGTTTAGTATAAGCAATAGTTCTTCTGAAAGAGCTGTATTACCGTACAGTTTGATTATGGATTTAAGTACTATTATTGGCTCATCATTACGTCGTTCGTGCTTCCATTATGATCAGTGCATTTCTGTTTATTCATTGTATCTAATTGTCCCACCAGCAGTAATGTCTTTTGCTTTGAAGCCTCATAAATGATTATGCCTTAGTTTATTGATCAACATCGGTGTTTTTCTAAGTTCTATTTATCAGTGGGATTGTTTCAGCCGTTTGCTTTGAGCTCCTTTTTCCACTCACTTCAGCTTTATAAATGCCTGTTGAAAAATTCTTGCATCTCTTTTTCAAACCTTATCAACTTTTCTTGTTGAGGATGAGATAATGCAAGCTCAAGTAAGCTACTGTTTTCGGTGTCCTTGTCAATCTCCGTGTCCGAACCCGAACATCCTAGGGTAGGATTACCTGTGGATCAAGAGTCAAGACCACGAGGGGGACGGACCTCCGGGCACGCTAATTACCTAAAGATAAGCTGTGAATAAGAAGTTTAAGAATTTAGAAGACTTTAGATAATCAGAGTAGGGCATTTTTGGGGAGCTTCATTTACCTAAACAAGTCAACTAGTGAAGACTATAAGGTCATTTTGGGGGCAGTTAAAGTCTTTAAAAATGCCCACCAACTGTGTGTGTGTGTGTGACGTATTTAAAAAATGCATCAGTGTCATTAAGGAATAATGATGTATTTGAATATAATTAAGGAAGTAAATCCTGATTAAATCATTTGATTTTGTCAACAAGACAAAGAAACAGAAATCTAGCTCTTAGCAAACTGTTGTTCATCTGTCTCTTGGTCTAAATAATTTTTAAATTTTTCATATAGTTATCATACTGTCAGAAAATCCGACCGAGCCATCAGAGTTGAGCTTCTTGACTAACATTTTCCAACTCTTACACTTTTTTTTTTACATGTGTAAATTTATTGACAGGTTTATGTAAGCCATGTGAGATGCAGCACATCTTTGGGCTCACATAATTAATGAAAGAATGCTGTTTCTTGTTCAAACTTGACTCTTGTAGGGGACACGACCATCATTTTTTAAATGATCAAGATTTAACATTTTATGACAACATGGGGAATCAACCAACAATATTAAAATTTATAGGACTTCAACTTTTTTTTTTCCTTCAAATTTCAGAAACCTTCTTTTAATTAGTATATGTCTGTTTAAATGATAGTAGTACAAATAGTGTATATGATTTGATTAAGAAACTCAAACTTTGGCTATATTTGGATAGTGGACAACATTTTCTGCCCCATTGAGGGTTTGTTTTCCCTACAATCCAAACATTCCAATCTTTTAGTTTCTCTTCTGTACTCTTTGTATCAAATGGATGTTTGGAGTCTTGTGGAAGGTACATCAAGTGGAGTTTTTTCTATGGTAGGCAAATATTTGGGTAAGACGTTACACGATAAGATGGGTGAGGAAGTTATGATTTTCGGGCAAACTTTTGAAGGTTTAAGTTGAAATGTCACCACGTTTGGCCATAGGGTGATTTTACCCAAAACTTGATGTCGAACTTGTACATACATTACTGATGTGTTGGCTACTGTGTCAGGACTCTCAGGAGTTTTACTAACCACAAAGGATTGTTAAAGGTTACTGTGTTGACTACTGTGTCAGGAGTTTTACACTTAATCTTTGTTAGGGAGGCACTTTCTGATCTTAGTGACAAAAACAGTTGAACACACTGTCAATTTAGTTATAATAAGAAATTATGTTACATCTTTGCCCCCTACAGACAAAAATACTGTCAATTTTTCAGGAAACAAAACTCAGAAAGCTCAGTTATATAGTTCCTTTGTTGATCCAGTTCAATCTGAAACTAAAGAAAAGATGAATTCTGCCTACATTCATTCTTCTTACCCTTTGTTTTTTTCTGGCTGGTTCATTAGCTTGGTGGGACTGGGTGCAATATAGAGGAAGCAAAAGGAATCAGATTATTTTCTGTCAGGTTTCATATTCAAATTGTGACACTTTTTTAAACTTTTCCATGAAGCTTCGTTGAATTGGCAGTTAGTTCTCATTATGTATGCACTGCTCAGTAGACTCAATTTGCATTAGAGGAAACATGAATTGATGTACTACCACCTAATTCTATAATGCACTTAGGTAGTTTATTTTTCGATCAGTTATGGGTAGATCATGGTAGTTTCTAAAGCTGTCATACGGGTACTAATTAAGAATTTAGAAGTTCGGCTAAGTATCATGTATGTACTGACTACTGAGTAATACTAAGACACGATTTTAGAAGTTCACCTTGGTGAGAGCTTACGAGGTTTAAATCGTATCAATGATAGGACAAGTCTTTATTTTCCGACCTTTTACAATAACTTGTGTAGGGTAGACGTGCTACTTTCGCTATACGCGTAAAATGGACAAGGGTATTCATGAACTGTAGTAGTTTACAGGAAGATTGAATATGAGGATAAATATGGAGAAGTAGTAGTCGAACAAGACTACTGCAAGTAGTGGCGTGTTTAATCTTGTCAGATACATCACCATAAATCCTGAGTTCATACACAAACTAGAGGACAATAATGGTTCTTGGAATTTTATGGATTGATCTGTCAACTATACTCTACTGTAAATTGACTTGTTAATTCTTGGTGAATCACTCAGAAAAGACTGATGTGACAAAATATTCACAGATGGCCTTCACTCTTAAATTGACGTACTTTTTGTTTTTCTGCATGAAACAATCAATCAGGTACTGCATGAATTTCTGAGCAACGAGTATGGAGGGCCAGGTACATTATTGGTGGAGCCTTTCACACACATGCTGATTGCAATCAAAGAACAGAATTTGCCTGGTGCTGCTCTTGCTGCTCGTAAATCCTTGCTTTGGGCTCAAAGCCACATCGACCGTGATTGGCAAGCCTGGAATTCGTCTTCCTAAGATCGATCCAAGTAAATCATCTTCACTTATCTATCGTCCCAAACGAGATCTTTTTATGTAGATTCTTGTATGAGATTGAAAGTAACGTAACCAATTTGAACTTCAGAAGTAAATTGACCACAATTGTTACTTTAAAGCCGAGATATACTTCCGAAGTTTAGATGCGTTACTTTCAAAACTGACATGATATATATGATCACGCTAGCGAAAATTCTATGGATCTCAAATTACGAAAAATTTCCATGGATCTCAAGTAACCATATTTATTGCCCTCTTTTGTTGTTGACTGTTGAACAAACCACAGAAAGTGATCTTTGGACAAGATTGCAAAATTCATGTCATTGACATTCTGGGAAGTAAAAAATATGTCCCATCTTAGATTACAAGCTTACACTCGCACTCTTTCACAACTTCTCCAGACTAACTATTAATCTTTCTTTTTTTCTTAAATTTAATCATCACTCTCTAACTGTACAGAACTAACAGAAGTATTAGCATTTTAGATAGCATCAGAAGTGGACTTATTAGAAAGAGATTAACACTACAGTAATTTTTTTATGTATATTTTCACCATCTCTGCCTTTTAATTCCTCCTCTTCTGGGAAATCTTCACGGTTACGATTTGAAATCAGTTCACAGCCTCAGAAATACTCTGCAACGACGGCCGCCACGTCTTTGATCTTGAGTTCATTGATCCTGACCTTAATCGTCTTTCTTGCTTTGAACCCTGATCAAATAAACCCAAACTCACTGTTTAGATGTCTGAAGAATAATAATTAGCTGATCTGTTCAATGTTGTTCGTAAACCGATTCTTGTTAGCCAACCCGAAAATTGTTTAAGGCTTTATTGTTTTATAAACTGATGCTAGAAAACACAGTGAAACTATGACGTTTCATGTTAGCCAACCCGAAATCATTTGTAAGTGTACGGCTTTGTTGTCGTATAGACTGTAGGACTGCTGTTAGGAAAATTCTGAGAGATGAAGTTTTACCTCATCGTTTTTCTCTGATTCTTCCCTTTTTGCTTCAATTTCTTTATCTTGACTCATTTCTAAATTATCTGCTGAACCCATATCACTCATCTTTGCCTTTGCCATCTTTTTTGCTCTAAGTACCTTCTTAACCTCTGTCAAAACAAACAAAACTTTATAAGTTTAAGGCCAATGATCATCCCCTGAAGTAGAGTAAACATGAAGTTCAAAGCTTTGATCCTGTATAGTTGTATGTCTAGGTAGCACCGTAGCACAAACCTTGAGAAGTAAGCAACCGATAAGCATGACCGAGTACAAGCGTGTCAGTAGGCCGGAGTAGCTTAACTCGGGTGTACCGGACCGTCTTCTTCTGATCACCGGTCACGGCCGTCTCGTTACCAGAGACAGGGAGAGGGATGATGAGGGAGACATAATGACCAGGGTTCAACTTCATCACCTCATTGGCTTTGACAGACCAATACATCCTGTCTACCTTACCATTTGGGTGTTGTATCACCAATGCTGCTGCATCTACTGCTTGACAATTTCCCATCTTTTTTTTTTTTTGGTAGCTTAAAGAAGAAGATGTGAAAGAAGAGGAGAGACAAGAATAATGAAATTGAAGGGAAGTGAAATGTGGACTAATCTTCTTAGGTTTATATGAAGAACCCAACAAAAATTGTTCAATCAAAGAAAAACTAAGGGTAGTTTTTGTAGTTTTTATAGTGTAGTCTTACCAAAGCTAACCTGAATGAGCTAGCTTTGTAGTTGTACTAAATACTACTAATGTGACTATTTTCTCCCTCCTAAGTCCTACCCAACTAACTTAGGTAATGTGTAATGGGTACATGTGCTTTTTTTATACCTTCAAGTTTCCTCTCTTGGACGGCAATTTTGACGATTAATTAATCAAACTTAAGGTACTAAGGTACCCTTATTTTGGAGGGCAATCCTTCTATACTATTAAAGGAGGCTTTTTTAGAGCTCTCACATTGACCGGAGGTTATTAGAGAGTTTTGACAATTTTATAATATTATTTAGTTATCAAGTTTATGTGAAACTCTTTTAATTAAACAATCTTCTATTAATAATAATATTATAATAATAATGTTTATATTAGACAATCCTACTAATACGTAGTTTTCCAAGTCCTATGTCATAGAATTGCTATAGTACGATAATACACATTCTAATTAGGAGTTAATGTTAACTATATTCATCTAAAACCAAGTGAAGGTTGCTAAATGTGATTGGTGGGTTTTCATCTGGAAACTTTGTGATGATCTTGAATTCGTCAATTTTCATGTCTCTTGATAATAAATGGTCCCAATATGATTTTTCATCTCGAGTTAGATTGTAATTAGCCTTCTTCATTTGTTAGGATTAGCGTACGTTATGCGTTAGTGTAGAAGGTGTTTCCAATCACAATTACAGTACTAAACGCGAGACATACATGACTACGTTCTTATCCTAGCTACGTGCATTAGTACATATATAAATCAGCATACTAGAACTAAACGAAATACGTTATAATCCTACGTACTTTGTGCATGAGCTTTTCTTTGTTTGTTTTTTTTCAAAAGAATTAGTTGATATATTTATCATTCGAAATAACATCTCGAAGAGACTTACAAAAGTATAGCTAGCCACTAACAACCTATTGGTTGTATAAATTTAATCTAATTGTCTACTATAACCTGTAGTGCATGTCTAAACTCAAACTATCATTCATATAAAAATACAAACAAAAAAAGCTTAAACTATCATACTCATAGTTCTTCCTAAACTTTGACAAACCAACAATTATTTTTGAAGAAAGTTGCTCCAAGTCTAAATTTTTGTTACAGTTTATAAATAAGAAACAACAAATGAGAATTATTGCGATATTTGAGATTAATGGACGCAAGGAATGTGGAAAGAAATTTTGAAGGGAATTGAATACAAATTTGAAGAAAATAACGTAAATGAAGAGAAATTATGAGAATAAAAAAGGGGATTTTTTTCCCAGACATCTTAATCATTACTTTGAAAACGTAACTTATCAGAACTTACCCGGCTATAATTTATAGCCTTATAGTCACTTTGTATATATTTTTTTTTTATGTCACTCAACTTTCGTGACACCCCTTTAACGTTAATATCTCTCAAAATACAATGGTTGGATTATGATATTGTACACTTTTAGAATTATTTTTGTTTTGAAATATTTTTTCGTCAGACTAACCATCAAACCCCTAACTCGAAAAACAAATACGTTATACAATGTATAAAAAACTACACAGATTAATATGAATTTTTTGTTTTATTATATAGAGATTTTACCACACAATATCTATATCCAAACATAAATTACAAATTTTAGTTTTAACAAGTCTAATAGAAATCATTATTAAGAAACCCGTGCAACGCACGGGCTTTCATCCTAGTAAACTAATAAAGGGGTAGATTAGTGTTTGGTGACATGGGTTATTGTTCTTAATTACTTATTAAGGGATGATAATTAAGTAATCATTGTTTTGGTCAATTGGGCACCCAAGAAAGTGCCTGAAATGTAGCATTTGTGATGGGGCCACGTGGCTTGATGGGTCATACGATATCGATGTGGGTTTGATTGAAATGGGCCAATATCGGCATTGTCGACGGAGGTGGTCAAGGATTATTTGAGCTTGATTAATATTCGAATATATGATTTGAAAGTGTTAAAAACTTTTCATTTCCATGAGAATTGATAGATAGAGATCAATGAGAGATCAGTAGTGTATAGGCACATGTTTGGTGATAAATTTGTGTATCATCGTTGTCGATATAGGATATAGCGTTTTCGTTCTATAACGATGGTGCCTAGGCAAAACAATCATATCCTATGTTATACACTTATACTATGTGTAGCCGCGGCTCAGAGTATACATAACCGAGGCCATCTGGCTAATCTAGCTTCGCCCATGTTCAGTTTATCTGAAATTCATCTCATATTCTACCAAATTTAAAATAATTTATTTAGGTCACCAAATTAAATTAAACTATCTTGACAATTGAATAACGATACTGAGCTCATTTATTTAAACTAAATAAGTGTAATGGATTTAGATGTAGCGTTATGTTAACGGATACATGAGCAAGTATATAACATCTTATCTACCACTTCAAAGGTCTACGGTTCAGCTCTTTTGGTGCCCCAGATGTTAACCTGAGGTTTTAGAGTGATGGGGAGCCGGCCATTTTTCTTATTGGTAGTCTTTTTAGGAGTACTAGTTTTAAACTCGTGCGTTGCACGGTTCAAATATTATATCATTCTTAATGATGTTTATGTTTATAACCAACTATGCTATCATTTCAAGAAAAATAATTCATACCAATTGTTGTGATGTTGCTTACATGTATTTTAAAATCTTGATCAATTCAAAAAAAAAAAAAAATACAAAGATGTCTAGATTGTTCATGTTTAAATTATACAAACAACATTTCTTATCTATACTCTTCAAAATCACCTTTTTTTTAATAGATATAGTATATAAAGTCGATGGTACTCATTAAGCATTACTTATCGGAAAATGTATAAATGGATCTCAAATTGAAATTTATTTCAAATCAAATAAAATGATATAGTTTTCAAAATTTTCTGATACACATAACCAATTGTATGATTAATCATACCGTGTTTCTATAATATAGTGTGAATGGTTAATAAATTAAATGTGTAATTTATCCTCTCATTTTTTACTCTTTCACCATACACTAAACTCTTCGTTTTTGCTCTCTTATTATACGCTAAACTCTTTGACTAATTCTTAAATGTTGGACTCTTCTTTTTGATCTTTCACCATACACTAAACTCTTTGAGTAGTTCTTAAATGACCTACTCTTATTTTTTGCTCTTTCACCATACACTAAACTCTTTGAGTATAACTCAAATAATGGACTCTTAAATTGTTTTGCATATCGTAAAAATGCGTAGATGGATCTCAAATTGAGATACATTTCGAAACAAATCTAAAGATATATGTTTTGAAATTTGCTGATACACGTAACCAATGTTATAAGTGATTATGTCGCAAATCTATCAAATACATTTATTAAAGAGTCTCACGAAAATAAGGATTCTATATGTGGATTATTAATAATTGTGTGAGTTGTTAATAATAAAATGTGGGTATTTCTCATTTTTTAAACTCTCATAGTATTTTTCTTTTGTTGGACTCTCTCTATGCTCTTCAAAAATCTCTCTTTTATATATATACTAGTTTTAAGCCCGTGCGTTGCACGGTTCAAATATTATATCATTCTTAATGATTTTTTTGTTTATGACAAATTATGCTATCATTTCAATAAAAATAATTCATAACAATTGTTGTGATGCTGCTTACATGTATTTTAAAATCTTGATCAATTAAAAAAAAATACAAAGTTGTCTAGATTGTTCATGTTTAAATTATACAAACAACATTTTTTATCTATACACTTCAAAAACACTCTTTTTTAATAGATATAGTATATAAAGTCGATTGTAATCATTATGCATTGCTTATCGGAAAATGTATAAATGGATCTCAAATTGAAATTCATTTCAAATCAAATAAAATGATATATGTTTCAAAAGTTTCTGATACACTAACCAATTGTATGATCAATCATACCGTATTTCTATAATATAGTGTAAATGATTAATAATTAACTGTGTAATCTATCCTCTCATGTTTTGCTCCTTCACCATACACTAAACTCTTTGAGTAATTCTTAAATGATGGACTCTTCATTTTGCTCTTTCACCGTACACTAAACTCTTTGATTAGTTCTTAAATGATTGACTCTTCTTTTTCGCTCTTTCACCATACACTAAACTCTTTGACTATTTCTCAAATGATGGACTCTCTCTATGCTCTTCAAAAATCCCTCTTTTATATAAAAAAAGAACTGATGTTTAAATTCCATTTTAATCTTTCATGAGTGCGTTGCACGGTACACATATTATATTGTGTATGATAATTCTTATTATACAAAAGTTCCACGTTGAACATGTTTCCTCGATAGTCAGATGTAGTGTTTATATTTTGTTTGCTGATTTTAGTTTAGGAATAGCCACTATCATTTTTGCAATTTTCGCTACATGACTGCTAATTAATGCATTTCTATCAAACATATGTATAATGAAACTCAATTTAGATTAAATTTCAAAACAGGTTTAATGAGTTATATGTATTAATTTTTTGATATATAAAATGAAAGTTACGACTAATTATGTCGCGTCACATTTAAATAACTTTCAAATTGCAATTTTATGAAAGTATGGAGTCTGGCTAATAAATGTTGGGAGAATCTTTCATTCTTTGGACACTCTCACCATTTCTCTTATTTTGGACTCTCTTTAAGCTTTTTTATTTTTTTAAAAAACAAATCTCTACTAAATGTATACGGAGTAACTGAATTGTTTTGTATATCGTAAAAATGTGTAAAAGGATCTCAAATTGAGATACATTTCAAAACAAATCTAATGATATATGTTTTGAAATTTTCTGATACACGTAAGTAATGTTATAAGCGATTATGTCGCAATACATTTATTAGAGAATCTCACAAAAATAAGGATTCTCTATGTGGATTTCCATTTGAGTTGTTAATAATAAAATGGGGGTGTTTTTCATTTTTTAAAGGAGGGCAATTGGTTTACACGGCGTGTAAACAATATGAAGCTACACAGCCAGTAAATAGCTGCCACGTGTCATACAAAATATTGCTACCATTTGCCTTTTTTAAGGTAGTACCGTGGTCATCTACTGATTCATTTTGACTTCAGCATATTTTTATTGTTTTTTATTAAAATTTTCACACTATTTACTCATTAGCCACTTATTTACTCCTTAATTACATTTACCATTTACCTCAATTTTATTTTACATTTACCATTATGTCCTGCTAGAGTGCTAGACAACTTCTTAACTAAAAATTTGTCAAATTTTCGTAAGCATTAGCTAGTTAAAGATTTATCAAATGATGAGTCGACCTGGTAGTCTCATCAGACCATACGCATTTTTATAAGTCATGCCCTGTAGTTTTAAAAGTGAATCTTAATTTTGTAATTGTTATGTTACTCGCATAAAATCGACTTGTCTGACAAGACCCATTTGACCCACATATTTGACCCACATATTTGACCGACCAGACCCGACCCGTTTGACAGATCGTTAGCATAGAGGACCTAGTAGTCTAGTACATACTTACGGTACTACCTGATGTCCTATTTAGATTGATACAAATTGGTAGCGGGGTAATGATCAGGTTATGTTTTAGCTTGAGCTCGACTCATTTTGAAACTTGCGGAGCCTAGTTCAGAAGTTTAGAAGGACGTCGTGCCTTAGTGGTCGTTTGGTTGCAGGTTAGAACTCGAAATTCCCATAAATATTCACTTCCCTTGTTGTAGAAATTCACATGAGTTTCTGAATATTTTTTGGTTACATGTTGAATATGAATTTCCACATTAAATTCAGGGGGGGGGGTTTAAGACAATTCCTCCATATTTTATAAGAACTGGAAATTCCCATAATTTTGTGCAACCAAACAATTCTAAATTTTACAGTCACGGGAATTTTGAATTCCCATAATTTTGTTTGTCAACCAAACGGCCACTGAGTAAATACTATGCTTAGCCTAGGTTTAAGTCGAGATTGGTTCATTGTAATAATATATATATATATATATATATATATATATATATATATATATATATATATATATATATATATATATATATATATATTATTATATCTTAAGTAAAGTACATATGCTATATATAAATTTCCACAGACAAGTACACAACTTCGGTTGGTCGGGGCTCGGCTTGGGCAGAAGCCCGAGTTTGGGCTAACCGAACAAAATTGAGGGCTTAATGGCGAGCAAAACTGAGATCAACAACAAATTTTGAACTTTTGTTGTCGAGTTCTTTAAATAGAAATCATATGTAGCATGTAGGCATACTCATATCTTTTTATAAACAACAAATTTGTTAGATCCTGTTTGATAAGACTCCAATTTTCTGATATTATCCAATTTGATTTGAATGCAACTAATTCGATCTTATTTGACTTGAATGAATTTGACATGATGATTCGATCTAAATTTGTTGAAAATTTATCAAAATTAGACGAATTCAATCATAACAACATATGGACCAGATTATTGGTTAATATTTGGATAATTTTAATCTGATCTATTTGATTTAAATTTGAATGATTTCAATCTGATTTGATTAATTTGCATGAATTTGATCTGATTTGATATAAACTCAGTGTTCTTTAAGTTGAACCAAACAATACCTTAAGCATTGTCGTTGAATGCATTCTTGAACCACATATTAATCAACTTATGGACTAAAGTATTGAAGTCCGTCTAGTTTTCATATGTCTTTACTCTTTAAAAACTATGATCCATAAACAAAAATGCCTAAATTGCTTGCTAATATGTCTTAACTATTCCCACGGACCTCACCCACCTAACATTAGGTGCTCCTATTACCCAAGAAAAACACGTATCTTAACTATCTACAAGAATGCGTAATAATATAAAAAAAAAAAAAAAAAGGTTTACATTCCTAATGCACGTACTCCATAAAGTATTGTGGGGAGGTACTTTATCAAAGGTAGAGCTTGGAGGGAAATGTTAAGCCATAATTAATGGAAGTTTTTGGGAAATTTTGAATATTCGTACTCTACAAAGCAAGGAGGGAAGTTGTAGATTTTTAAAACACTTTGGAGGGAAATTTTCAATATTTAGAAACGTTTTGTGAGGAATTACTATGCTTGTTAGGGTCAAGATCAAGAAGGTCAAAAATGTAAAAGACAAATGGCTATAAAAGGACAAGAAAAATATAGAAGGTTAAAAATGTGATTGATATTATGGAGGAAATCCTGTTTCATTAATTGCAATTTTTTAATTAGATACGTTATCTTTAATTTGCCACTTTTAGTTGCATAATTTCATCTAAAATATAAATGCCAAGTGTCATGGTTTTATTGGTTGTGTAAATAAAAATGGGATACACATAGTGTAAGCCATGATTTCTCCTTTTTTAAACTCTCTCAGTATTTATCTTTTGTTGGACTCTCTCTCGGCTCTTCAAAAATCTCTCTTATATATATATAATATATATATATATATATATATATATATATATATATATATATATATATATATATATATATATATATATATATATATATATATATTAGATATTAGATTAGATTAGATTATTATTTTTACTTATTTAATTCCCCTTTTACGACCTAAATGTTGTTTGCACTATTTCAAGCTATGACCAACAAATTTTTAAGTACTAAAGTTTAGAGATAAGACAAAATTCTCTGTACTTATAACTAATAAGCATAATTATCAAAATGTTATACTTAGGTATATTCTTCACATGAATACAAGAGAATGTTATATCATCATTAATAAAACCAAGTCACCCACTTTCTATCCATGGATCTTCTAAATCTAAAGTTATTAATAAGAATAGTTCAATTATTTGTGTGATTGCTTGATTTTCAACTCACTTACGATCATTGTTAATTAATCACCTAATATAAGTGTTTAGTTCTTTTGATGATTTATGGCTAAGCGTTAACAAGGTAGAATAAGAGAGAGTAAGACACATTACTTAGATACAATCTATTAATAATTTGGTTGATTGCACTTTAACTATAAGTTGCAATATACTCCTTCTGCCCCCCTTTAAACACCCCATTCCTTTTTTTTCTCGTGGATTTAGGTGGTGTGGTTTGTTTATTATTGTTGGAGATAATGGGTGGTTAATTTATAATTGTTGAAGATAGTGGGTGATTTGTTTATTATTGTTGGAAATAATTGGTGGTTTGTTTATTATTTTTGGAGATAATGAGTGGTTTGTTTATTGTTTTTGGAGATAGTGGATGATTGATGTGTGGTGAAAACTTACCTTATGTAGAAAGTTCTGAAATGGGGTGTTTAAAGAAAGACACCCCGAATAGGAAAGTGGGGTGTTTAAAGGGGGACGGAGGGAGTATATTTATCTCCCTTAATTAATACTTTTTTTCTTCTTTTTTCGTGTAAAGGAAACTATAAGTCTATATGACTATATATAATGGTTGTTTGATGATAACAACTTTCGAATTCGACATTATAATGTAGATGACGCTTAGTATAGTTTATAGGGGATGTGATGAGATGGACGGTTCAGATGAGATGTCATGTTACATATCGTTTGCATACGATGGGTGCTCATTAAGTTATTTTTCGCGGTATGAGATGATTCACAGATGACTATCCGATGACAAATTACTCATCAAGCCAGTGTCGAATAATAGTATTACAGCACAACACCAAATAATGTCATTAGCATGATCATATCAATATTGTTTCACTCAAAAATTACATCGCTAGCTATTTTGTAACCCAGACAAATCAGTCTCGATTACGTCCCACATCTTATCCAGTAATTATTTTGGTTGCTTACATTTATGCAATTATATCTCTTTTAGTATTTGGGTGTGATCTCACTCTCTTTTATTATATGGTTTATTTCACCATTTTCCCGTTTGTTTGTCTTGATAATTTCATGCTTTTTTCTCATGTAGGACAAGTTTGCTTAAATTTGGGGATTATTGTTATGGTAGCTAAGTGGTGCACATCAATGAGAAAATACTATCGTAATTTTGCTGATGTTAATGGTTGTTATGAATGGCAATCACGGCCAATAAAGAAATGCACGCATGAACTCGAAACTAAGTCAAAAGTTTAAATATTTTGCAAGGTGTAGTTTTGATTTTGGTATTGAGAAGAAATTTATACTCCGCAGGATTTTAGAAGACTTTAGTCTGAGTTTCTCCATTTTATAATGACCGATGATTTAATATAAAATTTGAAGTTTCATAAAATAAAAATTCATAATGTAAGAGTTTTATGATCATCATGTTAGAATGGTGTGGATACGTAAGAGGAATTGATATTTGAAATTCATGTCAACATCTTGAAAAGCGTATCACTTATTCTTATAGAATCGATAGACCGAGTCTATCCTGAGCGTTAGTGATGATTGATGCTTTATTTACTCAAATAAAATAAAAAATAAAAAAAATTGATCATAGCATTTCGGCCAAATTAGTTATCTAGTCCAAGCTATATTAGACCTATTTTGGACCTGGTAAAATCAAATTAAAGGCACTTTTCTTTGAGAAATAACATTAAGTAATGTACCCTTTGTTTCTTATCATCATAAGTAATGATCATCAAGATAGAAATCATTTGGGTAATCTCCCTAGGTACTTTCAAAGTAATCATAGTGGTCAATTGATGATTCAACTGCTGAAAGTTTTTTTTTTTTAAATAATTAGAATTCTCAAAAAAAAAAAAAAAAAAAAAAAAAAAAAAAAAAAAAAAAAAGGTCGTGTTTGGTTTGCATGTGAGTGGGTGTATCATCAAAGTTGTAATGAAATAAAAGATGGTCAAAGATTAGCTAAAGATTTCACTCAGGTGATGCTCTATTACTCGATCGATGTCATAATTAATGGCATCTACCCACTAATCACATTAAACTAGTTTGCCAATTATTAGTACGATTAATTAGAACTATGTTTAGTTTGAATGTAAATGTAGTTGGGAGCACATTTTTTTTTTTTTTTTTGGTTAAATTATCATTACAAAAGCACAAATAATATGCTAATCATAATGAATAAGAGTAAGATATATGAATATAAGAATATCTTGAAGATTACATTATGTATGGTTATGAGAATATTGAAGATTACCCAACGATTTTAAAGTGTTGATCAGAAGTTTCCCACTCCAACGGTAGGCAATAATCCTGTCAAGTCACACAAGTCAGCTTAATTGGCTCAACCTTAACCTTGTAATATTGGTGAATTCTATTCTTCACTAGAGTCAGGAATTGAACCTCTCACCACTTATTTAAGGGGTGAAAGTACTTTCCACTCAAACCAACCATACATAGATTATCTTTTTGTTATTACGGGTGAGTGGACTCCAAGGATGACTATTTTCACTGTCAAATTGTTTTCGGATGAAAGTTTATGATCTCATACGTACAAATTTGATCCTTCGGATTACAATTTTGTCCTCACCTATTATTGTTTTTTAAAATATAGCTACGATTTCGTAACTTCGGAGTTCAAATCTTAGATTCCGATCTAGTTGTGCACTTGATCGTAATCGATTCCAAGGATCATAGTTTTATTCTTATGACAAATCTCTCGAGGTATCAAGTGTTAATTAACTAGTGATAAGCAGATCAAGGTAGTAATATGCTGTTTTAGAGGTCCAGGGTGTACCAAATTAAAATTAATTATGAGTGTCAGTGTTTGAACAGGGTGGAGATTTGCGGGCGATATTTGCTGATAGTACAACATCTTACTACAAACACGTGCCCTGTAGTTTTGCTACGAATGCTCGTTTGTTCTCAGTATTTTCTCTCGAGGACAAAAATCTAGTCGTAACGCTCAAGCCTGCGTTCTTATCAAGTCACGTTTTTCGTGTTGTTACCAATGTGGTCTCTTGGATACATAAGTCAAGATAATCTCGCTCTAACACTATATTACGTTATCGACTCATCGTAAGTGCATTTTTGTAGGCCAAATGTCACAGATCACGCTTTCTCATGTTTTCGAAGTTGAGAATACGAACAACAAAATTGGAACCCATCGTTTTTCAATTTATGATCTTGGAGATCGACTGATTAACGGTGTTGTGTTATCTAATCTGATTTGAGTAACTTTTTTTAACATAAGTAATTAGCGAAAATGGTATAGTCCAAAACGTATCATGTCTATCATTTTGGTATTTCCGAAAAATAACATAAAATGAGGAAGTTCTGGATTGGTGGCTTGGTGCACATATTTGTGTTCCAAGTTCATGGGTTGAAAAGTGCTAATATCATGTGTATTTGAGAGCATTAGAAGATTTAGACCATTAGATGAAGTAGAAGCCTTGAGGCCTCATCAGAACTCAAAAGCTGATGAAATAAAAGGGAGCAAACGGAAGATTGGAAGAAGGCGTAAATGATAAGCCTCACTGATTAGCACATGCATTCATTTTCGATCACGATCAACAGAGTATTTAAGCATTCTATGGACAAAAGAGCTCTATGAAATTCCTGTTTCTATTTCGATTTCTATCATCTATTCAGTTGATAATACTAAAGTTAAGCATAGACATGTTGCAATTATATGAACATTGTGATGAGACCATGAAGTGGAAAGCTGAGCTGATCACATAGAAGGGAAGAACTTGTTGAGATTGAAGGGCAACGAATAGAACTCCTCGCTCCTAGTGTCGGACTTGAACGACCTGAATTTGTCCCACCACACCACCCCTCGGTCCTTCCTGGTTGCACTGTCATTCTTCCCCAGCGTGGCATCCAAGAATAAAGCCAACAAGCCGGCCACAAATGGTTCCGAAGAGAAAGGGACATTCACCATGTCGTTGAACTGTTCATTCAATCAAAGTAGTGAACCATGTCAGTCTAGTATAATGCAAATTTTCGGAATTCATGAAATAGGGAATTCTGAATTTAGGTGGCCTGGAAATGAATTTAGAGTATTACCCATCTTTTGTGAGTGTGGACCGGACCATATCCGTGCACGACTAGGTACTGGTTGAAGTACTGTGGGATAGATAAGCCCAAGAAAACCGAAAACCCTAGTATAAACTTCATTCTGAAACTGTTCAAGTTGCAGAATTGAAGGAAGCTGATACCTGCAGAGCCTGCTCAGATTGAATAAGAGCATAGTGAAGAACTGAAGACAGAGGATATCTGCAGGAATAGTTGTTACAAATAGCATGTTTGTCGTACGAGAAGCTTACCAACATAAGCAAAGAAGAGGCAGTATAGTGCAGCAACCATTGGTGCTGGAATGGAAGCAAAGACAGCTCCGAATTTACCTAGATCAGAAACAAATTCCAAATCAGTTAATGATGCAACCAATTCAATTTGCAACAAATGGCATATGAAATATAAGCCTGTCAGTTCTGATAACCGTCTGAGATTAGATACTTCAGCATTACACTTGCTGCTATCTGCCCTCCCGGCCTCCCCAGTCCCACTGGAAAGACCATCTGAGAACAACTTACCAAGTATGGAAAAGAAGATCATGAACCCTGCAGCAATCTGCACCACCCTTCGGCTTCCAACACGTGTCATTGCTAGCAGACCAGCATTCTCCCTTCGAGTTCACAAGACAGATGCTTCAATTTCCAAACTTTCAAGACGTACGATCAAGCTTAACAAATAATTAAGTAACAGGTCTGGTTCGTTAAGGAGATGGGAAAAATGTATTCTTACACTGATACTGATGAACCATTGCCAGTTCCATATAGGCCAGACAGAAGAATGCCCACACCCTGAGACAATAAAAAAAGAGAGGAAAGGCAGGGAAAAGGCAAGCAAGTCAATAGCAAAATTCAAACATTCACGGAACTCCAGGGACAATGGAAGTAGAAATACTCCTAGATACCATGTTGGTTTCTTTGCTATGAGTTCAATGAAATGTGTTTACCTGCCAACCAATTCCACGGCTGAGAACAGATGGTGGCACTGGAGTTGCGCTAGCATAATGTGATACAGCAATGAACGAACCAGTCGACTATCACATCAGAGAGAACAGAAGTGAGGCAGAATAGTGAACCACAGGGTGAAGCTTCGTAAGAGAAAAGTGAAGCGTGGACAATAAGAAATATAGAGATTTGCAAGGATCTTTGTCACCAGAAAAAAGAAAGAAGCAGATATTTGCAAGGATGTTCTTCAGTACAATAAT
This sequence comes from Spergularia marina, assembly GCA_963680865.1. Classification (NCBI taxonomy): domain Eukaryota; kingdom Viridiplantae; phylum Streptophyta; class Magnoliopsida; order Caryophyllales; family Caryophyllaceae; genus Spergularia; species Spergularia marina. Next base: position 2,994,831 of record OY804545.1, on the reverse strand, counting down.
AAACAAACAGTCAAACCTCCACAAGAGCAACAAACGAGGCCATCATCATTGCAAATGCTTCTCCAGCCTCAAAAGTCGGAGCTCCCCATTGGAATGGATACGGAATAGTTACCCTGCACAACACAATATTAGTTCAGAAGTCTGAACGCGCAATTTAACTTCAGAAGTCTGACGTCTGAACATACTGTAGTCTGAATACTGAGCAAAAATTCCTTGAGAGGCATAATATTGTACAAAAGTAGTCTACTACACTTGCTAATCAGTGGAAGTTTCATCCTATAATTAGTATCAAACCTCAATAGTGCTCATTTTCATATATATAGATACACTGAAACCAGTTCTTCCACTTGTTACTAGTAGGCTGGAACAAAGCAAGCCCTTACCAAGGAGCACCGCTTAAGATACCAGCACGATCAGTTCTGCAGCTTGTCTGGGTTGTCTCGGGCCTGTGCTTATAGGCACCTCCAACTGTGAGGAGCAGAGCATAAATCCATACAATGGCCACGGAGATTAAAACAGCAAAGCGGTCAAATATATTTCTTTCACCACGCATCAGATGTGGTATGTACTGCAGACATACAGCATTCATAGTTAATTACACTGTGAGTTCAAAATTAGCATCAAGGCTAGCAGGAAACTCTCAATCTCCCATCGCAAATGTAAAATAATGAAGAGTATACCATCTTAGAATGTGTACCTGAGAGAAGATGAGCAGAATGATAAGATGTGGGAGCCCTATCTCAACACATTTTGCAACCTGACAAGTAACATAAAAGCAACCAAAGTTATTGTTCTGGCAACATCTCACTATCAAAAACTTTGCTATCTGTGAATTTTTAACAGGAAAGCACGTACCCCAGGAAAACCCAACGCGTACAGTCCAAAGCCAACAAGAGACACCAAAGGAACAGCAGACAGCGGACTCAGGAACCTGAAAGACCGAGATCATATCTTCAATGAATAATACTCAACTAACCCTTTGAAGCACCAATGTAAATACTGAAGACTAGCATGCGATTTTTCTAAAAAGTCCTTAGAAGGTTATGAATCCAAGTTCACAAGCTTCTCAAATTTAACTGAATGTCAGAAAGTGTAGCTTAAATCAAAACTGTTCTGCTCATAAATCATTCTAGTTTACCTTACTACATTGCGCCAAAGCCCACTAAATCCAATACAGATTTGCAGGACTGAAGCAACAATAAGAGCACCTTGAATTCCTCTCATGATCCTATGAAACTTCTGCAAAACGTTCAAAGTAGTCAATCAAGTCTTGTACTGAACATAATTAGGTAAAAAAATCCGTCAAGTTTGAAATCAAAGACATTCACTAGACCAACCTCTTGAGGATCAACAATGCCACTGTAACGCCCAGCCAATACAATCGAGATTGTTGTAGGAACAAAGGTATAAGAACCCCCAATAACTGCTGGTAATCGCGTACCAAACAGTGACTGCAGAAGTGTGTTCGCACCAGCAACAAACAACAGGGTCTGAATCATCCTAGCTTTCTCCTCCTACAAATAATTACCATACAAATGAACTACAGTCAATTATCTTAGTTAGTAAGTGACACAAACTTTTGAATGGCATTAATTTTTAAATCCGAAAAGCTCAAAATTACATTTCCTCCTCCCATCTGGGGAACCAAGTAGGTTGGAATTAGCACTGTTGTCCCTAACATCACCAAGTAATGCTGAAATCCCAGTAAAATTGCCTCAGCTGTTACAATTGAAAGAACAACAGCTTAACCAACAAGAACAAAATTTCACAACCACGAAAAATCGCGATTTCTAGTAAAATTCTCATAGATTTAATCCTATAACATAAAAGGTCATAAACCCAGAAACACACAACAACAAGAGATGCATTTGATCAATAGGACCACATCTAACAAAGTAATGCAGCACCATTCACACATATAAGTCACATTCACACATAATACTGGCCAAAATTCAAAAGTTCATGGACTATTGAGTTACTTTTTATCCCTGTCACAATCAAATAAAAAAGTACCCCACAAATTATAACACCAACAACGTGAATATGCTAGAGATCTTCAACAATTGACTAACATAAACCGATCACCAATCTATTCAAACACATAAAAATACATACGAGCACGAAAAAAGCGTAAATTGCACGAGATCATTTAAGTCTAGTAGTCTACTAACATAAACCATCACCAATGGTAAAAACAAGTAAACAACAACAACAATGAGCCGTAATTCACGATTATTTGGGTCGTCTAACATGAATCGTCATAAAAAATCGCAATAATGTATAAATGTGAAGCTTATGGAGAAAGTAACTAACGCCAAGGTGGTGGACTAGTAATGCAGTAAGAAACACCAGGAAGTTGATCTTTCACAGGATGTGGTTGCTCATCTTGTTTCGGTTGCGGTGCCGCTCCTCCTCCTCCTCCACCTGCCATATCTTAGCTTCTTTCTCACGCTCTGCAAAAACAACAAAAAATTTACACTTTTTCACTCCTCTTTTTTTACTAAGTTCAACCACAAAAGCAACATCCCAGCAAAACCCACGTCTATTTTCCGCAATTCAACAAAACCCAGATGTTATATTCAACAAAAACCCACTAAAATATGTTAATGTAGCTTGTTTTTATGACATCAAAAAGACACTTTTTCAACCAAAATTCAACCACAAAATAAAAATCACAGATAAACCCACGTTTCTTTTTGGCAATTCAACAAAACCCAGATTTTACATTCAACAGAAACCCACCAAAAAAATGGAAATGTAGCTTGTTTTAGAAGGACATGAAAACACCTTTTTTTTTAACCAAAATTCAAAATCCCAGAAAAACCCACGTCTCTTCTTCACAATCCAACAAAACCCAGATGCTAAAATTTAACAGAAATAATCCAAAAAAAAAATATATGAATTGCAATGTACTGATTATAATGTAGCTTGTTTTAGACTTTTCGGACATAAAAACACTTCATTTTTGAGAGTGTGTGTACAACCTTTGTGGTGGTGTAGAAATTTTGTGTTGAGTGCACCAACAAAATAATAAGACAACAAAAACTTACGGAAAAAGTAGAGAAGGCGAGGAAGTGATGAGTACTGGTAGGGAGAAGGGGAGAACTTATAAAGCAAAAGTTAAGAAGAAGAAAAAAAAAAAGTGGGAGCAAATCAAATATACCTTGTCTGCCTCCCCAAGGAATCTTTGTCGTCTATATATTTCTCTCTACGTATACGTAATTCAATTTCCTAGCATTTCTGTGTGGTGTCTAATTATGGACTTACTAGTTACGACATGTGACCGTCTCGTGATTACTTATCATTAGTTAGAGTAAGAATGTAAAAACGTTACGGAATGTAGACGTTAGAGTTACTAGGGCGTGACATTGTTAGAAGGCTTTTGCATGAGTCTCATGTGTACGTACGTCATACAGTCATAGATTCACTAGGACGTGTAACGGTTTTGTGATTACCTATCAGACTATTTTTAGTTAGAGTAAAATGTGTGTGACGATAATGTCTCATGTGTACGTCTTATGGATTTACTAGGTCATGTGACCGTCTTGTGATTACGTATCGTTAGTTTGAGTAAAAACGTCTATTTTTGTGTTTCAAAGTTTTGGCGTCATAGTTAATTAATAGGGGTGTGACATTGTTAATTAGTAGGTTTTTGAGTATGTAGATTGTAGAGTTAGGTGTGTTGTTTGATGGTCGGTCATAGAGTTTTGGATGTAATTTTTCCGGATAGAGGCGAACATGTCTGGTTTGGTAGTTGAAAATTATTAAAAGACCGCCATTTATGTAATTGTTGATTAATTATTTTGGGAATATGTATAAGAGCATTGTATTTTTGATAGAAAAATATTTGTTGATGTGCATGTACTTGGCGATATTGCACCTCAAATGTTATATACTCGATTAAGTAGAGGTCTATCGTTTTTTGATTTATGCGTGTCATCCTTGCGCAAGGGTCATGCTGATCTTCTGTGTATCGATTCAATAGAGGTCTATCAAGATGTCGATATAATTAACCTTTTTTAGTCATTAGACCGCCATTTATATGTTTTTGATGTTGATCGATTACTTTCGGAATATGTAGGTATAATGATATTTTGATAGAGAAATGTTTGTTGATGTGCATGTAATTGATGAAAGTGTACCTCAAATGTTATACTCCGTATACTCGATTCAACACAGGTCCGGTTATGGTCTATCAAAATGTTGATAGTATTAAAATTTCTTAATCATTAGTGTTTGGATTTGAGCTTATCACGTCATTCAACATTTGGTAGTCGAGGAATAGAAGGTTTCTTGTGCAACTATTGTTCAAAATCATAGTCCGTAATTTTGTAAATTGATTCATGTCTGTACTTGTGATTGGGGACGCGTAAAGAAAAAGTTACCAGTAGTAGTGCAAAAAAATATAAAAAGGACATATTTGCCAGTTGAGCACTGTCGCCTTTACCATTTTAACACACCCCTTTGATCCTTAAGTTGTAGCATTATTGTGCAAGTTTTGGGGTTGTTTTTGGTTAATTTGGAACTTGTTCGTTGATCCAGCGGAAACGAGGAAATTTCCTCCGCTAGTCAAAAAAGAAAGAGTTGAAAAAACTTGTATCATAATAAATTATTATGATATAAATTATTATTTTCATAATTTATATCATAATAAATAATGCTTATGGACTCGTGCCATGCACGGGATTCATAAATGTTTATATGAAGTAGTACCAATAGTGCTCTCTCATTCTCGGAGTATGTGACATTTTCCGTTTTTGAGGTGGGTTTTATTTCAATGAGTCTAAGCTGATCTGATTTGTATTTGTTTAAAATTCGATTGAATTTTCAAGGAATTAGTATAAATAATGGACCAAATTCATTGAACGTTATTTGAGCAAGTGTGAATTTGTGATCTGATTTAAATGACTCTGGTATGATTTTATCTGATTTGAATGATTCTAAACTAATCCATGTCCATGTTTGAAACGTTTCTACTTTTTATTCATTTTATCTAAGGTAGAAATATATATAGATTATATACCGTAATACCGTAAAAACTCTCATATAAGATTTTGCGATAAACAATTGTTTTTACTAATAAATAAAATATGTCCAATACAAACAATTTAGGCATAAGTGTCAAACTTTAACATTGGCGTGATTATCCTAAATCAGAAATTCTCATAACCTTATTTTTAAGTTAAAAAAACTCTTAATTTGGTGAATCTTCTTGTGAGATGACATTTGGTGAATCTTCTTGCACGGGAGATGGCATTTGGTGAATCTTCTTGCACGGGAGATGGCATTTTCATACGTTTGGGTATGCGCAAGTCTAGGGCAATGTATTTATGAGATGTGATAGCTGATGTCAAACTTCGTGCATTATATATATGGGATGCTTAGTGTTTTCGTTATCTGTCATATAAAAATATCTTTCCGAAATCAATAGATTGGTAATGTCATCTCCAAATCAATATATTTTTACTCATTTTTAGACGCAGAAATCTTAGTCCAGTAGAGCAAGGGAGCAATATATTTACCGTATGTTTGTACGCCATATTCTGACCATCCGTTTGTAAGCCATTGAGTATATCATTCCGAAATTATTAGATTGGAAATGTCATTTCCAAATCAATATGTCTCTCCAAAAGAACGTTTGTCTGGATTCTATGTCATTTTCTTTTTTATAGTTTTCGAATAATCAAAAATTTCGCCCATATATTATGTGAATCAGCAGATTTTGTGAAAAATTTCGGCTAGCTTTCTTTTACCTTAATTATTAGTGATCATGAGATTCTTTGATATATTATCTAGAATAAAAAAGATTCGATAATTTATAATAGGAACTATTATAATTTCGGCCATATCTCTTGCCAAAATTTTCGACCACAATTTTCCGTAATTATGCTAGATGACCCTTTTTATAGTATGCTACATAAAAATATGCATGAAGTAATGGTTAGCACACCCAGGGGCGTAGCCAGGGGGGTGCACGGGGGGCACGTGACCCCCAATTCTCTCTGAAATATATCAGTGTATATGGTATTTATGTCCCCAACATGCATATAAATTGTAATAGACTAGTGGAATTTGGTCCATTTTTTATCGCAAACTACCTGAGTTCGAGCCTGGTGACTGTCACTTTGGCTCTTTTATTTTTATTTTTGTTAAAAGACTCTCGAATATGCAACTCATGTTTGGTTCATAATTTTGTGCCCCCCTTTCTCTCAATCCTGGCTTCGCCACTGAGCACACCGGTAATATGATGAATAAGTAAGTGAGAGGTCAAAGGTTCCAATCCTGATAGACACATTTTTGAACTCATCTTAAACTAACGGAATATTCCATTCATCTACATTCATTTAGACTGCTTCTTCTTTTTATAGTATGAGTTGTAAAAATATGCATGAAGTAACAGTTAGCACACTGGTAATGTGATTAAAAATTAAGTGAGAGGTCAACAGTTCAAATCCTGATAGACACATTTTTGGTTGATCTACCAGTGAGCATATTGACGTGTTAAATGGTTGCTGACATGGCGCTGACATGTCGATTGTTTATCAAACTCGTGCCACATCAGCTTTATGGCATGACTTTATTAAAGATATAGATTACGGATGTCGGGGGATAAAATCTTCAATAATTTTAGAGCCAACATAATTCTAAAAAACGGCAACCAATCTTGAGCCGGATATTATTTCAAAAAAAAAAAAAAAAAACCTTCAGTTGGCCGATACCGGCTGGTATACCCTACTCCCGAGAGTAGGTAGTCCTGCACTGCCACGTCACGGTTTTTCGCCAAGTAACGGTTTTTTGAGAAAACCCGAAAATTAAAAAAAAAAAAAAAAAACCTAAACCGCTTTATTTCGAAAAAAAACAACCCATATCTATTTACCTACCTCTAACCTCCGCCCCGCGCAACCACTCCCAGACGCCGGGGTCGTGACACATCCAACCAGCAACGATCGTAGCCGGCGATACAATAGCTCTGAGGGTCGGCAACATCACTCCGACCGTCACTTTTTCCCCCTGCGGTGGTCTGACGAAAGTCGATTTGGTGTGAAGAGCTTGGGATCGGGGGTTAGAGTGGGGAGGAGAAGGAGGAGAGAGAGGAAATGATGAAGATAAGGGGAATGGAAATGGAAGTCAAAACGTGGGACGACTAAAGGAGAGAGAAATGAGAAATAGATGGCAGTAAAAAATGAGGCATAGAGTTGTTTTGATTTTGTTATTATTATTATTATTATTATTATTATTATTATACCAATTATAATATTAGTTATTATTATTACTTTACTTTTTCTTTATTTGTACGTACAATATACAAGTGACATGCTAATTGCGTAATCCTGAAGTACATTATTTTGACGGTAAAGTACACAATCAATATGTTAGATTACATACTTAATACGGTATGTAAAATGAAATTATGGATAAGTTAAAGTACATGACTTTTACCTTTGAAATGTATAACTATGTTAAGGTACATAAATTATATGTTAAAGTACATAAATTATACGTTAAAGTACATAAATTATACTTTAAGTTACGTTAAAGTACATAACTTAAAGTCTAAAGTTTGATGAGATTTAGAAGTGTTTACGGTAAAGTACATAATTTAGACCTAAACAATTATGAGCTAAAATACATGTACATACTCGTATTACATTTACTAGTATAATACCCGTGCTATGCACGGAAATGTGTAGCCAAAAGTTTTAATATCGTAATGTGCGGCAACACGTCTAGCTTAACTTTGTCTTGGTAAAACAAATTTATATTGTTGGCGTTCGAAACGTAGTTATATACCCGAATCTATTTCCCGACTCAATATATCAAGGACTTCTTTTAAAAAAAAAAAAAAAACTGAATAGTTTAGTTATCATGTATACGTACGACTTTAATTTGCACTTGATAAAATGCAATCTCATCAAAGTGTGTGTGCGTGAATGTATCTCTAAGTATGAATATTAGTAAGGGAACATTTGTATTATGGCAAATTTATTTATCAACTCAAAATTTCAGTGACTTTGCAATCCCATGACTTAGAAATAGAGATGAAATTTGCATTAGAAGATTACACAAATAAATAAGAACACAAAAATAAAAGAATAGTGACCTTTAGTTACCTCTATTTGAGCGAGTCTTTAGTCATTGAAATGGTTAATCACTACATCAGTGAGTAAGAGGACAAAATTTGATTGTAAAGTAGATAAAGAAGAGCAAAATTTTGGGATATACTCCGTATATATTGGTTGAAATGGTCTCATAAATTTAGCGTAGAAAATTATTAGGAACATATTAAAGTTGTTTTTTTTTTGTTAATAGAAGGTCCTAGCTATTAACTGTTTTTTCATTATTAACTCAGAGTTGTTAGAATTTACAGCAAATTAGTAGGAACAAAATTATTAAAAACCATGTTATTAGGAACAAACATTTTAGAGGGAAAATGTGTAGCCATTGGATGTCACGTGTCCTAGTGGCTTCTGTTTTAGTAGAACTAGATAGATGAAACTCAGTAGCCAATTCATTGCATGGTGCAAAAAAAAAAAAAAAAAAAAAAAAAAAGACGACTAATCGCTGCGATACAAATCATATTCTTTCTCAAACAAATAATTTTAACTAACTCTGATCTAACGCAAAGAAAATTTTCAAAATCATTATGTCGTCCGATCCTCGACCCACGTTCAATCTTGATGAAGACACCCTACCCAAGACCGAGACCACATCTCCTATATTACTACCACCCCCTTCTGACGAAGGACGTGGTAGACGGTGGACTGAAGATCGCGGGGAGGAATTGGAGTACTACAACCCAAGGCTTGAAGTTTTAAAGGGGAAGATGAGTTTTCTTCGTGAGCGTATAGCGTATCATGAAAATGTCATTTCTTTCATCCGTAAGGTGAAAATCGACTTTGGGGACAAGTCCATTGAAGAGTCGAGCGAGGATTTTGATGGGGTTGATTAGCTTTAAGTTTATCATGTTGAAAGATGAAAGTGGTACTTTTGATGCCGGTTTGATTTTATCAATATCGCATAATCCTTTATCAATTATTGGTCGATGATTGCTAGAAATAAAATTTCAATGGTTCTATTTAACAATCAAAGTGTTTTGATTACATTCAAACCATGTACCCTACAGACGACCACTTGCCAAAGCGAAAAAGCGAAAATATAATTACTTGACAGTATTGAAACTGGACAAGACCGAAAACTAATTACGTTGTCACACTATAATTTCAATTTACAATCTATTTTATCAATAACAAAAAATAAATATCAACAGTAATCCAACGTCACATTGACGTTTTTTTAAGTGTGTCAAAGATGGTATACAACTCAAACATCTAAATGGCTACAGTCCTTAGGCAGAACGCAATGTGCATTGACACATTAACAATTCGCACGTCCTCTAAATGGATATCTATGTGTTATCAATCAAGGATAAACCGACTACAGTACAGTATATGGACCATAGTAATTAGTAAATTTACCAGAGGAAGAAGCAGTTTCCTTGGCCGGGAGTTCATGGAGCTCACGGTATCTTCTGGGTACGAAGTACAAAAACATTACAAAACCATAAATTATCGCCAGCGGAGCAATAACTACCCGTAACGGGTCAATCACCAATGAATGTAAACAAAGCATGGCCATATTGGCTATAAAGCTAGATAAAGCTTGTGTGAAATGTGATGTTGTCGATTGAAAGGTGCGTTTGTAGCTCGAGGGAATTCACAAAAACGTGAAGAAGGAGTATAGAAATCACACCACCAACATATTCAATTTCTTTGTAGTAGGGGGGCCCCTACGCCGCCAGGCAGAGGGCGGCCCACCCTAAACAATAACCCACAGTGATTAGGAGGTGTTTCCAGGCGAGTTTTTGGGTGCCCACTGTTGTAAAAAATTTCTCAATGGCCACGTAAAGAAGCATCCATACTCTGGCCCAAGAGAAATTGACTGGCATTGAAAAGTTGGGAAGATTTCTAATTAGTTTATGAGTTGGGAAGCTTTCTAATCTATCTATCCATCTACAATAATGCTAGAAGTCTATATGTAGACAAAGAAAAATGTGTCTACACCTTTATTGTTTTATTTTTTCCGAGTTAGAGAAACACCATTATTTATGACACTATTACATTTATATACAAGAATATCTCAGAAATTCTGATCGAGTTAATTAACTAGATAACATTTACTAAATCTGATAGAATAAAAATGGCGATAGTGGTTTATAAGCCCCATATGTTTGCCTCTACGTGGAATGTAGCCCCACAAGTATTGAAAGGAGCAATTGATCCCCACAAGTTTTATAATTGGTGAAATTGAACCCCTTCCTAATTTATCGCGAGATATTCAATATCTCTCCAATATCTCACCTACAAAATTAATATTATTAAAAATATTATTTATGTTAAAATCAAAAATAAAAAAAATTACATTTTTCACGGCTCAATCTCACTGCTCCTATTACTACGAAAAAAAAAAACTTTAAGAAAAAAATTGTGTTCACATTAATGGTGATGAACGCATCACTGGTCCCTGAATCTTTTTTTTTTTTTTTTTTTGCTTGGAGTGTTTTTTTCCTCCTTCAAATGGATTTTTATTATAAATTTCCATGTGATAAGATTTTATTTTGATAATATCATTTTTTTTCTTTCTAATTTTATGATATTAGATTTGAAGGTTGTATTTTGGGGAGATATTGAATATTTCATGATAAATTGAGGATATGCTTAATTTCACCAATTATGAAACTTGTGGGGGTTAATTGCTCCTTTCAATACTTGTGGGGCTACATTTCACGTAGATGCAAACATATGAGGGTCATAAACCACTTTCGCCGAATAAAACTTACTCCCTCCTCAAAATATATGACTTTCTCACATTTTGAGGTGTGATGTTTAAATGTAAATATAGTTTAAACGACAACGCGAAATATTATAAAACCATAAGATTATTATGAAACCTTATTTCAATTCGAATCTAACAAGTATAACTTTGCCCATATAAATCCTATTAGTTTTTTGTTAAACCGAAAGTCAATCCCCACCTCAAAAACAGAAAACGTCATATATTTTGACAAGGAGAGAGTAAAACAAAATCGATAGCTAACTTTATATTTACATGATGCGCATGTAACGAGAGGTTTATACGGGATTGATTACTTCATTGTCAAACGATGTTATGATTTTGGGTACGATGTTAAGTAAATTAGCCTGATATGAATGTCGAACTATATCTTTCCAAAAAAAAAAAAAAAAAACAGCTAGAGTTTAGATCGTCATCTATAGTAGGAGACCTCATGATATGAATATCTCAACTGCTTAATTTCAATGTTATTTTGTGGGAGGTTAAATTAGTTGTAACATACGGAGTACTGTACTTGCATTCAAGAAATTAAAGTGTTTATATTTCAAAAGAAAACTGGTCTTATTTGAAATCATTGTTCATTGTTCATTATCTGTAAATATTTGTTTAACTGCTAACGTATAAATTATTTATTTATTTTTTGGTACAAAGGAGCAACTAATGTTGCGGGAGTGGGGGGTATGAGGATTTGAACCCGGGACATCTCTCAGTCAGGTTGAGTTCCTAACCACTAGGTCAACCTTGATCCTCGCTAACGTATAAATTATTTCATTTAAAATGTTTGTGTGTCAAATTTATAATGTAAATAGCATATAAGTTTTAAAATTCAACCGTGCAACGCACAATATTTTCAATAAGGTAAAGATATTATAAGGTTATACATTTTTTGACATTAAGTAAAGATAATCTTAGCAACTTGAAAAATTTTAAGTTTAGGTAATGAGAATAATAAGACTATATTTACAAGTTTGTATGGTTAACTTTAAGTTCTGGTATGCATTCGCCTTGCTACCTAAGTAAATATTTTTATGGAAACCATAATATATAACTAATCGATCTTGCTTAATAAGGAATAAGATATGTTAGTATTAGAATGTTTAGATAACTTGTGGTATACTCCCATAAGTTTTTGACATCAAACAAGTTACGTTAAAAGTTAGCCTTGCTAAATTGGTATCAATATCATGATATATTTTCCATAATATAGAGTAAGACAAGACTTGGTTACGTTCTATCAATAGTCACTAAGAATCCAAGATTGCCCATCTTTTATCTCCTCTTTGATCTTATTCAATTCATGCAGATCATCAAAGGTTTACACTTTTCGTGCATACGAAATGCGACTTTATTGTGATTTCGTGCTCAAAATTAGTTAATCTTTTGGTTTTTGATATGAATTCATACGTCCAACAATTCTATTCGTGTTCAAGATATCGTCCATCGATGTTCTACCTCTCCACATCAAATATTAGTTGTCCAGTCAATGTACTAGAGTGGACCACGTAATACCTACGGGAGAGCATAAATCTCGTATTAGAGTTTTTCACGAATATAAACATTGTATTAGAGTTCCCAAATTTTGTAATACTACTACTCCAAAAGTTATTGTATGCCGTGAAAGTGAAACTACATTCTCATACCCATATGCAATTTTATTTCCACAAAATTTCTGGATAAGTTCTACCCAAAGAAAGTATGAGAAAAGACTTGGGATGGGGAAAAAGAGGCGCAAACCGAACATGGGCTGGAAATTCCGGCATTCTTCAGTCATGTAAGCATCAGCAGCGTCTGGACCAGAATCACGATTCCTCGATCAATAGTAATTCTGTCTCAGTGACAAGGCCCTCACACTTTTCCTTTCAAATTTTTAAGCTACGACAGAAGAGCAAGTGACCAGTAAATAAAGAAGCAGGAATAGATTTAAGTTAAATAACTGTAATGCATTGAGGAAGAGCTCAAGTTCATCTTACCACTTTCCTCACACGCTCATTTGCTGCTGGAGTACCACCAGTAACAGATTCCGGAAGATAGGGATTACTGACTCTTACTTGGTCCATCACGACTATGACAGTCTTATCCCAACGAACAGGAAGCCTGCATATGCAACTATGAATCTCAGGATCTCATGATGTACAGAATCCACTGATGAAACATTGATTCATAGGTCCATGCAGTAATTTGTTAATAGAAAAACAAGCCACTTTAGTCATGGAAATTGACTACAATCATGCATGTTACACCAGCTTTACTTACTACCCGCCCCCGAAACAACCCTCCCCCCCAAGGCGTACGAAGAAACAAAACAGTGGAAATGTTCCCATAGCAATTGCCAACTGAAAGCGCAGCACCCAAAATCATCTTATTGAAATTTAATATCAGAATATTCAGAAGCACTCTACATTCGTATAGTTGAGATATTGCACTTGGCCAAAGCATGAGCCCTCGCCAAAAACAGTAGACCAACTGACCAAATGCCCAATCATTATAGAACCTAAGCACCCAAATTATAACAGGAAGCAGATACTGTCAGTACCTCTGAATCTCTATGAAAGACTTGTAATATCTTTAGCATACCAACTAACTTAACCCATTAAATAATCCAACATTTTGGAAATCAACAGGAGATGTGACAGAATCAATAGTAGTATAGGGTAACCATTAGTAGTCAGGAGCCTACTAAAAGATAGGGAGTACTAAAACTACAACAATGGCCAACTGTCTCGATGCCTAAAATTTGAACACTCGTCAATTGTCTGAAGTAGAGGTGGGCACTGGGGCTTAACATTGTGCAAACAACTTGTGCCAAAAATGGATCAATGAAGATGACTACTCTCCTCAAGTTTTCAGGTACAAAAGAGCAAGGGACACAAGAGGATACAGACGACAAGACCATCACCACAAAAAGTCAATGGCACATTTAGAGTCTGAGATTATTTAAACAAGAGAGATTCTCTCTATTAGCCTATGAGTCCATCTCTGAATGACTTGACGCAACAAACTGCATCTGGGGCCTCAGAGATGGCACACTTCAATTGAGGAGTTGGTTGCCCATCACTAAGGTTGAACATAAAAAATGAAGACGAAATCAGACTGAAATTATAGCAACTGCATTCACATGAATGTTACCATATTAGAGCTAACGACAGAGATAGAACTACCAACAAAAACAGCAATAACAATCCTAAGTCTCAGACGATAAGATGCCACCATATCAAATTTTCTATCAATGTCATTATCATCGTCAATTCGTCATCATTCCTCAGGGGAAATCAATCTCTATCCTCAAACTAGCTTTAGAGACTACAGGCCATCAAGTCCCAGAGATCCATGTTAGAAAACTTCAAATATCCACAGCTCATATCACACACATGTTTCACACTGCCGCAATAAGAAATTTGGTTTTCAAACTAGATAAGCTAGCTAAGTGGCAGGGTTCTGGATCCATAGTTCTAAGCAAAGAATGTTAGTAACACCAAAAAAGTATATCAAAAATCTGTAATAAACTGGCCAAGCCAACCATACCCAGGGGCAATTAAGTCAGACCACTCATTACTTCCTTGCTAGGGGTATACAACAATAGCAAAGCTATAAGTAGGCAGCACTGAGGACTCGGAAATCATATCATTAATCAGTGTACAATTTTATTGCAATAGGGAGTCCGAGGCCACCCAAAGATACTCGCCTAATTTCTATTGTATTTGAAGGTATTATGTCAATTTATGGCAAAATTACCATGTATTCTACAATGTTCGGCCAATTGTGTCTACTCTCAGAAACCTTTTTAGTTCATCACAAAACCATGTTCCTGTAAGGCTGTAATCCATGGTACAATACTTCCAACTTTTAAAGTTTATCACACAGAGATTGGCTGAAAGTCAAATAAGCTAATTCGAAAACACCTAGGAAACTCAATCCTGGCCATTTAAAAAAAAAAAAAAAAAAAAAAAAGTCATCCTGAGTTCCTGACTGTAAGCTAGTGTTATATTTCATTTGCAAGGACAGCATCAACCAACTTCTCACCCAGGCATATCTACCTACTTCGTAACTTGTCATAGCACACAATTAATTAGCCATCACTTTATCCCGCAGTTTGTCATATATCGTGTCTTAGAGCATAAATTTGATTTGTATTAGTAGTCATACCTGCTGGTAAGGTAGTGTTTTCATTTGGATTTGTGGTGTTGAATTGTTATATTGTCATATGTAAGGCCATATTACAGATATTGCAGTGGATTGTTCTCTTGAGCATATGAGGCTGTTCAAGAGTTTCCTTCAATTTACAAGCGTTTTTTAAGTTCTTCTCTCGATCAAAAGTTGAAACTGGCATACCATTCTCCAACTAAAAATGTAGAGTTAGATCAAGCAGATGGGTGTATAGACTATAGTAAACATCACTAATTAGCCATCAGTTTGAAGCCGTTCATGATCAATGTATCATTTATTCATGTCTACAGATTTAACTCCCATATGAGTTTCCTAACTTAGAACTTATTTCCTTCAGATTGAATTACAGTCAATGAAGTCTTGGAATTCTTAGACCAGCTATGCTTATATGTTAAACTAACTAGCACAAGCCTCACCATGGCATAGACAGTAAACTATGAGTTTCAATACATATTTTCACATTTGAACTTCGACTTTCTGCCCCAGTTCAGACAACATATATAACAGAAGTCTGATCTTGAGCAGAATATCAGGGATTCAGAGACAAGCATTTAACAGCACAGATACTACACAGAAGAAATAGAGAGCTACATAGACATCCAACACAGGCCATAGAGAAGATACGCAACTTTTTTCTTATCAGAAGAAATTAAGAATCTCACGCACTCATTTCAATGTGATCAACAAATCGACCTCATAACTACGCCTGCTGCAAGCACAAAAGCTCAAGACTCTGACAAACCCAAGTTCCTATAAAATGCATCTCGCAACTGAGCAGAAGCATATGATTCCTCCTACACACAAGTATTTCAATTCTACCACAGGAGTCAGGTTATGCAAATTTGCACAAACCAATTGGCATATGGTCAGTCTTCCTTTCGCACTACCTTCCTAACACAGCAACTCAACTCAAGGTGATAATTACAGCTCTTCCGGGCAAATACAACCGCACCAAGCATCCACCTTTTACTCAATACCAGCTAGGACGAGACTAATACAACTAATACAAGTCCAAGGGGAAGATAACTTAGAAAAAGAGACTCCATTGGCATTAATAATTCATGTAAATCCACTCAAGTGCACCTCCAAGTACCACAACATCAAAATCCCACATCAAGAATGCCATCAACATTCGCAAAGGCTTCCTACATCTAGAGCTCCCCAAACCCGGCTTTGCGAAAATCCTCGCTAGGTACTACTAACTAGTATAGGGCATCAAAATTAAGAAACCAACCTAGCTAAAACATAATAACTTAACCAACATAGGGCATCAAAATTAAGAAATTAACAACCTAGCTAAAAAGAGAGATGAAATTGCACATTACGTTTTCGACAAAGCATCAAAAATGCACTGAGCATCAGTTGTCACACCCACACCAATCCTCTCTGCGTCCATCTCAGCTTGCCTGAAAAACCACATCAAAACCCACCAAATTAAACCATCTTAAAACTCAAAAACACCCCTAAAATCAACCAAAAATCAACAAATAAACAAAGAAATTAATTAACATCAACCTAATAGCAGATTCCTCTCTAGCTTGAAGAGAGTTAAGATCAAGAACACAATTTTTAACATCAAGGGGATCTTCAGCATGGCGCAAAAACGTGAATTCCCTAATGAAATTAGCCTTCAATAGCCTTATATTTCTCCTTGGTCCAGATTGCAAACCCTCTTGTAAAAAACTTCAAAGTTAAGGAACCCATAAAATCATTAATCAGCAAAACAAAATTTGGGAAGAAAATATAGAAAGATTTCAACTTTGAAATAATTAGCAAAAAAAAAAGGATATGAAGGACGAGGATGTTGGAGGGTCGATCAAAGGTGATAACTTGTGCTTCAAAATCTTCGCCAAGTGTTGTCTTGATTTGAAGTACGCAACCAATTGTGAAGTCTTCACTGTTTCCGTCCCCCATTGTTGCTGACATCTTCTTCTATTACTCTCCAACTTCACCTCTCTCCTCTCTCTCCTCTCTCCTCTCTCCTCTCTCTTTCTTCTAATCTTCTTCGTTAAGCTTCTTTGTCTTCTTAATTAATTGCACAGTGTTTTAAGTGGGACAAGTAGGAATCGATACAATTCGATTGATTTTTCGACCCGGTTAATGAAATTTGGACTTGGGACTCCGTAAAGCGAGTCGAACTGTGCTCGGGTTCGACTCGAGTCTATTAGCGAGGGTTCGAGTTTGGCTTTAGTCGTGGACTCGTGGCATTCTATTTAGCAATGTCGTATCCGGGTTTTCGACACACCCATATGCATTCAAGTACGTTATTCCCATTTAGTCTGTTATGATATAATTCGTTTGATTTAGACCGATCTAAATTGAACTCTTTCTTTTTTCAGTCGAATTATATTAGGTGTAGTGAGATAAATATTCGAAGATCAAAATTTGTACGTTTACCCAACTATTATAGTTGGGCTAACAAGATGAATTTCATTTCGACTTAATAATCTTCCCAATTTGTTAATTCTACTAATTCATTCGGATTCGTTAATTTAAAGGATTAATGGAACTAAATTTGTAATATAAAATTCCCTCAAAAAAAAATTGTAATATAAAATTCCCCATCAACTCCTTGTAATTTATTATTGATTTCTCGTGTTATCAATATAATAACCATATAAAAAAAAAAAAAAAAAAAAAATTGGGATCTTGGTTTAGCTAGGCAACGGTCATCCTGGCTCGATCGATCGGGCCTATAGTTCTATCTCAAGCCGGGTAATCATGGGCTCAGCCCATGTTTTTATCTCCCTTAAAAGTCCACATGGAAAGCCGGAGAGGTAAAGTCTCATGGTGTACTTAGCAGATGGATTGGTTCACAAGAATCCAAAATTCAATCCAGTACTGATTTCAATTTTGGATTGGATTATGGATCAGTGGCGAATCTAAAAAAAAAATATTTTTGGGGTCGTAATATATTTTTACGGTGTCTTCTGTTAATGAAAATTTTCACGAATTTTAGCCTAAAAAATTGTGATCCTGAAAGTTATTTCGGGTGTCCGTGGACCCCATACCAATGGGCATGCATCCACCTCTGATTATGATCCTTTGTATTGGTTTCGAATCGATGTTTTGATTGAACCGATGAATATCCAATAATCCAATCCAAATTCAAATTAACTAAAATCAATTTAATTAAAATATTTTGACCGACGTCTTAAACATACTGGTATTTGACTTAACCTTCCATAAACAATGACCGTTATATGGAACAAATGACTCAATCGACCTTAACAATAGCTGACCCCAAAACCAATGCGGTCCACCCAATGAACATTACCATTCATAAATTTCATTAGTAGCAACTAGCAAGAACTTGGAGTCTAGTATCTAACATTTCCATTCTATGATCATTGTTCAATATATTTATAGTGTGAGTAATAGGAAATACGGAAGGTGACGATATTACGAGATAATATCGAGAGATATTATGGAGTAATATGGTCAGCAATATATTACCATATACGAAGTTATGATAATATAGTATATATCGTGAATATCGTAAATATTGTGAATATGTACGAATTACATTTATGGTAGGTTGTATTTAGGAAAGATGTATTACTTGTAGGTTAAGACGGTGAATTGTAGCTACTATATATACGTTGTAATATTGATGAAATCAATGAGAGACAACTGAGAAACATGTACGGTTGAGAAACCAGATATTGAGAAACTTGTACACGAGAAACCAGAGACGACTGAGAAACGTTTCGAATGAATTCCGCTGCGTGTGTTTCTCTCCATGAACTAGTTTCATGGTATCGACCGACCCGAATGCCTAACAGTGAGATTTTGGAATCGTGTATTTACCATAAGCTATGGCTTCAACTACTAGTGGGTTTTTTAAAGTAATGGCTTCTCTCAATGTTCTAGATAATGGCAGTCCTATCACTACTATAGTACTATGTGATCAAAATCACTAAAAGACAGGAATTTTTATACTAACTTATTTTGTCATTTCGCAAATGATGGTCTAATTCTTTACATTATAATTGATTGAGCAAGTTCAGTGGTACGCAGCTTACTCACGTTATGCTTATACCATCCACATTATCATAAATTATAAATTATACTATATGATTGAAAATAATTTAACAAAATTGCATGATTTCGGGTCAAATGATGCCGTCGGTGGAGCTCCGAGTGGGAAGACATGTTCACATAATCACATGGAAAAAATACCTAATCAAGTCAGCATCTGGCACTTGGCTTTCGTACAAGTTTACTGAGGTTTGAGTTGACATTTTCTGTTACACTTGTAGTACAGTGACTCATCTAATCTCAAAAATTAAGCCACTCACGTAGAAAAATCTGATGCCACAAACAGGAAAACACTTTAGAACGTTGTACAGAAAATGATAGGTCCGATCTATTTTCAAACCATTTAACATTTATAAATACAAATTCGTCTATATCAAAATTGTCGTGAGTCGTGAGTTACTAGGAACTTACGAAGATACCATAAAAAATGAAAGAGAATTTGTATCGAAAAACGAGTTTGCGGTCATTCAATTCATTCATAGAAATGTCCGTGTGTGAGAAAAAAAAATTATTGTCAAAGTAACATACAAGGAAACGGAATTGTGGCCATTCATACAGGAGATACTAGAGAACTCATGTCAAAAAATAATGTAAAAGTTGAAAATTTAGGATTTAAGAGTTGATATCTTTTCTTTACTTCTGCCAAAAAAAAAAAAAAAAGTTGATATCTACTCATTGGAGAAAAACAACAAACATATGTGAAATAAATGTATTAAACGAGTACACCATATGGTATTGCCAAATTTTCACTTGACAACGTAGTATGTTTTAACTTTTAAGATATGTTGTCACTTGATCGACTTATATGCCGATTTATGGAGTACATTTTTTTTATGAACAATTTGTTTTTCTCTAAAATCAAATGCATTAATCATTCAGATGTTGAATCTATTAAAGTAGAAGTTTAGTGTCAATTCAACATTTCCAAGGATGGTAATAAAACATACTACAAGGAAGAAAATCAACCGGCAATTAGTACCTACTAACCCTCTTAATTATTGGGTTACTCTTTACTTTGACTAAGTGTACCAAAAAAAAACCTTTTCTTTTTTCTCTTCTCCATTTGCCAACTCAATAAAAATAAAATAAAACAAATTATGAATGAAAAATTACTATTCTAAGAAAAGAAAAGAAAAAAAAAAGAATAAAAAAACAAATGCAACAATAATTGGGTTATTTCAGTACAATAAAAAGAAGAGAAGTGTGTGCCAACAAAGCGTAAGAAACACACCCAGAAAATAAACTCAGGAAGAACACAAAAAATGAGTGCAACAAATCCTTGGAAAACCAAACAATATTCACATTATTATTATTTCACCAAGAATCAATGGTTTTCAATGGTTTTTTATGCCATTATTTCTTTAGCTCTTCTTGTTTGTTATTTTACCCCATCTTCTCTCCCTAAATCTACACATTTTGATCAGTTATCAAATGTTTCTTTAATCTCCATAATTTCTTCTTCATCATCATTATCACCACCACCATTACCCAGTAGTCAAGGTAAAATCTTTACTCTATTTTCACTGTTTTTTTTACAAGATTAGTTGTTCTATGTTTTTTTTTTTCCGTTTTTTCTTGGGTGAAAATTTGATGCTTATGTTTGTAGCATAAAAAAGGTGTAAAATTAAGTGTGTTTCATGCATGTGTGTGTGTGTGAACAACGACATGACGACATAACATGTTACTCTTGGACCGTCATTGTAACGCTTATTAGTAACTCATTTTTATCCTCGTCGTATAGAAATTCAACGATTTTAAACCTCGTGGATATGTCTAACTAGTTCAACTAGTAAAATTGTCGCACCGTCAAATTAACACTAGGCCAGTGACAAAGTGGCTTGTGTTAATTAGTTGTTTCTTGCTCTATTTACTCTGTACGTTTATCGCATTTGATCTTTGATTGTATGTTTGTAACTAGTATGTCACTAAGAAGGAATGATTAATTACCAGTTTGTTGGTAATACACATGCTTAATATTTACAATATGGACTTGATTTCTTGATTTATGACCAAATTATGGTAAAAATCAACTAATAAGGTAGTTCGTGGTACCAAAAGATGGTGTAATCCTAGTCCAGAGGGTGCAAATTGATTTCGAAAGCTTGTTGTAGACGTTACATTTTCGGTCTTTGGCTTACAATTCGTATGATCATGTCACAATTGTTACTTTAGTAATTAAAGATTGACATCATTACTTGTTGATTTGTTTTTGTTCTGAATAGAAAAGGAAAGTGAGGATGAGGTTGTACAATCTTTAGCATTACCTCCAAAAGGTAAGATCTTGCTTACTTTCTTTGTGCTTTGATGTGGTGAACATTGAACAATGCGTAGATAGTAGCTTGTACAAGAAGGGAAGTGACGCGTGTGTGTGCTGGTTAAATGTGTCTGTGATTTGAGCAGAAAACAGCATTGAAAATGAACTTGTACAAGAAGCTATTGTGAATGAAATCCCACAAACCTGCGACTACACGAATGGTGAGTGGATCAAAGACAGTAGAGGGCCTTTGTACAATGGTTCGAGTTGTGGAACAATTAAGGATGGGCAGAATTGTATGAGCCATGGGAGGCCTGACACTGATTACCTCTACTGGAGGTGGAGGCCGAGGCAATGCAATCTCTCGAGGTTTGATCCTGAATCGTTCTTAGAAATTCTCCGAGGAAAACACATTGCTTTCGTTGGAGATTCATTGGCAAGGAACCAACTCGAGTCATTGTTATGTATGTTGGCCTCTATTTCTGCTCCTAATCTTGTGTACTCGAGTGGGGATGACAAAAAGTTTAGGAGATGGCATTTCTCGTCTCATAATGTGATTGTTTCTGTGTATTGGTCGCCATTTCTTGTCAAAGGAGATGAGAAAGCAGATGAGAATGATTATAACAGGTTGCACTTAGATTCTGTTAATGAGAAGTGGGCTGCTGATTTGGATTCAATTGATATGGTGGTGTTGTCAGTCGGCCATTGGTACTTACTTCGCGCCATGTATCTTGATGGAGGTACAAAACTTGGGTGTCATTCTGTGGAAAACTGTACCGAGATTGGATTTTATGATGTCTTTGGTAAAGCTTTCAACACAACCCTGAAGGCTATAATTCAGAGGAAAGGCTTGAAGAGTAATGGCATAGATGTTCTTGTGACTACATTTTCGCCTCACCATTTTGAAGGTGATTGGGATAAGTTTGGTGCTTGTCCTAAGAAAACGCCTTACAGTGAAGAGGAGAAGGAAATTGAAGGAATGAACGATAATCTGAGGCGAATAGCAGTAGAAGAAGCGGAAAAGGCCAGGGCTATGTTGAATGCTGATCATACTAGCATGCCTAATGTTAGGGTAGCGGCATTAGATGTGACCAAATTGTCATTGCTGAGGCCTGATGGTCACCCTGGCCCTTACATGTATCCTTTTCCTTTCGCTGATGGGATTAAGGAACGTGTCCATAACGATTGTGTGCACTGGTGCCTGCCAGGACCGATAGATACTTGGAACGAGATCATGTTAGATATTATCAAGAGATGGCACACATCATAATTTGTCTAGAGTTGGAAGGCGTTTGGGAATTGGGATGTCATATGGCTCAATGAATGCAGCTTTCTGTCACTGACTGTGCACAGTTTTGATACCTGTAGTATTTTCTCAACCGGAGTGGAAGAGAAATTTAGACGATAAACACAGCATCATTGTCCCGTAAATGCAGTATAGTTCTTTGCTGTAATCTGTAATGTTCAACCTGAATTTTGGTGCTCATCAGGCAAGAACATATTGACAGGATGCTGGCAGGTTGGAGTTTGGTGTAAGAAACTTTTGTAGTTTCCTAAAGATCTTGGTTGAGACGTTCTTGTAGCTATCGGCTTATAGGGCTATACCGTATTTTGTGCTACAGATCCCTGATATGGAAGAGGATGCAAAGCTACTGCTGCTGCTGCTACTAACAATTCTTATCTTTCATACAGTTGCAAAGTTCTTGTGAAAGTTCAGCTCAGTGCACAGCAGTAGAACCGGCTGCTAGACTGAAACTTGTTGGCAGAGTTGTATAATAGGACGCATTATTGAAATTTTATGTATGTTGCAAATTGTAATTCGCAAATGAAGAATTCATAAACTGTTCTGTTCACATTTATATTCCTTCTCATGATATGAGTGACCAAGTTTTCTGGGGATTTTCAATCGACGGATCATTTTCGACCAACCCCCGACTTGTCTCTTAGACTAAAATCGGACAAAATGTTGCTTCATTGGATTTGGAAATATGATGTCTCAAATAAGATTAAAAACTTCATTTGGAGAGCTTGTTCGGACAGTCTCCCGTCTCGAGATAGACTAATGCGAAGTCATGTGTCAGCCCAGCTCATTGTGCGTTCCGTGACTACCATTTGGAAGACTCTTACCATTTATTCTTTTCCTACCCATTTATCATAGACGTTGCAATTTTTTTATTGTATAAATTGCTTCAAATTCAGAGTAGTAATAATAACAATAATACTATAAATCGTTTGTTTAGCCACAATCTAGAACTTATTAAGCATTCAATGCATCATAAGTCCAACCAAACTCTTCTTTTTATCTGGTGGAATGTCTGGTTTATCAAAAATAGTCTGATCTTTAAAAACGAAACATATTCAGTTGATAATTTACCCGATTGGCAAACTCGTCGTTACAAGATTAGTTATTTCTTAGAAAACTAAATATAGATCATCCTGATCATTCTTATCAAAGCCAAATCTCTCATGCTAATAGTCCTAATACCAAGTTCATATACTGTTATTAACAACATCTTTTTTATACTGTTATTAACAACGTTTTTTTTATAAGGAAAATTTATAGGAAACCACCTAATACTTTGTTCAGTTTTTGGTGAACCACCAAGTTAATTTTATTATGCTAAGGTTGAAAGTTGGAATGGTAGAACCATACTCTAAATTTGGGTTAAAGCGCGTAAGTAAGCATATAGGGCGGGCTCATTATAAAGGTCCAGAATGTAATTTTCCAAATGGGCATATTGGGAGAAGCCCATAAACTTCATAAATCTCATGTTTTCTACTCAAATGTTGCACCATTTGAAAGACTCTTACCATTTATTATTTTCTTACCCGTTTATCATAGATTAACGGTGTTAGAGTGTAGTTAGTGGAAAAATGAAAAATTGGGTGCAATTAGAGTAAGGGCAAAGTTCAGGGGTAGATTGGGCAACGCACAAAGTTCGGGGGTACATTGGATAAAAGCGGGAAGTTCAAAGGTACTATGGATAATATCCCTATAATTTTTCCATTGAAAGTTTATCAGAAATTCTAATATAAGATCATCTCATAATAATGTGCTATATTTTCCGGGGAAAAAAAAAAAAAAAAAAAAACCTAAGGTATAGTGGTAATGTGGTATACTCCGTACTCGATATATAATTGGAGGTAGTTTGAGTATAAGGAGGTGATATTTGTTTGACTAGTACCATCTTATTCAAAAACACCGTTTAGATTAGGGGCCGAAATCGAGAGACGCATGCATTCATACATGTAGGATGTAACCATGCACGTAGAAACTATGGAAGGAGTGATCATTCGTGAAAGTGGCCGGTTTTAGAGAAAGGAACATAAGAGACGGGAGGTAATGGTTGTGGTTTCCACCTTCATTCTATCACAAAGACGTGGGTTCGGATTTTTTGTTGAACTTGTTTGAATCTGCCCCTCTTTTGAAAAAATTGTTTCCAAATTGGAAATTGACTGCTTTATGCTAGATAGAGAGTAGCGTGAAGCATACGGAGTATAATTTTCAGCATGGAAATATGTTTGCCCTTAGAAGGATAACAAAATTTGGAAAATCCCCCGAGAGTTTTTATAGTATTACTCCGCAATTTGCATTACACATTAACATAGGAGTAGTATTGGGCAGTGATTTTTACACTCTCTCTTGTGAGTCACATTTTCCAAAGTAGGGGATCTCGCTCCTCTCACAAGAAGAAGTGTAAAGATCAATACGAGTACATGCTCAGAAAGATACCCACACTTAAGTGTCGAGCCTTTCCTACATGCTCAGAATTGGTTGCTAACTTAGCATTAGTGGGGGATTGTTGGATATAATGCTAAGTTAGTGGGGTGTGTTAACTAGGTTAGTGGGGGTTACTTTTTCCTCTTAGGATTCCCCCATCAATCCTATTAATATGTCATTATATCACCTCATTAACACCATTATTTAGCCTTTAGTAGGGGAGGTTTTATCTCATAACCCCCTATTTGTTATGGCTATATAAATGGGTGTGGGAGAAACATCTGTGACATACATCTTATATTCCTCCTCAATGTTTCTCCATTATTCTGAGCATACCCTTGAGAGTTCCAACTCCCCGTGATTGAGCACACAACCTAGGGGAGTGTTGTGTGGCCTTGAGAACGACGTCCATGCGATTGTGCCGTGGTCGGGGCGAATTTCGTTTCTCATTCAATGATCATCGATCATGACACAGCGATTACAATTCCTATTCTCTTTTAATTCCGCCCCATACAATAACAAACCTATATTTTCCAACATTTTCCAAAGTAGGGGATCTCGCTCCTCTCACAAGAAGAAGTGTAAAGATCAATACGAGTACACTCTCTCTTGTGAGTCACATTTCCCAAAGTAGGGGATCTCGCTCCTCTCACAAGAAGAAGTGTAAAGATCAATACGAGTAGTGTAAAAATGAAATCATCACCATAGATTACTACAATTTAAACAATCATTAACGAGTGATGAGTACCAAATATTTAGATGATAGATCAAGTTAGAACAAATGTTAGGTAAGTGGCACAGTGGAGTGGGAGCCAAACCCTGTGAGTGACAGTCATGAGCGAAGTCTTCTTTCAGGAGTATTATTCTTTCACTTGTAGTTGTCGGACACAAGTACACAACCGACAATTCGATCTCTTTACTATTTAGGAGTATTCCTCCTTGTATCGACATCGTGCGTACACGGATACCACTATTCGCCAATGTCATTTACGCACTTCTGATCTATACCGAATGTAATACTTCAGTTTCATAAAATATATAAGATGATGACTTTACCGAGGATAGAAGCTAGGTTAGTTAGCAAACAATCTTCGGTATAATAATTAAAATACATCATTATTAGGTAAACATGATGTACACCACCGATTTACGAGTATATAGTCTTACTTATTCATGTCCTTGTAAAACTAGTACCAGATTGTATGTCTTATAAAAGGATATTTGAACTCAATCAATTTGCAAGTATCTCATGATACCAATTATTTCTCGATATCGTGTGTACAGTGTACATATACTGTACTAGGCAAACAATTGTTTTATGGTCAAATGCATTGAACCAAAATGCTAGTGTTATTTGTTTGGCTTAACATATTAACATGTGTGCCATACGATTCACATCACATGTAGACATGTAGTGGTATGGTGTGCATGAGAGTGAAGCAATGAAGTTTCCACCCTGAGCGGATCGGAGTATGTTTAATTATACGCCTGACACCATATTATTTTGGTTGGGAATGATGTTAATTACTCCACTCCAGAGAATCTAGTGCATCAAAACAAATAATTAAACTAGGACAGATTGTCCAACACTCCTCATCTAAATTATATTTATTACAACTTCCATCACAGTCAATTGTTAAAGGCGGTAGGGAATTACAGAAGCAGGAAAAAAGAGAAGTGAAAACGGCCGCTCTATAGTCTATGATAATGATTTAGTTCGATCCAAGTTTAAATTTTTCGAGATTGAAACAAAGCTTACGGTGATAATATGAGGGCAATAAAAACATTTCAATTAAATGATAATATAATAGCGAACATGGTTGGTCCCCAAGCGCAAGTTGCTAGTTAACATACCGTATTGTGCACTTAGGTTATTACTTTGTAGTTACTAACATTCGTCAGAATTTACTAAGAAAACCAGTTACTAAATGTATCATCGAAAATGAATTGATCATTTGGGCTTAAGAGAATCTAGGACAAGATTAAAGTATAGAGTTGGGATTAGTTTAACTTTTGATTATTAATGGTTGGTTAAACCACTACTCCACCTAATTAATGTTGGGTTACTTTTTTGTTGGATTAGTGTTGGGCTACAAAGGACTTGCAACTATTTTGTTGAGAATAAAGATTGACACATTGAAGAACTTTGTTTTTTTGCAGCATCCAAAAACCTTAGTTTTCATTTCCGAATGTCAAGCCGAAATTACTAAATTAGACTCATTTAGATAAAAACAACCCACATTTACGAGTTAGACTCTTAAACTCGTGAGTTCCAAATTACAAATTCAATATAATACCGCTAGATCAATCAACAGCGCGCTTAAATTAACCAAATAATTACATTTTGTGTAATTGAATTTTGACTCTAAATTACCTTTAAGACAGCGTTTAGACAGAACATTAGTGTAATTCCATTAATCATTGCAACCTTAAAACCCAAAAAAAAAGGGAATGGTTCTTTCTCTCTCCTGAACAAATGCTATGTAGGAGAAAGAAGCTAAAAAGTTGAGTGAAAAAAGATCAGAAAGATACAAAGAAACAGGGAAGAAAGAGAGAAGAAAAGCCAGAAAAACTTCAAGATCAAGCTTTTTTTTTTTTTTTTTTTTTGTGTAAAGGAGATGGTGGGTAGTACAGCAACAAACCCATGCAAATCTCAACAAACTCAATCACTCACCAGGAAATTACTACCATATGTTCTATATGCAATTTTACCAATAGTTGTGCTTAGATTTTACTTGTATCCTCCTCCTTCACTCTCAAACTCTCCTGCTGATTCTCGCTTCTCTACTTTCACTCCCATTTCTACCACTTCTTCTCTCTCCTCATCTCTTCCTACATTTCCTGCTCAAGGTATGCTCTTTTTTCTGTTTTTTACTGAATTTTTTGGTTGTGTATTAGTGAAGCTTCATTTTATACTTTGGGTGATTTGTTTTTATGATGTGGGTTGTGTGTATTTGGTGCTCGAAATTGCTGTGAAACTGTAAATTCTTGCTCTTTTTTGTAATTTTTTTTACTGAATTTGTGGTATTGTGATGTAAAGTTGGATCCTTTTGTTGCAGAAAAGGAAAGTGGAAATGGGGTTTTAGATTCAGCAACAATACCTTCTAAAGGTGAGATCTTTGTGCTAATCTTGTTTATATTTTGGGAAAGATGAGAATGAATTATGGTATTATTACTATTTTTGGATGTTTTTTTAGTGATATAATGAGTGGCATAAGCAATCTTTTCATCTGATAGTATGTGATGTTCTTCTGATCTTGTGTTTTGGTGGATCATGTAGTTATTTAGTCCCATTTTTCTGCAATTGTAGGGGTTGAACTAACATTGGTAGTTGTTACATTGTTTATGTTTTGAGCAGAAATTGGAATAGAAAATTATGATTTGTTAGTGATAGCACCCAATTAGATTGTTGGCATTTGTTGATTTGCCTCAGCAATCTGTTTATATAGGGGATTTAAGCAGACAAGTTTCCAGATTTTCGGAGTTTCGGACCTCTTTAGCATTAGAATTGAGGGGTTAACTCAAAAAATGTCTTTTTTGTTCAGCAGAAAAGGAAATTGGGAATGAGGGTTTGCGAGAAGGAAGGCGAATTGAAGTACCATCAACTTGCGACTACACTGATGGCGAATGGGTGAATGATAAGAAGGGTCCGTTGTACAATGGTACGAGTTGTGGTACAATTAAGGATGGACAAAATTGTATGAGCCATGGGAGGCCTGATGAGGGTTATCTATATTGGAGGTGGAGACCAAGGCAGTGCAACCTTCCAAGGTTTGATCCTCTATCGTTTTTGCAAATTATTGAAGGGAAACACTTGGCTTTTATCGGCGATTCTATGGCAAGGAATCAATTAGAGTCCTTGCTATGCATGTTAGGATCAGTTTCTCCACCTAATTTGGTGTACACAAATGGGGATGACAATAAATTCAGGAGATGGCATTTCCCTTCTCATAATGCCAATGTTTCGGTGTATTGGTCACCTTTCCTGGTTAAAGGGTTTGAGAAGACGAATGATGGAAAGCTAAATCATAACAAATTGTACTTTGATTCTGTTGATGAAAGATGGGCTTCTGATCTAGATTCAATAGATATGGTTGTTTTGTCGATTGGGCATTGGTATTTGCACCCTGCTGTTTATATGGATAGGGATTCAGTGCTTGGATGCCATTCCGTTGAAGGCGTGAACTGTACTGAGATTGAGTTCTTTGGGGTGTTCGGTAAGGCTTTCAATACCACACTCAAGGCGATTGTTGAACGGAAAGGCACACAGAGGAATGGGATTGATGTGATTGTTACCACGTTTTCACCGCACCATTTTGAAGGAGATTGGGATAAACTGGGGGCTTGCCCTAGAACAAAGCCATACATGGAAGGGGAGAAGGTTCTTGAAGGTATGGATGCTAAGATGAGGAAAGCAGAGGTGGAAGAAGTGGAAAATGCCAAGGTTTTGTTAGATACAGATCAAAATAGTTTGCCTAAAGTTAGGATAGCAGCGTTGGATGTGACCAAAATAGCAATGTTGAGGCCTGATGGTCACCCAGGTCCTTACATGTATTCTAACCCTTTCGCCGATGGGATTAAGGAACGGATTCAGAATGATTGTGTGCATTGGTGCTTACCTGGACCAATTGATACATGGAATGAAATCATGTTTGATATCATGAAAAGATGGCGAAAATCATCGATGGAATGAACGGGATATCATCATTGTTTGATCTTTATTCTTAGCATCAGTTGGATGGCCTCTCTGGTGTCATAACAGTTGAAGCATATACTAGACAGGTAGCAAAGAATGAAAGAGGCATTTGTGGCTGTCGAAACTATTGGTCTAAGGCTTCTTTTTGATATACTGTTCTGTTTCCATGTATGATGTGCTGTCAGCCTGTCATATACGACTATACGAGTCAGTAGCGTGGTGCCCTAAAACAGGCGAAGGTGTACAAGCAGTCGAGCATCCGAAGGTCACAGCTGCTGTATTGTAATGTGGTACTACTGATGGGCAAGACCTGGCTATGCACGATATTAATATATCTAGCACCGCGCATGATGTAGCCTTCTGCCATTGTCTTGTATGCAAACTGCAAAGTGTTTCGAGTAATGATCAAATGTATGTAGATTTCAGCTGCTCAAATTTTTTTTTTTTTTAGCAGTCTAGTTTTGATGTAATTGATCCTTAGGCTCTATAATGAATGGTGTACTTGTTGATCAAGCCATCATAAATTCATAATCGAAATTATTCCATATAATTCTCAGTGATCTTATCAATTATGCTTAGGCATTCGTCAATGAGCCACATGAAACTGTTCCGTGTTACAGACGTTTGAGATAGTTTGAGCAGCAGACAGCCAGACATTGCCGTTTAATCATGGAAGACGCGGATCTGGGTGAAATTTCATATGCAGATCTCATTTTCAATTGCAGACACTCCTGATCAGAATTAGAAGTTTATCAATGCCTATTTAGTTCTACACCAATCACTATTCGCAATCAAATTTCGACATCTTAATATCAGTACTCAGCAGTAGCATTACATACTCAACAGAATACTAACTCTGTATGTCGACTTAAATCAAGTTCAATTGTATTTGCAGATGGTCTAAGACAGCGAGAAATCAAGGTTTCGTGGTTGAGCAATACGAATTCCAAGTTGAAAACTCACACGAGCTTTTTCAAAACTCGACCACTTACTACAGTCAGGAAATCATGATCACTCGAATTTCTTCAAACTCACTGGACTTCTTCAACAAGAACTACCTAGCTTGCTCCTACTACTACTGTGATTCTTTTTGAGTGATCGATGCTGTAATTAAAATGCTAGCGAAAGAGGGTAATCGCCAAGGTTATAGGGCCGAATTATGGTAGAAACACTTTCTTTTATCCCACATCGGCTGTTTCAAAAGAGAACCTCCCAGTAAGATGATATAAAAACAGACTAACTTCATTCTTACATCTCATACCTTTCTCGGCCTTTTGGCTAAGATCAAGTGTAGTATCTGTTCTTATCAGTTTAATATTTGATATGTGGACCACGTGTCCACACGATATTAAATTTATTTTTTAAGGGGGGAAGCCCACCACAGTAGCTTGCTGCTGGGGCTTCCGAGTGTCGCCCATGCGTTGCACTAATTCATAGTTCAAGTTCTTGAGTTCTAAAACTGTGATTAGTAAATTCGCAATAAAAATTAAACCTACAATATTTAACATTCTGGTTAACTCACCTAAATCTGATAAATTCGTTAGCAATCAGCACAGTTTTGAACCGTGAAGTTCTTCGTGTAGACCACGGTTTAAAATATCGGCCGTGACCATGGACTGTCGCACCCGGGGAGTGCACAACATTAAATCATCATCGCCAGAGTGTTCCTTTGAAGACATGATTAAAGTTCGAACGATATAATGAAGATTAGTATGGCCCCTACGCAAGGGTATATAGTTCGATTGATCTTCGTCCAGAACCGATAACTCTATGGATAAAAATTCTCAGACTAACATACTCGGATACTCCACGAAGGAACTCTCCGTCACTGATCCGATAATGGAAATTAAAAAGACCGTGCCCCGAGACAAATTGAAGCGTAGGTACTTTCGTAAAGAAAGTAGGAGATTTAGTTTATAGCAGTTGCTGTAGGATCTGGTGAACATGGCTTTGCATTATCTACTATTCTCTGATATGAAACAATTGCGTTTGTATCCAAGAATTAGGAGTGGTAAGTTGAAGTACAAGGAATGACAGCTGATGATTCTTGTTCATTACATAAGCTGAAATACAAGGATTTAGGAGCCATCAGCTTCATAGACTCCCAAGTGTAAGTTGCAACTTTGTCCCACATCAGTCTTTTAAGGAAAAGTTTATAGCTTTATGATATACAACATCCAAAATATTACTGTCCCTTTGGGGACATCTGATAAAATTGGAACGATACAGAGAAGATTAGCATGGCCCCTGCGCTAGGATGACACGCATAAATCGAGAAATGGTCCAAATTTTTTTGCCAGGAGTTTGCCTGGCTACCTTATTTTCTCACCTTTTTTTTTTTTTTTTTTTTTGGACAAAGTGATTGCAGTCATGTTGCTCAATAAGACATGTTTGGCTAATGTAAGTCAATAAGACATGTTTGGCTAATGTAATGCTGATGATAATTTCACTCGATCAAGATATCACAAATCGTCAAATGTCATTGACGCACTCCACTAATCCTTCAGTGAAAACATTAAGGTAATCAATTCGACATTGCCAAATCATTGAGTATGTTAATGCAAACTGTATTTCATACGTCACGTGGTTATGTGTGTGTTCTGTACTTTATCCACATATTGACAAGGCTTTCAAATCGTCAAATGTCATTGACGCACTCCACTAATCCTTCAGTGAAAACATTAAGGTAATCAATTCGACATTGCCAAATCATTGAGTATGTTAATGCAAACTGTATTTCATACGTCACGTGGTTATGTGTGTGTTCTGTACTTTATCCACATATTGACAAGGCTTATAGTTGTTGAAAAACTGAAACCACACTGAACATCATACAACATGACATTTCACTAGGAAGACGAGCACAAATTGAGAAATTATCGGATAAAGATTCTAAAAGAATGCACAGAGTGTTTGAGTGTTGCTTATCTTTGTAAGTTGTAACTAGCTAGCATGTTACAACTAACGTTAAAGTGGGTAATTCCCCTCTAGTTCACCCGCTGCTCTAAGAAAGAACGAGCGAGACAGTTTTTTTATTTAATTTCTTAGACGAGCTTGAAAATGAACAGTAAAATTGTAGAAGTGTTACCTTTCTTCGAAGAAGTAAAGTTGTGGAAGTGGCAACTGCTCTGTCAGACAAAAGTCGCCGCACTGTAGAAAAACTCTATTGACTTGGATGATTAATACAGACAGAAAATATTAGGCTTACTGCTCTTTTTTTTGTTTTTTTTACAGTAAGTATTAGTAGTCGTTATAAAGGACTTTGATATTGGCTTGTTTGTGAAGCTTATAACATGCAAATAGAGGATTTACTAGCTTTGTTATTTTGGCCGTTTATATTATGCAGATACTAATATGTGATCATAAACATTGCAGATTTGCAAGGTAGTTCGAGTTTTGTCTTATCATTCAAATTTCAAGCAAGTGATTGCTGCCAATGGCATTAAAACCTAAGAAAAATCGTCTACCTTTTATGAGAAATACACTTGATTTACTGCAAAGGAACTTACCATAGTAATTTCGTGGTTCATGTAATGTGGCCTGCACGTCTGGACCTTGTTAGTTGTTACTAATCGCAGAAATATACACAGGATATGCTTGTAAGATAATGATAATACTCTAATAATGGACTTGTTTATTATTGAAAACATTATGAAAATTTATAGTACAGACAATAAGCAAGTTCACCACCCCTAACCTAATGGCTAGTACAATGTACCTTGTAGGTACAATGTACATATTAATTACATACTCCGAATTCACCCTATCGTCTACATTCATCCTCTATCACTCCCCGGCAGTCGGAACGGCAGTTGTACGGAAGTTGCGACTGGATGCAGAAATGGATGGCACAACATGATCAATGAGGGAGCATTACCACAACCACATAGCACGGACCACTGGGGAAAAAAACAAACAAAAATGCAAATACGGACCCTTATGCGAGGCCATGGGCTCTCGATCGACTAGCCCAATTAGGGAGTCGGGGTGCGTAGAGTCGACTATCCCCATAGGGTGATAGGACAAACATGAAAACAAAAAGAAAAAAAAAAAAAAAACAGTGGTGATAGAGCCGTGCATGAGAAGGCCACTTCGGAATCGACGAAGAACACGGAATTGAGGCAGCGACGGGGCGGCCATAGCGGCGATGGCGGCTGAGAGGCGGCAAGAGTGTCCTGGACTACTCATCATGCGGCTTGAGCGGCGATGGCGGCTAGGCGGCGAACCGTGGGCTGCACGTCGTGGTCTTGGCGATCCGTGGGCAAGGCTGAGCGACAACGTGGCCGTCAGGGGCTGCAAGAGCCAGTGGTGTGGTGTGGTGTCCGGATGTGTCTCCACGGAGGCTGCTCTATGGACTTCCTAAATCTGATCATCGCAAAACCGCGGGACGAGAGAATAGTGGTGAATCAAGGAATATGTAGCCAAGTTAGGGGTGAAGTAGTTGCTGTTATTCATCAAATTTTGAAAACGCTAATTGAAAGAAAACTAAAAAATAAAATAAAAACTAATACGAAGAGGCCTGGCCGGAGATAGTTAGAAGAGAAGAACCATCTCCGGCCGGGAGAACGGAAGCAAGAAAAAGAAGTTGTTTAGGATTTGAAGTTTGTGATCGAACGCTCTGATACCATGTAAGATAATGATAATACTCTAATAATGGACTTGTTTATTATTGAAAACATCATGAAAATTTATAGTACAGACAATAAGCAAGTTCATCACCCCTAACCTAATGGCTAGTACAATGTACCTTGTAGGTACAATGTATATATTAATTACATACTCCGAATTCACCCTATCGTCTACATTCATCCTCTATCAATGCTCATCTTCCTTGATGTTTAAACGTTTTAACCATCTGGACACTAGCTACCGCGTATTCTCTTGTCAGACTCATTTGATTGCTACTCGAACACAGGGTGTCGTATCCTTCCCTTACCCTCCCCTCCCCTCCTGCAGTCTTGCCCCTGCCCTGCTGATTTTTCCATCCATAACGAGGGTCAGGGGATAAGTGTAAGAGTGTACATTCTAAGGCATACACTACTTCGTGTTGTTGATTAAGTCCATAGCCATTGGCCCATTGCTACTTGGGTCTGACCGCCATAGCGATCAAGTCTGGCGTGATGGTGAAGCTGCTAGTCTGCGGTCTGCCATAATCATACTTGGTGAGTTGCCGTTACGCCTGTTGGTAAAGAGCCGATCATCTAAATTGGAAGTGTGATATACGTACTCTTTGAGATTGAACTAATATGTTTATGACTTACAAATTCACAGTAGTATCACTCAAGGAGCTCTCCCCGCGCGTCGGAGTGCATCTAGACAGTAGCAAAGGCATCTTTCCTCCGGCAGCATTAGCTCGTCACAGTCTTACTTCTAGCAGGAGCAGTGTTACTCTTATACACCAGAACTGAGGAGCTGATTAAATGGTATACCACAAGTCCCACATCGGAAGGGCAAAAGCTTCTGGAGAGACAACAAGATATAAAAACGAATCTCTGGTATGTTTTAACTCATACCTTTCTCGGCCTTTTGGCTAAGATCAAGTGTAGTATCTGTTCTTATCAGTTTAATATCTGATATGTGGACCACGTGTCCACACGATATTAAATTTATTTTTTAAGGGGGGAAGCCCACCACAGTAGCTTGCTGCTGGGGCTTCCGAGCGTCGCCCATGCGTTGCACTATTGCACGGGCTTGGCGCACCCCACCAATTCATAGTTCAAATTTCTTGAATTCTAAAACTGTGATTAGTATTTCGCAATTAAAATCTAACCTATAATATTGTAACATTCTGGTTAAAACTCACCTTAATCTGATAAATTCGTTAGCAATCAGCACACTTTTGAACCGTGAAGTTCTTCGTGTAGACCATGGTTAAAATATCGGCCGTGACCATGGACAGTCGCACTCGGGGAGTGCACATCATTAATTCATTATCGCTAGTGTTGTTTCCTTTGAAGACATTATTAAAGTTGGAACGATATAAAGAAGAATAGTATGGCCACTACGCAAGGGTATATAGTTCCATTGATCTTCGTCCAGAACCAATAACTCTATGGATAACCATTCTCAAACTAACATACTCGGATACTCCACGAAGGAACTCTCCGTCACTGATCCGATATTGGAAATTGAAAAGACCCTGCCCCGAGACAAATTGAAGCGTAGGTACCTTCGTAAAGAAAGTAGGAGATTTAGTTTATAGCAGTTGCTGTAGGATCTGGTGAACATGGCTTTGCATTATCTACTATTCTCAGATATGAAACAATTGCGTTTGTATCCAAGAATTAGGAGTGGTAAGTTGAAGTACAAGGAATGACAGCTGATGATTCTTGTTCATTACATAAGCTGAAATACAAGGATTTAGGAGCCATCAGCTTCATAGACTCCCAAGTGTAAGTTGCAACTTTGTCCCACATCGGTCTTTTAAGGAAAAGTTTATAGCTTTATGATATGTAACATCCAAGTCATGATTGTCCCTTCGGGGACATCTGATAAAATTGGAATGATACAGAGAAGATTAGCATGGCCCCTGCGCAAGGATGACACGCATAAATTGAGAAATGGTCCAAATTTTTTTGTCAAAAATCTGCCTCGCTTTACCCTCTAATCAGTTAAACCTTCAAATGTTATTGACTCACTCAATTTCTCATGAATGAAAGGATTCAAGCCCTCACTTGTCAAACTTTGTCGTTTAAGAAATGTAGCTCTGTGACGACTGTGACGACTTTTAGAAAGGAAAGCCTTGTGAAGTTGTTGAAAAACGAACACCATATGTATCATATAGCATAAGAGTGCACAAGGAACACGCAAAAATTGAGAAGTCATCGAATAAACTAAATTGAGAAATGGTCCAAATTTTTTTGTCAAAAATCTGCCTCGCTTTACCCTCTAATCAGTTAAACCTTCAAATGTTATTGACTCACTCAATTTCTCATGAATGAAAGGATTCAAGCCCTCACTTGTCAAACTTTGTCGTTTAAGAAATGTAGCTCTGTGACGACTGTGACGACTTTTAGAAAGGAAAGCCTTGTGAAGTTGTTGAAAAACGAACACCATATGTATCATATAGCATAAGAGTGCACAAGGAACACGCAAAAATTGAGAAGTCATCGAATAAACTAAATTGAGAAATGGTCCAAATTTTTTTGTCAAAAATCTGCCTCGCTTTACCCTCTAATCAGTTAAACCTTCAAATGTTATTGACTCACTCAATTTCTCATGAATGAAAGGATTCAAGCCCTCACTTGTCAAACTTTGTCGTTTAAGAAATGTAGCTCTGTGACGACTGTGACGACTTTTAGAAAGGAAAGCCTTGTGAAGTTGTTGAAAAACGAACACCATATGTATCATATAGCATAAGAGTGCACAAGGAACACGCAAAAATTGAGAAGTCATCGAATAAACTGAACACCTGTCTGTAAAATTGTAGAGGCATTACCTGTCTACCTCCCTTTGAAGGACTGAAGTAATGGGAGTCTGATTAGTTTGACAAAGTCGGAACATTGTACGAAAGCTCTACTAAACTTCATAAATTTTTTTAGAGGCAGTAAGTAGTTTTTTTTTTTTTTTTTTTTTTTTTTTTGGTGTAAACTCTAAAGGACTTTGAGATGGGCTTGTTTGTGAAGCTCATAAGTCATAACATGCATAACCAGAGGTATTACTTGATTTGTTATTCTGGCTGATTATGTTCTGCAGAATAAAACTTATGTGACCATAACTTTGCAGGGAGTTACCGTCAAAAAGATAAGAATAGTTCATCACTACTCCAATTGCAAGCAAGTGATTGCTGCTGCTGGTATTAAACATTTAAATCTTAAGAAAAACTTCTACGGAGTATTTGGCACCATCCCACATCGGAGGAGGAAATTAATATACGGACCAGAGTTGGTATAAGATGACCTTTTGTATGGTACAGCAGCTCATACCTTTCTCGGCCTTTTGGCTAAGATCAAGTGTAGTATCTGTTCTTATCAGTTTAATATCTGATATGTGGATCACGCGTCCACATGATATTAAATTTATTTTTTAAGGGGGGAAGCCCACCAGAGTAGCTTGCTACTGGGGCTTCTGAGCGTCGCCCATGCGTTGCACTATTGCACGGGCTTGGCGCACTCCATCAATTCATTGTACAAATTTCTTGAGTTCTAAAACTGTGATTAGTAGTTCTCACTAACAATCAAACCTATAATATCGCAACATTCTGGTTAAAACTCATCAGCTCTGTCACGATGCACATCATTATGGGTGCTTTGTAGAACTCCTGGCCCGAGTGTTGTTTCGCATATGATAAAAGTTGGAACGATATAATTCCATTGCATTGATTTTTGTCGAGAACTCTCCGAATAACCATTCTCCGTCACTGTTCCGATATCCGAAATTCGAAAGACCCTGGCAAATTGAAGCGTAGGAACCTTTGTAAAGAGAGTAGGAGATTTAGTTAATAGCAGTTGCTGTAAAAATTAGTGAACATGGCTTTACTTATCTATGTTTCTCTGATATAGTATGAAACAATTGTGTTCGTGGCCAAGAGTTAAGGAGTGGTAAGTCCTAGGTTTGAGCCCTGAGAATTCTTGTTCATTACATAAGCTGTGTAAATTACTAAATTGAAGTGTACTCCTAGTTTGAAGTACAGGGATTTAGAAGCCATCAGCTTCATAGACTCCCATTGAGTATTAAGTTGCAACTTTGTCCCACATCGGAATTTGGAAAAACTATTCATCGCTTTATTAAATCCAACATTCTCCTATAAGTTGTCCCTTCGGGGACATCTGATAAAATTGGAACGATACAGAGAAGATTAGCATGGCCCCTGCGCAAGGATGACACGCATAAATCGAGAAATGGTCCAAATTTTTTAGCCAAAAGTTTGCCTGGCTACCTTATTTTCTCACCTTTTTTTTTTTGGACAAAGTGATTGCAGTCATGTTGCTCAATAAGACATGTTTGGCTAATGTAACTCAATAAGACATGTTTGGCTAATGTAATGCTAATGATAATTTCACTCGATCAAGATATCACAAATCGTCAAATGTCATTGACGCACTCCACTAATCCTTCAGTGAAAACATTAAGGTAATCAATTCGACATTGCCAAATCATTGAGTATGTTAATGCAAACTGTATTTCATATGTGACGCGGTTATGTGTGCGTTCTGTACTTTATCCACATATTGACAAGGCCTATAGTTGTTGAAAAACTGAAACCACACAGAACATCACACAACATGACATTTAACTAGGAAGACGAGCACAAATTGAGAAATTATCGGATAAAGATTCTAAAAGAACGCGCACAGAGTGTTTGAGTGTTGCTTATCTTTGTAAGTTGTAACTAGCTAGCATTTTACAGCTAACGTTAAAGTGGGTAATTCCCCTCTAGTTCATCCGCTGCTCTAAGAAAGAACGAGCGAGGCAGTTTTTTTTATTTAATTTCTTAGACGAGCTTGAAAATGAACAGTAAAATTCTAGAAGTGTTACCTTTTTTCGAAGAAGTAAAGTTGTGGAAGTGGCAACTGCTCTGTCAGACAAAAGTCACCGCACTGTAGAAAAACTCTATTGACTTGGATGATTAATACAGACAGAAAATATTAGGCTTTTTTTTTTTTTTTTTTTTTTTTTTTTTTTTTTACAGTAAGTATTAGTAGTCGGTCTAAAGGACTTTGATATTGGCTTGTTTGTGAAGCTTATAACATGCAAAAAGAGGATTTACTAGCTTTGTTATTTTGGCTGTTTATATTATGCAGATACTAATATGTGATCATAAACATTGCAGATTTGCAGGGTAGTTCGAGTTTTGTCTTATCATTCAAATTTCAAGCAAGTGATTGCTGCCAATGGCATTAAACCTAAGAAAAATCGTCTATTTGGACCCATCCCACACCGGAGAAGGAAATTAATATACGAACTAAAGAAGGTATAAGAGCACCTATTGTGATGTAAAGTAATTCATACCTTTCTCGGCCTTTTGGCTAAGATCAAGTGTAGTATCTGTTCTTATCAGTTTAATATCTGATATGTGGACTACGTGTTCACACGATATTAAATTTATTTTTTAAGCGGGGAAGCCCACCACAGTAGCTTGCTGCTGGGGCATCTGAGCGTCGCCCATGCGTTGCACTATAGCACGGGCTTGGCGCACACGACCAATTCATAGTCCAACAGTATCTTGCTTGTCCAAGTTAGGAGTATCTTTTTAAAACAAGTAGGTAAACTAATCCATGCTAAACAGTAGGTAAGCGTTAAGGCTGACACTTATCAAATCTCTGATGAATTGATGATTGTTTATCTTCAAATGAAGTCATAAACTTCAATATAGCATGCTCTTCTACAAAAAGAATAATGATGAATTGCAAATTGCCATATCATTCTGATAGTCACCGGCTTCAGCCTGTACCCCTGTGAATAGTCACAGTCCTGTGCTGCAACTCCTTGTCAATCCTAATCTGTTTCCTTCCCAAAAGCTGCAGTGTTAATACTTTTTAACTATGTGCAAAGAAAAAAATATTCTGGAGGGGTTATCGACTTATCGGTCAGGTCCAATCTTCACGTCCACGTTTGTCTTGTTTTCCTTTTGTTCAGGTAAGTAATATTCATGATTTCATAGCTTTGCATCGCAGTGAGATATTGCAATGGTCCCCTCTTGATTGAGTAAATCTGGTTGGCTAATACTGCACATGACATTGATAAACTGTACGCCATCGTTCACATGTACTCAAAACTTAAACTGGATTGTTGGGAAGCACCTTTAAGGTACTTCCTCCAAAAATTAACCTATGCCACTTAAATACAGCGAGCACACGGTATTCTTTAGTAAAAGGCGAAAGAATAGTTCGCTTTGTGCTCACTGCATGGCTGCGTGAGGAAGACTGATGCATTTCAAATGTTATTTATATTAGCATTTGTGGTTGGGACTAGCCCGTCTACCGATGTGGGACAAGTTAACGAGTTTTCAATTTAATTTGTTCCGAACCTCGCTTAGCTTGCTTCCTGATTCCTTCTATGGGCAAGTATACACAGATAAAGCTTATGCTGGCCGGTGAAGCCTTTGCAACTATTTAAGCGCAGGTGTATTATCATCGGTGACGACGATCTCAAGTTCGGAGTTGTTCTGCATCATCATACCAAATAGCTCCAATATCGCCAAGCACTCGAGTGTAAGTCCATTGTTTCCCTTACAACTTTACAAGTCTGGAAAAAACTAACACTTAGGTGTCGTTTGGATACACTCGGGAAGTCGAAATTCCCATGAACTTGTAAATCCTCGGAATTAAGAAAGTATGGGAATTAGAGAAATTTGTTTGGATGAACAAGGGAATTCAATTCCGGTTGGAATTTCTACTTACCTATCCCCTCAAAGGTAATTAAATTCCTACACTTTGGAGAAATTGAAAATGGATAGGAATTTCCAATTCCTAAACTTTATGGCAACCAAACAACTCATGACCTTATGACTTTGACCACCACCTCTTGATCGAAGTTTTCAATGTTAATCAAGATCACTGGTTGTTATATCACAAGACACTGTCTGTGTTATATATGCAAGACCTGATGGCTTTTCTGATACGCCAATTCTTCAATGCCACTATCTCGAGATGGATGTGATCCAATTTGATCCGAATTCTGTTGTTGAGGGAAAAGTAGATATGCGCAAGAGGTTCGGCCAAAGGGAACCATTCACATATCTTGTTGGCTGTGCTCCTGACTCGGATTCCGAGAGAACTCCTTTACTAGATTTTCCGAGATTGCAACTTACGAGCTAGAATGTTACAGCAAGCTTATGGGCCCGGCTCGTTACATGGTCCACGGTGTGAGTACAAGATGGACCTAGTGTGAGAAGCCCTTAACAACTTTTTATGTAATTAAAACTTAAAACTGGATTGTTGGGAAGCACCTTTTAGGTACCTCCTCCAAAAATAAACGTATGCCACTTAAATACAGCAAGCACACGGTATTCTTTAGTAAAAGGCGAAAGAATAGTTCGCTTTGTGCTCACTGCATGGCTGCGTATGTTAGCATCAAGGAGCTCGGCATCTATTTATATCACTGGTTTTCATTTCGATCCCTTCTCTTCACCGATGTGGGACTAGTTAGAGATGTGCTCATTTGACGACATCTTCAACTGATTTAAACTGTTAGCCAAACAAAATATGAGAAACAGCCAGGATGGCAAAAAACAGAAAACTACCCACTAAAATAGCCACACACACACACACAAAAAAAAAAAAAAACAGAACTTCGAATACAAGCTATTGAAGAATGTTAATAAGCAATACGCACCAGTTTGAATTCACATAAAGTATACACTAATCTATGTGAATTTTGGATTGAATTCAAAACCACTAAGACTAGTTTTCAGGTAGGTAAAATTTATGTCGGCCTACAATCATATGCTGGAAGTTGGCAAGAGATTTATGAATTTATCTAGTGACGATGATTCGATGAAGTTGATACTAGGAGTATAATCGAACAATGAGTTTTTATCTTAAAATCAAGCTGCATGAACCTTTAGTTTTGGGCAATTTGAACAAAATTTTCTGGAAGTAGTCGAATGTTCTCAACAAATTACTTGTGTACTAGTTTTGAATTTCCTTAATGGAAGTCATTATCGTTTCCCTCATTTGAAGAGTTTTTCAACACATTTCATTTCACTTTATCCGCCAATTGTACCATCTAAATTTATTTGATTCCGGTACATAGAATTAGTTTTTACCCCTTCAAT
Organism: Spergularia marina; assembly: GCA_963680865.1. NCBI lineage: Eukaryota > Viridiplantae > Streptophyta > Magnoliopsida > Caryophyllales > Caryophyllaceae > Spergularia > Spergularia marina. The sequence goes on along the minus strand of OY804545.1, from coordinate 2,952,386 downwards.
CTTTGGGAAGCCTCATTACAAGGCACTACAGAACTATTGGAAGAGTTTTAACACTTTTTTTTTCTCGGGGCCATTTTTGACCAAAAAACATGCATTACAACCTTCAACTTTTGACAATTTTGACCAGTTTTCAGAAAGTAGTCAAATGCTCTTAAAATTTTACTCGTGTACGTATTTTGAAAATTTTACCGAGAACTGGTTTTTACCCCTCAATATTTGGGAAACCTCATTATATGACACTACGGAACTATTGGAAGACTTTGAGCACTTTTTTTTTTCTTTTCTCGAGACCAGTTTTGAACAAAAAATGTGCATTATAACCTTTAGTTTTAGGCTATTTTGATCAGTTTTTTTAAAAGTAGTCGAATGTTCTCAAAACAATTATCGTGTACATTTTTTGAATTCCTATAATGGAATTGATTGTCGTTTCCCTCGTTTGAAGAGTTTTTAACCCCTTCCGGTACACTTTATCCGCCGAGGCTATCATATAATTTTTGTTGAATTAGGTACGTAGAACTTGTTTTTACCCATCAGTCTTTGGGAAACCTCATTATATGACACTACGGAACTATTGGAAGAGTTTGAACACTTTTTTTTTTTCTCGAGACCAGTTTTGACCAAAAAACGTGCATTATAACCTTCAGTTTTGGGCAATTTTGATCAGTTTTTCTGAAAATAGTCGAATGTTCTCAAACTTTTACTCGTGTACGTGTTTTGGATTCCTATCATGGAAGTGAGTGGCGTTTCCCTCGTTCGAAGTGTTTTCAACCCATTTAGGCGCACTTTGTAGTTTATACCCCAAGGCTACCTAGAACTGTTTTTTACCTCTTAATCTTTGGGAAACCTCATTATATGACACTGCAAAACTATTGGATGAATCTGAGCACTTTTTTTTTCGGGACCAATTTTGACCAAAAACGGTGCATTATAGCCTTCAGTTTTGGGCAATATTAACCAGTTTTTCGAAAGTAGTCGAATGTTCTAAAAATTTTACTCCTGTACGTGTTTTGAATTCCTATCATGGAAGTGAGTGTCGTTTCTCTTATCCAAAGAGTTTTTCAACCCATTTCGGTACACTTTATACTCCAATGCTATCATATAATATTTTCTAAATTAGGTACTTAGAACTGGTTTTTACCTCTCAATCTTTGGGAAACCTCATTTTAAGACAGTACGAAACTATTGGAAAAATCTGAGCACTTTTTTTTTCGGAGCCATTTTTGTTTAAGAAAACGTGCATTATAACCTTCAATTTTGGCCAATATTGACCAGTTTCCCGAAAGTTGTCGAATGTTCTTATAATTTTACTTGTGTACGTGTTTTGAATTCCAACAATGGAAATGGGTGTCGTTTCTCTAGTTCGATGAGATTTTCAACCCGTTTCGGTACGCTTTATACGCCAAGGCTATCATATAATTTTTGCTGAATTAGGTACCTAGAACTGGTTTTTACACCTCAATCTTAGGAAAAGCTCATTATATGACACTATGGAACTATTGGAAGAGTCTGCGCACTTTTTTTTCTCGGAGCCATTTTTGTCCAAAATCGTGCATTATAACCTTCATTTTTGGACAATTTTGACCAATTTTCCGAAAGTAGTCCAATGTTTTCAAATTTTTACTCGTGTACGTGTTTCGGATTCCTATAATGGAAGTCATTGTCGCTTCCCTCATTTGAAGAGTTTTTCAACACATTTCGGTGCAGTTTATCCGCCAATCGTACCATATAAATTTCGTTGATTTCGCTACATAGAATTGGTTTTTACCCCTAAATCTTTGGGAAACTTCATTACATGACGCTACATAGAATTGGTTTTTACCCCTCAATCTTGGAAAACCTCATTATATTACTCTACGGAACTATTGCATAAATTCGAGAGCTTTTTTTCTCGAGGACAATTGTGACCAAAAAAGGTGCATTATAACCTTCAGTTTTGGGAAATTTTGACTAGTTTTCCGAAACTAGTCGAATGATCTCAAATTTAACTTGTCTACGTGTTTTTAATTCCTATCATGGAAGTGAGTGTCGTTTCTCTCGTACAAAGAGTTTTTCAACCCATTTTAGTACACTTTGTACTCCAATGCTATCATATTATTTTTGCTAAATTCGGTACCTAGAATTGGTTTTTACCTCTCAATCTTTGGGAAACCTCATTATATCACACTACGGTACAATTAGAAGAGTATGAGAACTTTTTTTTGTCGGGGCCATTTTTCGCCAAAAAACGTGCATTATAACCTTCAGTTTTAGGCAATTTTGACCAGTTTTCCGAAGATAGTCAGTGTTCTCAAAAATTTACTCGTGTACGTGTTTAGAATTCCTATAATGGAAATGAGTTTTGCTTCTCTCGTTCGAAGAGTATTTTAACCCATATCGGTGCACTTTATACCCCAAGAGTCCAAGACTACCATATAAATTTATCTAAATAAGGTACCAAGAATTTTTTTTACCCCTCAATCTTATGAAAACCTCATTATATGACACTACAGAATTATTGGATAAATCTGAGCACTTTTTTTCTCAGGGCCAATTTTGACCAAAAAAAGGTGCATTATAACTTCAGTTTTGGGCAATTTTAACCAGTTTTCCGAAATTAGTCGAATGTTCTCAAAATTTACTCGTCTACGTGCTTTTAATTCCTATCACGGAAGTGAGTGTCGTTTTTCTCGTTCAAAAAGTTTTTCAACCCATTTCGGTACACTTTATACTAAATGCTATCATATTATTTTTTCTAATTTAGGTACCTTGAACTAGTTTTTACCTCACAATCTTTGGTAAACCTCATTTTATGACACTACGGAACTATTGGAAGAGTTTGGTCACTTTTTTTTCTCGGGGCCATTTTTGACAAAAAAAAAAAAAACGTGTATTATAACCTTCAATTTTGGGCAATTTGGACCAGTTTTACGAAAGTAGTCGAATGTCCACAAAATTTTACATATCTACGTGTTTTGAATTTCTATAACAGAAATGAGTTTCGTTTCTCTCGTTCGAAGAGTTTTTCAACCCATATCGATGCACTTTATATCCCAAGACTACCATATAAATTTATCTGAATTAGGTACCTAGAATTAGGTTTTAACCCTCAATCTTTGCAAAAACCTCATTATATGACACTATGTAACTATTGGATAAATCTGGGCACTTTTTTTCTCGGGACCAATTTTGACCAAAAAAGGTGCATTTATAACATTCAGTTTTGGGCATTTTTGACCAGTTTCTCCGAAAGTAGTAGAATGTTCTCAAATTTTACTCGTCTACGTGTTTTAAGTTTCTATCATGGAATTCAGTGTCGTTTTTCTCGTACAAAGAGGTTTTCAACCCATTTTAGTACAGTTTATACTCCAATGCTATCATATTAGTTTTGCTAAATTTGGTACCTAGAATTGGTTTTTACCTCTCAATCTTTGGGAAACCTCATTATATCACACTACTGTACAATTGGAAGAGTTTGAGAACTTCTTTTGTCTGGGCCATTTTTCGCCAAAAAACGTGCATTATAACCTTCAGTTTTAGGCAATTTTGACCAATTTTCCGAAGATAGTCAGTGTTCTCAAAAATTTACTCGTGTACGTGTTTAGAATTCCTATAATGGAAATGAGTTTTGCTTCTCTCGTTCGAAGAGTATTTTAACCCATATCGGTGCACTTTATACCCCAAGAGTCCAAGACTACCATATAAATTTATCTAAATAAGGTACCAAGAATTTTTTTTACCCCTCAATCTTATGAAAACCTCATTATATGACACTACAGAATTATTGGATAAATCTGAGCACTTTTTTTCTCAGGGCCAATTTTGACCAAAAAAAGGTGCATTATAACTTCAGTTTTGGGCAATTTTAACCAGTTTTCCGAAATTAGTCGAATGTTCTCAAAATTTACTCGTCTACGTGCTTTTAATTCCTATCACGGAAGTGAGTGTCGTTTTTCTCGTTCAAAAAGTTTTTCAACCCATTTCGGTACACTTTATACTAAATGCTATCATATTATTTTTTCTAATTTAGGTACCTTGAACTAGTTTTTACCTCACAATCTTTGGTAAACCTCATTTTATGACACTACGGAACTATTGGAAGAGTTTGGGCACTTTTTTTTCTCGGGGCCATTTTTGACAAAAAAAAAAAAAACGTGTATTATAACCTTCAATTTTGGGCAATTTGGACCAGTTTTACGAAAGTAGTCGAATGTCCAAAATTTTTTTACATATCTACGTGTTTTGAATTTCTATAATAGAAATGAGTTTCGTTTCTCTCGTTCGAAGAGTTTTTCAACCCATATCGATGCACTTTATATCCCAAGACTACCATATAAATTTATCTGAATTAGGTACCTAGAATTAGGTTTTAACCCTCAATCTTTGCAAAAACCTCATTATATGACACTATGTAACTATTGGATAAATCTGGGCACTTTTTTTCTCGGGACCAATTTTGACCAAAAAAGGTGCATTTATAACATTCAGTTTTGGGCATTTTTGACCAGTTTCTCCGAAAGTAGTAGAATGTTCTCAAATTTTACTCGTCTACGTGTTTTAAGTTTCTATCATGGAATTCAGTGTCGTTTTTCTCGTACAAAGAGGTTTTCAACCCATTTTAGTACAGTTTATACTCCAATGCTATCATATTAGTTTTGCTAAATTTGGTACCTAGAATTGGTTTTTACCTCTCAATCTTTGGGAAACCTCATTATATCACACTACTGTACAATTGGAAGAGTTTGAGAACTTCTTTTGTCTGGGCCATTTTTCGCCAAAAAACGTGCATTATAACCTTCAGTTTTAGGCAATTTTGACCAGTTTTCCGAAGATAGTCGAATGTTCTCAAAAATTTACTCGTGTACGTGTTTTGAATTCCTACAGTGGAAATGAGTTTTGCTTCTCTCGTTCGAAGAGTATTTTAACCCATATCGGTGCACTTTATACACCAAGAGTCCAAGACTACCATATAAATATATCTGAATAAGGTACCAAGAATTTTTTTTACCCCTCAATCTTATGAAAACCTTATTATATGTCACTACGGAACTATTGGATAAATATGAGCACTTTTTTCTCGGGGCCAATTTTGACCAAAAAAAGGTGCATTATAACTTCAGTTTTGGGCAATTTTAACCAGTTTTCCGAAATTAGTCGAATGTTCTCAAAATTTACTCGTCTACGTGTTTTGAATTCCTATCACGGAAGTGAGTGTCGTTTTTCTCGTTCAAAAAGTTTTTCAACCCATTCCGGTACCTTTTATACTCAATGCTATCATATTATTTTGCTAAATTAGGTACCTAGAACTAGTTTTTACCTCACAATCTTTGGGAAACATCATTTTCTGACACTACAGAACTATTGGAAGAGTTTGGGCACTTTTTTTCTCGGGGCCATTTTTGATCAAAAAAACGTGTATTATAACCTTCAATTTTGGGCAATTTTGACCAGTTTTCTTAAAGTAGTCGAATGTCCACAAAATTTTACACGTCTACTTGTTTTGAATTTCTATAATAGAACTGAGTTTCGTTTCTCTCATTCAAAGAATTTTTCAACCCATATCGATGCACTTTATATCCCCAGACTACTATATAAATTTATCTGAATTAGGTACCTAAAATTGGTTTTTAACCCTGAATCTTAGGAAAACCTCATTATATGACAATATGTAACTATTGGATAAATTTGGGCACTTTTATTCTCGGGACCAATTTTGACCAAAAAAGGTGCATTTATAACCTTCAGTTTTGGGCAATTTTGACTAGTTTTCCGAAAGTAGTCGAATGTTGTCAAAATTTTACTCGTCTACGTGTTTTGAGTTCCTATCATGGAAGTGAGTGTCGTTTCTCTTGTTCAAAGAGTTTTTCAACCCATTTCGGTACACTTTATACTCCAATACTATCATATTATTTTTGGTAAATTAGGTACCTAGAACTAGTTTTTACCTCTCAATTTTTGGGAAACCTCATTTTATGACACTACGGAACTATTGAAAGAGTCTGAGTCTGGGCACTTTTTTCTCGGGACCAATTTTGACCAAAAAAGGTGCATTATAACCTTCAGTTTTGGACAATTTTGACTAGTTTCCCGAAAGTTGTCGAATGTTCTCAAAATTTTACTTGTGTACGTGTTTTGAATTCTAACAATGGAAATGGGTGTCGTTTCTCTCGTTCAATGAGTTTTTCAACCCATTTCGGTACGCTTTATACCCCAAGGCTATCATATAATTTTTGCTGAATTAGGTACCTAGAACTGGTTTTTACCCTTTAATCTTAGGAAAAGCTCATTATATGACACTATGGAACTATTAGAAGAGTCTGAGCACTTTTTTTCTCGGAGTCATTTTTGTCCAAAAATCGTGCATTATAACCTTTAGTTTTGGACAATTTTGACCAAATTTTCGAAAGTAATCCAATGCTTTAAAATTTTAACTCGTGTACGTGTTTTGGATTCCTATAATGGTAGTCATTGTCGTTTCCCTCGTTTGAAGGGTTTTTCAATACATTTCGGTACACTTTATCCGCCAATCGTACCATATAAATTTCGTTGATTTCGCTACATAGAATTGGTTTTTACCCCTAAATCTTTGGGAAACTTCATTACATGACACTACGGTACTATTGGAAGAGTTTGAGCACTATTTTTCTCAGGGCCATTTTTCACCAAAAAAAACGTGCATTATAACCTTCAGTTTTAGGCAATTTTGACCATTTTTCAGAATGTAGTCGAGTGTTCTCAAAAGTTTACTCGTGTACGTGTTTTGAATTGCTACAATGGAAATAAGTTTTGTTTCTCTTTTTCGTAGTGTTTTTCAACCCATATCGGTGCACTTTATACCCCAAGACTACCATATAAATTTATCTGAATTAGATACCTAGAATTGGTTTTTACCCCTCAATCTTTGGAAAACCTCATTATATTACACTACAGAACTATTGCATAAATCTGAGAACTTTTTTTCTCGGGGCCAATTTTGACAAAAAAACGTGCATTATATAACTTTCAGTTTTGGGCAATTTTGACTAGTTTTCCGAAACTAGTCGAATGTTCTCAAATTTAACTCGTCTACGTGTTTTGAATTCCTATCATGGAAGTGAGTGTCGTTTCTCTTGTACAAAGAATTTTTCAACCCATTTTAGTACAATTCATACTCCAATGCTATCATATTTATTTCGCTAAATTCGGAACCTAGGACTGGTTTTTACCTCTCAATTTTTGGGAAACCTCATTACATGACACTACGGAATTATTGTAAGAGTTTGAGCACTTTTTTTGTCGGAGCCATTTTTTACCAATAAACGTGTCTTATAAACTTCAATGTTGGGGAATTTTGACCAGTTTTCCAAAAATAGTCGAATGTTCTCAAAAATTTACTCGTGTAAGTGTTTTGAATTCCTATAATAGAAATGAGTGTCGTTTCTCTCGTTTGAAGAGTATTTAAACCCAATAATTTTTTTTACCCCTCAATCTTATGAATACCTCATTATATGACACTACGGAACTATTGGATAAATCTGACCACTTTTTTTCTCGGGGCCAATTTTGACCAAAAAAGGTGCATTATAACTTCAGTTTTGGGCAATTTTAACCAGTTTTCCGAAATTAGTCGAATGTTGTCAAAATTTTACTCGTCTACGTGTTTTGAGTTCCTATCATGGAAGTGAGTGTCTTTTCACTCGTTCAAATAGTTTTTCTACCCATTTCGGTACACTTTAAACTCCAATGTTGTCATATAATTTTTGCTAAATTAGGTATCTAGAACTGGTTTTTACCTCTCAATCTTTGGGAATACTCATTATATGACATTACGGAACTATTGGAAGAGTTTGAACACTTTTTTGCTCGGGGCCAAATTTTACCAAAAACGGTGCATTATAACCTTCAATTTTGGGCAATTTTGACTAGTTTTCAGAAAGATGATGAATGTTCTCAAAATTTTATTTGTGTATGTGTTTTGAATTCCAACAATGGAAATGGGTGTCGTTTATCTCGTTCAATGAGTTTTTCAACCCATTTCGGTACGCTTTATACGCCAAGGCTATCATATAATTTTTGCTGAATTAGGTACCTTGAACTGGTTTTTATCCCCTCAATCTTACGAAAAGCTCATTATATGACACTATAGAACTATTGGAAGAGTCTGAGCACTTTTTTTTCTCAGAGCCATTTTTGTCCAAAAATCGTGCATTTATAACCTTCAATTTGGACAATTTTGACCAATTTTCCGAAAGTAGTCCAATGTTTTAAATTTTTTACTCGTGTACGTGTTTTGGATTCCTATGATGGAAGTCATTGTCGTTTCCCTCGTTTGAAGAGTTTTTCAACACATTTCGGTACACTTTATCTGCCAATCGTACCTTATAAATTTCGTTGATTTCGTTACATAGAATTGGTTTTTACCTCTCAATCTTTGGAAAACTTCATTACATGACACTATTGTACTATTGGAAGAGTTTGAGCACTATTTTTTTCAGGGCCATTTTTCCCCAAAAAATCGTGCATTATAACCTTCTGTTTTACGCAATTTTGACCATTTTTCAGAAAGTAGTCGAGTTTTCTCAAAAGTTTACTCGTGTACGTGTTTTGAATTCATACAATGGAAATGAGTTTTGTTTCACTCGTTCGAAGAGTTTGTCAACCCATATCGGTGCACTTTATACCCCAAGACTACCATATATATAAATTTATCTGGATTAGATATATACCTAGAATTGGTTTTTACCCCTCAATCTTTGGAAAACCTCATTATATTACACTACGGAACCATTGCATAAATTTGAGAACTTTTTTTCTCGGGGCCAATTTTGACCAAAAAAGGTGCATTATATAACCTTCAGTTTTGGACAATTTTGACTAGTTTTCCGAAACTGCTCCAATGCTATCATATAATTTTTTTCTAAACTAGGTACTTAGAACTACTTTTTACCTCTCAATCTTTGGGAAACCTCTTTATATGACACTACGGAACTATTGAAGGAGTTAGAGCACTTTTTTTTCTCGGGGTTTTTTTTTTACCAAAAAAAGTGCATTATAACTTTCAGTTTTGGACAATTTTAATCAGTTTTTCTAAAAGTAGTCGAATGTTCTGAAAAATTTTCTCGTGTATATGTTTTGAATTCCTATAATGGAATTGATTGTCGTTTCCCTCGTTTGAAGAGTTTTTCAACTCATTTCAGTACACTTTATCCGCTAGTCGTACTATGTAATTGTGTTGATTTGGGTACATAGAATTTGTTTTTACCCTTCAATCTTTGGGAAACCTCATTATATGACACTACCGAACTATTGGATGAATCTGAGCACTTCTTTTCTCTGTGCCATTTTTGACCATAAAACGTGCAGTATAACCTTCATCTGAGCCAAGAATTCTACAGATAACCAGTCTCAAACTAGCATTCTCCATGAAGTAACTATCCGCCACTGATCCGACACTTGAAATAAAAAAGACCTTGCATTGCCCTGAGACAAATTGAAGCGTAGGTACCTTCGTAAGGAAAGTAGGAGATTTAGTTCATAGCGGTTGCTGTCCAAGAATTAGTAGTGATAAGCTGAAGTTCAAGGATTTAGGAGCCATCAGTTTCATAGACTCCCATTAAGTAGAAGTTGCAACTTTGTCCCACATCGGCAATTGGTGAAATGTTAACGGCTTTATTTAGTCTATCATAATCTATGGTTATCCCTGATAAAATCAAGAATTCTGCTTTATATATACATCTTTAATCTCTAATTGTATCTAGATCTTCACCAAAACTAAATACAGTACTCGTACAAGTTTCATTTTAGTTCGCCTTTTGTCACTTTTGGAGGAATAATATGGAGGAATTAAGAAGAGATCGTGGAAGTTGTGAGGTGATCACTTATTGGGTGATCTTGCTGGTGTTTGCCGTCCTGGAAACCGGACACCGGGCGTACGCTGACGAAGAGCAATCCTCCACAAGCTCAACGACTGTTATAGAGTTAATCGACAAGAAAAGTACATAGATGATGTTAAATCAAGAGCCATAGTTTTAACCAGAATGTTGCCAATATTATAGGTTTAGGTTTGATTGTAAGTGAGAATTACAAATCGCAATTTTAGAATTCATGAAATTTGTACTATGAATTGGTGGGGTGCGCCAAGCCCATGCAATAGTGCAACGTATGTGCAACGCTCGGAAGCCCCAGCAGCAAGCTACTGTGGGCTTCCCCCCTTAGCTTCATAAATTTAATATCGTGTGGACACGTAGTCCACATATCAGATATCTAATCTAATACTATATATTAAAACCTGAAACCAAGTCTTTCCTAGGTTGACACTTGGCATACATTAATTGGATAGAGCATAAAAATAGTATTAAAATACAATTATTGATTAACATATGGTAATAAATTATCATATTAGCTAATTTATGGAAATAATAAATATGGTAATTTAGTTTGTAACATGAGATATAAGAGATAGTATTATGGTGGTTGGCTAATTTATGGTAATAAATTAATTGGATAGAGCATAAAAATAGTATTAAAATACAATTATTGATTAACATATGGTAATAAATTATCATATTAGCTAACTTATGGAAATAATAAATATGGTAATTTAGTTTATAACATGAGATATAAGAGTTAATATTATTGTGGTTGGCTAATTTATGGTAATAAATTTGAATATGATGTGATATAATGGGTGACGGAATAATAGTAGAATGACATAATGTAACATGTGACGAGATAATGGGTTTGAAACTGTAAAATGGGTGACATAAAAGTAGAAATATGATAATACGATGAGTGAGTAAAAATATATAATAATAAAATATGACGGGGGACAAAAGTTGATTATAGTACCCTACTACCCTTCATTGTAAAATTAGAACAACGATAAAATATGCTGTCTTTTTTACAAAACGAGTATAAACATTATAAATAGACAAGCCCGGGCATGGCACGGGCATGCAAACTAGTTAATATTAAAACCTGAAACCAATTCTTTCCTAGAACGACACTTGACATTTATTAATTGGATAGAACATAAAAATAGCATTAAATATAATTCTCGGTTAAGATATGCATTAAATATAATTATCGGTCAAGATATGATAATAAATTATCATAGAGTAATCTATTTGAACAAAGATAAGCCGTAGTACAGTATAACTAATTTATGGAATATAATCATTATGGTAATTTATTAAAACAAAGATAAACCAACATTTTTCTTATAGAGTGAGTATAAACAATATAAATATATAGCCCGGGCGTGGCACGGACATGCAAACTAGTTAAACTAATAAGAACAGATACTACACTTGATCTTAGCTAAAAGGCTGAGAAAGGTATGCTTTTTACAAATTAGCAGTGTCGCTTTTATGCCCTATAATTTTTCTTTATTGCTTCTCATGATCGATATGGGATAAAGCAAGTACGTAATAGGTAATTTTTGCTACAGTTCAGATGAGCTAAAACTGCAAAAAGCCCGTGAGAAGGTGCTCGTATGATGCATTGATGTCTGCATTAATCTGAGACGAATCAATCGATGTCAAAGGAGAGGATAGACGTTTTAGTTAGAGTTGATAAGCAGGATTTGGAAAAGTATTTGAAAGACCAATGATCAAAGTTATGCATCGATCAGAGTATACCATAAATGTACTTGCTGCTAAAAGTTTTGAGAATAATAATTAGTGTCTCAAATATTTGATTTTGGATGGAAGTTTGAGATTATCCTCGCAGAAGGAACGCCATATAATCTTGAGATTGCGCACTTAGTAATTCATGTTTAATCTATTTGATCTAACTAACCTAAAAGACACGAGTGTAAGCTGCATTGTTTTCATGAGACTTAGTGCTAATGTCTTATCAAAATATTTTCGAGTCTCAAACTTTTAATCGTCTATACCAACATTACATATCAATCATCTAAAGGATCATTTGTTGTTAACCAAATTTCGGTTTCAAAACCCACCACGAGTTAGGCAATAACACATTTTGAGATTTTTTTTTTTTGAGAAACTTGGCAGTGAAAGACAAAAATCTTGAAATGCACACGATACAAACCTGCATCCATCTTACGTTTTTATTGTTTGGTTGCAAGTATTAGGCAATTCTAGTGGACGTGCCGGAGTGGTTATCGGGCATGACTAGAAATCATGTGGGCTTCGCCCGCGCAGGTTCGAATCCTGCCGTCCACGTTTTTAAGTTCATATTTTCTTTTTTTACATCTTATGTTTTTGCTTGCTAATGACGTTCATATCTAAAAGGTTCAATTTTGAAATAATTTGAGGTATCCATGACTTAGTTCGATCGTATGACCAAATGATTCGAGCTACCTCGTTTTTGAGTGTTGAGAACCTCCTCAAACCAAATACATACTTTAGTCATGATGTTAGGTGCCTAAATTTTGACATAATTCCATCTGGAATATCCAAGGTTTTAATGTTGTTTCATTTTGGATACACACCCAATGTTTTAGTATCCTTCCACTTTAGGTAACTTATAAATTTAAAGGAAATATCATCGCATAAATCGTTATTGTATTCTGATAAGACGTTCTCGTCAATACGATACACAATGCTTATAGTATTATTAGACGAAGGTAAGCTAGGTAATAAGTACGCAATCTTTTGCGACATATGACGAGAAAGGCGACAAGGAAGTAGTCGAGAAAAGCGACATCCGATGGATGATTTGGGGTCAAGGGAGCCTACGGCTATTGGCTAAGCAAACCGTTGAGTGATAGATCCACGAGTAATCTGTCGTAAATTGCGCAATATAGAACACACAAAGAATTGAATCAAATAAAATCAAATACAGCTCAGTCGACTCAAAATTTGGTTCAGTCACTCACATCTTATCACTTGTTCAAACTTGTTGCATACTTTTCCAGTTGATCAACTTATCAATGGCTGCCACACTCTCTCTCCTCCCTTCTTCAGATTATCACCACCACTTCTTCTCCCAATTCAAACCCTTTTACACACCAAAGTTTCAACCTTTATCACTTTCTCTCTCCAAAATCAACCAATCCCACTTCACACCTTTCTCAACTTCCGACCAATCTTCATCTTCACGTTCAATTTCTCCCGAAACCCAGCAAATCCCACTAAAATCCGGGCGTTTTCTGACCAATGATGAGCTCAGAAAGCTTGAATTCCTCCAAAATTACACTTATTCTTGCAAATTAACATCTGGGTATTTGTTTATTAGGGTGATGAATGATTTTGAACTTGATATGATTGTTGAATTGTTAGCTGAATCTTTTGCTGAGTCTATGGTTTTGCCTGACATGTACTTGAAATTGTTGGGTTTTTTAGTGAAGCAGTATTTGGTTGAGAGGAGGGGTTTGATGCCTCATGCCGTGACTTTGATTGCGTATTTAAGAAGCCATGAAGAAGATGGTGTTGGGGAGGAGAGTGAAGAAGAAGTGTTGGCGGGGACTGTGGAAATGTCTTTTGATAAGAAGGGTGCTAATGCTTCTCCTCCTACACCATCCCCTCCTAAAAATTGCCCTTACATTTGTAACATGTCTGTTAAAAAGCAGTTTAGAAGGTAAGATTCTTTACCTTTTACATCAAATTTTACTGATTTCTTCCTTGAATTGGTATCTTATGTTATACGCACCCCGTTATGTGAATGTTTGTGGCAGTGTTTGATGTTCTTTATGCAATTGGAACTTGAATAATTCATGTTCTTAGCCTCTTATACGAGTGTTTATGTTTTCTCTGAGTTTAATCTTATAGTAGGCTTCATATATTGAAATGCTATTATGCCTGATGATGCTTTTGTTTATGCATTTGGAATTTCTCCATGGTTGGTTTGGAGCGAAATTGTTTACTGTTAGTTGGGTGAAACTTTTTCTACAAGGCAAAAATTGAATCCTGCTAGTTTCTAAATTTGATTAGACTTAAAGAGGAAAGTTGAAAGACATGCCTGACTAAGATTGGTGCTGGGAAAGCTTGTGTGGATAGTAGGAGTGGAAATTTTTGGTGTCCTGAAAGTTGTCATAGGTTCTAATTAGGGCCTTCTAAGAAACCAGGATGTGATATCTATCGCATAGTTGAGTGCATACTTCCTCGCGTCAAAAAGGGTGTGACTTTTATCTTTGCTGTTGCATTTGTATCTAGCTACAAGAACCTCACATAGTTGGAGTTAATTTTTTTGCTGTTTGAACCTCACATAGTTGAAAACTTTTTTTTTTTTTTTTTTTTTTTTTTTTTTTTTTTTTGGAATTGATGGACAATCTTTAAGATGCCATGATGAGATATAACTTTGAAAATCAAGTTTGAGCAGCCACTATTTGCAAGATACTTGAAGGTTTTATCTAGCTAGAAGAACCTTACATACCTTAAGTCCGTAACTTGTTTGTGCTCATCTACATGATAATGCTGCTTGCTGTAGCTTGTAGCTAACTGAGTTGAAAGAGATCAAGTACCTGAGCTAGGACTGTGCATCTGTGGCGATTATTGTTGAGTAACCAATGTTTGATGTTTTTCGTTTACAAATTCGGGACTTCATTTTGTTTAATGAGCTTTCTTCACATTGAGTTGGATTTTTTTTATTTTTTTTTTTGGCTTGGTTTGGCTCTAGAGGATAGTTTAAAGACATACCTAACTCAGATTTTTGGAGAATAAGTTTCCTTCTTGTTTGGATAGTAATTATAGTATGCATTAGATTGTCATAGTTTAAGACCTTCTGAGAAAAGAACCAGGAATATGGTGCATTTCCCATAGTGGAAGTCATACTTCCTCGCGTCGAAAAAAAAGAGTACTACTTCTTTTGAATCTATAGGCTTTTAGCTTTGCTGCTGTCTATGCATTTATATTGTTTTCCTTACTGAACTGGATCGTGGTCATATTAGTGGCTGAATTTGATAGTTCAAGTAGCCATTTGTGCAAGATACTGAGATATACCTTTAGCCTTTAGGGTGGTGTAGCTTGGAAATCTTGACATATTTTAACTTGTTTAAGTCCTCATTTATGATGATGCAAAGTACCTGAATTAAAACTGTGCTTCTGTGGGTAGTACTTCTTAATCCTGATTGGAAAGCGTTGTGAATGATATATCAGGAGGGGAATTGGGTGGCATCTCCTGAAGGCAAGTGAGGAGCTAATATTAAACATGTCTTCTTCGAGAGATGTATACTTGCACTGTAGATTGATTGACACAGCTCCTTTTAGCATGTATAAAAAGGCAGGCTATGAAGTGTTTAAGACAGACAGCCTCTTCATCTTACTCACACTTCAGCGAAGAAAGCATTTGATGTGCAAGGAGCTTCCCGATTTGAGTAAGCCTTTAGAAACAGTTATCATTGATGACAAAGAACAAGTGCCTTCTGAAATCAATGGTGAGAGTGTATCCGAACCTTTGCTATTTGATGAGGTAATTGAGCTTTATTTCCCTCCTCCTTTTCCTTTCTTTTCTCGAATTGGGTTTACTGTGAAGTATGTTACACCTGACCAACTCCACAAATTATATATAATGGGTAGCAATTCTAAAGGCAATCTATTCCTTTAATTAGCTGTAGTTGATTAGCACGTTGATTGCTTGATGCAAGTGATCAGCTTAAATCCCTTTTCACCTTTGCCTTGTTTTAAATTGTGCAAATATCTTTTACTTGCTACCAAGAAATTTCAACCAAGTCATCGTGTTACAACTTTGAAATAACGGCTTTTGATTTGCTTTATAGGTTATCTTTCTAAATCAACTTGACATGTAACAATTCAGAGCTCTCTGTTGACTTAGTTCTAGAGTATTGGTTCGAAGTTGTCCAGCAAAACCTTATGTTTTGTGGGTTTTTACTCTCAAAGCCTACTCGATTTAATATCCTGGGTCTGTTCTATTTCAGGTTGCACAGAATACTCCTGATATGGACAAATGAGTTTCTGCTTCTCATCACGTAAGTTTGATCTGTATATTTCTATTGCAATAACTATGAGTGCATGTTATTTGATGCAATTGTGTTTTCTAAACATCGGAGAGAACATTTAAAGATATTTGCTGTAGCTTGTGTTATATGAGGGCAAAATCTCAGCCACAGATTGTTCACTTACATTGATAAATGGTCAAATGCACACGAAAAGAATAACCCACAAAGTAGAACTAAAACAAAACATATACAGTTTCTACCCTCTCAACCAAACATGATAAAACAGATGCAAGTTTTTTGTTTTTTTTGTTTTTTTTTGTTTTGTTGGCTTGCTCTTTCTTTGGAAGGGGGTGCATGGGGGTAGACACATGGAATTAGGCCGACATAACTCTTTTGAAGCAATTTCGAGCTCAAGGTAACCAAAATTTGTTTGACGGATGAAAGGGATGAGTTCTGGACCTGTCCTCTCAGTAAAAAATTTAGACCATACGGAGGGTATGTAGAGCCATACCTAACCCTTTGGAATTCGTATGGAATATGAGTTGAAGTTCTTTCACACACACTGACATTGTTGGTCTTTCGCTACTGTCAATTCGTACACAACGTGATGCTAAATTTGCAAACATGGTCACAGATTCCATTGTGTATGAAACCCTTGGTAGTTCATGATCTATAATCTTTCGCAACTTCTTTCGGTCATTCAACATATTTCTAACCTGAAACATATATTTGATTTCGAATGTGTTGTCAGTAATATGCATGGGTTATCTTCATATTCTGCATGCCTGTATATTATATGACATACCTGTAGCACAAGGTTTTGATCAGTTGGCCCCTGGGTTAGATCTACTGCTCTGCGCCCAGTCAAAAGCTCAAGAAGCACCACTCCAAATGCATAAACATCACTTTGTAGAGTCAGTCGTCCTGTCTGTCACCGACAGAGCATGCATTCATGAGACATATTATCATGTATCATAGCCGCGTGGGTATACAAAAGGAGGACTTCTTGTTGCATTCTTTTTAATGTCTAGCATATGGGCCGTAGCTTGAGGTCTTAACCTAGGGAGGGGGAGGGGGCGGGGGGCGTGATTTTTTTTGAAAGAGGCAATGGCCAGCATTTGAGATAAAGGCCTGTTGTATGTCATCAAGGAAGGTCTAACTATGATTCTCACAAAAAAAGAGAGGAAGAAGAAAAAAATGTGGTGAAGTAATATTGAAAGAAGCTGTCTCCTTGCCTGGGGTTTAGGCTGCACAGTCCCCACTACAGGCAATGGATTGAGGGAGGGACTGGGGGAGAGGAGAGCTGACATTAGATATTCTTGCATGAACGAGATTTCAAGGGAATCAAGTTGATGGATCATGGAGGTTAGTGCAAGGCTGCAAGCAACTATAGTGATCATTAGAGAATAACATACCGATGTATACTCTGGATCGAAGTAGCCGAAAGTGCCTAGTACCATGGCAGTTACATAAGAATCTTGTCCTTCTGGCATTAACTTTGCAAGTCCAAAATCTGATATCTGTATAGCAGCCATTAGTAGACTAACACTATTCTACAGTAAAGATGGTTTTATGACCCAAAGTAATTACCTTTGCATCAAAGTTGGTGTTTAAAAGTATGTTGGTGGATTTAAGATCTCTATGAACAATCGGAATTCCGACTGATGAACTTGAATGGAGATAAGCAAGCCCTCTTGCTGCTCCAAGTGCTACTTTGAGTCTTGTTGACCAATCCATTTTGGCTTCACCTATTCCTTACAATATAACATCCATTGATAAGTGAAGTTCAGTTGAGAAATTTAATGTGCTATATTCTTTTTCAGCAGAAGTAAACTCACTGTTCAGGTGATCCTGCAGGTTTCCGTTCTGCAAGTATTCATACACAAGAAACCGATGCTTTCCATCTGCACAATACCCTATTAAAGAAACCAGATTCGGATGGTCCAGTCTGCTCAAGATGTCAACTTCCACTCTAAATTCACGCTCTCCTTCTGCCACTTTAAATGGTGGCAGCTCCATTTTCTTGATTGCTACAACCTGAGTTATCAGACCCAGCAGCAGGATTTAGTAGCTGAAAATCCAATCATCATCATCTGATGATGACGTTATTTGGTAACGACATTTCTTTTGCTGCCAGTTTAACCCTAACTACCTTAATAACATAACAAGAGGATGAAATCAGATTTTCACATTCCACCTCCAGTATTGATATCTTTTAAAGACCATACTACAAGCATTCAAAGTTGCTACCTTTTTTTTTTTCTTTTTTTCGGCAACAAAGACATTGTATGAATACATTATACCAGCATACCTCTCCTGATCGAAGAACACCCTTGTAAACCCGTCCAAATCCACCTTTTCCAATATAATTCTCTTCGCTGAACGCTTTTGTTGCTTCTTCCATCTCTTTAAGGGTGAAAACAGATGACCCATAGCGCCTTTTTGCAGGCGGGTTCTGATCTTCAAGTTGCCAATATTCTGCAGGTTTGTATGTCCCTGAAAATTTTGCAACTTCTGTTATTATACAATACCATAATTGTTACTGTATCATATAATGATTAAACACCTCTTCATCTTTGTTTGGTACTCAATACAGGCATCATTTGGTCTTGAAGGAATGACGAAAAGCTAGGATGCATACAGAGAGCACTCTGATCCTGGGACTTGCTTCTCCGCCTCTTGTTCCACGCTGAAACCAAACCGAAAGGCATTATGGAAAGTTTTGTACGCACGCATGGACAGAAAATGCAAAACACGTGAAACAGCTGTAAGTTCGTCTTTGTTACTCGTTAAGACATGTACACAAAAGAAGAAGAAGACTATGCAGTATGGCTTTGGGAATCCTTAAGAGGAGTACGTAGAGAGCAAGTGAAAACTTGATTTGAAGAATACTCCACTACACTATCTTCCAACAAACCTAGATTTCTAGAGATAGAAAGAGATAGAGTGAGAGAATACATACTTTAAGGAAAAGAATAAGCAAGGTAAAAAAAATGACAGAAAAAGAAACAAGAGGCTTACCTTTGGAGGAGATGTGGGGTGTTTGGTGAGGAAAAAGAAGCTTGTTCTATCACAAGTTTCTTTGTATTATTTCTTCTTATTGTTGTTTTAGGAGCAGAAAATGTATCAAGGCAGTTGAGTTGGCCTTTTCATGCAAAAGATTTCCCTTTTAGCTTCTATCATAGCTAACCTTTGCAAAGGAATTTGTTTTAAATTTCGAATTGTCATCAGCACTCCCTCCTATAACTTGTGGATTAAGCTAGTTGACATCTATATGAAACGATGCTTTACAAAACATATTAGTATGGAGCGTAATTGTAGTGTATTATGATAATCTGGTAAGTATTGGAGCAAAGAGCTACAAGGGCTCAATGAGGAGCACATGATCTGGACAGGAAACTGGCATTCAGAAGCTTAACATACAATATCTGGCTGTTATTTATCTTGTCACTTACATTTTGAAGTGCTCGACATACGACAATAGTAATTTCATTTCACCAGACAAGTAAAGTAACCACAATTTTCTTGATCAGAACGTGAGAAGTCGCAGTAGGTAAAGGGTTGGTATTTTTCACGAGGTTGGTGATATATCCATGTTTGTCGCTGGAGTAACTATACTTACATATGATGATATCCTCGTCCGAAATGATCTTTAACTATGGTTTGCGCAAGATGGTTACAAATGACGATTCATATTAGATGACTCTAAATCATTTGGAGATCGGATAATGCTTAGTGGTGGTTGTTGATGATGCAAACTGTCCAAAATTCCCTCATTGCAACATAAGCTGCTGATTTGATAAGGCTGATAACAGCGAGACATGCACCAAGGCAAACATTCGAATTTCCGTATACAACCAAACGAAACGACTACTAAAAACGATAAAACGATGAAATTCTATAGGCTGAAGTGTTATGGACCTCAGAAGAAACCATCAAAGAGACACATAAACCCATGGGCCTTTGTTAGAATGAAATTTATGGGCTTTACTTATAAAATATACGTGCATGTTACTGCGCCAGTTCTATAAATGCGAGACAATTAATATGTTGCCGTAATTGTGCCACCCGTAATGCGGTCACCGGCAATTCACAGACCACTCCATTTTCTTGATGGCGTAGGCCCCTTTGTATTCAATGCATATCTTCCAGCTTAAGCTTAATGATTTAGTGCCGTGTTATGATCAACACAACACAATATCGTGTTAATTCACTCGAAATTTTAGAGCTGTTTGGCGGGGTTAGGTGTGCGTTAATACAGTATAGTGTTGCTTTGATCATATTTTAGATCGACTATATAATGTCCCCGGCCTTATAGTGAAACACACACTGTACTTGTGGTGACCTCTCTTAAGTTTAATTTTTTTCTTATGATTAATTTTTGTAAAAGAACTATTTCGACTACCGTTGTCCTTTTACTAAAAGATTGAACTGATAGTTAAAGTTGAGATAATAATTTATATAGTAACCATTCTGTATGGGGAAAAAAACAAACACATATCTACAAAGAGCGACATTAATTCCTGGCTAATCTTTAATTGTGTGAGGCAGTGGTTGAGCTAATTACTTACTCGAATTTATGAAACCCACTACTCTTCCAGCATGCATAATTTTGCCTATATATACTCATGTTGTTTACATCATTTTATCATATGCTTTTAGGCTTAAAATCTCCTACTAACTTTAGCACATAATATCAACATAAATTAATCACATTATATCATCAAGTGAAGAAATTAAAATGGCAGCATTATCTGGAAAGCTCGAAGTTGATGTAGAGGTTAAGAGTGAAGCAAGCAAGTTTTGGAACGCCATTAGAGATTCCCCAAGCTTCTTCCCTAAGGCTCTTCCTCTGCATTACAAGAGCATTGAAATACTTGAAGGTGATGGTAAAGCTGTTGGGTCCGTCAGCCTTCACAATTACGCCGATGGTACGTACGTACATGACATACGTTAATTATACATCCTATGATTATTAGTGCATGAATAATTATATGTATGGCACATTTTGTTACATCTTTATTTAATTAATGTCAATTGAATTATACGTACGTACATGAGCTAGCTAGTAGCTACCAGATCACAATGACGACAAAACTCTCACTCACGAAGTCACGAGTCATATTTTTTTTGCTTTTCACCTGCCATGCAACTAATTAATATCCGCTATGAAATATGATCACAAAGGCGACAAAACTCTCACTCGATCATAAAACAGTTTCGAATAAAAATACAAAAACGATCGAGCTGATCACCTTCTAATACTAATGTAATGCAGGGAGTGCAATCACATTTTCAAAGGAGAGGATCGATGCAGTCGATGACGAGAAGAAGACCATGTCCTACACAGTGATCGATGGGGAAGCTATTAGCTTCTTCAAGAGCTTCAAGGCTCAAGTGGCTGTGACTCCCAAGGCTGAGGGAAGCTTAGTGATGTGGGCTTGTGAGTATGAGAAGGCAAAGGAGGAAGATGCCCCAGTTACCCCTGAAGATTTGAAGCAATTTGCTATCACTACCTTCAAGGAGCTTGATGGTTACCTTGCTAAGGCGGCTTAATTATCACACTACCTACTTACTATATATAGTAATGATATGATTCGAATGCTTGGTTTATGTAAGCCTTGGGCCTTACAAAATAAATTTGGGACACTACTTAAAACCTTTTTAAGTATTGTACTCTATCATCAATTATTCATGTAATTCAAAGGCAAGGCCAAAGTTATTTTTTTATATGCGTCTTCAACGATATATTTTATGATAAGTTTGCGTATATACGACCCCGTAATTTTCATCTATTGGTCCTCCGTTTATGATTGTATGTATACACTACATCAAGGATTATCAAAGTTTTGGCATGCCACATGTAAAGGGAAACAACGCGAATAGTCGTGTAGTGTGATAAGGATATAATAATGTATTTATACCACGCAATTAAGTACACTCAAATCAAACTAACAAGTACAGTCAATCAAAACGCCCATCACAAATTCACAATACTGAAGATTGTTCAACGTAATTAATTGTTTACATAAAATAATTAAACAAGTCCATGACATAATGACATTATTGACTAGCTATCTACCTAATTAGGATCTGAATTAAATCCCCTTATTAACCAAGGCAAGATGATTAATTTGATTAAGATAGTATGTAAAACTTCACTAATAATACTTTGGTAGATGAAAATTAGAGAGCATAGGAAAATACTGATGAAATGGGACTGAAATAGGCAAGCACGCACCAACACCATGCGACGAAGACACTAGATAATTGCCGGCAATGTCTTGTCCTTGATCAATGTAGATAGGCTCCATCATATTCATGTTACAACCAAAGTTGCAACCACCAATATTATTATTATTATTATGATCAACATACGTACCATTATTATTTGGTTCAAAGGGTACCAATTGATTGTAGGCGTCGGGTTGCTGAAGAGCGAGATACGAATTATGATTGTTATTATTATCACTAGTGATCATCATAGGTGGTACCGAATAATTACCGTTGTTACTCCTCATGACCGCGATTTTTTCCTTGACAACTTCAAGCTTATGATCCAAATGAAGGAGCAATTCCATGAGTTGATCAACACTGAAATTTGAAATCGTAACCCTAGCATTTTTGTGCCTTAGTTTAGACAATTCTTGATCGGCCTTACGCTTCCTCTCTTCGAACATGTCACTTAAATTGAGTGATCGCTTGATCCTCTCGTCCGCCCTAGGGAATGCCAAGTAACGATCAATTAATTCACGAGCAAGTTTAGGGTCCATTGCTCGTGACAAGTCGATTTCAGTACTAATTTCCGCGTTCCCTCCTTTAAAGGTGTAGACTTCGGGGAGTACACATTGTCGACTATTGCCTTCTTTGTAAGGGTATATAATTATGCAAACTGGTACATTGCATAAGATTGAAAGTTCATGTGCTTTCTTAAGCAACCCTTTCTTTCTCTTTTGAAATGTCAAATCCCTTTTTTGTTCCTTCCTTATAAACTCCATTGCTATTCTTGCCCTACCCATTTTTAGAGGAACTTGTGCAAAAAAAATTGAGATCAGAATGAGAGAAATTAGAGGAATATGGTTGTAGAAGGTAATGAGTAAGTTTAGATAAATCCCCTTATTTATTAGCCGAAATGTAATAAATAATTATTATAATTATATTTAGCATATTTTCCAGCTCAATTAATATCTTTGATTTAAACTTATAAATAGAAAGTATTAATGCATTAAGTTAACAGGATAGGAACAATACATAGTAGTGTTACTTAAAATAATTAAATTATCGTATGGATTTGTGTAATTATGGAAATATCTAATCACGTTTACATTACGAAAATATCTTTGCAATGTAATTAGGGAAATTTCTAATCACGTTCACATTTCTCAAAATAATTAAAATATTAGGGTAGAATAGTAATTTTCATCCATTTATTTTCTTTTTTAGAAAAATGGTTTGGGACATATCCAGTTCCGCAAGGGTATTAACTTTAGTCGATCTACTTCGGGTTTACGAAGATCGTGAGATTCAAGCCTTCTGTACACATAAGAAATGATGCTCCAATGAAGTAGTGCATTCCAACGGTTTTGAGAGGGATTGAAGCGTTGCCACTCGACGAATAAAATATAGAGCCAGTTCCGTTGCATGTCTGGAAATTTTCATATGTTACTTCATCCACGGTATAACCTTCTCCACAATGGAAAACTGTACGTACAAAGTCAGACGTTACCATGCATATATATATACTAGTATGTGATATAACCATGCATATAATAATTAACGAATCAAAGATTATTAGACCATGCACGAGAACTATAAACTTTGCGTTTACACCACCATTGTAGTCTAGATTCGTGGTTAGTGACAGAAAAACTCTTATTCATATCATAGAAAATACATAATCTATCGGAATAAAAAACTTACGAAGTATGTCATCCTGGACAAAGTGCTTCCCCTTAGCCCACCTTGGACCGTCGACTCCTCGCTCCCAGTATCCATCCCCAACTTTGTAAACTGTCGCAGAAGTTAATTGATAGCATCCTAAGAAATTAAGGATTGCACATGTCATCATTATTGCGGAAATTAGTCTGTTCATTTTATTCGATTTGTAATTTATTGTTTTATTTTATATGTGATATAGAATTTTGGTTTTTTATATGTAGAATTTGGTGTTGCATAGGGAAAAAAAAATCCAAAAGCAAACAGATAATTTTTCTTCTTTATTTTTGATACTTTTTATTTTAGAGTTGGTATATTATCGATTATATATGTCTGTACTAGCTATAGTAGTTTGTACAAAAAAAAACGTCTACTGGAATTGAGTAACATTCATTGTGGTTACTCTCTTAAAATAAATGTATCTCCTTATCTAATAAATGAAATTCGCATATATATTAATCAGATATTCTAAAACCGCATTGAAATAATTGAAGAAGCTAAAATGGTTTAGTAATAAATGATCAACGTGCGTGTCTATGAATTGTTCCAGGTTCAAATAATCCTGAGATCTCAAGTCTTGAACCAATATCTGTTTCGATGTAAAAAAAAAAAAAAAGTTACAAATGATAATCTCGGATAAAACAAGGCAACCATTTTAGTATTTTCTTTCGAGGCCTCAATTTTGTACTCTTAAATATATATAGGGAACTTACAAGGGCTCAGACGAATGTCTAAAATTTAGAGATTTGATCAAACCCTATTTGATCAAAATCTGAACTCTATATATGCATATGCTTCAATACTAAATGGCATACCACGATCGATCAATATCCCTATTAAAACTTGGGATAAACATACATACGATATTACATGAATTATTTACAAATTCACATTTCATGATCTTCCAGCACCAGAAATCTTAACATAAAGCGAGCTGTAGATAGAAGATCAAGCTTCCTACTTTCTTCGTTCTGATCCATGCTAATACTTGATCTTCAATATATAATACCTGATTATTCGTGGCAGAAAACATTGTTAGTTAATGTTAGGGCTTATGTGTTGGTCGATTTGTTGTTTATTTAACTGTTTTGCATGTAAATTCGTGCTATTTAACTTTTTGTCTGTGACATTTTATCATTTACTGTAAATATAAAAAACATTAAAAATCTTGATGCGTCAAGAATACTAGTGTCTTTACCTGTACGACTTTGGTTAGTCTTTATTACTCAGTGTGCATGCAGTAACTATTTTTAATTTTCACACTTGTTCGTCGCCATCTTGTTGTGGTAAAAGAGGAGCCTTGAGGTCATCAGATGGTTGAGATTTGTTGGCATCCTCTTGCATCTTTTTAGCTTCTTCCCTTACTCCCCATAGTACTGTTAGGTAGCCCATCGCAACTATACCCGTACCTATCACACTGCATGAAGGAAGAGTAGAGTGTTATGATTTACGCTCGCAGTTATCTTATCGGAACTAAAGATGGTATAAAAATAATATTCTACTCGAACAATTAAAAGATGATAAGGATCCATCCTAGCTAGGTTTCCAATTATAATTTTTATTTGACTTTGATAGACTCCATAAATTTTGGCTAACTTCCTTAATTTTGCCCAAATTGGTTGTCATTGCATCTTTCGAAATCATGAATAAGACACACGAATTGCTCGTCAATACATACTTAATACTAAAGTGGCTCATGAAGTTTATGAAGGGATGATCAATAATTCAATATAATGCAAATAAAGCCATGAATATGGAACAAATTTTCAAGTTTATTTTTTTTTCTAACGACTTAGCTTCTTCCGAACTACAAAAAATTGTAAATTTTGGAACAAGAAGACAAAAGAAATGACAAAAAAATTTCTCCGATCGAATCACGACGCGACAACAACATTTTTGTGAGAGATTCAATGGCGTATATACCACAAAATACGCAATGTAATTGAATATTCATGTTAGATTCAATCAATCAATATACATTAAATTGAATAAATGTATAGTTATGATATACAAAGAGAGTTTAGAAATTTTAATTACCTTCCATAGTGAAGACTGCTACCAAATAAGCTAAGGCCAATCAAACAAGCCCAAAATAACCCGAACGGCTTGAACATGGCTACGTACATCGGACCGTTCAAGGCCATGCACCATGCTTGGACTCTGCTCCGAACCAATGTCCCGAATAACGCCTACATTATTCATACATATATACGTTAGTACTCCTACTATACATATGGACATATATTGATATATATATAACTCGCGATATATGTCATGTTCTTCTCGACTTAAAACCTGAGTAAGTTGGTTAAGATCAATTGACTCTCGTATATATGCAATTTTACGTTATAACAACGAATAATTAAGTCGGGGAAGATGATTTACGACGTACAGTTAAGATGATGATTAGGAGCTCCAAGTCCATCTTTAACTTCCAAGCATTAAGATCACCATTTGCAATTATGTCCACAAAAACAGTTTGTATGGTCCCAAATATGGTATAACATGTCACAATCACCATCATGTCCGGAAATCTTGTGAACGTCGACACCTGATAAAAATTCAACAAAATTTCACAAAAGCAAAAAAGAGAATTGTCGACTATATATCATGAGAACAAAGTCACAAAAAATTCACAATAATGTCCTATTTATTTGGAGTAGATATTTTTATAGAATTATAGTGAGCACTTGCATTGCTACTTGCTAGCTAGCATTTCTATTTAACTTTTAGCTAGCAATTTCTCCAACATAATAATGGCAAATTAATTCGACGAATTCCGTTATAAACCAAGATTTGAGACTCGTTTGCTGCAGTTTGATGCATTCAAATTGTACTATATATATCACGTAATTATTGGCAATATATATATGTCGTAAACGGGTTTTGAATCCTGATTTTTAACAAGCTTATTTGTGAAGATGAGTAGATAAGTACCTGTATGATACTCCATATTGCAATAGAGAAGGTGCCAGCAGCAAGCAGAGAGGTACCAAGCATCCACTCATCTGTTGCTGAGATAAAAACAAGGAAAGGTTTTGGGCCGCTAAGCAGGCGTGGGCTGAACAATGGGCCTTTAAGTATAGAAGGGCCCATATAAAGAGCAACCGTTAGAGCCCCAGTAACTGATACTAGAACCCCAGCTAGCTTGATTTTGGTGCTTCTACTCGATAAGTTTAATGGCGTCTTCCTAATAATAGACAAAAACACGAGTTTAATTAAAGTTGGCTAGTATGAATGGTCTGATCGATACTCGCACTGAACGAAAAAACAACACATTACAATATAATTGTTGCATAATTGCAATTTGCATGGCATTTCAAGTTTGACCCAATGAAGAAAAACGTGCACTAAACATGGTACATACGTCGATTAATATATACAACAACTGAAAAATAACAACAGTTCAACATGAAGTGACACAAAATTTTGGAGCTATTTTAGATGATGACATAGGACATCTTGCATATTGTAAAAGTATATATCAATATACGGAGTATACACCTAGTATAGTAGTGTACAGAATCAGGCAAACTACGTACTAGTGTTTTTTTTTTTTTTTTTTTTTTTTTTTTTTTTTTTTTTTTAATAATCCACTACATCGCACGAATAGTATAAGTATTTAAGGTTAAAAGTATTAGAAATCAGATATCAACCAATCAAAAGTCGAATCGTGGCTAATTGAATCAATTTTCAATAATTCCTACATACTTATAATTATTTGTATAATTAGGTGGTGGTCCGTTTTGATTTTTTCTCTCAACCACCTTTGGTTAGATTTGAAGGTCCCATATCATATATATTTATATATGAAGGGATATCATTTACAAACATCGTGATCATAGGAAAAGTGGTTTGCATATATCACCCAACTAAATAATAAAGGAAGCTACAGTTGCTGATTCGAATATATTTGAAATAAATAGAGAGATTCAAACTAAAACGTTAATAAAATACGAGCGATGAGAAATGGTATTAATTTGACGATTAAACACTGTCCAAGTATTTGACGAAGACAAAGGTGTATACCTGAGAATAAGACTTAGGAAGAACTGAAAGGAAGGGAGCAAAAGACCCATCGCACACACCACAATTGGTGAGCTGTCACGTAGCCCCGTAAACGCTAGGTTCTGAGCTATTGTTATCCTGCAATCCACACACACGATTTAATTTCCCTATCACCACAACAGTAAAAATATATCAACCTTGCATATCTCGACTTTTTCGAAAATAATATCTCTACGAAGAAACTAGTCACGATAGAACGATCATATACTACTATAGGATATCGATCATATGTAATTATCCACGATGTTTTTTACTGCTCGATAATGTGTAAATCACTAAATCAAACAACTTATAGTATAAGTTTTTCGAATCCTAAGAGCCAAATAAATTTACATACGTAGTTAGCCTTAAGAAACATTCAAATTGGAATTTCAACTAACTTGCATGCATCGTGCTTCGCATGCATGGTTATCTAGCTAGCTGTAAACTGAGATCAATTACAATCCTAATTAAATTACCCAAAAACGAAAAATCGGAAAATAATCAAGATAAATTTATCGAGTTCAGAATTTCGTCATATGATCTCGAAACGACTAGCATCTAGCTTCGTGGTGTGATTGAGCGAGCATAATCATAAGAGATTAATTGGATAGAGAACGAACCCAGTAAGACCAAGGAGGAAGAATCTTGATAGAAGCTTGTAGCTGAATATTTTCTTCATACTGGCCACAGAAAAATAAAAATAATTAGATAATTTATGTAATCAATCTTCATGACTTCATGTCATAGTAATAATAATCCATAATTCTTCCATGTATATAATATGATGATTATTATTATTATTGCAAAGTTTATAGAAGAATGGTAATAATAATAATTTACCTATCTCTATGAAAGATAAGAGAGTAAGATAGTAGGAGGACGGACGAAAGAGCGTTAGAATAAGCCACGAAAACGAACTGGTTCATTCCGGCGCTCATGGCCGATTTCGCCGTAATTGTTAAGGCAATCGTACAACCTTCCATGATAAACATCATCATAAATGGCACCATTGCGCACATTTTATCTTCCAACATCAACTCCATTAATTCCTAAACGGAACCCTTTTGGTACAAAATGCGCGCGCGCACACAGACACACGCAGATACACAGATAAGGTTGATGATCAGGTCGGGTTAGTGATTAGAAATGGTAGTTGTTCACTCCGACACTTGGTGGGAAAGAAGTTTTCTTCTCCAACCCTTTTTATACAAGTGAGAAACTATAATAAAGGTGACATA
The DNA here is from genome assembly GCA_963680865.1 of Spergularia marina. Lineage (NCBI taxonomy): Eukaryota > Viridiplantae > Streptophyta > Magnoliopsida > Caryophyllales > Caryophyllaceae > Spergularia > Spergularia marina. Next base: position 2,923,346 of record OY804545.1, on the reverse strand, counting down.
GTTTCATTAATTTGATTGAAATTAGAATAAAATTAAAAGTTACAAAGCTTGGTTAACCTTTCATGTAACTAAGTAGCCACATAGGCGGCGGGAAGTAGCAGCTCGAAAATAAGTCTTTCAAAAATAGTCAGCTGACTCAGCATTTTTTGGGCTTGTTTTTCGTTTGACCTTTGCTGACATAAGCTTTTATTTGCATTTTTTATTGTACATGTCATTTCTCCATTTGTCTATATTCTTCTAATTGGGATGCAAAAAATTATTTATTTTTTGAAAATATTATGTAGCAAAAAAAATTAGGTGGGGTTTAAGTGAATTTTTGCCTGTGGCTAGCATTGGTTAATGCCCCACCAAATGGGAAAATTGGTTTTAAAGAAAGGTTAGAGATCTTTTCGAATTCTCTTAGAGGTGCAATTAGTATGGAGTGCTTAATCTATTGTGTTAGTTGGGTTAATCTTAATTAAGCATGGAATACGTACGTATGCTCTTAAACGTGGTGCTAATTTGATTTTTTGTGGAGTGAATTCACGGTGCTATCGTATTAAACATATACATATGTACGTGATTCTACATTTTGATCAATTGACACGAAGTTTACCAAATTCATGTATATTAAAGGTTTCGAGCTTAAGACAATGTACTCAAGCTGTAAACGTGTTAAAAATTTAAGAGTAACCTCAACAGAATTTTATGATACTTGTAAACGAATTGGACAAAATGGTGAAAAATTAAAGTGCAAACTTATTGTATATTGTGTATTTTAAATATATATACTATATGCAATAATTGAAAAGTACAGTTACATTCACGATATATTATACGATAAACAAAATCAGGTTGAGTTTACAGTAATCTACAATTTGTGAAGTATAGTCGTATAGAACTATAGCATTGAAATCACAAGAGATCAGACTCCTTAGGATATGTATGTATGTAGGATATAGCAAACAAAGTCCGGGGAAAATTAATCTAACTCTGTAAATTAAAGCTGGCCGGATCGGAGTAGGTGAGTAGGCTTCTAGTTTGTCTATATGGACACTGATTTGTTTGGTGCATTATTATTATTATTATGGTTCTAAGGATGAAATGATTCGGAAATGTGAATAATGAGGTCCTCTATACATAGCCATGGCATAGATCGAGCAAGTTTTTCTTGTAGTAATGGAAATCGAGTTGGGATGGAAATGACATCAATGGTAGCAAAAACCAAATTTTTGCAATGAGGGGGAAACGAACAAATTATAGCCACGAAATTAAAGAAGATATAGTATAAAGTAGTTCAACGATTACAAGTCACGTAGAACAAACCGGCCTATAATATAGTAAAAAAAGGTGCTACGTACGTACGTACAGTCATATCCATGCATTCGTGGTTCAAGTGCAAGTTAGGAGAGTGATCAATCAATTTGAGAGATCGAATTAATTATGAATGGATTTCTTAATAGTAATGATGAAGTTAGGGTTTCGAAAATTCAAGATTGTGAAAGTATGTATGACCAAGATTTAATTAAAAAGTAATAATAATTATTGTCTAATACATTTCAACAATGTTATATAGATTTTGAGGTCCCGTATTATAGTTGTAAAAATCGGGATTTGAGGAGAATAATGTTTTCCCGGTTGCAATCAGGATTATTATGGTTACAACGCCATACAATCAACTAAAAAAAAGTGAATAAGCACTGGTTTGAATTTAGGCCATATATGTATGAGTTTTTGGATTCTAATTCTTGGAGTATTTCAAAATACGGCATAATTATTTGTTTTCCATAAAAATTGATATATAGGCCAATGAAAATAACTTTGAAATGGTGGAAAACAGCCATCTTCCATATCTTCCTCCTCAATCTTCTTTTAGATCACTTTGATCTTCAAGTGTTCTTGTATGTGGCTGTTGGTAGCTTTCTAACAACAGCCATAAACCCACTACATTTCTCTATCAGAAGGGCTATATGTAAAATAATCCTCATTTATTCTCCTTAAATATATGTATACTAATTGTAAATTAGTTTTTACATCTTAAAAATTAATTATCTGAATTTTATTTTAAACATAGACATTATGGTCTTCGATTATGGATAAGAGAAGACTTTGGATAAGCCACTAATTTATGTGTAACAAAATGTGTGATAAACTCATGATAAAACATGAAATTGGTTTTGAAATGGTTTTCTAATGCAAAGTGTCGTGTTCTTCAATATTGATCCCAATCAAAGCAGGAAGAGTCACCAATGGGGGAGTTTTGTTAGCTAGCATGTACTCGTCATATACTGATATACAACTGTAAATTAACACTTACGAGTTACGATTCTAATTTATTCTGATAAATCAATATAGTAGAAAACTATTTATTTCATCGGGAAATATTTGAAAATATGGTCGATCACAGCATGTACAAATCTCAAACGTAACAATTTACGGGAACCAAGAATAGCTTGTTCAGGTGATTCAACTTTAGTTTTCTTTTGTATATAATACGATTTACAATTATCACATTGACTTAATTCTACCACATTGGTCATTGACTAGCCGTCCCCAACTCCCCAAGTCAGCATATGTTGCTCCAAATAGTTCACTCCAGTAACCCACTGGGCCACTAGCCACACCTAAGACAGCCCAATTAAGTAGAAGTACGACAAAGTCTTACTCCTTTAATTACCAAAATTTGTCAATTTTCAAGTGCCCCTAAAAAAAACATGAAAGAACACAATAGTTTTCACCATGTTTATTTCATGCATGAAAAAATAGAGATGAAATACTCATCTAGAAGTCATCTAGCTCGGTTGGTTTAGATTGCTAGTCATAACTAGTCAATCACACACTCACACAATCACACCTGCTCCCTTGCCAATTCATTAGACTAGGAAACCAATCTATCCAAAAACCGACGGGGACTATTCCCGAGGTATGGTGTACATTTCTTAAATCAACAAGAGTGTATCGTGTATACAAATATACAATACCTTCATTTACATTTGATCTTAGTATCTTACATTATTTGTAGGAAATAATGCGGAAAATCGATAAGATACGATTTATGTACATCAAGGACATATTATGGACATCAACTCCTGCAAAGGATCATACAAATATGGTTTGTTTAATGAAATAATGCATGCATGTAGCTAGAGAAGGGATCATCGTGACTACCATGCACCTGTACGCCTGCACTACTAGGCCAATTAACCCTTCAGTGCCATGAGTTATAGCAGAATTTCTGCTGTGACTTCTTCTACCTTTTGACATCCAGCAATTATAGCATTTTCTTTTCTGTCCTAGAAATAATTCCTGCAGATACAAAAGCCAGAGTTATCCATCCATTGTTTAATCGAAAATGTGATTTTCAGAAAAAGAAAAGCCAGAACAGACCAATAATGAGGCAATCCTTAGGATTAAACAAGAAAAAAAGACATGTCAAATGCAATCTTAAGAGGCTTAGGACCCTTTCCATGGGTGACTTCTCCAGTGTAGAGGCGCCGCATTGTTTTGTAAGGACAATTTCATTCTATGTGTCTCATTCTGTTTAGCAAAGAGGATCATGCAAGACTCGTTCAAAAAGGTACAAACACCTTGGCTAAGAGCATTTTTTCATACATAATACGCTTCTGTATATACTCACCGACAAATGAAAACGAAATGTAGGATAAAACAGGTTGACTAATGCATATCTGATTAGAAAGCAAATGCCTCCTGATATAGTTCTGGCCATGACACATACAAATAATCAGCAAAAAAATGGTATAGACAGTTCAGGTCACTGAGAAAACAGGGACATTTGCCACAGTGTCTCACACTTTCTGTAATTGGACTAGATCCAAGTTTCACTTATGGGGGCACAAAAACTCAACTAGTTTTCAGCAAATTGTACCTAAGTCCTAATCATTGCCCAGATTATGACTATAGAATACTATAAAATTCAACTACATCCCGTTGTCACCGGAAGAAATCGATTGAATCACAAAGTCAAGGAACTAGGGTTGTCTTCTCATTGTGATCAAAGTTCTTTTTAACTTGCCAATTACTGTTTTCTGGCAGGATAAATGGCGAGCCAACCTAATCCCAAATTACTCTGGGAAGGGGCAATGAGCAACATCAAAAATACCTAATTTGACTTTTCGTTGCAGACCCTTCCTAAAGGTTCAGGGATATCGAGCAACAATGACGTATTAAGCCATAACCCAAATATCGTTTCCTTTTACATGATTACATCCACATTTTGTATTATGCAGCATTCTGCATGTTTTCTTTGTATCATATACTAAGCAAGTGAGCGGGATTAGTAGGAAATGGAAGATTAAACGACAGAACTAGCAGAATAAGAATTAAGATGTTTTGTATACAAGATACCATCTACATCTATTTAACTCAAGCTACCCCATCACACGGAAATATGATTAGTTTATGCTAAATGAGTTGACAACTGCGTATATATCACTATGATGGACATGAGACTGACAGCCTGCTGAAGAAGCAACACAATTGTTCAAATTAATTTGCAGTAGAGATTTTGAAGTGAACAAAGTAAAAAGGCTGTAGTCCTAACTTCTACCAAATGTCAGAATTTGTCAGTCCCCTAATTATGTCGCATGGGATCACCTTAAGGTCTGGTATTGATCTAGGATTTACTATAGAACTCTATGGCACGAAGACTTGATCAAGAGCATCTTCGTTTAGGCTGGTCAGGAACCATTCACTCAATCACTTGTATTTTGGCACAAGGTTATTTGCCTTATCCTTGAGAAGGATTACCTGACCGCCCAAAACCATATTAAAATAGAAGAATAAATCACTTGATCAATGTTATATGAAGAGAATCAACTGGGTACTGTGAACTGACACAGAGCTCACTTGGCGTTCGATAAAAAATTAGGATTATTGCAAAATGTACAGGCACAGCATGCGAGGTCCACATTCAATCAGTCAATCATGACACCCAGGTTTCTAGAAAAATGCAACTGTCAAAGTGACCAAGAGTACGAAAAGCTGAGAACTTGTGAAGGAAAACACACCTTTCTTAAGCTTCAAGGTTCTTTGACCCTTCCACATCATTACCAAGCAGGGGCACCTTCTCAGTTTTAGGTTGCAAGTAGGCTGACTGATAGTCGTTGCCTGTCTTCTGTTCGTTAGCTTTTCCCCACATCACAGAATAGAACCCAAGAATTATTATAATCACCCCAAGCAAACTGCACAAGAGCACAACGAACAATCAGTAATCATAAATCTGTGAAGTATGTATCACAATTCGCAAGGACAAAAAGCAACATCACATCCATTGTACACAGCCAACACTTGCATCCTTTATCCTTTTCTGATTTTCCATGACTACTTATACTTCCAACCTCCTACATTATAATTAACTTGATGTAAGATTGAGAACAACTAATTGAGTCATTGCTGCAACATTCCTAAGAGTTTTATATTGCTCGATCTTTATCAGACATCAAATTCAGGCCTGGGAAAACTCCAAATCAATGGCACAAGTAAGAAAGCTATGACAATTTGGAAGTGCCACAGTACCTTCCAGTATATAATGTATCCCCAAAGAACAGAACACCTACAAATGCAGCTATGGCTATCCCCAGCGGCTTAAACATGCAAACGAAAACAGGTCCCTTTTGGCGCAAGCACCACGAGGTAAGACCAACTTGGAGTGCAGAGCCAAATACAGCCTGCAAAATTGGAAACTACTTTAGGAACAAAAAAGAGTATATTTTCATATGCATCGACTCTTGACACTCGTCAGCTATTATGTCAAGTCAATGAATCAAGCAAAAAGCTTGATGTTCTAAGAGAGAATGTCGCACCATATCACCAAAAGATGATGTAAAATTAGCATCTTGAAAGAGAAGTGAGTTCCACTTGCTGGCGTGGTTTCATCTTTGACAATTGGATAAGAGATTGACTTACCGAGTACAAAACTGCTAGCAGCCTCAACTTTGGGCTTAGGCTCCAAGCACTTAAATCCCTTTCAACAATCAATGTGAATGCTCCTGATTGGATAGCGACAAAGAAACAGTAAAAGAATACAACAATCAGCTCCGCGGGGTATTTTGCAAGAATCACTGCCTGGATTCAGACAGTAGCAATATCCAATTAATAGGTCAGCTCATCATAATAACTCTAGATCTTTAACAAGTTTATTTTGACTCACTTGAATAATAACCCAGCTTGAGGCCATCACACAATCAATACCCAGAAAGAAGCCACCAATAATCCACTTTGATTGCTCTTCAAGAAGATTATGCTGATAGGACTTCAATGTTACAGGAACACGAAAAAGTGCTGGACCTTCATAAAGAGTCGCAACAAACGCTCCACCAACAGATACCACGGTTCCAACCAATTTAGACACAAAAACTAATGTTTTCCAATCTACCTTTTCCATCCTGAAGGAAAAAGCACAACACATGATATACATCATTACTGCAGTTTGCAACCTTCCTTCCAAAAGATGGTATGTGATATTGTGTTCAGCTGACCATTACATTCTGCCCAGTATGCAAGATATTTAACGAAATTCTCTGGCTAAATAAACACATACAAGGGAGTAGGTTTTGTATTGAGTTCAGGTGAAACTCATGTGTCATGCCTCCACATTGAAGACCCAAAACAAAAGGATGAAGGATGGCATAAGAATATGAATTGTAAAATGCAGGCCCATACCAGCAGCAGAAGTAATTGTCGGTTTTGGATAAGAAGATTGTACACTTGAAACTTACACAAAGGTTAGCTCATACATGTCAGCATAAGTTGTTCCAATTTCTTTGTTGGTCAGCATTCAGTTAATTTTCTAGCACTTGTTTGTCATTTGGTTCTTTAGACAACTTCACTGTACATCTCTCAGTCATCAAATAACACAGAATATCTTCTCACATTTCGCTCTCTTTCACTCAATAAATTTCTTGCTTCCGCCTTTATATATGAAGCTCAAGCAAAGTTTTCAGTTGGTTTATAAGTTTCAACCACAATCTCATATGGTAAATAGCAGGGAGACAGACAAGTCAGTCAGTCTGAAGATGTCATCTATATGTACAATTAGGATATAAGATTGGCATATTCGCACAGACTAATCAAGCCATACAGACATAGAGTTGATGGAGCAGCTCACACTCGAACTGCAGATATAAAGCATACTCCGAAATAACTAGTCTTCAGCTCCAAGTAGGAAGACCTCAGTTAGTATAGCCAAGCCATTTCACACTTCTTCATGTGTTGGTCATATCCACAGACGCCTTTATTGATACCAAATTATCACTTGAAAGGGTAGCAACTAGCAACTGACGTGTCATTTTAGTCGGGATGTTTAATGTTGAGCTCTCTAAATGGCGTAAATGCTCCTCCAATAGCAAGTTATTGTTTTATTCTTTTATCAATTATAAGACCTAAATTTTTCAATGAGTATACATAGATGGTGATGAAGCATCATTTTCATAGTCTTCCAAGTGGAGTTCAATGTCAATTGTCAGAAAACTCGATCATTGCGAATCCAAAGTAGCGCATGAGACTATGAGAGAAAGCTTAAAATCACCAAGAATCCAACATAAGGCGATAGCCGTTAGTTCTCAGATGAACATTTTTCATGACTCAAGATGCTAGTAAGACACACATTAGTCAAGTTCAGCCTAAAATTGGCAATTAGCACCGGCTACATTAATGTCAAACAGTTCCCATTTCATCAAATGATTTACACCACAAAGTCCCGCATCATACAATCTAACTGAACCAAAGTCCCCAACATCTCTAAGAGATCCCAATCTAACGCTCTTCTTTATTCAGATTCTTGATTAAAATGCATTAGGAAGCTGACATTGAACACACTGAAAACTGATTCAAAGATCTCTTTGGCCTAAACCAGTGATTTTATTACACTGATCTTCGGAATTTAAACAATCTAGCCAATTACGTATAAACCAAAACTCAAAAGGCCTGTACCTGAAGAAGATTGCAAGCAAAAATGTAAGTCCAGGAACAAGGTTCAGCATTGCTGTCCCAAGAGTCGGCGAGCTATAATTAATCCCAGCATACCCAAATAACTGAGCTAAACACCTGAAGCACCACAAAATGGTATAATTGTGAAACAACACATTACTCACAACTCAGGGAAAAAAAAAAAAACCCACACACAGTTAAAATTCAGCAAAAAAAACATTTACTCCATCTTACACACATATCACTAATCAACTGACAGTAAAAGACAGTAATTCAGTAATCAACCTAGAAAAATTTACTGTATAACATTTAAAACCGTGATTAAAATGGAAAAGGGTATCAGTACAACAGTAAACATAATTGAACTCAATTGGTGTCAACGGGACCAGTAAATATCCCAAAACGTAATATTTCCAAACATATTATTCCATAATATCTGTCGATAATACCGTCGCCTTCCATATTACTCCTTACACATAGAAAAAATTGTAAATTGAAACCCATGACAAAAAAATCGAAAAGGGTATCAGAAAAGAGTGAACATACCCAGCAAGGGCAAGCAGGAAGAACCAACCGAGGAGAGAGAAAGTGAGAGGAGGACGAGAATCAGACCTGAAAAAACATCAAAACCCACAAAACAAATCATGAAATTAGATCAAAGTTATCAACTTTATAATAAAAAAATGAATCAAAATTGCTGAAATTGGGAAGAAATTAATTAAAGAGAGAGAGAGAGAGAGAAAGAAAAGGGGGAAAACCTGTGGAGGAAGAAGGAGAAAGGGAGAAGGATGAAGGAGGCAAGAGCATTGGAGTAAGTGACAAAGACAAAGTTGGACATACCAGTCACTGAGAATGCTTGTTTACTTATTATCATTAAACCAACTTGGCAACATTCTGCCATTATCATTCCTATGTATGGACCTGCTTCACTCTCCATCATCTTTTCTTTCTTCTTTGTGAAGCTTTCTCTCAAAATTTCATAGGAATGATTTGCTCTTTGAAGGTGATGATGACTGAGGAGCAGCAAAAGAAGAAGAGTTTTGTTTTGCTGATGTGTGGGATGATGATGTTTGTGGTATCTCTTTGTTGCTTGTTTTTAACATGTGTTGGAATGTCTACATTCAATATTTAGGTTTTAATCTTACTCTTTTCAATTGCTACTTAGTAAGTCGTAGTAACCGATGAACGCTTGAGTGAGATATAACACGGACGAAAATCGACCAGTTTCGAGTTTGAGTCCCGAGGGTACAACTGTACAAGTACAGTAGGGAGGGGAAATTTCGTTGCCCTATATAGTCCTATTAGCTCGAATGTGGACTAAAACACTAATTCTAATAGAAGTAAGTTTATTTGTCCAAACTTTTAGTCCACAATCGAGCCAATATGACAATATAAGGTCAACACACTTTTTCCATAGCTGTATGCCTCACTCCCTAGGACTGATGTATTCATTCTGCAAGTTCTTATGAATGACACAGGATCATTGGATCAACCCTGCAGACCAAAAAGGCCACAAAACTTACATTGCACGGATCAGGTCGTCTTAGCAAGAAGTACTAAACTTTCTGAACTCAAATGGCAGAACTCACATCCAAGAACTAACTACAATGATACAGGCGAGCTTGGTGAGCAACGTCCATGACATTACGTCATTATTGGGAACAATGTAATTTTCGGGGCTTATCATATGCCAAAGCAGATGAATAAAATGTTCTCAACTTGGCAACATTTACAGGTATATACATAAGGGGCCTTAAAAACAGAACCATGGGGTCGACGTACAATATATACTGAATTTATGCACAGATTACACTGCCCACTGCCCAGAGTTCTATACATCTATACTTCTGTTCTGTAGAAGAGGTACCTTATGTAGAGATGAATCTTCTTCCGAGGTGTATAACAATTCAGATTCATCAGCTAGTTTCGGAGACTCTTCCTCGGCTTTACCTTTCATCACTGTGTAAAATCCAAGTGCTATGATTGTTCCTCCAATTACACTGCATTGCATAAGAAACATTACCATATTGAACCGCTCAGTGGCAAACCCCGACTCTTTGATTGAATGAATATATATCAGAAGTGTCTTCTTAAGGGTAAAATTAAATTGTATAGAGATGACAATGACTAGAGAACTTCTTGCACAAGACATACCTTCCAAGATGTAGAACATCATTAAGGAAAGAGACCCCCATGATCACTGCAATTATCATTTGAAGTGGCTTAAACATTGCTACAAACAGCGGCCCCTTCTTCCCGCAAGCCCAAGTTTGGACTATATTTACGACACCAACTTCTACGGTCTGAAGAAGTTAGATAGTGATGAATCAAATCAAATTAGTTTACTTTTACCGTGATAATAACCATAGAAGATGAAATCGATGAATAGTTAGTTGTGAATAGTTACCCCAAACAGAAGAGCAATCCACATGATTTCAGCTCTTGGCATCCAAACACTTCTATCTTCCTCTAATACAAAGGTAATGAGTCCAGCTACTATGGTTTCGAAGAAGAAGGAGATCAGTGTAATCAGCACCTCTGAAGGGAAGTCCCTTGCTATCCCGGTCTGGAGAACAGCCCGAGAAATTACTATGTTATTGTCGACACTATGGCTAGTTCACGAAAATACGAAATCAATGCCACATTCTCAGGTGAGTACAACTTAAAGTGGCATATTGAAGAAAGGATAACTACCTTATTGGTAAATTTTACGCTCATAAACAGAAAACGATCATTTCGTGTCATATGAGACCAATTAAAACTATCTTAATCGGATTGTAAAGTTATTACCTTGGTGACATAAGTCAGAGAAAGAAACATGCTACTAGCAAAGAGGAAGAGTCCTCCGAGCACCCAATCTTGCTGGTTGGTTTCTCGAAGCAGCGAGAGTAAAGAGGACTCAGTAGGCGATAATGTTGAAAATATTGTTATTGGCAAACCTGGGTAGAAAGTCACTATGAATGCACCAGTAATGGATACAACTGTTCCCATCAGTTTGAGCAGACTGCTCTGCACTCTTAGATTCAAATTCTCCATCCTACAGGAGTAATTCTAATATAAGCTCATTCCCAGAATACAAATGACATTCGACCATAACATTGTTTTTTTATTAAGCAGATCTCGGTTTCCAATGGTCGGCATAATGTGAGAGTTTTTTCTCAATGAAGTTCTTTTTATTTGAAGGTTTCTTTTGAAAGTTCACCCTACTTAAATTATCATGGAGTTCAGATCAAGACCTGGTTACATTCCTACAAGCTAAAAGACGCGAACATAGAAATGTTGAGGTTATAAAACCAATATATATGGCATCACATTCGTGATTAAGTGATTCGTTAACAGGCGACAGATAAGTTCAACTCGTCAGTGTTACCTAAAAATGACACCCATAAGGAAGGTGATGGCAGAGGAAAGATTGTTCATTGCTGATGCAAGTGTAGGCGAGCTGTAACGAATTCCAATGAATAAGAAGATGGAGCATCCACCACTGCATCATATAACACAAGCAAACTTAATTAACAAGCAAGCAATTCTCACAACTCAGTAGCTTAAAGCAGAAGACTTGGAAGTTAGAGTGTAACTTCCACACACTTCTCATACATCACTCCCACAGTCCCACTACTCAAGAATCCACATGAGTGAAGGTCGGCCTAATGGGCGCTTTACATACAATGGACGACAAAGCAAGAACTTCTACAATACTGCACCAAATGGGGGAAATGGATTCGTGACACATTGATGTTGATGTTTATTTGGCTTGCTGACGGATTCAGCATTCACTTGGCCAATAGAACCTTGTACACAAATTCAACAAAGTATCATCTAGAAGCCAATAATCTTGAGCAACTTCTTGTTTTTGTCAATGCTAAAGCACAGTTGTCGTGTATTAAGTAAGGAAAAGTACAAGGTGCAATTATTTCACACAAAACAGATATGGAACAAGTCAGCAATACTCAACATCCGCCACCAATCGAAGAAAATCAACAAAGACACCAATGCATCTTCGGAAGTCCCAATTTTTAGCATATCAGTCACCCGTTGTACACAAATTCGTGTGCAACAAGAGTAGTGAATTGTTAAACGTAAAGAATCATCTCAACCAAAAGTGTAAGCTAATTAATTAAGTCCAAACCCGACGGATAATCGCCAATTTTGGACCTGAGGAACCATCTCGTCACCAATTTTGAGCTACTATTCGATTGAATCAACGAATCATTGTCTCAGGGTAAATAGTTAACTCTAACCAACTACAATTAACCTCGAATCTAATTCGAAATTCTAAAGTTTAACTCTTTAATCGTCCCTAGCATGATCAGTGCCGATCACATGTCCCAATTTTCTATTCCACTCTATGTACCCCTGCAATCACATTCTAGCATGATTGGACCGATTCTATGTCTAGTACTCGTAGCCGTGGACTTTTACATGCTTGACCCGCACGTTATCATACAGATTACAGATGATGAATTATTCAAAGGGGTGTAACGAAATTATTGCCGAAAACTTTGATCGTCTTAAACATCAAGACATGCATGCATACATTTTTGAGGGGAGAGATAAAATTACCAGACACATCCAAGTAAGAACAGCCTGAAAATGATATTAAGCCCAATTGGTGGCACTGGAGTTTTCCTGTATATATGTCATATAACCCGTCAATTAACCCACACGCACTTAATTGAGTCGATACGAGACTCAACCAGCTTAATCAATAACGTCTCAGAATTCAACCCTAGGGACTTAGGAATGCATTCTATAAAAAAAAAATGATTATCCAAATTTAGTAATGATCAATCACCAAACACTAAAATCATGAAATTTCAAGACATAATACAAATTGGGAGTATGTGAATGCATGCAGATATCAGCTAGCTTAGTTAATAAAGTCGTTTGGGTTGTACACGTGACCGAGTCGAGATGACTAGCTAAGACGAGTACAAAACCCAAGCGAAGAAACCAAAGGAATGAAGTATACAGACCTGTGGAAAAGGAAAGCAGAGGGAATGAGGAAGAAGAAAGCGATTCCATGAGTGTAAGTGGTGAAGATATAATTGCTCAAACCCTTTGCCATGGCTGCTTTCCCAAGGGTATTACAGGTAACATCCATAATTTCCATGATTACCATTATCACTATTAATCCCATCATCTTTACCTCCCACATCTTCTCTATTACGCGCGCGCTCTCTCTCTCTCTCCTCTAAGTTGGTAGCTAGCTTTGGAATGCAACGTCTTTCCAATTAGTCACCAGTCTCATCACTGACTTAACTCCTATCTTCCAACCCTTGTCCTTTTCGTTGGCCCGTTCAATATCACGGTTGTTTTCAGTTTTTGTTTTTTTTTGTTTGCGTAAAAAATTACTTAAATAAGTTACAAACTTAACTTTAAGTGTTTGGTGCTATAATACTCATATCGTTTATAAAAATTGACAACTAAAAATTGAAAACCATTTTTTCTGGTTTTTAAAAAACGGGACTTTAATTTTCAAAAAAACTAGAAAACTGAAAATAGAAAACGGCACCAAACAGGACTTCTTTTAGAAAAATGGTTTTAAGTTGGCCAAAATTAAAGTATATGATCACAGCCTATTGCAGAAAGTGGCACTGAAATAAAAGATGAATACTATACCGAATCTTACTAGATAGATCTATTAAGTGAGAGAAATTAACTAATTAGATACTCTTTCGTCTTGTAACCTCCAAAAAAGTAAAAATAGATACTCTTTCTTTTATCTTCCGCACGTTGCCTAGCGGAGGCGTGGTTATATTGAAGTGGATTCACTCTTTGTAGTGATACCGAACCTGTTGCTCTATCGATTGACTAAGAAGGGAGATTTCTATTGGTGAACCTAGAGGTCAAATTATAGGTATGTGCACTATTTTAGCGCCAAAAATCATTGGTAGGTGTACAAAACCGGCACAAAACCATATTACCCTTAATAGTTTACGTGGCGTTAAAAACATCAACAATAGATGAACCGTTTCTCATGTCCAACCAACATACACCAATGATATTCATGCTCAAATTTCAAGTGATTTCACAACTTTGAAAAAAAATGGTCAAAATTGACTAAAAACAAAGTGTATAGTTCACAGTTTTCTGCCGAAAACGACTCCAAAATAAGAATCGCCTCGATTTCTGTGGGTGAACCTAGAGGTCATATTATAGATGTGTGCAAAGTATTTGGGCCAAAAACCATTGGTAGGTGTATAAAATTGACACAAAACGCATTTTAACCTTATTAGTTGATTATGTGCCGTTAGGCTTACAAAAACTTCAAAAATAGATGAATTATTTCACATATCCAACATAAGTACATCAAGGATATTCATGCTCAAATTTCGAGAGATTTTTCAACTTTAAAAAAATTGGTCATAATCGACTGAAAACGAAGTGTATAGTCCACCATTTTTTGCCAAGGGTATTACAGGTAACATCCATAACTTCCATGATCACCATTATCACTATTAATCCCATCATCTTTACCTCCCACATCTTTTCTATTGCGCGCGCGCTCTCTCTCTCCTTTAAGTTGGTAGCTAGCTTTGGAATGCAACAAAAGTCTTTCCAATTAGTCACCATTGACTTAACTCGTATCTTCCAACCCTTGTCCTTTTCGTTGGCCCGCTCGATATCATTGTTTGGTGACGGCAGAAAAAAAAAAAAAAAAAACTGAAAACGGCAGTGATACCGAACAAATCCTAAATTGTTTGGTGCTATAATAGTCATATAGAAAATGTAAACTGACAATTGAAAACGGAAAACCATTTTTTCTGGCTTTAAAAACCGAGACTTTGCTTTTTCAAAAAATAGAAACCTGAAAACAGAAAACGATTGATTTTGATGAAACCTGCGGCAGGGGGGCTCCACCATACCGGGATAGAAGAGGACGAAGGAACCGAACTAGAGGAATGAGAAATAGGAGAAGGGGAGAAAAGGTCCAACTCGCACCGTGCCTTCCATTCTTTAAAAGAGTGGAAAGCTCGGACGAAACAAGCTAGCGACTGGAAAGGCTTTGATTTGAATATACACTTATTCCGACCCTTCCATAAACTTCAAAGTAGAAAAATGGTTTTTTGGAGAGTTTTTTTTTATCTCCTCGAGATAACACAGTAAATAATTCTTCAACGGTATTTGGCACATGGAGATTAGTCCAATCTTTGCATTTCCTATGCTCAAAGAGGGCTTTGGAGGATGGGCAATTTAAAAAGAGGTGATTAGTATTCTCATCGCTAGCACAACATCTAAGGCACATAATATCGATTCCCGGGATGCGATAGTGGAGGATCCCCCTAACCGGCAGTCCATTTTGGAGGAGTTGCCAACAAAAATAATGGAGTTTGGGAGGGATATCCACCTTCCAAATCCAATAATACCTCCACGATGGTTCACGATCTTGAAGACCATGCTCCAGCCACGTAGCCGATTTGATCGAGAAACCACCATCATGACTGAGACCCCAGATAGGTTCATCCTCGAGATCCAGTGAAGGAATCAGGATAGCAATAATGATATCGATAATATTTGGAGGGACCAGCGTGCGGAGGAGCTCAATATTCCATCTATTGTTTATAATACATTGCTCAACTTTTAAATTTATATTATTAATATCGTCAATGTCTAGATGTAACCTATCGATGAGACTGTTACTACAACACCAATTATCCAACCAAAACAAGGTATTCTTTCCATTACCTACTTTCCATCTAATGCCTTTTCGGATTAGATCACGTTGCTTTAGAATTTGGCGCCAAATCCATGAATCATTTCCTTTGGCTCGATAGTCGAAAAAATTCGTATTTCCGAGATATTTTTCACGAATCATTTTTGACCAAATATTCTCTTTATCAGTTATAACCTTCCATGCCAACTTACCTAGGAAAACATTATTAATCGCTTTTGCTTTCCTTAGGCCTAATCCTCCAAGTTTTTTGGGTTTGTAGACTTTATTCCAAGCAATCATAGGAAAACCATTTTTAGAAGCGTCAGTTTTCCAAAAAAAATCTTTATGGGATTTATCTAAATTATTAAGAATTTTCCCTGGGAGAGCTGCGGTTGACATGGCAAAAGCTGTGATCGCTTCCAGATTACTCTGGATAAGAACGCAACGGCCCGCCTTCGAAAGAAATTTGGCTGACCAATCTTTGAGTTTTTTTTTGTCCGTTCCCCTAATTGCATGCCCAAAGTCATCACTCATAGGGCGGGGACCGCTGAAGAAAACTCCAAGGTAACGACCTAACACATTCTTCGACGTCATGTTAAAAAACGATGCTAAGCTAGATCTTCTGCTACTAGGGACATTTTTAGAAAAAACTATTGAATTTTTTTTAAAATTAATAAGTTGGCTAGAAGCTTTACAAAAGTGGTTAAGCGTATTTCTTAAATTTCTGCAAGCAGTGGAAATAGCCTTGCACAAGCTAGCTATCATTAGCAAAGAGCATACACGATATTTTTAAAACGTTAGGAACTATTTAGATACCAAACCCAGAATGTATGGGGATAACTGGTCACCTTGTCGAAGCCCCCTAGAGGGTTTGAAAATCTAACTGGTAACCTGGTTAACAATAAGGGAGTATGACACGGAGGTCACACATCCTTGGATCCACTTAATCCAAGTTTCCCCAAACCCCATTTTCTGCATACATTTCCAAAGGAAATCCCATTCTAATCTATCATATGCCTTTTCCATATCGAGTTTAAGAGCGAACCATCCCGTTTTGTTTTTGGAGGTATTGAACAAGTTAAGAATTTCCTGAACTATAAGGACATTATCTTGGAGTTGCCGGTCTGACAGGAACCTGTCCGGGATGTATATCTATATTGTTATACTCATTTTATGAAATTGTCAATTTATCTTTGTTATAATATTATTAGCAACACTATTATTTTCCAAATATTAGCTTATTACCACCAAAATAGTCATAAATTATATTATTTTCTATAAATTAGCTAATAATTTCCATATTAGGTAATTACTTACTCCTATCCAATTAATGAATGTCAAGTGTCATTCTAGGAAAGACTTGGTTTCGGATTTTAATATATACTAGTTTGCATGCCCGGCCCGCGTTCGGGCTCTATATCTATATTGTTATACCCATTTTATGAAATTGTCAGTTTATCTTTGTAACACCCCGCAATTTTTGGGACTTTAATTAATTAGGGTGTTACGTTTATTAATCATTTTGAGGGAATTAATAAGAGTTAGTTTGGAAATTTGGTGAATTATGGACTATTTCACCAATTGGGTAGCTCTATTTTGGGAAGTTCTATAATTGGGTTATTGGACTTGGATCGGGTTGGATCACTATTCACACTCCTCTAGTAAAAACCAAAACCGATTCATTTTTATATCTTATACATACAACACAAAATTAAGAAACCCTTCCTTCCCCTCAATTTATTCGGCCTCCCTTCATCTACTCTACATGTCTCTTTCGTTTTTCCTCCACCCGCAGAACATCTCAGCAGGACAACATCAACTTCGAACACACACAATTATCTCATACGATCTCTTATTAGAATTTGGTTGGTGGTGTTAGAACCGTGATTTCGATAAGAATCCAGGAACATGTAGATGCCAAGATTCCATCGGATGCTACATGTGGAGGTGTTTTAGTGGAGCTGTGTCTATCTACTCGAGAACTATTCCGCCCCTCGGTATTTTGATGATTCCCGTTGACTCCTAAGGTATTTTAGAACGAGATTTTATGAAGATTTTCCTAACTCCAGTATTGACAACATATCAAAAATTGGTAAGACCTAGATTTGTGAATCAAAAGTTATATTAGGATTCGTGGGTAAACCCTAATTCGTGTTTTTGGTTCAGTGTGAGATTGATTCCCGTTGATCCGCTTTGAGTTTGTGAACGAAATTTGGAGGAGACATTCCTGACACAACCTTTTACGACATAATAAATTTTGGTAATCATCCAGTTTCTAAAACTCAAGTTATGCCTATTTATTTACTACTGCCCTAGTTTGAATTCGTGCTCAGCTAGTATCGTTTGTGGTTGTGAAGTTTGTAATTAGGTTTTGATGGGGTAAAGGATTGTAATTGGTGGCTTGATGATTTGAGTGTGGTTAGCCTTGTGACAAGATAATATTGGAGTAAAGTGAAGAAAGGGGTTAGCGCTTAAGGTAAGAACTTGTTTCAATATATATATACATAACCCATTTGAGTTCGCTCGGCCTCTCGGCTTCCTTACTCGGCCTCGGTCTTTTTGTGATCCGGGCCTCTCGGCCATTCAGCCACTCGGCTTCTCGGCCGAGTGGTATGCCTTTGTTGATCTTGGCTTGCGTTTTCGATTGTGTTGAATTATTGAATCCGGCTATGGCCGTTTATAAATTGTATTATCAAATAACGTACCATCGAATAATGAATGTAAAACGGATGAAAGAAAAGAACGATAAATGTTTACCACCTATAGTGATTGTGATGCGGCCCTGACCGATCACCGTTTATACCTCTGATCAAGGTACTGTTTCGGTTGGAGTAGCTACCGACTACCTATTAGGCTTTCCTCCTAGAGGTACGCATCCTACTAGATCTCTAGCGAGGGGTGTGCACATTTTAAGTCTTTAGGAACTGTTTATATGTGTTCTAGCTCGCGTCGGTTCGAGATTGTGGTGGTTGTTGGGTAGGAACCCAGTCTTGTATTAATGTATATAACGGGACTCTACGATCCCGTTAGCGATATGATGGTTGTCGCACCGATCTACTGACTCTCTGTCTTTACTGATGTGACTATCGTTTGTTATTTGTTCGCTACGCGCCATGAGGCGCGTATCTTCTATTATCTTGTGATTTGTAATGTCTTACTCAGCCTGTATGCTGACGTTCTTTCTCTGGTGTGTTCCCTACCTTATTTCTGGGGCCTACGTCATTCTCGATGGCGTAGTTGATAGGTCTTGAAGTGGGTGCTTGCTTGAGGAGTCGTTTGCATGCTGGGGTTTCATAAACACTTATTGAATTTTATATTTTCATTTGGATTATGTATTTTGATTTTGGTTTTGAGAACTATAGTTCGACATTTAAAGACTTCCGCTGTTTTATCTTTCTTTTGGAGTATTGTAGTTGAATTTATAGCCTAGCAATTGACTCGGTAGTCAATTGCGGCGTGATAATTCTAAATTATTTCTATATTTATTTAAACGAAATTTTAGGGTTGTTACAATCTTTATTATAATATTATTAACAACACTATTATTTTTCATAAATTAGCTTACCACCATAATCACCATAAATTATATTATTTTCCATAAATTAGCTAATAATTTCCGTATTATGTAATTATTTAGTGCTATCCAATAAGTGAATGTCAAGTGTCCTTGTAGGAAAGACTTAGTTTCAAGTTTTAATATATAGTATTAGATTAGATTAGATTTCAAGCGTTTCGACGCTCGTCACTTTGTATGGATTTATGACCGTTTTGGCCGTTTTCCTTATCTTCACTTAGTTTTTTTTACTCTAATATTTTGCGAATCCTCATTATATCATACCTAAAGAACACCACCAAAGACTGAGCCGTTTTTGCTCCGGAGTCATTTTATCGAAAAACCGTGGATTATTTACTACAATCTGGTCAAATTTGATCAATTTTTCAAAAATTACTGTAGATACCCTAGGACTATACTTGTTAGATTTGAGTGTTGGTTCCTCATTTTGTGAAGTACTTCATGCGTTTCAACCCTCGTCACTTTGCATGGATTTATGACCGTTTTGACTGTTTTTCTAACCTTCTCTTAGGTTTATGGCTCTAATATTCTTCCAATCCTCATTATATCATACTTATAGACAACCACCAAAGTTTGAGTTGGTTTTGCCCTAGAGCCATTTTATCGAAAAATAGTGGATTATGTACTGCAATTCCGGTAAAATTTGAGCAATTTTTTAAAAAACGCCAAATGTCCTCCAAACATTACTAAAGATAGCCTATTCATGTACATATTCGATTTGAGTGTTGGTTCCTCATTTTGTGAATTATTTCATGCGATTCGTTGCTCGTCACTTTGTATGGATTTATGACCGCTTTGGCTGTTTTCCTTATCTTTTCATTGGTTTTTGACTTTAATTTTTTGATAATCCTCCTTATATCATACATAGAGACTACCACCAAAATTGAATCGTTTTGGCTGTTTTTCTAACCTTCTTTTAGGTTTTTGGGAACTAATATTCTTCCAATCCTGACTATATCCTACTTGGAGACTACCACAAAAAATTGAGCCATTTTTGCTTCGGATCCGTTTTATCGAAAAATCGTGGATTATGTACCGCGATTCTAGTCAAATTTGATCAATCTTTTGAAAAAAAAACCAATTGTCCTCCAAACATTACTGAAGATAACCTAGGACAATACTTGTTGGATTTGAGTGTTGGTTCCTCATTTTGGGAAGTATTTTAGGCGTTTTGACGCTCGTCACTTTGTATGGATATATGGCCGTTTTCCTTATCTTCTCTTAGTTATTTTACTCTAATATTTTGCGAATCCTCATTATATCATACTTAGAGACTACCACCAATATTTGAGTCGTTTTTGATCCAGAGCCATTTTATCGAAAAACCGTGGATTATGTACTGCACTTCTGGTCAATTTTGATCAATTTTTCGATAAACGTCAAATGTCCTCCAAACATTACAGTAGATGCCTTAAGACTATACTTGTTGGATTTAAGTGACATTTCCTCATTTCTGAATTATTTCATGCGTTTCGACGCTCGTAATTTTGTATGAATTTATAACCGTTTTGGCTATTTTCTAACCTTTCTAAGGTTTTTGACACTAATATTCTTTAAATCCTTACTAAATCCTACTTGGAGACTACCAGCAAAATTTGAGCCGATTTTTCTTCGGAGCCATTTTAAAGAAAAACCGTTGATTATGTACTACGATTCCAGTAAAATTTGACCAATTTTTCGAAAAACGCAAAATGCCCTACAAACATTAATCGAGATAGCCTAGGATTATATTTGATGGATTTGAGTGTTGGTTTCTCATTTTGTAAACTATTTCATGTGTTTCGACGCTCGTCACTTTGTATGGGTTTACGACCGTTTTGGCCGTTTTCCTTATCTTCTCTTAGTTTTTTACTTGAATGTTTTGCAATTTTTCATTATATCATACCTAGAGACACCACCAATATTTTGGTCGTTTTTTATCACGATCCGTTTTATCGAAAAACCGTGGATTACGTACTGCGATTCTGTTCAATTTTGATCAATTTTTCGAAAAACGCCAAATGTCCTCCAAACACTAATGTAAATACCTTAGGACTATACTCGTTGAATTTAAGTGTCGGTTCCTCATTCTGTGAAATATTTCATGCGTTTCGACGCTCGTTACTTTGTATGGATTTATGACCGTTATGGCTGTTTTCTAACCTTCTTTTACGTTTTTGGGAACTAATATTCTTCCAATCCTTACTTTATCCTACTTGGAGATTACCACTAAAAAATTGAGCCGTTTTTGCTTTGAAGCCGTTTTAACGAAAAACCGTGAATTATGTACCGCGATTCTAGGCAAATTTGACCAATTTTTCGAAAAACGCGAAATGCCCTCCAAACATTACTCAAGATAGCGTAGGACTATATTTGTTGGATTTGAGTGTTGGTTACTCATTTGGTGAACTATTTCATGCGTTTCGACTCTCCTCACTTTGTATGGATTTATGGTCGTCTTAGCCGTTTTCCTTATCATCTCTTAGTTTTTTTTCCTCTAATATTTTGCGAACCCTCATTATAACATATTTATAAACTACCACCAAAATTTGAGCCATTTTTTATTCGGAGCCATTTTTTATTCGGAGCCATTTTATCGAAAAACCGTGAATTATGTACTGCGCTTCTGGTCAATTTTGATCAATTTTTCGAAAAACGCCAAATGTCCTTCAAACATTAATGTAGATGCCATAGGACTATACATTTTGGAATTAAGTGACGGTTCCTCATTTTGTGAAGTATTTCATGCGTTTCGACGCTCGTCACGTTGTATGGATTTATGACCGTTTTGGCTGTTTTTCTAAACTTTTCTTAGGTTTTTGGCACTAATATTCTTCAAATCCTTATTTATCCTACTTGGAGACTACCAACAAAATTTGAGCTGTTTTTGCTTCGAAGCCACTTTAAAGAAAAATCGTGTATTATGTACTACAATTCCGGTCAAATTTGACCAATTTTTCGAAAAACACAAAATGCCCTCCAAACAATACTGAAGATAGCCTAGGACTATATTTGTTGGATTTAAGTGACGGTTCCTCATTTTGTGAAGTATTTAATGCGTTTCGAAGCTCGTCACTTTGTTTGGATTTATGGCCGTTTTGGTCGTTTTTCATATCTTCTCTTACTTTTTAACTCTAATATATTGTGAATCCTCATTATATCATATTTACAGACTACCACCAAAATTTGAGCCATTTTTGATCCGAAGCCATTTTATCGAAAAAACGTGGATTATGTACTACGATTCTGATAAATTTTTATCAATTTTTCGAGAAACGCCAAATGTCCTCCAAACATTACTGTAGATGCCATTGGGCTATACATGTTGGATTTAAGTGACGGTTCCTCATTTTGTGAAGTATTTCATGCGTTACGATGGTCGTCACTTTTTATGGAATTATGACCATTTTGGATGTTTTTTTGGAACCTTTTCTTAGCTTTTTGGCACTAATATTCTTAAAATCATTACTACATCCTACTTGGAGACTACCACCAAAATTTGAGCTGTTTTTTCTTCGGAGTCATTTAACCGTGGATTATGTACTACGATTCCGGTGAAATTTGACCAATTTTTCGAAAAATGCGAAATGCCCTCCAAATATTAATGAAGATAGACTAGGACTAGATTTGTTGGATATAAGTGACGGTTCCTCATTTTGTGAAGTATTTCATGCGTTTCGACGCTCGTCACTTTGTATGAATTTATAACTGTTTTTATAACCTTCTTTTAGGTTTTTGGTAACTAATATTCTTCCAATCCTTACTATATCCTAGTTGGGAACTAATATATCCTTCTTTTAGGTTTTTAGGTTTTTGGAACTAATATTCTTCCAATCCTTATTACCACAAATAATTGAGCCGTTTGATCGAAAAATCGTGGATTATGTACTACGATTCCGGTCAAATTTGACAAATTTTTCAAAAAACGTGCCCTCCAAACTATACTGGAGATAACCTAGGACTATATTTGTTGAATTTAAGTGACGGTTCCTCCTTTGGTGAAGTATTTCATGCGTTTCGACGCTCGTCACTTTGTATGGATTTATGACCGTTTTGGTTTTTTCCATATTTTCTCTTAGTTTTTTACTCTAATATTTTTAGAATCCTCACTATATCATATTTAGAGACTACCATCAAAATTTGAGCCGTTTTTTATCCGAAGACATTTTATCGAAAAACCGTGGATTATGTACTGCGATTCTGATCAATTTTGATCAATTTTTTGAAAAACGTCAAATGTCCTCCAAACATTACTGTAGATGTCATAGGACTATACATGTTGTATTTAAGTGACGGTTCCTCAATTTGTGAAGTATTTCATGTGTTTCGACGCTCATCACTTTGTATGGATTTATGACCGTTTTGGCTGTTTTCTAACGTTCTCTTAGGTTTTTGACACTAATATTCTTCAAATCCTTACTATATCCTACTTGGAGACTACCACAAAAATTTGAACCATTTTTGCTTCGGAGCCATTTTAAAGAAAAACCGTGGATTATGTACTACGATGCCGGTCAAATTTGACCAATTTTTCGAAAAGCGCGAAATGCCCTCCAAACATTACTGAAGATAGCCTTGGAGTATATTTGATGGATTTAAGTGACGATTTCTCATTTTGTGAAGTATTTCATGCGTTTCGACCCTCGTCACTTTGTATGGATTTATGGCAGTTTTGGCCGATTGCCTTATCTTCTATTACTTTTTTTACTCTATTATTTTGCGAATACTCATTATAACATATTTAGAGACTACCACCCAAATTTGACCGTGGATTATGTAATACAAGCCGTTTTTGTTTCGGAGTCATTTTATCGAAAGACCGTGGTGAATGTACTACAATTCCGGTCAAATTTGACCAATTTTTCGAAAAAAGCGAAATGCCTTCCAAACATTACTGAGGATAGCCTAGGGCTATATTTTATGGATTTGAGTGTTGGTTACTCGTTTTGTGAACTATTTCATGCGTTTCGACGCTCGTCACTTTGTATGGATTTATGGTCGTTTTCCTTATCTTCTCTTAGTTTTTTTACTCTAATATTTTGCGAATACTCATTATATCATATTTAGAGACTACCACCAAAATTTGAGCCGTTTTTGATCCGGAGCCATTTTATCGAAAAACCGTGGATTATGTACTGCGATTCTGGTCAATTTTAATCAATTTTTCAAAAAACGCCAAATGTCCTCCAAGCATTACTGTATATACCTTAGGACTATACTTGTTGGATTTAATTGACATTTCCTAATTTTTTGAATTATTCTATTCGTTTCGACGCTCGTCACTTTGTATGGATTTATGACCGTTTTGGCTGTTTTCTAATCTTCTCTAAGGTTTTTGACACTAATATTCTTCAAATCCTTAATAAATTCTACTTGGACATTACTACCAAAATGTGAGCCGTTTTTTCTTCGGAGCCAATTTAAAGAAAAACCGTGGATTATGTAGTATGTACTACGATTCCGGTCAAATTTGACCAATATTTCGAAAAACGCGAAATGCCCTCCAAACATTACTCAAGATAGCCTAGGACTATATTTGTTGGATTTGAGTGTTGGTTACTCAGTTTGTGTACTAATTCATGCGTTTCGACGCTCGTCACTTTGTATGGATTTATGGCCGTTTTGACCGTATTCCTTATCTTCTCTTAGTTTTTTTACTATAATATTTTGCGAATCCTCATTATATCATATTGAGAGACTACCACCAAAATTTGAGTCGTTTTTTATCCGGAGCCATTTTATCGAAAAACCGTGGATTATGTACTGCGATTCTGGTCAATTTTGATCAATTTTTTGAAAAACGCCAAATATCCTCCAAACACTAATGTAAATACCTTAAGACTATACTTGTTGGATTTAAGTGTCGGTTCCTCATTCTGTGAAGTATTTCATGCGTTTCGACGCTCGTCACTTTGTATGGATTTATGACCGTTTTGGCTGTTTTTCTAACCTTCTCTTAGGTTTTTGGCACTAATATTCTTCAAATCCTTACTATATCCTACTTGGAAACTACCACAAATATTTGAGCCGTTTTTGCTTCAGAGCCGTTTTATCGAAAAACCGTGGATTATGTACTACTATTCCGGTCAAATTTGGCCAATTATTCGAAAAACGCGAAATGCCCTCCAAACATTAAAGAAGATAGCCTAGGACTATATTTGTTGTATTTGATTGTTGGTTACTCATTTTTTGAACTATTTCATGTGTTTCGACGCTTGTCAATTTCAATGTATTTATGACCATCTTGGTTGTTTTTCTAATTTTCTCTTGTTTTTTGCTCTAATATTTATCAAATCCTCGTTATATTATAATTTGAAACTACCACAAAAATTTGAATCATTTTTGCTTCGGAGCTATTATATCGAAAAACCGTAGATTATGTACTGCTATTCTAGTCAAATTTGATCAATTTTTTGAAAAAAGCCAAATATCCTTTAAACATTACTGAAGATACCCTAAGACAATACTTGTTGGATTTGAGTGTTGGGTACTCATTTTGTTAACTATTTCATGCATTTCGACGTTCGTCACTTTGTACGGATTTATGATCGTTTTGGCTGTTTTCTATCCTTCTCTTAGGTTTTTGGAACTAATATTCTTCCAATCCTTACTATATACTACATGGAGACTACCCCCAAAATTTGAGTTGTTTTTGTTCCAGAGCCATTTTGTCGAAAAACCGAGATTTATGTATTGCGATTCCGGTCAAATTTGATACATTTTTCGATAAACATCAAATGTCCTCCAAACATTACAAAAGATAGCCTAGGACTATAGTTGTTGGGTTTGAGAGTTGATTCCTCATTTTGTGAAGTATTTTAGGCGTTTCGACGCTCGTCACTTTGTATGGATTTATGGCCGTTTTGACCATTTTCCTTATCTTCTCTTAGTTTTTTTTACTCTAATATTTTGCGAATCCTCATTATATCATATTGAGAGACTACCACCAAATTTTGAGCCGTTTTTTATCCGGAGCCATTTTATCGAAAAACCGTGGATTATGTACTGCGATTCTGGTCAATTTTGATCAATTTTTTGAAAAACGCCAAATATCCTCCAAACACTAATGTAAATACCTTAGGACTATACTTGTTGGATTTAAGTGTCGGTTCCTCACTCTGTGAAGTATTTCATGCGTTTCGACGCTCGTCACTTTGTATGGATTTATGACCGTTTTGGCTGTTTTTCTAACCTTCTCTTAGGTTTTTGGCACTAATATTCTTCAAATCCTTACTATATCCTACTTGGAAACTACCACAAATATTTGAGCCGTTTTTGCTTCAGAGCCGTTTTATCGAAAAACCGTGTATTATGTACTACTATTCCGGTCAAATTTGGCCAATTATTCGAAAAACGCGAAATGCCCTCCAAACATTAAAGAAGATTGCCTAGGACTATATTTGTTGCATTTGATTGTTGGTTACTCATTTTTTGAACTATTTCATGTGTTTCGACGCTTGTCAATTTCAATGTATTTATGACCATCTTGGTTGTTTTTCTAATTTTCTCTTAGGTTTTTTGCTCTAATATTTATCAAATCCTCGTTATATTATAATTTGAAACTACCACAAAAATTTGAATCATTTTTGCTTCGGAGCTATTATATCGAAAAACCGTAGATTATGTACTGCTATTCTAGTCAAATTTGATCAATTTTTTGAAAACAGCCAAATATCCTTTAAACATTACTGAAGATACCCTAAGACAATACTTGTTGGATTTGAGTGTTGGGTACTCATTTTGTTAACTATTTCATGCATTTCGACGTTCGTCACTTTGTACGGATTTATGATCGTTTTGGCTGTTTTCTATCCTTCTCTTAGGTTTTTGGAACTAATATTCTTCCAATCCTTACTATATACTACATGGAGACTACCCCCAAAATTTGAGTTGTTTTTGTTCCAGAGCCATTTTGTCGAAAAACCGAGATTTATGTATTGCGATTCCGGTCAAATTTGATACATTTTTCGATAAACATCAAATGTCCTCCAAACATTACAAAAGATAGCCTAGGACTATAGTTGTTGGGTTTGAGAGTTGATTCCTCATTTTGTGAAGTATTTTAGGCGTTTCGACGCTCGTCACTTTGTATGGATTTATGGCCGTTTTGACCATTTTCCTTATCTTCTCTTAGTTTTTTTTACTCTAATATTTTGCGAATCCTCATTATATCATATTGAGAGACTACCACCAAATTTTGAGCCGATTTTTATCCGGAGCCATTTTATCGAAAAACCGTGGATTATGTACTGCGATTCTGGTCAATTTTGATCAATTTTTTGAAAAACGCCAAATATCCTCCAAACACTAATGTAAATACCTTAGGACTATACTTGTTGGATTTAAGTGTCGGTTCCTCACTCTGTGAAGTATTTCATGCGTTTCGACGCTCGTCACTTTGTATGGATTTATGACCGTTTTGGCTGTTTTTCTAACCTTCTCTTAGGTTTTTGGCACTAATATTCTTCAAATCCTTACTATATCCTACTTGGAAACTACCACAAATATTTGAGCCGTTTTTGCTTCAGAGCCGTTTTATCGAAAAACCGTGTATTATGTACTACTATTCCGGTCAAATTTGGCCAATTATTCGAAAAACGCGAAATGCCCTCCAAACATTAAAGAAGATTGCCTAGGACTATATTTGTTGCATTTGATTGTTGGTTACTCATTTTTTGAACTATTTCATGTGTTTCGACGCTTGTCAATTTCAATGTATTTATGACCATCTTGGTTGTTTTTCTAATTTTCTCTTAGGTTTTTTGCTCTAATATTTATCAAATCCTCGTTATATTATAATTTGAAACTACCACAAAAATTTGAATCATTTTTGCTTCGGAGCTATTATATCGAAAAACCGTAGATTATGTACTGCTATTCTAGTCAAATTTGATCAATTTTTTGAAAACAGCCAAATATCCTCCAAACATTACTGAAGATACCCTAGGACAATACTTGTTGGATTTGAGTGTTGGTTACTCATTTTGTTAACTATTTCATGCATTTCGACGTTCGTCACTTTGTACGAATTTATGATCGTTTTGGCTGTTTTCTATCCTTCTTTTAGGTTTTTGGAACTAATATTCTTCCAATCCTTACTATATACTACATGGAGACTACCCCCAAAATTTGAGTTGTTTTTGCTCCAGAGCCATTTTGTCGAAAAACCGCGAATTATGTATTGCGATTCCGGTCAAATTTGATACATTTTTCGATAAACGTCAAATGTCCTCCAAACATTACAAAAGATAGCCTAGGACTATAGTTGTTGGGTTTGAGAGTTGATTCCTCATTTTGTGAAGTATTTTAGGCGTTTCGACGCTCGTCACTTTGTATGGATTTATGGCCGTTTTGGCCGTTTTCCTTAACTTCGCTTAGCTTTTTTACTCTAATATTTTGCGAATCCTCATTATATCATACTTAGAGACTACCACCAAAATTTGAGCTATATTTGATCCGGAGCTATTTTATCGAAAAACCGTGAATTATGTACTTTGATTCTGGTCAATTTTAATCAATTTTTCGAAAAACGCCAAATTTTCTCCAAACTGTAGATACCTTAGGACTGTACATGTTTTATATGAGTGACGATTCCTCATTTTGTGAAGAATTTCATGCGTTTCGACGCTCGTCACTTTGTTTGGATTTATGACCGTTTTGGCTGTTTTTATAACCTTCTCTTAGGTTTTTGATACTAATATTCTTCCAACCCATACTATATACTACTTGGATACTACCACCAAAATTTGAGCTGTTTTTGCTTCGTCGAAAAACCGTGGATTATGTACAACTCTTCCGGTCAAATTTGCCAATTTTTCGAAAAACGCGAAATGTCCTACAAACAATTCTGTAGATAGCCTAGGACTATATTTGTTGGATTTGAGTGTTGGTTACTCATTTGTAAACTATTTCATGTGTTTCGACACTCGTCACTTTGTATGGATTTATGACCATTTTGGTTGTTTTTCTAATTTTCTCTTGGGTTTTTGGCTCTAATATTTATCAAATCCTCATTATGTCATATTTGAAAACTACAACCAAAATTTGAATCGTTTTTGTTCAGGAGCCATTTTATCAAAAAAACCGTGAATTATGTACAGCGATTCCAGTCAAATTTGATCAATTTTTTGAAAAAAGCCAAATGTCCTCCAAACATTCCTGAACATACCCTAGCAATATACTTGTTGGATTTTAGTGTTGGTTACTCATTTTGTTTACTATTTCATGCGTTTCGATGCGCGTCCCTTTATATGGATTTATGACCGTTTTGGCTGTTTTTCTAACCTTCTCTTAGGTTTTTGGCCCTAATAATTTTCCCGTCCTCATCATATCCTACTTAGAGAGTACCCTTGAAAATTGAGTTGTTTTTGCTCCGGAGCCATTTTATCGAAAAACTGTGAATTATGTACTGCGATTCCGATCAAATTTGATCAATTTTTAGAAAAACGACAAATGTCATGCAAACAATAATAAAGATAGACTCGGACTATATTTGTTGAATTTGAGTGTTGGTTCCTTATATTGTGAAGTATTTAGGCATTTCGACTCTCGTCACTTTGTATGGATTTATGGTCATTTTGGCTATTTTTCTTATCTTCTCTTAGTTTTTTACTCTAATATTTTGCGAATCCTCATTATATCATACTTAGAGACTACCATTAAAATTTGAGACTTTTTTTTATCCGGAGCGATTTTATCGAAAAACTGTGGATTATGTAATGCGATTCTGGTCAATTTTGATCAATTTTTTGAAAAACGCCAAATGTCCTCCAAATATTAGTGTAGATAGCCTAGGACTATACTTGTTGGATATGAGTGTCGGTTGCTCATTTTGTGAAGTATTTCATGCGTTTCGACGCTCGTCACTTTGTGTGGATTTATAACCGTTTTGGGTGTTTTTCTAACCTTCTCTTAGGTTTTTGGCACTTATATTCTTCCAATCCTAACTATATCCAGCTTGGAGACTACCACCAAAATTTGAACCGTTTTTGCTCCGGAGCCATTTTATTGAAAAACTGTGGATTAAGTGCTACGATTACGGTCAAAATTTGATCAACTTTTCGAAAAACGCAAAATGCCCTCCAAAATTTACAGAAGATAGCCTTGACTATATTTGTTGGATTTGAGGGTTGGTTTGTTCCGGAAAATTTTTCTTTCGAGTGATCTTGACACGAATCACTGCACCGTGAGGGCACTCGAGGTTGTCCTCAAGTCAGCCACACGCTACTCACACACACTCACTCGTAATATGACTTAGACGTAGACAATCATAACAATAATCGAGCAAAGGGACTTTCTTTTATTAAATGGACCAGCCACGAGTTTACAATGGAGAGAGAGATACAACATTCTGAATGCCTTGGAAATGAGAGTGAGGCTCTATTTATATAGATGATGACAACCCCATCTTCTAGGCATCAACTACCCACTACTATGGTAAACGCTCATTAGCCCACTCTCTTTGCAACTTCTGTAAATCGCCCTCCACTCTCCCTTAGGCGTCCACTACTTAACAAAGTGGAGGGAGAGGTGGTAATGGAAGTGGGAACCGCCCACTACCTCGGTCATGGCCAGCACCCACGTCCCACTACCATGGACGTGGGCGATTATTGTAACCGCTCTTGTAACTGCTCCTATATCTGCAACTGACGTTTAGGCCGTGTGTAACCGTCTCCAACCGCCCACTACTGGGTGGTTACTTGGAGAACTGCCCACTATCCCACTCTCCTATATTGTAGGAGAGCAAAACTGCTCTTACATGAAGGCATCATGGGGTAGTTACATCATCGAGTAACTGCCTAGTACCCACACGTCTCTCGTGCGGTAGTACCAGCGTCATTGGTCGATACTTTGATCAGTCATAACTGATCCTTCATCGGTCAGGATCATCTCTCGATCGGTCATGACTATCGCTTGATCGGACATGACAATCCTTTGATCGATAATGACTATGCCTTGATCTATCGGTCATGACCATCTCTCGATCGGTCATGACTATCGCATGATCGGACACGACAATCCTTTGATCGATCACTATGGATTCTTGATCGGTTGAGACGACTCTCTTGATCGATCACCACAGATCCTTGATCGGTCGAGACGACTCTCTTGATTGATCACTGCGGATCCTTGATCGGTCGAGACGACTCTCTTGATCGGTCACAGCGGACCTTTATCGGTCGAGACGACTCCCTTGATCGATCACGGCGGATCCTTGATCGGTGGAGACGACTTTCTTGATCGATCAAGCGGGATCCTTGATCGGTCGAGACAACTCTCTTGATCGATCACCGCAGATCCTTGATCGGTCGAGACGACTCTCTTAATCGATCACGACGGATCCTCCAAACATTACTAAAGATAGCTAAGTCCTATACTTGTTCGATTTGGCTCATCACTTTGTATGAATTTATGACCGTTTTGGCCGTTTTCCTTTTCTTCTCTTTGGTTTTTAACTCTAATATTTTGCGAATCCACATCATATCATACTTGGAAGCTACCACGAGAATCTGAATCATTTTTGTTTCGGAGCCAATTTATCGAAAAACCGTGGACTATGTACCGCGATTCTATTCAAATATGACCAATTTTTCGAAAAACGAGAAATGCCCTCAAACATTACCGAAGATACCCTAGGACTATATTTGTTGGATTTGGGTGTTAGTACTTATTTTGTGAACTATTTCATGCGTTTCGACACTCGTCACTTTGTATGGATTTATGACCATTTTGGTTGTTTTTCTAACTTTCTCTTAGGTTTTTGGCTCTAATATTTTTCAGATCCTCATTATCATTTACTTGGAGACTACCACCACAATTTGAATTATTTTTGCTTCGGAGCCATTTTTTCGAAAAACCGTGAATTATATACCGCGAATTTAGTCAAATTTGATCATTTCTTTCTAAAAAACTCAAAAATCCTACAAACATTACTGAAGATACTCTAGGATAATACTTGTTGGATTTGTGTGTTAGTTACTCATTTTGTTAACTATTTCATGCGTTTCGACGCTCGTCACTTTGTATGAATTTATGACCGTTTTGGCTGTTTTTCTAACCCTCTCTTAGGGTTTTGGCCCTTATATTATTCCTATCCTTATTATATCCTACTAGAGACAACCCTCACAATTTGAGCCGTTTTTGCTCCGGAGCCATTTTATTGAAAAACCATGGATTATGTATTGCGATTCCGATCAAATTTGATCAATTTTTCGAAAAACGTCAAATGTCCTGCAAACATTACTCAAGATAGCCTAGGACTATAGTTGTTGATTTAAGAGTTGGTTCCTCATTTTGTGAATTACTTTTAGGCATATCGATGATCGTCACTTTCTATGGATTTATGGCCGTTTTGACCGTTTTTCTTATCTTCTCTTAGTTTTTTACTCTAATATTTTGCGAATCCTCATTATATTATGCTTAGAAACTACTGCCAAAATTTGAGCCGTTTTTTACCAGGAGCCATTTTATTGAAAAAACCGTGGATTGTATTGCGATTCTGCTCAATTTTGATCAAATTTCGGAAAACGCCAAATGTCCTCCAAACATTACTGTAGATTTTTTAGGACTATACTTGTTGGATTTAAGTTTCGGTTCCTCATTTTTTGAAGTATTTCATTCATTTCGACGCTTGTCATTTTGTATGGATTTATAACCGTTTTGGCTGTTTTTCTAACCTTTCTTAAGTTTTTGGCACTAATATTCTTCCAATCCTTACTATATCCTACTTGGAGACTACCACCAGAAGTTGAGCCGTTTTTGCTTCGAAGCCATTTTTATCGAAAAACCGTACGATTCCGGTCAAATTTGACTTATTTTTCGAAAAACGCGAAATGCCCTCTAAACATTACTGAAAATTGGCTAGGACTATATTTGTTGGATTTGAGTGTTGCTTACTCATTTTGTGAACTATTTCATGCGTTTCGACGCTCGTCATTTTGTATGGATTTATGACCATTTTGGTTGTTTTTCTAACATTCTCTTAGGTTTTTGGCTCTAATATTTTTCAAATACTCATTATCTGAATCGTTTTTGCTCCGAAGCCAATTTATCGAAAAACCGTGGATTATGTACCGCGATTCTATTCAAATTTTATCAATTTTTCGAAAAAAGCCAAATGTCCCCCAAACATTACTGAAGATACCCTAGGATAATAATTGGGGCCGTTTGGTTCACTTAATTGGAATGGAAACAAAAAAGGAGTGAAATGGATTCTAGGTTCATTCTTTTTAAAACTTGTTTGGATCAATATTATAAAGGAGTCAATTCATAATTGAGGGTTACAACTGTAAATTTATATTTTTATTAGGTTTTCCACACATTTCCCTCAACTTTCTCTGTCTTCTCTTGTAGCCACCCTTGACCACCATCCGACCACCAACCCCCGCCGTTGACCACCACCAACATCGATATTTCCGACCGCCACCACCACCATTTCAACCTTAACAAGATAATTAAGATGTGTATGTAATTATTTTTCCTTAATATTACTCCATTATTCGTAGATCTAGAAAAATCAAAATTGTTTTTCGTTTTTTTTTTAATATTGCGATAGGTGATGGTGGGAGATGGGGGGAGGTGGGGCGTTTGGGGTTGGGGTGGCTGAAGGGGAGGCGTCGTCGGGAGTCAGATGTGGAAGAGAGGGGAAATTAGGAAGAAGGGAGAAGAGAGAGATAGGAAGAAAACGACATGTGTGGTGGTGGAATTGGAGGCTGGCGACGACGTCGACGATGTCACCGAATCAAGGGCGGCCGGAGGGTGGTGTCACCGGAGGAAGGGGCGGCCGGAGGGTGGTGTTACCGGAGGAAGGGGTGGCAGCGGGTGTATCTCCGGCGGTGGCTCTTGGTGGTTTGGTGAGGGGTGGGGTTGTTGTGTGGGAGGAGAGAGAGGGGTGGGATTCAATTTTGTAACCTTGGATTTTTGGTGGGATTCATTTTGAAGGATTGGAAAGGGAGTGGGAAAAGATTTGAAAACAAAAAATATGAAAACAAATACAATGTAACGGAGTGGTTTCCAATCCCCCCAAAAATGATGAACCAACACTCGAATTTGAGTGTTGGTTACTCATTTTGTTAACTATTTCATGCGTTTCGACGCTCGTCACTTTGTATGGATATATGAATGTTTTGGCTGCTTTTCTAACATTCTCTTAGGTTTTTGGCCCTAATATTCTTCTAACCCTCATTATATCCTACTTAGACACTACCCCTAAAATTTGAGTCGTTTTTGCTCCGGAGCTATTTTATCGAAAAACTGTGGATTATATACTGCGATTCCGGTCAAATTTGATCAATTTTTCGAAAAACATCAAATGTCTTGCAAACATTACTAAAGATAGCCTAGGACTATAGTTGTAGGAATTGAGTGTTGGTTC
This sequence comes from Spergularia marina, assembly GCA_963680865.1. NCBI lineage: Eukaryota > Viridiplantae > Streptophyta > Magnoliopsida > Caryophyllales > Caryophyllaceae > Spergularia > Spergularia marina. The sequence goes on along the minus strand of OY804545.1, from coordinate 2,888,837 downwards.
CTCATTTTGTGAAATATTTCATGCGTTTCAACGCTAGTCACTTTGTAAAGATTTATGACCGTTTTGGTTGTTTTTTTAACCTTCTCTTAGCTTTTTCTCTCTAATATTCTTCCAATCCCCATTATATTCTACTTAGAGACTACCCCCAAAATTTGAGTCGTTTTTGCTTCGGAGCCACTTTATCAAAAAACAATGTATTATTTACTGCGATTTCGGTCATATTCTATCAATTTTTTGAAAAATGTCAAATGTCCTCCAAACATTATCGAAGATAGCCTAGTCCTATACCCTTGTTCGATTTGGCTCATCACTTTGTATTTATGACCATTTTGGCAGTTTTTCTAACTTTCTCTTTGGTTTTTGGCCTTAATATTCTTCCAATCCTCATTATATCATACTTAGAGACTAACACCAAATTTTGAGCCATTTTTGCTCCGGAACTATTTTATCCAAAAAACGTGGATTGTATTGCGATTCTGGTCAAATTTAATCAATTTTCCGGAAAAAAACCCAATTGTCCTTCAAAACATTACTATAGATACTCATGGACTATACTTGTTGGATTTAAGTGTTTGTTCTCATTTTGTGAACTATTTCATGCGTTTCGACACTCGTCACTTTGTATGGATTTATAACCGTTTTGGCTCTAATATTCATCCAATCCTCGTTATATCATACTTAGAGACTACCACCGTAATTTGAGCAGATTTTGCCCCGGAACCATTTTATCGAAAAACTATAGATTATGTACTGCAATTCCCGTCAAATTCGATCAATTTTTCGAAAAACGCCAAATGTTCTCCAAGCATTATTGAAGATAGCCTAGTCCTATACTTGTACGATTTGAGTGTTGGTTCCTCATTTTGTGAATTACTCATGCGTTTCGTTGCTCGTCACTTTGTATAAATTTATGACCATTTTAACCGTTTTCCTTATCTTCTCTTTGGTTTTTGCCTCTAATATTTTGAGAATCCTCATTATATCATACTTGGAGATTACTACCAAAATTTGAGCCATTTTTTCTCCGAAGTCATTTTATCGAAAAACTGTGGATATGCTGCGATTCAGGTCAAATTTGATTAATTTTTCGAAAAACGCCAAATGTCCTCCAAACATTACTGTAGATACCCTAGGACTATAATTGTTGGATTTGAGTGTTGGTTCTTCGTTTTGTGAAGTATTTCATGCGTTTTGACGCTCCTCAATTTGTATGGATTTATGACAGTTTTGGCCGTTTTCCTTATCTTTACATAGGTTTTTTACTCTAATATTTTTTCAAATCCGCATAATATCATACTTAGAGACTACCATCAAACTTTGAATCAGTTTTGAGCCACAGCCATTTTATCGAAAAACCGTGGATTATGTAATACGATTCTGGTCGAATTTAATCATTTTTTCGAAAAAAAACCAAATGTCCCCAAACATTAATGAAGATACCCTAGGACTATACTTGTTGGATTGGGGTGTTGGTTACAAAATGTTTGAATGCGTTTCGACAATCGTCACTTTGTATGGATTTATGACCGATTTGGCTTTTTTTTCTAACTTTCTCTTCGGTTTTTTACCTTAATATTCTTCCAATCCTCATTATATCATACTTAGAGACTACCACCAAAATTTGAGCCGTTTTTGCTCCGGATCCATTTTATCGAAAAATCGTGGATTATACTGCGATTTTGGTCACATTCGATCAATTTTTCGAAAAACGCCAAATGTCCTCCTAACATTACTGTAGATACCCTAGGACTATACTTGTTGGATTTAAGTGTTGGTTCCTCATTTTGTGAAGTATTTCATGCGTTTCGATGATCGTCACTTTGTATTAGATTTATGACGGTTTTGGTCGTTTTACCTTTCGTTACTTAGTTTTTTTACTCTAATTTTTTTTTTCAAATCTTCATTATACCATACTTAGAGACTTTGATTAGAATTTGAATCGTTTTTGCTTCAGAGCCATTTTATCGAAAAACCGTGGATTATGTACTGCGATTCAGGTCAAATTTTATCAATTTTTCGAAAAAGCCAAATGTCCTCCAAACATAACTGAAGATACCCTAGGACTATACTTGTTGGATTTGAATGTTGGTTACTCATTTTGTGAACTATTTCATGCGTTTCGACGCATGTCACCTTGTGGGATTTATGACCATTTTAGTTGTTTTTCTAACTTTTTCTTAGGTTTTTGGCCCTAATATTCTTGCACTCCTCATTATATCATACTTAGAGACTATGACCAAAATTTGGGCCGTTTTTGCTCCAAAGCTATTTTATCGAAAAACCGTGGATATACTACAATTCTTATCAAATTTGATCAATTTTTTAAAAAACGTCAAATGTCCTCCGAACATTATTGTAGATACCCTTGGACTATACTTGTTGGATTTCAGTGTTGGTTCCGCATTTTTTGAAGTATTTCACGCGTTTTGACGTTCGTCACATTGTATGGATTTATGACCGTTTTGGCTATTTTCCTTATCTTTTCTTAGGTTTATGACTCTATTATTTTTTGCAAATCCTCATTATATCATAGTTAGAGACTACCACTAAACTTAGAATCGTTTTTGCTCCGGAGCCATTTTATCGAAAAACCGTGGATTAGTACTGCGATTCTGGTCAAATTTGATCATTTTTTCGAAAAGAAAACCAAATGTTCCCAATCATTACTGATGATACCCTAGGACTCTACTTATTGGATATGAGTGTTGGTGAATTTTTTTTGGAAATGCGCATGCGTTTCGACGCTCGTCACTTTGTATGGATTTATGACTGGTTTGTCTGTTTTCTTTATCTTAACTTAGTTTTTTTATTCTAATATTTTTTGCTAATCCTCATTATATCATACTTTGAGACTTCTACCAAAATTTGAATCGTTTTTGGTCCGGAGCCATTTTATCAAAAACCGTGGATTATGTACTGCGATTCCGGTCAAATTTGATCCATTTCTCTAAAAAAGCCAAATGTCCTTCAAACATTACTGAAGATACCCTAGGACCATACCTGTTGGGTTTGTGTGTTGGTTACTCATTTTGTGAACTATTTCTTGCGTTTCGACGCTCGTCACTTTGTATGGATTTGTGACCGTTTTGGCTGTTTCAAAGTTTCTATTAGGGTTTTGGCCCTAATATTATTCCAATCCTCATTATATCATAATTAGAGACTACTACCAAAATTTGAGCCTTTTTTTCTCCGGAGCCATTTTT